>OZ018319.1:90632220-91236606 GCA_963969495.1 Ceratothoa steindachneri
CAGTCCGTTAAATAAGTTAAACAACATAACCCTAAATCACTATATTTATTATTTAAAAAATAATTTAAAAAATAGATCGTTCTCTTCCTTAAAAAGAAAATATCACGGTTATACTAAAAAAATGGAGATATAGATCGTTCTCTTCCTCCAAAAGAAACAACCTCAGGCTTATACTCAAGAAAGGAGATACATATATTAGGTTGAGGAATAAGTTCTTGCATTTTTTTTAATGTTGTGTTGATTTAAGTCTTGTTGACGTGATCTATGCACATATTAAGAAACAATAATAAATAATGAGAGCAAAATTTGCAAAGGTTAGGCTACGTCTTTTAACAGCGTAGACTATTAGGCTTTTGCTTAGGCTACGTCTTGAAGTTGAGTAATAAGTCATTGCGGTTTATTTAAAAGTTGTGTTAATTTAATTTTTGTTCTGTACCCTGAAAATGGAATGTCAAGTTGAAAGAAAGGCGCATTTTCGACACTTGTTGTTATTCATTTTCAATCGAGACGGGAACAATGCAAACGCAGCCAAATCTCGTCGCGATATTTGTGCTGTGTACGGAGAAAATGCTTTATCAGAAAGGACAGCTCAATGGTAGTTTTCACGTTTCAAAAACGGTCATTTTAATCTTAATGACGAAGTACGTTCTGGTCACCCCATTAAGTTGGATCAAGATCGATTGAACGACGTTCTTCATGAAAATCCTCGTCAATAGACTAGATAATTGGCTGTACAATTGACGTGTGATCAGAAAACTGTAGTGAATCACCTTCATTCGATGGGGAAAGTTCAAAAACTCGGTGCATGGGTTCCGCACGCTTGCAGTGAAAGCAACAAACTTTAACGCTCCACGATTGCCGCAGGTTTGCTTGCTCGACAGAAGGCTACTTGTGGATATAAGGACAGATTTCTTCACCGCATCATCACTGGCGACAAAAAGCAAGGTGTTTATATCAAAATGAACCATTGAAAACAATGGCTTAGCCTCAATAAAAAAACACTTCCGCGATTAAAGCAAGTACTTCATCCACGAAAGACGATGCTGTGTGTGTGGGGGGATTGTGAAGACATCATTCTTTATGAGCTCGTTGCAAACAACGAGATTGTCAATCATAACTCTACGTTCAACAAATGTATCGACTTGACGAAGCTATTGGTGAGAAGTGACCTCATCGACGTTATGGAGTCCTTCTGCAACACGGCAATGCTCGTCCTCACATTACCAATATGAGAAAAGATGCCATCCAAACGCTTAATTGGGAAATCTTGTGGCATCCTCCATATTCGCTAGACTTGGCTCCATCGGATTTCCATCTGTTCCGATCGCTCTCCAACAATTTGCGCGGCGTTTCGTTCAATACTGATGTGGAATTAAGAACCTGTTTAGATGAATTCTCCGAGTCAAAATCAAGAGATTTTTATTGCAGGGGCATCGAAAAACTAGTTGAACGTTGGTAAGAAGTCGTAAATAACAACGGAGAATACATTATTGATTAAATTGCATATTGTTATCAATTAAAAATGAAGTTTTTTCTAAAATTTTTAATGGTAATGAATAAATTTGATAAAACCACAAGAACTTATTCCTCATCCCAATATATCGTTCTCTTCCTTAAAAAGAAAAAGATTAGGCTTATACTCAAGAAAGTAGATATAGATTGTTCTCTTCCTCAAAAAGAAAATATCAGGGTTATACACAAGAAGGGATATATCGTTGTCTTCCTCGAAAAGTAGAAGATCAGACTTATACTTAAGAAAAAAGATATAGATTGTTCCCTACGTAAAGAAAAATATGCTAATTCCTAAGTAAATAGATAAAGATCGTTTTATGCTTTAATAATAGGGAGAATATTAAGCATATCTTTAACACTATATTTTAGGAAGGCAATTTTTGGAAGAGTTTGAATTTTTTTTCTCTCTCTTAGTTCAAGTGTGAATTTGTATGGTATTGTAAGTTTATTAAGAAATTGCAACATAATGCAAAATTAAAGGCCATTGTGAGGGAAAAAGCACGCGATGTGAAAAATAACGTGGATTTTAAGCATTGATTCCACGTCATAGACCTCGTTGTCGCTTAGAACAATTTCCCAAGCTCAAAAGTGTGAGAAACAGCAGGAGCGGGCTGTTGGAATGCAGCCCTTATCAATCTGAGAGTATTTAGACAAAAAGAGTTTTCCCCACATCCCCCCGCCCCTTCTAGCCACGCTAAGATCGCCGTGGTCGCACTACTCAAACGATGGGCGATAGTTCTTCCCCCCTTCTATGGGGTAAGCTCCCTCACTCCAGGCGTAGATATATATCTGTGTCGCCAGGAATCGAGGAGATTTGTGTGCGAGAAAACCTCACGTGAGCAGACTACCTTACTCCTCCATGATTCGGGTTGTCATACGCCGAAGGCAAGGAAATTTTGTACGATAAAACCGAATATCCCTCCTTGGATAAAACAAATATCCACCCCAGAATTAGTTAAGAATTCTCTTCCCGTAAGAATACCCGTCTTGACGCCGTGAAACGTATCCATCTCCAAAGAAGAACTAAGACTTGTCCCCAAAAAAGGCTTCTGTGAAGATTAATCTTCGCGTAATACCCCCTTAATTACGCATAGTCGTCCAAACAAACCGTCTGACGTCTCAGAGAAACTCACCCTCCGTTTTATTCAAAGGAATTCCACCGGAAGAATTCGCAGCCTCCACTCTCGAAGGCTCTGCCTCCCCCCCCCATCCCCTCCCGTCATCTCAAAGGAATATTTTAAACTCCGAGAAAGTTGACCCTGGACCGGGTCGAAGTGACTCAATCTCTATCCCCACTTCGCAGGAAACGACCATCTTCTCCCCCTCCATTTTATACAAGGTATTGTAACGAATATTTTAGCTTCCCCAAAATTTATAATTGCCGCCTACTGCCCCCCCCATCCCTTTTTCATTTTGTGCTCACTATGTGCCCGTGTAAAGGCCTACTTTAATTCCATTCAGCCTACCCATTTTTATTGCATTTTAAATATCTAATCTTTACTGGCCCGTTGACCACTGTAACTATTTGTATTATTATATATCTTTTATTGTTCTACCATTTAACTTAAGTTATTAATATGTATTAAAGCCTATTTTTGTCGACTCCTTTACTTTGAACCTTTGAGCTCATCCTAGCCGTATTGGTCTAAATACTTGTGAACGGATGTTATAATGCTAGAAAGGAAGAGAGTAAAACACACTAGGTATTAAAATAGACTTAAAGGAATGGCACCCGAAATCAATGGAAAGAGACTTTTGAGAATCGAGTGATCAAAAGTTACTAAAATCATAAAGTATTTGCAGTATTAAAAAGTTAAACATGCTTCTTACTGCTGGAAACCTAGGATAGAAGTAACAGCACGAGAAGTAATCTGCTCGCAACAAATGTTGAATCTCACATTGCGATGAATATCATTATCATCTAAGTCGAAGGTCATTGAAGTATCTTTCCCGTAAAGTTTACTTATAGCAGCTCTGTGAATGGCCTCAAGAATAGTTTGAACTTCTATTTTAAGAAGCAGAGCTTTAATTATACTTAGCATTGAGTTAAACTAGATTAGCTAAAACTGCTATGATCTTTAAGGAAAAATATATTTCTAATATATTCCAATATTTTGATACGATAGTAACACATGTAAAGCAATATCTTATGCAAACATTGAATGAAGTTTTCCATCTTCAAATGAAAAATAAACGAAGTTTTAATCTTCAGGCCCCAACTTTAGATCTGAGAGCTCATTTTCGCATTGCGTATTGACACGTGAAAAATATTTACGAGTAAAAGAAACTCCATTTACAGGAAGGTACTTGCGGAAAACATCAAATATCTGTGCACGTTAGATATGCGAAAATGTTGCGGCAAATTTCCAAAAATATCTCCTATGCACTTGTAAAACACAAACGCAAGAAATTCTTAAACAAGAATCAAAGGGGGAAAGAGTGTAAAAGGAGGCTCATTTTGCACTTCTATGTTTTGGTCGGGTAATGATTTTTTTAGTATGTAAATGAGATATTCATTGAGCTTATCTCTTTTCATATCCTCGATACGTGATTACTCTAAAAATTATCGCCGCTAGATTTCTTTATGCCCTTCCCTTCAAAGGGTGAAAAGCATTATAATGGTTTACATTTTTTTCAAATCCTCTTTTTCATAGAGGCTATGATTCTCTCTCGGTTTACATTTTCGTCTATATTCTCTTTCCCCTCCGCTCTTTAGCCCTTTAGGACCCAAGGGAAGCCACGAATTCCAATCAGTAAACACCGCATTCCTTTGTTCCTCGAGAAGTTCAGCGAAGCTGATTTTCAGTTTGTTTTCGGTGAGAATTAGATTTGCATTCACGACCCGAAGCGCCCCCACTCACCCTGATTTATGAATAGCTTCATTTACTTGTGCCTATTTAATCACGCTGCTCTTTGTTTACATCCAACAATGCCTTGTGCGACAAATGTTGCCAGCCGGGTTTTGTTATTCCAAGCAAAAACCAACGAAGGAATCTCCCGGAGAAGGTCGGTAAGGAGATCTGCAGAGGGGGGAGTGAAAGCAGAGGGCTGTAAAAATGCGTCGAAAATATATAGCACCGGATCGATTGGTGGGCATTTTGACAGGGACGGCACGTAATCTTACAAATGTCAGCTGCAGCATGGTTAAATAATGTACACTTTACACCCCCTGGAAGAGGACTCTATACTATACATAATTTGTTAACGGCCCCTATGTATTCAGGTAGCATCACATATCAATAGGAATAACATTGTAAGAGGAGTAGTTTTTGCCATCGATGTAGGGAAGGGCAGAATATCCTAGTTATCCACTATTTCTCTTTTATGACAATTATATTTTACATACGTGTTTTCTTTTCGTATCTTCTGTTTGCTTCTATTATTTTTAATATTGATGGATCGTTTAAATTTCATGTCAATAGATAATTTATAAAGCTGATTATCCTCTAAATCGCATGCAATTACAGTTTATTGTATATATTAGATATTAGTTTGATCTGTTAAGCTTTGCATTCCATGAAAATTTTCGAGAAAATGTATTAGCCATCCAATTAGTAAAGCGGCAGTTTTTCATGTTTATCATTATTTTATCATAGAAATTTAATAACTGTAAAAGATAGTTTTACTTTGATTTATAAAAGTTATTTATAGTTATTTCGACTTCTTCTGTTGACACCTTCATTCTCTTCAGGTAATTCGTTAAACTCCTAAAAAGATAGTAATCTGATCGGAAAAGTCGGATAAGAAAAGAGGATGTCTCATTGGTTCCCAATAGAAATAGTTAAGCTTTTATATGGTACAAGTATCTCTTTTGCTATAAGATGTAGCACATTGTCTTGATGAAAGAGCACTCTTTTTCGACTGATTAATGCTTGCCTTTTTTCTTCAAATGATTTATGTAAACAGTAGTCCAAGTCACCACAGTAAACCTCTTTAGTGATAGTCTGATTTTGGTTAAGAGGTTCAAGGTCAATTATTCCATTCATTCGCTTTCGATTATTTATAGCAGGAAAATAACATGAAATAAATGCCGCATTACTTACGCGATGAGCTAAGATAAACATATATAGAACAACAGTTATATTACATCCGAAGATCTCACAAAATGGAACATATAACATATATTTCGATTTTAACATGCTAATACTCTAGTTTTCAACTTTCCATGTTTATTTCAATTAAATGCTGACGTTTAAGGGCAGTATATATGTAGAAACATTGTCTCCTATCAACATTAAATATTAGTAATTTCTTACAAATAGTAATTAGTAGAAGAAAATATAATATAGCAGCCATAAAAATAAAAATGAATATCCTGTTTGAAGAGAAGTTACTGAATATTAAGTTCATATTTTGTTTGTTTTAATAGAGGAATTTGTTGGAACATAAATATTCATGTGAAACTATTTTTTGACTTATAAAAGAGATTTCGGCTCAGTATCAAAGACCAAAAGTGCCAACCATTAAAAAAAAAACCATTTTCTAAACTAAAAAGAAGGGAGAGTCTTTCATCCATTTTCAACAATAGTTGACTATAAAAATTATTTTATGATAACAGAAATAACACTAGATGACGAAGGGAAGAACTCAGAGAGAATTCCCCCAGAAGGTAAAAGAAAGAGAGAATAAAAGAATAAGGAGAGATTCCACAGGATACATACCTGCTCTCAATGCGCAATTCAAGTGGATCGAAGGAAGAAAAACAGGCGAAGGAAAAGAGAGAAGAGTGATATGAATAGCTGACTTCTGTAATGGGAGTTCAGACCTACAAAGTTGCTATTTCATTACCCATTCGTGGCACTTGTACTCAAATACCCTAAAAGATTTGGGTAAAAAAAATGCCTTAATTTAAAGGTGGAGTAATTTTGCTCTGCCTCCTGCTATACACTTCTCCGCGTTGCTTGACACCTTTGAGCGAGCAATAAAGACGTCTACCTCTACACTCAAAGGTTTACTTAGTCAGTGGATATGCTCTCTGCAAAGGCAAATGGCCTTTATAAAGGCCAAAAAATGATGCGCAATATTAATATTTAATATTATGATTAAAACTTTATTTCCAATTATTAGTAAATTGTCTCACCTTTCTGGGGTTTGTTTCGTCTGTTCCATGTGTTTACATTAATTATGTGGAAATCCCATCCTTTTTTTTGAGGACTTGAGTCAAACTTCGAATTGTATAAATTTTAGGTCAATTTTTTTTAAGGGAAAATATATATATATATATATATATATATATATATATATATATATATATATACATATATATAGCAAAGCAATGGCACGAGAACAGATCCTAGAGTATAAATTAAGAAATTTGGGGCAAGAGAATAAAAATAAAACTTATAAGGCGATTATCCAAACAAAGCAATGTACCTAGTGACAAATACAAGAAGGGCAGAAAAGAGACGGATAGAAGAACTACAGAGAGAAGCCAACGTCGACCCCCTAAACATGATAATCATGAAGAGAGAAAAAGGAGTCATCGAGAGGACACATGACGAAATTGAATACGAAATTTCAACGCAAATAGAAGTAGGAGTAGACTGGAGGCCTCACCGACTCTTCCCAAGTAGGGCGAGGATCGGAAATGAGGACGAAGAAGAAAACATCTACACGTAGCGGGAAGGATACATCACTGGATTTGACAACATATACAGAGATACAGCAACGAATTTGACAACCGATTAAGAGAAAAATACCAGATTAGACAAACAGATACGCGACGAAGGAAAAGGGTAACAAAAACCTTTGAGGAACAGCAGATGTGAAAGCGAAAAGATAAAAGGGAAAACATACATAGAAGAAAAGTCAGTTAGAATACAACATAACTTGAAGAAAAACAAACAAATTCTACTTAAAAACAAACTCACACTAATAACGGTTTGAACGCCAACTATAAGTACTAGGTAACAAAAACGGAAAGCACAGACACCTGGATCTCAGGTACTTCCTCTATAACTATAATCCCAACTTCTAACTAATTAAAATGGAGAGAGATTAGCGTGACCTAAAAGCATCTTGCGGCTCACCGCACACCTGTAACTCCTTCCATTCCTCACTAACGGGTTGTACAAATATACGTGGGTGGGTGATACACATTGTGGTATTAGCACCACGTATTAGATGTAGGGTCAAGATGACCTATGTCATCTGTCTGATCTTCTACTAGTTTCTTGCTATACTATCGCTCCCTTTCCTCTTCCTCTCTCTGTCCTCCTCCTCTTTCTCCAGTTACCCCCTTACCGGTGCCGTAGTCACAGGGAGTAGGGAAAAAGGGAATAGGAGGAGTCCGGCCTCTCTCGCCCCTTCTTCTCATTTCTGGCCCCGACAGTGGGCCAGATAAGAGATGGAGCGGGATAGCTCTTGACGCACTATCCTTTTACACTCTCACACCTTTTCTTCTATTCTATTCTATTCTATGAAGAGAAACAATGCTCGTGATTAACTATTTCCATTGACGACAGGTGCCTGCGGTTTTCTGACTAGTGATCAATCCACCTCAAACAGAGTAAAGGTTTGATCAGTCGTAAGAAATTAATTACCCTGATAATATAAAAAATCTATATTTTTTCGGTTCATGTAAAAATAGGAGCGTCCAGGTGTCGAAAGGTCGGTCCTAAAAACGCAAACAGCAAAAACTAAAAGTACATAGGTTTCAAAAACCCGCACGCAGCTAAAAATTAGTTCAAATAATGTACATATACAGTCGGCCAAAAGTTTTGAGACTACTATATTTTATCATAGAAGAAAACTAATATAAACATTGAATTTTATTTTACTATGTTTCTATCATATTTTGTTGCTGAAATATACAAAAAAAAATAGCAAAAACTCATTTTTCATAAATGTAGTTAATTGATGCTCGCAGTCAATCTTTATAATGATTTCTAGTTATTCAGAACACTCTTAATTCGTTTTGGCTTGATGGAGACCAAATCTTTGATGATTGACTGATATTGCTCCAGTTTTTTTCAACGAGCATCCGAAACTGCTCACAATTGGAAGGTTTCCGTTTATCAACTGCCAGTTTGATTATCTCCCCAAACTCTCTATTTGAATCAAATCTAGAGAATTTCCGGATCAAGGTTGCTATAGTTCGATGTTATTTTCAGCAAGAAGTTTGTTATTGCTTTACTTTTATAAAAATAGTGCTGATGAAGCACATTTTGGTACCATTTGGTGTTCATGGCTGCTTATGGGCCAAATTTTTAGTGATTCACTTCTCTTAGATGAGAAGCAGTAACAAAATCGAGAGTTTCGGGATGCTTCACCGTGCCTACGACACAGGACTCTTGAAAGCGCTCCGCTTTCCCATCCAAAAAAGCGGAAAGTTGCTTCATCAGAGAATATCAAGTTGCTCCACTCTTCAAAAGGACATTCTTTATATTTCCTACAAAAGTGGAGCATAACCCTAAGGTTATTCTTGGTATTATCAGGGGTCTTAGCAGCCGTTCTTGATGGAGACCTTTGTCCAAAAGTCTCCGTCTAACTGTGCGAGCTAAAGCGTTCACACTTGCTCCTTTCGAATCGCGAGCAAGATTGGCACTGGAAGCAACCCAATACTTGAGGCGTCCAGAGGACTTATTTTTGAAGTCATTAATGACCCCAAAGTTGTTTTCCTTCGATTCAAAACTTTAGCCACATCTCCTTGCCTTTTTGGCCAATTTGGTGATGAGAAACGATGGTTGCTCGCATTTTTTGGAAATAACCATTCCTGGAATTGAAAAAGATTCAAACATTTAATTTTACAAACACATAGAAAAAATAGATTATAATTATACAACATTATTCATTTAACTTATATTTATCTTCATTTCACCCTTTTGATCGAGTAGCAAAGCTCCAGGTACTGATACTCACCTCTCACCGGAACAGAAACAAAGCGTGATTTTGGATTCAGGGAAGAAAGGCAGTTTATTCTTATTATTTTTAAAAATTCGGACTACATTTTAATAAACCTGCAATTATTTAGATATTAGAATAAGTATTCATATCAGGTAAATTTTAAAAACGAATGGAAGAAAAAATATATATATATTAGTCTTAGAGCATTTGGCCATGACTTTATATACAAGGTGTCCCAGAAAAAAGTTAACCGTACTTTGAATTAGTATAACTCAAAACCTATTAGAGATTTTTGAGTCCTGAAAAACAAAACAAATTTAAAAACTATTTATCTGTCGATTCTGGAAATTTTATTAAATTCCCTTTTACGATATTGATGCACTAATTGGTTTGGTGAAGGCTATCAAAATTATGTTTGCGCAATGAAGTAAAATAATGAAACTTCGAAGTTTAAAATCAACAAATATATTTAAATGTATTTTTAACAAAAACACCTCATCATATGGGTAATACAAATTTATTTTTTACTTTTCTAAGCACCGTTTCCTTCCACATGTCCTCCATTTCTTTCCAAGCACAGTTGCGCCTTTGATCGCATTGATTGAACAACTTTTTTGATTAACTTGTTGATGCTTTGTGGTGGAGTAGAATACACTTTATTCTTTAGATTTTTTTTCTGTTATCTCATCTGGCGACTGCCTTATAGGGCATAAGATATTCCCATAAGAAATAATCGCAGGGTGTTAAGTCAGGGAATCTTGGGGGGCCATTCAATTGCATGATTTAGCGCGACAATGCGTTTGTCAAACGTTTCTCTTAGTTTTGTTCTTACAACAAGCTGTCTATGAGCTTGTGCGCCGTCCTGAATCCACCAAAGTCTATTGAATTGATTGCCGTAAATCTGGCGGAGTTCCAGGAAGATCCTTTCGTTGATCATGCTCAGCTAGGCAGCAACATTCAAGTTATTCTCGTAAAACAATGGGCTGACAAGATAGCCATTCCCGCATATTCCGATCCACAGAGACACTTTCTGCTGACAAATACGTGTCAAAGTTGAATGCTGGAGGGTGGTTCAGCGGCGCATATTGCCGAATGTTATGGCTCTTTACCTTTCCACTCATGAAAAAGGCTGCCTCGTCACCATTCACAATGTTTTCCGAGGAAACGAACAGGTTTATGGAGAAGCCATTCGACAAATTGTCTACGACGAGGAAAATCAGTTTCAAGAAGCTGGTGTCTTGCATGCATCTTATATGGATGACATTTTAAGTCATGTTTAATAATGCGGTTAAATGATGACTTTGATTGATACATGTGGATTTTGAAGAAGTGTCATCTGAACATTTTCAATATTTTCTGTTGTTCTTATGGTTCTCATACGACCCGAACGACCTTTACTTAGATTTAAGCATGTTCCTTGATGTTGAAATTAGCGAACATTTTTGCAAATTGTGGGCTTGCTTGGTGGGTGCCTACCTGAAAAAACGTTATTCAAATGAATCTTGTATTTATTTAATACTGCCAGTCTTAATAAAGTTTGTGACTACGAATACGCGTTGATGTTTTGTTAACTGCATGATTAAAAAGGTTCTATGGAAGAAAACCTTTACACAGAAACGCTTGGATTTGCTTAGTAAGCAATAATGACGAGACCATGCCACAGCGTGGTCAAAACCCTCCGTAAAATGGCCGAGGCTTTGCTTGAAGAATCGCTAATTGACCTAAGCTAGCTAGGCTCCCTACGCTTCTCTTGTGAGCGCATGGTGGCCTAGCCTTCGTAGGCTTCGTTTCATTATTTTACTTCCTTACGCAAACATATTTTTGATGCCTCCACTAAACCCATTAGTGTATCAGCATCATAAAAGCGATTTTAATGAATTTTCCAGAATCGACAGATAAATAGTTGGTAAATAAAACACTTTTTGCAGAACCCTAAAATCTTTAATGGTTTTTGGGTTATACTAATTCAAAGTACGGTGAACTTTTTTCTGGGACACCCGGTATATATATATATATATATATATATATATATATATATATATATATATATATATATTTATATTTATATATTTATATATATATATATATATATATATATATTTATATTTATATATATATATATATATATATAGATATATATAGATATATATATATATATATATATATATATATATTGTAGGGGATCGATACCCCACCCTCACAAGTGAGCCTCCTTACCTTAACCACAACGTCCTGGCTTTTTTTGGCGGCGTAGCCCGACCACCTAACCTCCCCCATCTCTCTCCCCTCGCCTCAAGGAGAACCTGAAAAGCCGCCCAAGATATTCAATTTCACCGCATATGCGAAAGGTCCCCTTTAGGGCTAGCTGAAAGATGATCTGAGAAAAACCGTTAGAGGAGGAGACTTAATGCCACCGTCCGCATCCCACCCCCTTCCTTCCTCTACCCCCAGTGAGGTGGCGAAGTATAAAAATCAAATAACTTTGGAAGAACGGGGTAGATCGTGTTAGTCATCAAGACAACTAAGACGGCTAGAAGCCCGGCTACCAACGAAATGGACTTAGAAGAAGCTCTTTTTGAGCCAGTTCTTGGTGGTCACACCAACCTTGAGTTAACTTGGATTGAGAAGCAAGTTCAACTAACTATCGTCAGAGAAACCCCCTATCATGGTATACCCCAAACGCCAGGGATAGTCCTCGCCCTTGAGGAATACCACAAAGTGAACTCCCTCAAGCACACCCCTTAGTCAAAAAGGTAGATCGTGAGAGTCATCGAGAAAATGAAGTCAGGCAGAGTGCCCGGCAAACCAATGAGAGGGACTTAGAAGAAGCTCATCCTCGAGCTAGTTCCTGGTTGTCACACCGAACGTTAAGTTAACTTGATTTGAGCAACCAGTTTAACCATCTCTCGTCAGAGAAACCCCATATCCT
Organism: Ceratothoa steindachneri; assembly: GCA_963969495.1. Classification (NCBI taxonomy): domain Eukaryota; kingdom Metazoa; phylum Arthropoda; class Malacostraca; order Isopoda; family Cymothoidae; genus Ceratothoa; species Ceratothoa steindachneri. Next base: position 90,644,507 of record OZ018319.1, read on the forward strand.
GGTGTACCCCAAAACACCGAGATAGTCATCGACATTGAAGAATATTCCAAAGTAAACCCCCTCAAGCACGCCCCTTCGTCAAAGGATTCACTCTTTGGCTCATCGCTTCCCAGTCCGAATTATTCCCAGAGTAACCCGAAGATTGGAAAAAACACACTTTTCCTCTCCCGTGATGAAATCATTTCCATCGAGAATACGTGACTAACTCCATCTGCCACACACTCCTAATTTCTCTGGGGCTTTAAAGCAATCACCCTTCTGACCATATCTGGAACGGCTGTCCACGCGCCAGGCGGAAACCACTTTATTGATGCGACATAAAAATTGAGACTAAGGTCAGGCTCAAACCCGATTCTCGTGGGAATCTTGAAAGGTATTTAAACCCCCGTATCTGTTTCATAGAAGGTCAATTTGCATTTAATTTTAAAGTGAGCTTTGGGTCAACCATTACTGTATATCTAATTGTGTAATTTGGGTAGATTCACTTAAATTTGTTTAATTTATTACTGTGTAGTTTGTTGGTTAAATTTCAATTTTTGTTCAGGTTTTTAATTAAAGGTCTAGTTTTCTTAGAACCATTTTTTTCATTCAATCCTCGAAACGCTGAGCATGGCACTAGAAACCCTCAAAGATAAAAAAAATAACGTAATAATAATAATAATAAAATATAGCACTCTTAGAGAGAAAACTTAATCACGGAGTTTTGAAGTAGGTAATAAACCTATACGTATGAACACCATCACTCGGTCCTTGCTATACCACGACATATATATATATATATATATATATATATATATATATATATATATATTTATATTTATATATATATATGCAAAAAATCCCACCGGAAAATGAAAGGCGGATTCCAAGTACTTTCGAACTTGTTCAGTTCAATATCCTTGATAATAAATTGAACAAGTTCGAAAGTACTTGGAGTCCGCCTTTTATTTTCCTTGATGAGTTTCTCATATACATATATATATATATATATATATATATATATATATATATATATATATATATATATATATATATATATATATATATATATATATAAAGAAATAAAGAGCCAATACTCCTGCGGGTGGTAACAACCAACACAGGGCTTTCGCACAAAGCTTTAGCTATATTTAATATCTGAATTTCAAAACCATTTTGAAAGCACAAAGAAAGAGACAGAGACCATGCATTGCAAAATACATATTTATATAATACGAGAAAGAAAGAAAATTTGATGTGAATAAGCACATGCGACAAGAAACCGAGCTTTTTTTAAGGCGAGATAATGGGAATTGGAAGACAAAGATACAGGAGAGCAAAGGAGGGATCATTAAAGGCAATCCATACTGAGAAGACCGGAATAATTACAGAAAGAAATGAAGTATCCTGGCCAAGAGTCGACCCTGGGTTTCTCGAATGCTGGGAGACCCGGGTTTGACTCCCGATTCTTCACCCGTTATCCAGCAATTAGAAGCTGAGGTCATTAAATATCAATGATTTCATATCTTTTACTTTTTCCTGATCTTTTCAGAGAAGAAATAGCTGCCGTTGGGATTTGAACGGAAAATTTAAGAATTTATCGAGTTGATTGGCGCTTGCCACACAGCTGCACAAAACTCTCTCAGTAAAGAAGAGAGATTAAAATTAAGATAAATTTTAAATAAAAAGTCTCACAACCAACAATCGTTTAAGAAAAGACTGTTGATGAAGCAATAGAAATCTTGTAACAGTGAGAACTTTTCTCACAACGGGAAAAAGAGCATCATTTTAGTGAATTCGAACCTTTTAAGACCCATTCACACTGAGGTTACGACCATCTCCAGACCTAGAACTGTATTGCTCAATTTGTGTTCAATGTATGGATTTAGTTTCTGTGTTGGTTATGTATATATTTTTCATCGTATTGATTGGTCTGCCTAGGTTTGACTTGCGAATAAGATTGGAGCATCTCAAGGTACCACTAACCATGTCATCTGGTCACGAGGCTTCTTTCACTGTGGTGCTTTAAGCGTAGCCGTTCCGATCAACTCTCTTAATTTTGCTTATCTCTTTTTTTCATATTGCTATTCCACTCTTTCGGCCTTTGTCTATCAGTAGACTTCAACTGACAAACTTTTAGAACAAAATTATACTTTGTGCTGGTACTTCAACTTATTTATCTTTTATGAAGCATCACGAAACCACACAGTGTAAATCTATATCCAATAATATCAGGAAGAACAATGAGATAAAAAGACAAGGAAGATCGATCCCCAATATCAAGAAGATCAAGACGATTCCAAATAGCAAGAAGATCAATAAAACTCAAAATATCAAGAAGATCAAGATAAAAATGATCAGAAAGTTAAAAAGATAAAAAAATAACAAATATCTTGCGAATCAAGTAGATCAAGAATCGGGTGCTTTCAATACGGGAAATGTTGATCTGAATATTCACACCGCCACACAAGCGCGTGCTACACTCTTTCGACGAATGCAATCAGCCACAGGAGAGTCGTGCGCTCCTACTTTTACTCCACTCAGAAGAGTGGGATATAAAAAACTTACACATCTACACGCCAGGCTCGAAAGCCAAAAGAACGAATTGCGGCTATATATCTTCTACATTTTTTACCATCTCTAGCTTCACCACTTCCTGTACTAACTTTTCTTACAAACTTTTTTCTTAATGCCCCCTCGTTGATTTTCTTTAAAATTGAGAAAAGCCCACCACTTCCACAACCCTTATTTCTGAGGGGTCCTTATGCAATTCTACCCGTCTTTTCGACACAAAACAACACTCTGGCTTTCTCTCTCGATTAAAACACAAATATTCTTTTATGGGTTTTATTTTCGGAGGGGAATTGCCCTAATTTATAATTTAACGATTTGTCCGAAGATTTCGAAGTAATTTCTTCTTTTCTGAAGTTAGTTGGTAGTCGAATTCCGCGAGCCAGGAAAATTTGAATTTCCAGCTGCCTCTGCAGCGTGAAACGCAGCTGTAAACAAAAAAAGTATTTTCATTTTATTATTCTAACTCTCAAACGAATTATCCAGTGTTCTTTAGAAGACCCAAACGACTCATTAAGCTGTTTAATGAAAGATAAATACGAAATAATCAAATAGTGTTACCTCAATCCACGGTCGTATGATTTGTATGGCCTTTATCTACTTAGGTTCCTTTCAGAGGTTTAAGAGTAAGTTGTACTGGAATGATTTTCTACTGTCTGTTTTTTGTTTTCTTGTTCGTTTCTATTCCGACGAGCTCAATATGACAAGCAATACTCCAGCATTAAAACAGTCATCTCAAACAGTCACCAATTTACTATAGACAAGAATGAAAAAAGACGCGAAGTTAGAAATTCGCAGAGGTGAGGGACACGTCTTTCCATTGCAAATCAACCGATTTCTTGTGAAGAAACAGTTTATTTTTAAGGCTAATCAAACAATTTCCAGTGGAGAATGGCACTTGTTTTGTAATAGAAACGTAAAAAATTTCCAGGGGTAAAAGATAATTGTTTTCCAATGACGTAACTATTGTTTTCCGATGGCGAAGAGAACAACTCGAAATAATCAATCCCTGGATTGAAACATCATTCTTTTCAAATGAAGATGCAAGCATTTGAGATTGACGAAAAACATTTTTTTTCCAATAGCGAAAAATGCAAGTCCTTGTATTGAAAATTATTGGGAAATAAAGCAATTTTCATAGTCAAAAGACTTGTTTATTTTTAATGGAGCAAGAAATTTATTGACATTACAGGTTCTTAAAGAAACTCGTTTTATATTGGTCAAACAAACAATTCCAAATCCGAAAATACGCTTGTTTATCAATGAATGAACAAATATTTACATGGCGAAGCAATAAGATCGCAGAATTGAAAGACGCTTGTCTTACAAGGGCAAATAAAGTAACTCCCAGTTGTAAAATATAATTGATTTTAATGGCTAAGTAAACAGCTCTTAGCGGTGAAAACTATATTTTTTCTATAGCGGTTACAGTATTTTTTAGCGAGGAAGACAATTTGTTTGCAATATAGAAGCATTGATTGCCAGTGGTATAAACAAAACTTGATTCCCAATGACGAAGCAACAATTTCCCGATTGCGAAATATAATTGTTTTCTAATATCGAAGTAAACAATTTTATGTGCTTAAAAACAAAGTTGTTTTCGAATCAAGAACCAAGCAATTGCGAATTATGAAATACAGTTGTTTTCCAATGCCAAAGCAAGCAGTTTCTAATGGTTAAAGTCATTTGTTTTCAGTGGTGAGGTAAGAAATTCCTTTTGGTAGAAGTCATTTGTTTTCTCTTAACAGCAAGAAACTTATTGTGATAAACACTTTTGTTTTCTACATGCGAACCATCTATTTTCAAGTGGTGCGAGACACTTGTTTTTCAATGGCAGAGCAGGCAATTGTAAGTAGTGGAGAACGCTTGTCTTTCAATGACGAAACAAGCAATTACTAATGGTAAGAGTCATTTGATTTCAATGACAAAGCAAGCTATTCCAGTGTTGAAAGATAAATGTCATTTAATGTCGAAGCAAGCGAACTTACTCCTTAATTTAACGAAATATCAAAACAGGAACGTAGAGCAGTGCATATTATTTGGCTATACGAGTTATTAAACCAGCCTCAATTAACAAAGTAAAAGGTTATCATGCGAAATGGAAAAACAAGTAAAAATAAATCCTAATGCCATTCATTAAGCTCGATGTTTATAAAATGGCAAATCAGAGAACGGAAACTCCTTGGGAGAACATTGGAATATGCATGGCCAAGTCTGGATAAAAGAATATAAATCCAACTAAAATATGGCTGAATATAATGTTTTGCTTGATTTATTACCAATGAAAATGTTAAAATAGTCTTCAGCTGTGTGTAAGTAATTTTACTGTCAAAACTTGACAGCTGCCGTTAGCGTAATGGCTCCACAAGGGGGTTTAAAGTTCTTAAAATGTTCGACCCATCTCCTAAATTTGCTGTTATATTTCAAAATCATGTTGTTGTAATTATTACTTTCCTTTATTATTTCTTTTTTTTTTGTTCTTTTAGAAAGTTTGCCTGTTTTCCTATTTTGAAAACTAGTTTGTTTTCTATATTTAAGGCCAATAAATCCAACACACCGAAAGAAAGAGAAAACGGAATAATTTTTTCTTCGGAAATAGTTATTTCCTACTTCGAAAAAATCCGAGCTGGGGTGTAATGCGAACCATGCCCATTGAGGCAGCGAGCAACCGCTTTGATCTCAATTAAAACGTCTCTTAGACCACTCGTCTACGCTTAAGGGCAGTATTAACTCATCATCCGGCAATGAGGAGAATACCAGTAAAACTCAATAATATTGAATGACGCTCTTCCAAACCACGCTTCTACATAGAGTCTAGGGACTAATAAAAGACTTAGGGGAGAGGAGAAGTTGGTCTTCAAGGCAAGCTTGAAACTATTATAGAGGGTGCCTGAAAAATTACTATGCACTCAAAATAAATAGCCCCACAGGGATCACAGTGAAGAAAATGCGACTCCAGTTTAAAAACTTTTTGGCCACCCAGTATATGAAAGGTGGAACGGATCTTTCAATGGTTTCTAAGCTGGAAACCATGCAGACCCCGTAAGAGTTGTACTTTCTTCACCTTGATCCTTGCGGGATTATTTATTTCTAGTGCATAGTAACTTTTCGGACATTTTGTATCAAGGAGAGGGGGAAGAGAACGGTAGAGCAACAGGTAGATCATTCCACAGACTTGGGGCAAAAATCGAGAGAATACACTCGCTCATGAAGCACATACGTCTACGAGGTACAAGCAATAAGGGGGATAGATCTGAACATATAGCAGGGAAGCAGCCACTGTAGTGCACGTAGCAGGGAATGTATGTTTGGGAGAGCGAATTTGGTATGTTTCCAGTTCACAAATTGGACACAGTATTCTGTATTAGTTGAAATATTTGCTAAACTTGCGAAAAAAGATTGCAAAGTTTCCCCTTTATGGAGTAGCCTCACCCAGTCAATTTCTTCTTTCCCTCTGTATTACATTGCGAATTGTGCCGAAAAGCCTGTATCAAAACTAAAGCTTACACGTTTTATTGTTTAATTTAAGAAAAATGGTGATTTCACTCTTAAACACATAGAATATTTTTAATGGTATATATATACAATTTAAAATTGGGTTTCGATCGTACATATCTCTTCTGGTGGCTGATAATTTTACATTAACTTTATGAAAGCTTAAGGTTCTTCGGCGAATCTCTTCGACATATTGTCTTTGACTTCTTCGTTAATCATTCCAGCGGAATCATTTTGTCTCAATCAGATCTCGAGAACTATCAATCTTGTGAGAGAATCTCGTGTCACTAATCAGCCAGCGATTAAAAGCGACTTTGTTTTTCGCCTCTTCATTAAGAGGAAAAATAAAAAGGGAATTCTTTTGGAAGCAGAATTTTTTATTCCTTTTATGTTATTCTCTCTCCTAAATTTTAAATTTCGTATTCATGTAACGTTTGTAGTCAACAGAAAACTGTGTCACCAACTTTGCTTCTTTTGATTTGGGAATATTTTTAGTGGACAAGTTTTTAGTTGCATTTTGTTTCCTCGCTCGCTTTCAATGCGACGAGTCCAATTTGATACGCACTGCACCCGCATTGAGAATGCAGCCATCCCAGACTTGCCTACGAAAATCACCCTCATCTAACAAAATAAAAATGAGCCCGAAGGCCAGAGCAGACATAAATGAGTTAGATAAATTAATAATCGAGGTGTTCTCAGGTTTTCACCACCAATGAAAATTCCGCCCACGAAAATCTACTAGAAAAATTCACCCTTAAAATTTCCTTTTGGAGATAAAAACTTTAAAAGAAACAATTAATTATATCCACATACTCGCGATTCTACACTTTATGTGAAACCTATCCCTATACCGACAAACTACATTAACATTCATGGAATTGCAGTGGCTTTTTATTGAATATTAATATCAAACCCTCAAAATATGATTCAATTTTTTTTTTAAATCCCCAAATTATCTAAATCTATCATTCATCATCCCATCATCATCCAACGATTATTTCTCATCCTTCAGATTTCTCGAGCACTTACTCTTGCCAGGACTACTTACATGAAATACCTTCACACCCAGGCTACCTCACTGTTCTTTTGAGGGCTGATTTCTTTCATGTGGTACCTTGGCTTTTCATTTTCCCGACAGAGGGTTTTTAACACTTTAATTGAATGGCATCCAAATGAGTAAGTGTGAACGATTCGAGTAGTAAATGCCGCGAACGTCACGCTTGATGTTTTAACACTCAAGAGTGACATCACAACGCAATAAGCATAACTTATTTGTTGTTCTACATTCGTGTACCACATGTGGCCTAACTCGTGGTCTTTGAAGGTGTTAAATAAAGGCAGATTGGGAGAGTGAGGGCTTGGGTTCTTTGTATGCATTTACCCCTGATTGTTTATAATACGCCCACAAACCCCCAGTTTTCCCGTTTTATAAACTCTTGTATTGCCTTTTTTTTTGCCTCCCTTAACCTTTTCGATATAATCAAGGTTCTTTTACTCTCACTCCTTTCACTCATTCTTTTCTCTTTGTTCATTCTTTATTGGTTTTTCTTTGCATGCTTATTACCGACTTCTGCGTTTTAAGACATCGATAGTTAAAGGTCAGATCTCATAACGACTCACTCTAGCCTATGTTAGTCGTACGAGTAGTAAACTAAACCCGATTTGCGAATCCATCCCGCAATTAACCACAAACGATGAAGCTTAACGTAGATCAAGTGGAAGGTGTTTTTTTCGACTCGTTTACTCTGTAGCCCTTTATCGTTTGTTCTATCACTTTATTACTTCATCGGATTAATTTTCCTTTCATTCAGACCCCAACGCCCGCAGTTGCCAGCCCTTCCGATCCCAAACTCCGCAGTTTCGCTCTCTTCCTGCCGCAAGGCCCCAAAGCCCTCCAGGAGTATCTACGGCTTTATATCATCTATACATTTTCACTTCCTTTACCTCACCACTTTGTATACATATCTCCTTATAAAATTTCTGGAGAAGGAAATCACGTTGATTTTCGATTTAAATGAAAATTAAATATTTTCTTAATTCTTTCCGAATTTATATCCGAAATGATTTAAACCAATTACAGCATCTGGATTAAAAATTACTAGGGGGGGGGGGGCTCATATCCAATAGGTTTTCCCTCTTTTCATTTAATTGCGACTTTACATACGGACATATACGCATTATGCGTATATATGGTTATAATCCGATTGAAGATATTAATGTAAATTTAAAACCAATTTCTATTATCCGCATGAAATTATGACCATTTTAGTTAAGATTCAGGAAAGCTTTGATCGAACGAACTTCAGAAAAGAATTTAAAAAGCGGTTGTCATTTGCTTGACATGCAGAGGAAACTGCCGTAAACCAATGATGGCTAGAATAGAGCACATATAGAATAGGAAATGCAATCAAAAAGTAAGAGATAATTCAAAAGATGAAAGCTAAAAACGCCTGCCGAAGGAACTCCATAACCACTTAGACTGGTATTTGTGTAGCTTGAAACCATTAGAGTTCATAGCGTCGAAGGTATTTATTTGGACTCTTTTGAGATATGTCTAAGAAAGATCAAGTATTCTGTTTTTGACAGATGATTAACAAAAATAATCAGTAGTTGCATTTACACAAAACTTTAAGCAGCCTTTAATGAAGAATATTCAATTTATTTCTAGAACAAAAACTCCCTTCGAGTCTAAACCTTGATTATATCGGAAAGACGAATTCAATTTCTATCAGAACATTTATTTAGCTTTGCGTCAACCTCGATTTTACGTGCACACCTTCATCTTCCAGGAACACCGCCTGATTATGCAAAAATATATTCCCCCGGAAGGTAACCCAAACTGGAAACGTTACGGAACGATCTGCTTAAAATCTTCAATTTCAACACGCAAATCATGGTGTAGGTTATGAGAGTGGGAGTAAAATTCTGAATAATGACAGAATGAGTAAAAAGTCATAAAAAATCAGAGTAAAAAGTCATCAAAAAGTCAAGACTATTGATCAGAGTAAAATTTCATATATTTATGGACTGTTTTGAAGTTTGCTGTGGGTCAAAAGAATTTTTATAACTTTATTGTTTTCCAACAGATATTTTAAATTTTATCCGTTTACATCTGAATTAAATGAATACCGAAATACGCAAAGAAATCTTTTTTAAAATAACAAACGAATGAAGTCATAATTCCTCGTTTGGATTCTCGTAGTGATCCGTGATCCGAAGGCATGTGATTTAGCTTCTCCAATACTTTATCGAATCCCACCATTCCGTTATCATGCCTACATTATTCACACTTATAATTCAGACCCTCCCCCCTAAATATATGTGGCCAAACCATCTTCACCTACATTCCATCGGATATCTGCATGGAGAAATATTCCTCCTGTCACAAACGAGTCGCTGAGGTAAGTCTCCGGTGCGATCGCCATTGTTAAAAGTTTTGGCGGAGCCGAGTTCGTGTCCGTACATCTGTATACACAGAAAATGGTACCAAAAATGTCCTAAAACTGCGGGTGGTCCTCAATAAGATTGTTCAAGAATAAGAAACTCTCAAATGTGATTATTTCCGACTCTTATTAAGCCACGAATGGAGAACCATCGCTGAGGAATTGCAATAAAAGTTGATATTTAGCCAGAAGGAACCCCAGGCGGTCATATATTTGCGGAATGGGTACTGAAATCTCTAAAACTTATTGTGATCATGGATTGTACTGTAGGATGCCACAAGAACATGTGAATAGTATAGTTAAATAATCTGAAGAAATAAAGCTTAGAAACCACAGACTTGAATCTGTCAAAACCTTTGGTAGTAACTGGACAAATATTGCAGCGATCAAAACGAGAGACATCTAAACCCGACACAGCTCAAAACATTTTCGAAACTAGAAAGTACTCAGAGAGTGTATACCTCCTCTGACGCCATTGCTAATACAACTCGAACATTCATGAAATAGTTTCCAGACCAATCTAAGACAAAACTTATAATGGTGTTCATCAATGTGTTTATAAACAAACAATACCGTTACAAGATTATACCTATACAATTTAAATTCAAATAATAAACAATCCCTACAAAAGTAATATTACATATTGAAAAAACAACCATTAAGTTAGAATTTACAAACATATTTGTATTTAAACCCACAACTCTCTAACATTACACAGTGGTCTATGTTCATAACATATTGCATATATGTCTCAGACAGAAATTAAGTGATCTCTAATTCCTCTTTCTTGGAAACAAATTCCTAGCATACAATTCCTTCACCCAAGAAACCGGCCCGTGTCTATCTTCAGTAGTATAAAGTATCTACAAAAACATAATTTCCCACAATGGAGGATCCAAATCTCGTATTCGCTACACAATGGTTAGTCCTATATTTTTACCACTCTATTAATTCACTCTCACTCGGTAAAAATTGTCCCTACAAATATATATTTTATTTTCATAGATCCGCAGCCTGATCCAAATCCTGAACTTCTTCTGGACGTTGGTAGAAGTTCAAATGTAGTCCAATCCTGTGTATTTTCAATTTGACCAGCTCATTATTTTTATGATATTGGACAACAAAATATATAAAATTCAATTAAAAAAAAGTGGAATAAATAAGCCATAATACGAATTCAAATGCAAATCAGCCGTGAATTCTATTCTAATAGAATTCACGGCTGATTCAAATCAAAATCCAGATTATGGATAGTTATTCACTTTTTTTAAAATTGCTTTTTCGCATATTTTTTCTAATATCATAGGTTTTCTTTGATCGCCCGTCCCCCCCGTGTCCACAAAATTTCAAACAAACACATACACGTGATTATATAAGGTTAGACAAACTATGTTAGCGAACGTAAAATACGTAACACTGTCGTGTTTTATCTTATTGTCTTTTCAAAGGCTTGCTATTTTTTTTGAGTGTTTAGCGTATAATTAATTGGACATCAGGGAGTTAAGAGTATAACTCACGCACATACTTTCAGTTATTCTAAAATGTGCTGTCCTCCACCATATTTAGATTAGAACTAGGTGCATCTCTCCTTATTTTCCAAGTGTTTTACTCTATATCTATTTGCTTTTATTTTTTTGTTTCCTTTGCTTCTTAAGTTGCTTATGTAACAATTTTTCTTTTATTCTCCTTTTTATAGTTGATAACGATTCAAGGTGCAAAAGTAGCTTAATCAAAGCTTCAAATTACTTTAATCTCGCGATTTCTGCCTAAATTTGACCAAGGTGCCGCAGGTCGCTTCTCTACCTCCCGTAAGTTCAATTTGTGATGGGGACTAAACTAGATGCTCAGAAAATAGGTGCGGTGAATGTTTTAAAAGGAGGAACTTCATAAAGAAGTAACTCACTTATAGTTTTCTGGGATAAATATTTCATAGGTTTCCAGAAAGGACCATCAGTAACTGGAGAGTAAATAGGAGAGACAGGTTTGAAATAATGCAATAATCATGCATACAATCTATGTTTGAAAGATCTTTTTACAAACTTTGTCATATTTTTAAATGAACTAATATAGTTTTTAGGAAGCATATCGATGAATTGAAGGTTTCAGTTGCGTCGACAGTTTTTTGCTATTATCGCACTTACGAAGACAATGATAGAAAGTTTTCAATGGGAGGTTATTGGAGGAGTAAACTTGCCAGGCTATGAAATTTTGGTTATTGATATCGTTCATAATAAATAGTAATAATATACATACATTTGTTGTGAACTCCAGGCCGTTAGCACAAACATATGAGTACGATATTTTTCTTTTTTAAGCGCTTCTGGCCTTAGATTTGAATGCGCAAGGCGATTGCTAAATGTGGTTAGGACTCTAGTTTTTTTATCTGACGGTGTTTAATACAGATCACTGATTGGCCAGTGGGATAGCTGATAAACACAAAAATAGCATAATAGCCTCAAAGTTACGCGCAAAATAATCCTGCCATAAACTGAAGAATTACTAAAGTGAGGATGATAAGGTTTTTGGACCACGTTAATACTATAGTTCTGAGGCGTATGGTTGAAAAAAAAGAATATATGTTCTTCCAATTCATTTTAAACATTGACTGATGTGCTTTGAACTACCAGGTTTTGAAAAAGTTCTGTTACACTCGTTTTTTTTAATCTTTCGAGAGGTTTACGTGTGATAGAAAAAAAATCATTCAAACAAACTTAAAGTTCTACTTTTCCAGCATGTGTCATTTAAACGTCTTTTGAATTGTGTGCGGGTGTGACGACGTGAAAGTGAAAAGAATCGAGATCTCTGCTCTCCTGCTGCGCGTGGGTCACAACAAGTCCGACATCACCAAGCGGCTCAACGTCAGCCGGACGATCGTCCACAGAAAAGCGGAAAGGGAAAGGCCTCAAAGATCAACCTCATTCAGGCAAACCTCATGTTTTCAACCATTTTCCTCTAAGAGAAGCCGTCAAGGAGGATGGTTGCAAAAGCTAGAGGTGCGTGGAAAGGCTTCTGCTCACCGACCTTATGCGAGAACAACGTCAGGAGGGCCATCGTCGCCTTATTAACGAATTTAAGACTCATGACGATCGAATTCTGATTTTTTTCTGATGAAAAAACCTTCACGGTCGATCCGGTCATCAACAAACAGAAGGACTGTGTGGTAATCTTTGGCCTGGTTGTTTCCGATGTCCGCTGTGTCGACCACCAAGCATCCGGCCTCTGTGATGATGCTCGTCCTCGTGGCTTTAAATGGTGAGAAGATGCCAACTGTGTGGTTCGAGGCAGGTTGCTGGCTCACCGCGGTCGATTACAGGGATATCGTAGCCACAAAAGTCCTGCATGGGTGAGAAAGATCACGATGAAAGCGGACTACAGCTTTCAGCAGGACTGTGCCTCGGCCCACACAGCCCAAAGAGCGCAAGAGTGATTGGCTGCCGAAGTCGCTGAACCTCAATTTCCTCCAATACACCGTGTGGGTGCATGTCAAGGGCAAGGCCTGCAAAGGCCTCCACAGTACCGTTGACGAGCTCAAGTTCTCCTTCAATCATGTATGGGACAGCATGAAGCAGGACTTGTTCGCAATGTGTGCGCAGCCTTGAGGACTTGCCTGTAGCACATTCTCGCCGCCGAGGGTAGCCAAATTAATTAATATGCTAAAACAATAAGAACGCATTTAAATTAATTGCATCAAAACTATCATTCTTTCCTTTGGTGAGAGCATCCCAACGATTGTAAAAGAACTTTTGCAATACCCGCTACATTAGATGAAAGAGTTCCAAGTTGAAATTATTTTATAAGTGAAATAGTTTCTCACGGTATTCTTCCAATAACGCTTACCATTCGTGATCATTTACTTACGTGATGCTTTCATCACGTTCAAAAAGTGAATTAAATTTTATATTATCGCAACCATTCAAATTATTAAGACTTCTTTCAGTTAGCTACAAAGTCACCTATCTTCAACTCAGAGTAATTTCAATTCCTTAATTTTCCTTCGCAGCCCCCGAGAGGGTTTTGTCGTCTCTCGATGTACTCTCTCAAATGTGTATATATACTTTAGCAGAAAAAAAAAAACAGAACTGAGCCGAAAAATCTAGATGTGGACGTGCGATTGATTTAAGGAATGAAACTATTCTTTCTATATTCTTGTATTCAAATTTTCTCTCAATAAAACCAATGTTCTATATGATTTTCCAGGGATTTTGAAATATGAGGTCGCTCAAAATTAATAACAGAGATTGTGTTCTCTTGACTGGCTTTCTAATCGATGAACGACTACCGTATAATCAAGGTTTTCATTATTAAACCCGATGTATATTAATTTCCACTCATTAAGATTTATAATCTAAATCGTTTACGAAGTTAACAGATTAATACAGGACCCAATATTGACCACTAAGTCATGCCTCTACAGACTTTGAACCAGTCAGACGATTGCATATTATCACCATATTTTGTTTACTGTCTTTAAGCCAGTTTTCAATTTATTATAATAGCCTACCTCTTGAGCCATGAGCTCTAGTGTCTGAGTGTGAAACGGATTTGGAAATGTTGATTGTCATGTTCGAATGGGTAGGAGTCAGAAAAGAACTGTTAGTAAATGCAAAGAGGAATAAAAGGATAAGAGTTGGCTGATGTAGATGGAAGAGGATATGATAATCAATTCAGTCGTATGCACTTTAAATACGTGCGCTGTTTTAATTATATATGACATGTCGTAAAACATAGTTGTAGAGACGAGGCCGATTGCAATAACATGATTATGTCTGGCCTTAAACTCTGAGATGTAATCGGAGAGTTAGTGGATGATTGGATTTTAAATGTAGAATTTTTTAAAAAATTGCAGGATTTTACCTTCATTCCAATTTAGAGTTGTCGGATTTAGTCAATCATGTGGAAAAAGGAGGAAAGCTGGAGAGGGAGAACAGAGAAAATGGATGATTTGTGAGAGGTGCTAAGAGTTAAGAATGGAAGATAGTGTGGGACGAATGGTTACGAGCTATATATAAAAAAATGTTAAAAGTTGTAGCAAGAACGTATTAAGGTGGTGTAGGCATTTTAAAAGAATGAAGGAAAATAACCGTGGGGAAAAGAATCTATCAGCGAGTTTAGTAGTGGGAAATAGTTGAAAGAGTGCATAAAAGTTAGATTCATTATTTGAAAGAGTGTGATAGATAAAGAAGATTCGAAGATGAACAAAAGGACGACATTTTGCATGATAGGTCTGGGTGAAAGAAGTTTGTGAGGGAGGAGGGGCGTAGGACCGCATGTCCATAGATGACTCGTGACTGAGCGGGGCAAATACATCACATAGAAGCCCATCTAGTTGACGGACCAATAATTCCAAATAATTTTTTTTTAGCTGGGCTTAATAGGGCGAGAAGTGTGAGACAGACAAGGAAATTCAGAAATCCAACCCTAGATAATAAATTTCTTTCCGAAATTCTCCTGCACATTTCGCCTTTCATTCTTTCTCCGAGTAGCTCACTTTTGCAAATCCATGATGAGCAAAAACAACGTCATACCATGATTGGTCCACCACCGAATTTGACTGTACAGACCGTATTCTTTGGAGCGTAAGCCATCACTTTTTTCCCAAACACTGCTGAATGAATTTCGACCGAAAAGTTCTATTTTCATTTCATCTGACCGAAAAATTTGTTCCCCAAACGTTGCTAGCTTATTTAAATGTTCATTTTCAAACGCCAAGAGAGCTTTACACTGAGTTTTCTTAAGAACTGGGGTCTTTCTTGGATTAAGAGAAAAGAGATCTTAACGACGCAGCGTTCAACTGATTATATCCTTGCTAAATTCAACTCCATTTTTCTCCAGATCTTCCTGCAGGTCTCTAAGAGTAGTCTGTGGCTTATCACATACTGTTCTAGCAAGCTTTTGAGCTGCACGTTCCGTTAGCAGCAGAGGGAAACCTGAACGATCCAAAGGATTAGTTGAAGTACGAGACTTCTAGTTTCATATTTTGGTACCAACTGAATATAGAGATACTTTAAGCTGTTCAGATATCTTTCTGAACCACCCAAAAGACACTTTTATGAAGGGCTACAATTTAATAGCGAAGATCTTAACTGATTTGTTTGCTCTTTCCCATGATGAAGAGGTTGACGCTACGACTATCTTGTAAGGAATGACGCAGTAGCCTTACACGGTGACGAAAGAAACCTCATATTTAATTTAAAATATTCTAGATATTCGGGATCAAATGAGGATCAGTTTTTAATGAGTTACTTTGCAGATGTACCTATTTATATATATTTATCTGAATGTGTTGTAAACTTTGCCTATCAAATTTCACTATTGTCCTTATCAAGTTTTTTCTAGTTGGTCGCCATTAACCTGCATTAACTAAAAGTATGTAAATTTGCATTTCTAACAATATGGTAAACTTTTTCAGCCCACTATATATATATATATATATATATATATATATATATATATATATATATATATATATATTCATTTATTTATATAATATAATAAGTTCAAATAAGCTAATAGCGCGCCAGCCTCCACATGGAATTAAAACAACAACCTCACGTGTGCGGCGAATATCGGGCTATATAAATTTTACGTCCCTTAAACAATAAATATACATGTGTGTGTTTGCTTATGTCGTTATAATTGCTGAAATAAATCATAAAATACTATAGTTGCTGTTTGTGACAGCAATCAAATACAGCAGATTTCGGCGGAACGCCATTGGATTTCACGCCCAGAAATGAGTTGGCAATAATCCGTCTATAATTGATTTTTCGTGCAGTCCTCCATTTCAAATAACTTAAAAAGAAAACGGTCGCTGGGTAAAGAGTAATAATTATTAAGAACGTGGGAGGAAATATAGAATTAATGATTAAGTGAAGTATAAAAATAAGAACAGGATTTATGAAAACGTAGACCAATTGAAGGACTTAATGAACGGTTTTACAGAGAAGTAATTAAAGAGTAAGACCGAGTCAGTTAGTCTCATTTATTTTCTGCTTCTTTTATGCTTCTTTTAAGTTACTATATTTACTGCATGCGACGAAAATTCCTTTTCGGTGTGAGAGACGCAGGTTATGATGTAATTGAGAATTTGTGCTAAAATTAAAAAATAAAACCGGCCTATCCAGGCGAGGTAAAAGACTTTATAACCAAACTGAGAATTAATACGTCATGTGGTGATTTTTTTTTAATATTTGTATATGTGTAGGCGAGGTTTTTTAGCATTACCTAATATAATAATGATCAATCAGTTCGACTTGCTTTGTTCCTTTTTGCAAAATTGACTTTCAAGTGAATTCAATTTTAAGCAATGAATATCAAATATTCAAGTAATCCATGCTTTTATTTTAGCAAAAACGAATTAATAATAATACTATTTCAGATTCACTTAAATTCTTCCTTCTCACAATATCTTAATTATGCTCACTTTTGATATATCTTCTCTATTCACTAATGTTCCTGTATATGATCTTTTCATAACGAGGCAGCGTTCTTCTTATTGTATCCTTGCTAACTTCAACTCCACTTCTTTCCAGACCTTCCTGCAGCTCTCTAAGAACTAGTGGTTTATCACATAATTTTCTAGCAAGTTTTCAAGCTGCACGTTACGTTAACACCAAAGGAAAACCTGAACGATCCAAAGGATGGATTGAATTATCTGACTTCAAGTTTCATAGTTTGGTACCAATTGAATTTAGAGGTACTTTAAGTTGTTAAAAGATCTTTCTTGACCCAAGGCCACTTCCTTTTTCCCCTAGATTTGTTTTTATTATTCTCGTTTCTTCATTGAAAATTCCTCTTCAATGAAAATTTTAATCGACTCAAGTTTAGTTTGGCCATCGGGAATTGCCCTTTTCCCGTTCTTGCCAATATCTATATGGAGTTCTTCGAAAACTGTTCTTTTATCTCAATCTATCGATATATCTTTTACTTGGTTTATATATATATATATATATATATATATATATATATATATATATATATATATATATATGGATGGCATTCTTTGTTTTTGCAAAAGTAGGAAGAAGAGGAGATGGAGATATAGTTGGGGCCTTTTGCCTCGAGAACAGAAATGAAAGAGGAGACTTGTTTACCGAATGGTGTGCAAAGAATAACCAGATGGTCGCAATACATGGTTCCGATTACACCCAGGAAGACTGTACACATGGAAGAGCCCATGAGATAATCACAGGAATCATACAGATTATATAACTATAAATAAAAGATACAGGAATTCTATAATCAATCGTAAAACTTACCCTGGTGCTGATTGTGACAGTGAGCATAATCCCGTATTGGAAGGGGTAATCGTAAGACTAAGATTGAAAAACATTCAGAGGGGAAAAAGTGAGAAAACAATTTATCCAAAAGAACTTGCAAAAGAAGGCATAAGAGAGCGATAGAGTGTTGAATTCCAAAACAGATATGAAGTACTTGCAGGGGAGAGTGATATGAATGAATTGGTAAATGAATGGAAATAGCATATTCAAAAGTAGCTGAAGAATTACTACCAAAGAAAGAAAGACATTCAAGACAAAAATGCACGACGGAAGATATACTAGAGATGGTTGAAGAAAGAAGCAAATATAAACATAGTAATGTTTAGAGATAGAGTAAAATAAACAGAGAAATAAAAGAAAGATGTTCGGTTGCAAAAGAAAATTGGATAAATAAGCAGTGTGATGAAATTGAAGATTTATCAAAGAGGGATACACAGATGATGTTTGAAAGAGTGAAAAAATTTACTGGTGAAGGAAAATTACGTACAGGTGAACCAATAATGGAGGAAAACGGTGAAATAACAATGGAAAAGAAAGAAGTCTTTGATAGATGGAAAGAAAATATCGAAAAATTGTTTGAAGGTAATAGAACAGAGCAATTCAAGCTTAATATCGAAATGATTCGACTTGCTATTTGAAAAAATGAAGTAGAAAAAGCAATTAGTAAAATGAAGACAGGAAAGGCAGTTGAAGAAGATGGAGTTGCAGTGGAAATGTTGGTGTTCTGAATGACTTTAGTATTAGACAAATAACAGGCATTGCGAATAAGATATACAATAGTGGAGAACTAAGTGACAATATGTGCTAATCAATATTTTCAACTATAATACCAAAGAAGTCAGGCACGCTAGAATGAAATAAAAACAGAACTATAAGTATATCGAGTCAATTAGTTAAGTTATCCTAAGAGTAGTTATAAAGAGAATAAGAGCTGAGATAAGGAATGAAATAGCAGAAGAGCAATATCGCTTCACAGAAGGAAAAGGAACAAGAAAGGCTATATTTATACTAAGGATGTTAAGTGAGAGAAGTATTGAGATATAGAAGGATTTGTATGTGTGATTTATAGATTATGGAAAAGCCTTTCAATCGAGTCAAACATGAACACCTAATTAACGCTTTGAAGGCCGTGGAAGTAAAAGAAAAAGGCTTGAGAATTATAAACAAAGAGTATATGAAGATTTGAATGATTGGATAGATATAATAAGAGGAATAAGACAGGTTGCGCTCTCTCTCTCCAGATCTGTTCTTCATGTACAGCGATATGTGATGAGATCAATTAAGGATATAGAAGTTATCAACATGAGAGTCCAAATTCTAAACAATATAAGGTATCTTGATGACACGTTACTGAAAACCTTCAAGACATTTTAACAGTGGTAATGGAAAGAAGTGAAGAAAAAAAGACCTGTCAATAAATGTGAATAAACAGAAGTTATGGTAATTAGTATAAAAACATAGGTCCCTAGGTGTATGGTATGAGTGAATGAGAAAGCTATTAAGCAGGTAAGAAGAAGTTATATTACGGAAGACGGACGATGTAACGGGGAAATTAAGAGAAGAATCTGCGAGGCAAAGAAAGCATTTCAGAAAATGAGGAAGATCTTATGTAATAAACACCTCTCAAGACAACAAAAAAAGAACTGTTAAAGATTATGTCTGTTCAGTGATATTGTATGGATCAGAAGCTTGGATGATCAATAAGTAAAGAGAAAAAAAGTTGGAGGCATTTGAGATGTGGTGTTGGCGGAGACTGTTGGAGAGAGGTGTGGTATTCCATGTTCACCGACGTCTGCAGGGGCACAACACTTCGATATGTAAGTAAGATACACTTAATCACAAAACTCCTCAAGTTTCAAAGTGTTCAAACTCTTTTGCTCATTACTCTTCAAGCTACAATTAAAGTATCATCGAAGTGTATTTTCTTCTATGTTCCTTCGTGCCTCTCGAAATTTATTTTAGAAACAATATTGTTTGTAAATTGTGGTACGCTCTTCGCGACTTTTACATTTGTAAAATATTAGCTGAAATATAATTTTTTAATAATACTAATAACACCAAGCAGCCATTTGTAAACAAAAATGCCCTTTCTTTACCATTTAATGTCCTTACTACAACGACCCTGATTCTTGAACATTTTCAAAATCGTTTAATTTAAATATGACTCGATTTTTTCCCGAAAATCAGGTGTTACTTATAAATCCGGATGTAAGAAATTACTTGACAGTTATAATGGACAGAGAGGCGAGGAAGTTAGTGCAATGATAAAAAGGATCACTCCAATGTCCATGGTTGCAGAGTAGAAGTGGCTGATCTATGCGAATGTCCCTTTCTAGTCATTTGGTTACCTGGGACGATGCTCGAGGGCTCTCGAATGCAAGCAATTATGTCTCCTGAAACATCATTGCAGCTCTTTGTGTAGCATCTGTCTCGAAATTTATTATGGATTCTAATTTGTTTTCTCTTGACCCTCAAAATTTTAATTTAATTAGATCCCCAAATAGCAAAACCTTCCTATGATGAAGCTGACTCCGCCCTCTTTGTTCATAATTTAAGTTATTGCTGCCTATCTTGTATTTAATCTCTGAATGAGATATGTCTAATAGAGGCAAAAGTGCTTGGAAACATATTTTAATTTTCCTACGGGTAATTTGCATCCTTGGTCTTATGCGATTAATGTGAGCCTCTTATATATATATATATATATATATATATATATATATATATTAGCCATGGCTTCGCCCCTCTCCCGTACGGAGGGAACTTGCGCTTCGCTGCGCTCCCTATCAGCCCTTTGCGCGGTTGGCCTTCGACTTTTTTATCTTTCAAAACGATTGTGATGATCTTTTCCCCCCTTAACTCCATTTTCCCCTACCTTCTCATCTCCCTCTTACTCTCCCCCTATTACCTCATCAACTCTTCCCCCTACCCCATCCCTTCACCTCTCCCCATTCCTTCCCCCCTAGTGCTCCATGTGTTCCCTAACCATTTTACCCATCTTAGTCCACCTTTCTCACTCTATCTCTCTAATAATTCAGTAATTAAGGATATTTTTATGCCACAATATAAGAATTTCAAACGATCGTCATCTCGATTTAATTACCATATGACTTTTTATCCCGAGCACCTATTTTTCGATATATATATATATATATATATATATATATATATATATATATATATATATATATATATATATATATATATATATATATATATAATCATTGTTTGAAATTCTTATATTGTGGCACAAAAATAACTTTCCTTGCTGATTATTATTATCTTTAGATTTAAGACAGATTCAAAAGAATTGCGCACTTTCCCTATCATATAATATACTTAAAATGAGTAAACGTTTCACCACCCATGCTCGGCAGTTTACTCTCACGTGTGAGTGAGCGATAATTATGAGCGAACCACTTTATGGCCGCAGGAACAGGTCGAGCGTCTTATCTTTAAATCTATATTTTAAGAAGTGGATGTATTTTTTTCTTCTTGATTTGGATATCCTTTTGTATGGGTGAGAGAGAAGGGGGAGAAAGAGGGTGACTAGAGATTGGGAAAAAGGGGCAGAGAGTAGGAGATAATTTTTCTCTTTTTAGGTTTCTTTTTGTAAGGGTGGAAGAATGGGGGGAGTGGGAGGGAGGGGGTAGATATAGATGGAAAGAGGGGGGGGGGAGAGGATCAGAGAGGGAAAGAGAGGGGAGATGGGGGGAGACAGAGATGAGAGAATTGGGGGAGAGATGGGGGAGATAGGGGGAGGGGGGGAGAGGGGGAAATGGAGAAGGGAACAGAGAGGGGAAGGGGAAGGGGAGATGAAGAGGGAAAGAGGGAGGGGGGAAGGGATAGGGGGAGAATGCACTGGAAATTCCTAAAAGTTTACTTGCCCACCGGTGTTTTACCCTGCAAAATTAAAATATAAAAAAAAATCACGTTCTAAAAATATATGGTTCCGGATATATATATATATATATATATATATATATATATATATATATATATATATATATATATATATATATATATATATATATATATATATTGATTATTGTTATCCCTTTATCTCTGTAAGGAAAGGAGAAGGCTATACTCTATGTATGCTATGTTTGGTTGTGCCATCGCACATATATTGTCAAGAAAACATGCCATGGGCCTGGAACTCAGAAGGAGCGGGAATTCCAGGTTTTCCTTGGCCGCCCGTGATCTATAGCATCATTGGAAATTGAGCACCGGACCAGGTCATAATATCTGACCCCCGAGGCCACTAGAACCTACTGCAAACAAATATCTAAATTTTCTCCCGAGCAACGCCCGGTAGACTCATTATTTAAACGGTAGTAAATCTATAAAAATAAAGATAATTTCGTATTTTTTATAGTTTAACCAAACCTGATATTGCTATTCTGTTTTTATATTTCGTGGTTTGATCCTTCCTTGTGATTCACTATAAATTACCAGCCCCATCTCTTAGGCTCTGCTTATTCCATACATTTTTACCTAACCTAACTTCACCATTTTCTTTGAAACCTCTTTTAATGTACATTTTGAAGGTTTCCCTCGTTTCCTATTTATTGTTAAACTCTCAAAAAATCGCACCCGTAAATTTTTTTACTTGGTGTACTAGTGTCATGTTCGCTATTTTATATCTATTCATAAACTTATCTACTTCCAATTTGGACCCCTCGAAACTTTAACTGCAAAGGATTAATTTCAAAGTATGACAATAAATAGTGAGGTGTTTCTCATGCCCCTCTATGTGGTTTCAAACAACATAGATACATATGTGATCCTCTAAATATATATCTGACCAATACTTTGCCATGTTTATACTTGGACTTTTGGTTAGTACTCCTTTTTTATTATATCCTGCATGAGTATTTTCCCCATGTCTTCCAAGGGAGAGGGAAACATTTAAATCATAGTCGAAGCTTGAATTTCTTCTCTTCTGAAGAAACTAATTATGTGGCATTGGGGGTATAGATTTACCACTTCTGTCTTCAAGAATTACAATCTTCTTTTACCTCTTTTTTCCAGAAGGGAGTGTAGTGATGTTTCTACACAAACTAGAGAAAATTCAAAAGGTGAGTATATGTAGAAATAACACAATTATATTTTATAGAGCGCTAGAAGCAGGAATGGTACATAATATTTTTCTAACTGCATAAGTTTTGGAATAAGAAAAACCCAATGAAAATATTACTAACCTTTATTCTAATTCACAGAAAAAGAAAAACCTTCAAATCTTCTTGTATTTGAGTCATAAGATGCTCTCGTTATTGATTGCTAAATTTTTCAAAGACATTAAATTTCTTTCTTACATCTGACATTAAATTTCGTTCTTTACATCTGGCGTTAAATTTTTTTCTTTACCAATGGATATATTCCACACACAGTACGACTCTGGAAATAGAACAAAACAAACGAAGCCTCCTTCACCGTTTCATCAGACAAAAAGCACGAATTGACTAGAAAAACTCATACTTATTATACTAGGCACTTGCAAGCCAAAGTTTCGACATCCATTAAGAAAATCACTTCTAAAAGATTTTCAAGAGTTTTGTAGAAAATTAAACTCCCTGTAAACTCAGCAGCTCCGGAAAATTGCTGGATTCGCCTGTGTAGTTTTGTGGATAATTCACATTCACTTAATTTTCTTTATCAAACTATTCTCATTTAGGTCTTTTCATGCGAGTCTTGTTATTTATGTTATTTTGTAGAACAATTTGCACGCATCTCAGTTCGGATCCTACCCAAAGCGTTGAACCTACCTATTTGTGGTAAAGGAATCAGGCTTCACTCAATTTAGGATTTGAGTGAAAGGTTGAGAATAATTGACGACCACCAATTGGATTTTAAAGAAGTAGGATAAAATCCCCGAAAGTATACCAGATGAGCGTGGATTGAATCTGGTAGCGTGGAAGTGTACGAAGAAATATAAAGTTATCTTTAAAAAGTGAAACGAACGTGAACATGTTTGGTTGAAATAAAAGAATTAATACAGTAGTAAAGTTATACGAGTAAGTGAATATTTGAGAGGGTGATGAAGCAACTATCTCAAATATACCACATTTGAGTAACAAAGAAAAGTCTCTTTGTAGGAGGAAAATACGTGCCCTTCCTGCCCCACAGGATGCAGATGCATCTTCAAGTATATATCTTCTACGTATTTTTACTTCTCCTATCTGCGTCACTTTTTATACAGTTACTTAGAATTTTCTTTGGGAGATGCTCTCGTTGGTTTCGCTTTATTTTTAAAACGATGCGTTTTTAACGCACAATTCTTTGGTAATAATCCTAAAACATGAATTCCACAGAAGCAGATGTTTTTTTTTAAAGACGTCGGATGATTGCTCACTGTGAGGAAAAGGAAACGAATAGGATATGGAAGGGAAATAAGGGAAAAATTAAATTGAAATGAAAGAAGTAAGAATAGAAAGGAGAGAAAAAGAAATAAATGTAATGGGATAAAAATAAAATGAAACAAAAATTAGAAGGTTATATAGAAGAGAGGTAAAAGGGAATAAAGAACAGGAAAGAAAAAGGAAGAGAAATGGAAAAGAACGAAAAATGAATGGAAACAAGAATTAAATGAAAGGAAGGAAAGCAACTATTAAAAACAGAGTAAAAAGAAAGGAAAATAAAGACAAAACAAATACCGAGTGCATCTCCGCCAGATTGGGGGGTTTTCGAAAGTTGTTACATGTGGGAAATTATACATAAACCAGGCAATGGCTTCGCTGCTCCCTCCCTGCTACGGGGGGAGCTTGCGCTTCGCTACTAAGATTAAAATTTAAAATCTAAAAAAAAGCAGCCATGGTAAAAGTTTTATCAATTTTCTAAACTTCGCCAATAATAATAATTTTAAAAAGGAACTCTAAACTAAATTTCCCCCTTTTCAAAATATCACGTTGCAAAAATATAGTTATTGAAAAAGATATATAAAAATAAATTTTCTGAACTTCACCATTTGTAATTCTTTGGGTTTTAAAAAATTGACAAAATTTCGATCTTTATATTTATTTCTGAACTTCGCCATTTTGTTTTTTTTTGATATTATAAAAGAATTATTAGAAATAACTTTGATAAAATAAACATAAGTCATAATCAAACTAAGATGAAATTATTATTCAAATACTAAAAAAAAAACCCTTCTTAAATTATAGAGTTAGTAATGATCAGTAAACTGATTTGAGCGAGAGGAGCCGATGGGGCGCGCATCTCTCCTGACCTTGCCTCAATTCTCCTACGAGGGGTGAAATATTCAAGGTTTCGTCAGTGTGAGGAAGGAAAACCTGAATTTTCGAAAGGAAAAGATAAAGAGAAAGGAAAGGGTCCGATAGAATGGAATAATAAAAGAAGCTAAATTAATTTAAATAAAACAAAATTAAAGAAAAAAGGAGATAGAATGAAAATGAAATAAAAGATTAAAGGAAAATAAATAGAACGGAAATTATAAAGAAAAAGACAGAAACAGAAATAAAAAGGATAAATAGACAAAGAAAGAATGGAATTAGAAGGGAACATTAAAGGGAAAGAAAAATAAAAAAGGAAAAAGAAAATTAAAGAAAGGGATAGGAAAAGAAAGAGAAGTTAAAAATAAGGGAATAGGATGAAAGAGAAAGGAAAATGTGGAATTACGAAATATTAAAGGAACGGGATGGAAAAAAATTGAAGCTAGAAGGGTGAGGGAAAAAGTGTGAAACAGGAAGAGGAAAATAAATGTAATGGAAGATAATAAGACAATGTATCAAAACTGAAATGGAAAGGTAGGGGAAAATAAATTTTAATGGAAATGGAAATGAAAATTAAAAGAAGTTAATTGAAACGAAAGAAAAAGGAATGAGAAAGGAAATGAGAGAATAAGAAAAGGAATAAAGAAATATAAAAGTTTTAATTCTCTTTCGTTATTGAGGAAAATTCAGGCGAGAGGAAAATAAGATGAGAAAATTGGAAAATCTCTAACCGGACGACGCATCAAGAGACCTCGAAGGAGGCTAACACGCTACGATCTGCAGACTACATTCTCTATCCCAGCCTTGGGAAATTAAGTTTTGGCACTTACACCCACACACACACACACACATACATATATATATATATATATATATGTATATCTATCTATCTATCTATCTATCTATCTATCTATCTATCTATATATATATATATATATATATATATATATATATATATATATATATATATATATATATATATATATATATATATATCTCAAAGTAGCACGAGAGAATTATGGAAATGAATCCATTAAACCCCATTGAAAGAGAAAACGGAATACTTTTTTCTTGCAGTAATATTTTTATTACCTTTTTCAAAAAATCCGTGCAGGGAAGCGATTCGAACCAGGCACACTGAGGCAGCGAGCACCGCTTTGATCTCAGTTAAAAGTATGCCGTTAGTACACTATGCTACGCAGAGAACCAAAAGATTCTCTGAATAGAATAGCTTTTAAGGAACACTTTCGCCAGCTCGAACGGAGACTATGAAAGAAATTATATATATATATATATATATATATATATATATATATATATATATATATATATATATATATATATATATATATATATATATATATAGAGAGAGAGAGAGAGAGAGAGAGAGAGAGAGAAAGAAAGAACAAATATAACTTCTATCTAAGAAAAAACTCCTGTTTCTTGTCTCATTGCTCATTCGCGTTAAGTTTCTCTTTTTCTCATATATATATATATATATATATATATATATATATATATATCCAAAGAAGTATACTAACGCTCATGTAAATGCAGGAAAGAAACCAATGTTAGGAGAGATTTATTTGCGAAACCAGGTTTCGACGGAGACAACTGTCATCTTCAATCGCTGCAAAACTAATGAGTTTGCCAGGAAAGGAGATGATGGATGTCTCCGTCGAAACATAGTTTCGCATATAATTTAATAAGCAAAAATAAATAAAGCCTCAATGTTATTATGCCTTGAATGTGATTTTCTAGCAGAACAATGCCCTATTATACAATTCTGCTTCCACTATAGAGAGTTTCTGGGATAACAATATCGCGCCGATGGACTGACCACCTCACTTTCTGGATATGAATACACTAGAAAACTTCTGGCCTAACCTGAAGCAGGCAGTAAGACGTTGTCAGCCAGCCTCGAATGAGCAACTGAATGGAGGCATCACCGAGGAATGGCCAGCATCGCAACCTTAATGTGTCGCACCGTCGTGGACATCATTCGTCATCTTCAATCGCTGGCAAACTCATTAGATTATAAATATTCTCTTCACTCACTAATCAACTTTCTGTATCAGTTTAGCGTTGATGTAATTTTCAGAGATTCATCTGTTTACCTGTTATTTGTAGCTGATATTACAAGTTTAGGCCAATCTTATAAATTCTTTTTGATTATTTTAAGCTTAGACAACTTAGTGTTGTTTATATCCCCCTATTTGACTGTTATATTCGTATCCAAAATGACATACGCAAACTAAAAAAGCAACCGGACACACTACACCAACTACATTGATAAAGAATTACATGATTGTTCGATCAACATCTACTCCTCCTTATACAAAGCACTATCTCACATAAACAGGACCATCATTGAAGCCAACAAAATATAGATGTCCCCACGGCCGAAGGTAAACGTACAATACACCTCAATACTCGCAACACTAATGAAATTTCAAAATAGAAAACGGAAAACTGAATCCAATACAATAAATCACAATAGATCACCAGCGAACCCAACGCAACTCTGGGGAACTATAAAAAAATAAATACATCACACACAATCTCCACTCCTAACTATAGTCACTGATTACTTGCATCAATAATATAGGCTCATAAACACAACACTGCAACATACTTATAAAACACTATCAAAAACAGCTTTTTACCAAAAAAACAGATAAAATGAAAAAATCTAGAGACATAAAAGACATTCATAACAAAATAACACTCTCCCACCTACCCTATTCACTTCAGACAACGTTCAATTCGCTATCAAATCTCTGAAAACTTACAAAGTGACATGTGCTAACAGCATGTATAACAAAAATTCACCTAAAACACCTAGAAAATATTGCAAGGTCAACCACCACAGACATATCTAACCACTTCTGGCTCAGCAATACTATTCTCTCAATCTTCTAAACAACACACATCATGTAAGCCTCCAAAATAAGTAAACTCATATTGTCCCATATCACTACAGTGCACGTTAAATAAATCCATCCCAAAAGTCATACCCTTCTGACAAGCACAAAATAAATTCATAAAATATCACTCCATCACAACGCTCCTAACCAACCTCAAGCAGCATATTCCAGATGGTTTCAGCGAACACCATCCTCCCTCACGTGCGGTTCTTGAAGTAATGGAAAAAGCAAAGCCTTTGAGACAACACCTAAGCATATTTTTGCTCAATACTCATAAACATCAACGACAAAAATAGATAATAAACCTCCTCCTAGTCAAAAATACAAGGTAAAAAAATAATGCATAGTACCACGTCACAATGGTGTTCACTAGGGCACCCTCCTTTCATCCATAAATATTAATTTATTTATCCCCCGATATTCTGCGCCCACGATCCCCAAATATCCCAACAAATACCAGCACAGACGATATTTAGATAGTTACAAAACACCCTAAAACTACATAGCAGCCTTATCATATAACGATACATACATAAACACACTAGAACAAAGCCTTACTCAAAATCGAAAGACAGCCTCATATCACACCTCCACAAATCAAAACTGCACACCCAAATCACACTAAATCTAGCAAGTTCTACAGTTAATCAAAACTTCCACCTTCCTGGAAATCCCCTTCGATACTCGCATGACCTTCGCCTCAAATGTAACTAACAAACCAACAAACTCCCAAAGAAACTTTACACTTTAAAAACACTTGCAAGCATCACTTTTGGGCAAAAGAAGGAGTCTTTAATCACATTACCTAAACAATTCATTTACACTTGCTCATTTACAATACAAAATCAGCGCAGACATACTCAAAACAGAACAAAATAAAACAAGCCAAATTATCATAGGCCACCCACAAACCACCTATATCCAGCACTCACAGAAGCCAAATTACTACCAATTGGAGTAGACCTAACATGATAGTAACCCGACACTTAAGCAGAGCAGTAAACCAATCCCATCCCAAACACCATTTTACAACAAAACCACCTTCATATAGATTTTAAAAATGCGCCACTAGTGCACTACTATCAATACAATAACTTTCCCTTTATTTCCCAAACACAACGTGATAAAACATATCCACACTGCCCTCACCCAACCACTTACACAATTTCCCATCAGACAACATTCTTAATGGTCCACCGCCTCAATTAGTCAGCTCAGAAAAATCACCACACAGGACACTACTTTTTTCCTACTTAGATCAAGTACTCTATCCTCACAAAATAGAAGCACAAAATAAATTTCACTCCATCACCAATACGCATTACACGTAACCTAAACCAAGCTGATAATAAACACTTCGACTACCTTAACCTCACACACGCACGAAACTCACATTACATCCCCTTTTAATGACCCCCTCTCCCCCAACCGGGAGATGTGATGACGTTTATGGTGGCCGCCTGCCTCACGGAATAAAAGACATGGATGGCAAAAAGTAAAAATAAGCCTTAATTTCTAAAGTAATCATATAAACATACGACTATCTCTAAATTATATTGATAGATTTTACTACAAAATTAACTCAAGTGTTGCTGGATGTAAAAGTCCTTTAGAATGGTGTCGGGAATATGTGGAAGTTAAATTGATTCGTTTCTTTCCCATTAAAAAATTTCGTTTCGAATCATTTAGAGCCAAATGATTCATAAGGCAAATTTTGGAAGGCAATCTAAGTTAATCTTTGAAATTCGCGAAACCGTCGCATATCTCTGAGATATGCTTACATGAGAAGGTCGTGGGCAATTAACGAAGGGGAATTAGCATGAATTTTCAAAATGGATTACATTTCGCATTTCACTCGGGAAATTGAGATTTTTTGCCTTTGCTACTTGTAGTGGAATATGTGTTTTATAGCAATCCATTGCATTATTTTCTTAATTTCAAACATGTCTATTCATTTATTTTCATCTGTTTATTACGTAGATTCTAAGGATTATACCATTTTTCATTATCTTTTAATTCTCTTAGATTAATTGGATTTGCAGTAGTGGTGAAATCCATCTTTAATAAGTGTTGGACAAAACTTGATGAGGTTAGTAATATTGTTTTCTTTCTTTTTTTTCATTCATTGCGAAAAAATCACAGCTAGTGTTTGAAATCAAACCCCAGAGTTTGTTCGTAACCAGTAAAACCGCAATTTTTTTCGGGTTCTTATGGGGATGGTTCGAGATGAATTTACTGTTCAGTACTGCAACACCTCTGGATTTGTCAAAGTAGTAGGAAGTTTTACGCATTGCCTTTTTACGCTTCTTTCAAAGATGCCTCGTAAATGCCCCTGCAGCTGTTAGTAGAATATTAGAACACATTAATAAAGAGTTACGAGATTAATTCCTTTGATTACCCTTAATTTATGTGAAAAATCTTCAGTCAATAATTTGCATTGACTTTCGAATTAAAGGAAAAATCAGGCTGCTGCTATAATACTTGTGCTTCACTTATCACCTCTGCATAAGAGATTATCCCCTTCAATGGACGATAAGTACAATGGTGCGAGGCCTGTATTTGTTAGTACTACCAAAGCAAAAACAAAATTACATTATTGGACTGACTACTGAGCTTTTAGATTCCCACTAAACTAGGATTTCCTAACATAACGTAGTATAAAATAACACAACGACTAGTTTTATTATAATGCATTAAATGGATACCACTACGGCCCATTATGGTGCGTTGCATTGTCAAGGAAACACGGCAGCTGGAAATTTAAACCTGATCTCAACATCACAACACTACAATATTGCATACAAATTTGATGGCTGAAACCCATGATAAAACCAATTAGATATTTGGTTTCGACTTCTAACCAGGCGGAAAAGAATGGATTGGAAGGAGCATGAGTTAGTGGTAAACTAGTAATAAGTAGTGTTGCAGTTTGGGTTGAGTCAGAACACTGCGATCATATAAGCACTGACTAATGAAGGTTGGGAGGCCTGCTCATAATGCCTTGACACACTGGCTGTACAAATTAAATCCAAATTGCAAATGACTTGAATAAAAAGTATTTAAAGTAAGCCAATAAGAACGTAGTAAAAACTTACCTCTCATCTCACTTTTCGAAAATGAGGTAAGAAGTCTTCGTTTCATTTACTACCAGATATCTCTCTTTAACTTAACGAAACAAAGAGGATTAGTTTAAATGATGTAGGTAAATCCTTCTTCCTAAATAGATCTCAACGACCTTACCGTTAATGATATCCATTTCATTACAAGTATACACATAATAATAAACCTAAATGATACGGATCTTAAATTAACTGCAGTAGTTAACTAAGATGAAGTGTTAATGTTTATAATGTAACTATCATACTTATACTTTTAAAGGTACTCGGCCCCCAAAATCATTATAAGTACTAGAAGCGTTTATTTTGTTTTCTTCCTCTATCTTTGTTTAAAGATATCATTTGATTCGTGACCTTAATAAAAGATAGACGCTATTATAGCTTTGTTATCTTTAAAATAAACTCGTAGATTAGATGGCTCTAAAGGTTTGAGGCCCCATCACTTAATCCTTTGCATAAAATCAAGAAGAAAATAAGAATGTAAACAAAATTCAGCTTAAAAGCAATGGCTGACCATGCTCCAATTAATATTCGTTTTACCCCCCCCCCCAATTCCGTGCGAAACTTCATTCACCGGTTCTTGGTATCCCAAATAACAAGAGAAGGTCTCTCACCATCACTCAGTAACCCTGAAATTCAATTCCCTATAACTAAATTCGCAGATTCAACCACCTAACTTTCTCCCAAATCCCTCTAAATTTTGATTACAGTCAACACATTGCCCACAAATTCAGCCATATAGGGTACACCAAATATTTTACACAATTTCCTCTTATCGTGTTCTGAGTTATTGCTCTTTATTTAACTTACGAATGTCAAAAATCGCATTATTTTCTCTATGCATCCTTTATTATTATGCCTTTGTAATTATCTTTGGCAATGTCTTAACTTTCCAACTCGAATATCAATTAATTAATCCAAGAATGACCACGCGATTCTGTTATAATATGCCTTCTACCAACATGTTTGATATTCTAATATGTAGCCTACCTTAACTTCAAAGTTCTAAACAACATTTCACCTGGAGAAGAGGGGGTTAGGAAAAGGTTCGTTAGTCTTGAAGGTTAAGGGAGTTAATCAAAGAGTGGTGTTTAGTTTTTAACGTTCAATGATTAATAAATGACTGGCTTGGTTTTTACCTTCGCGAAACTTGCACATATTTAACAGAACAGCCCGAAAAGTTTAGTTTAAATATATAAAACTCACCCTCCTTTAACTATCCCTCTAACCATCAAAATTAACCTCCCTTTCCCTAAATCTCCTTAACATTCATCCGGTTAATGCTGTATAAAACGCTGAAGTTGAGATAGGCTGCATATTTAAAACATCAAACATGCAGTAAGACCGGATATCAGGACAACGCCGACCAGCCCCTTTACAAGAACATTGCGTGATCCTTGTTTTGATTTATTGATTCCTTTTGAGTACTACTTCTAAGCAGAATGATTCAAAGTGCTCCAAATAGTCTCTTTTACAGGCTCATCAGGATATGTGCCTCTTACACGTTTCCTCTTTTCCCAACCTCACAACCTTCTTTAGAAAACCTGTTTCAAGGTTTCTAGCCAGGTGATAGATTCATTTTCCTTACTTAGTTTCAAGTAAATAATAATATAGACTCGAGTCGTTGTATGGCCATAACTAAAGTTATTAATACGAATTCTGGAATCTAGATAATTGAGATAAAACTCCGGCAATTATTTTTTAACCTCACCCATTTTCCTTCCATCCGAATTTAAATGTGATTATTTTAATTTCATTAATGGTATTGGTTCCAATCCTTTGCCTGTATGTTGGGGAGGAAGAACACACATACCGTCTGTATGTGGATCAGGAATAATCACCATACGATTGTCCGGCGCGTGTCGTCAAAAGGCTGTTAAGGAAGCCGAGCACACGAATGGTTTGTCCCTACGAGCAAAATACGCAATCGAGGTAATGGGCGGGACTGTAACGAACCCGTTCTCATGCTGGTTAATCTGTTGGTGGGTGAAATGTTAAGGGCATATGTCATGAAAGAAAGAGATAGTAAATGTCTTTAAAAGAGGGATATTGCAGATACTTGCAGTATGTGAAACAAACATGAAGGTGATGAAAAATCGCTGTGGGATAGGGCCAATGGAGTGTGGTTACTTGTGAATTAGAGTAGTAAAGATAAATATTTGTTTCAATAATTTGAAAAGTAAACCAACACCTCCTTAAAAAAGACAACAGCAGAAAAAAAGAGAGAATGAAATGTAACATTCATGGGCATAGATTAGAGAGCTAATAACGTTTAGTAATCACCCCTATGTATTCTAAATCACATTCTTACCTACGGAAATTGCAAAGACTTAAGAAATTCTAGCATTCAATATGAGAATACCATCAGAAAACATCAAGCAGGAGAAATTCAATAACATCCAGATGTGCTTCCCCTGATATAAACTGGAAAGTCACACAAGCCACACATGACATGATAAAGATAAGAAGATATGTTCAGAATGCAAACAAGATGGCTATCGGTTCAAAGAATGTGCCTCGTCAACGAAGAAATGCCATAACCATAAATAAGACCATCGGACATGGCTCTCGATTGTCCTAAACGGAAAGAAATAATAAAAAGAAAAGAAGAGGAATCACGAACTTGCGGTAACTAAAGTTACGAGGCTGCAGCTTCCAAAGTAAGTACCCAAGGAATGAGTTAACCATCGATAACCCAGAACAGCGACATAAGGCCATATATACTAACATGCATCATCCACGCACATATAGCAAACATGGGAAACCCTAGATGCGATGAAAATGAACTAAGCTCGATGCTTCAAGCAAACGAGTTGCCATCAATCATAGGCCCAAAATCGCCCAACTCATCGAAAATACTTAACATGTGTGCAGGCCATTCACAACCAGTAAAAACCGAAAAACACTAAGAACAGCAGGTAACATTCGAAGAATTAACAGATGGAACACAGAACAAGAGTTCAAGCAACTCACAGTCCTAAACGGAAGAAGAAGGTGAGCCCATTCACATCACTCTCTAGAATCTAGATGAATGTAAACCATATTTAAATACTATCTGACACAAGGAAGAACTATATCGGCGAATTGGGATTAATTATCCCAATTGCCGTTATAGTTCTTCCTTGTGTCAGAGCGTTTGCTAAGAAACTATATACCAACAAACTTAGACGAAACAACGCTTGAAGAAATAGACGAGGAAATGAAAAGGATGAAGGACCAGATAATTGAGAGAGACAAAGAGTCCATTCCCCAAACCGCGTACAAAACAACTTCTGCGTGTAAATGGACTGATCATATGAAAGGTTTGCCACGTGATCTGAATGTGCAACATAGCGGAAACCTGCCGAGAAGCAAAGTACCTTACGAGAGAAGTAAAGGGAGCACTATGAATGCTAATTTATATGTAATAATCAAGAAGGCAAATGAAACTAAGCTATTCAAGAATTATATGGCGAAGTAACGCCTAAGGAATTTGGGGAAAAGATCAAGAAAATGAAAGGAATGCCTCAGAATAAAAGAATGGAATTAGAAGACACAAACGGAGATATAAAATCAGAGGAGGATGAAATAAAGGTAATTCTCAGAGAATACTGGGAACAGATCTTCAGGACACCAATGAAGAAAATGACGACTTAAACGTTTAATTTTGAAAATCAAATAATAGACGAGCTTATTTTAAACATGGAAAGGACGTATCGGAACCACCACGTGAACCGGGGAGACGAGAATGAGGAAAGAGTGAAGTGCGCTCCAATCTTTCAAACAGAAACCACTGGCTCTGTCAGGACTGACAAAGCTTATCTCCAACAAAGCACAGAGACGCGTTCTGGAAGTTATGTTGAACCTCCTTAATGCCTACCTAAATATAAGCTACTCTCCCGACTAATACAAATTGGTTAAATGATTTTTATAGCCAAGCCAGGGAAACTCCACACGAGGAAAGAGAGTTATCGCCCAATATTCCTTTTGGAATTTGAGCCAAAACTCTTCGAGATCTCAAATATGAGACACCTTTAGCACTTGAAGGAAAATTCGTTTATAAATAAGCATCAATATGGCTTCAGAAAGAAGAGAAGCATCGAGATAGCAATAAATGTTATCACGAATAAAATTGCACAAGCGAAGAAAAATTGGAATTATATCGACATAGTATGCAGGGAGAAAGCCGGAACATTCAATTAGCGTATGATACAGGGCGACCCCCCAAAACGAGCCTGCACAGATTTTTTGTGATATATCCTTCATTTATTCACTAATCACCCTTACTTTTCAGGACATGAAAGAAGCAACGCCTGTTAACACAACTAGATCTCAATGAGAGCCCCTGCAAAGAATATACTGCGTTAAACATTATTACTACAAGACAGGTTCATTTCAGAAAGTGCAGGACACCATCGTGCATCAGTTCGAATATGAAAAAGCCCCCTCCAAGAGTAGAATTCACGACTGGATCGACCACTTCGAGAACTATAGGACAGTGGAGAACCTCAATGCAGCCAGTGAGAACCACCCAAGGCATTCAGGACGCCCTAGGAAACGTACAGCTGAGCTTGTCGAGAGCATCAGAGAGTCAGTTTAGCAGAGTCCAAAATGCTTTGTGAGCAAGCGAAGTCAGTCCATCGGTATATCTCGTAAGACTTGTAGGAGAGTGCTAGTAATGGATTTAAAAGCCTAGCCATACCTGATACAGAAGAAGCAAATCCTTACAGCCTCATACAAAGAGCAGAGGAAGGTTATGGTAGTCAAGATCCTGGAAGGATTAAGGAGATTTCAACTTTCCTTAACCTCCTTTGGACCTCAGATGAAGCTCAATTCCATCTTGAAGGAAAGGTAAACTCGAGGACAAATGTCTTTTGGTGGACCTCCAGACCAAATGAGGTAGCCACCAAGCCCCTATACTTCCCTAAGTGCACGGTATGGACTGCAATCTCAGACAGAGACATCACCGGACCATTCTTCTTCGAAGAATCTGGTGCAACAGTGACAGTCACCAAGGAGCGGTATGTTGGGGTCCTCCAAACCTTCAAGAGGGAGCTCAAGACCATGTTCCCCTCACTTATGGGGAGGTTCTAGTTCCAGCAAGGTGGAGCAAGCTTTCACACCTAAAACCTGTCCCGAGATTGACTGAAAGAGAATTTTGGTGGCCGTGTGATCAGTCTCAAGACTGATTTTGAGTGGGCACTTCGCAGCCTAGACCTTAGCCCTCAGATTTCTTTCTTTGGGGCTACCTTAAAGACAGAGTATATGCAGGGAGTCTAGGACTATCACCGAACTCAATAAAGCTATGAAGGTGGAGATCAGAGCCATTAGTCGGTCAGTTTGTAAGGACGTCATGGACAACTTTGTGCTGCGCCTCAAGAAATGCACAGAGCTAAATGGAGGTAATCTGGAAGACATGCTTTAGAATAAAGAGGAAACGTCCAAAGACTCATGTTTTGATATGATATTTTTAAACACAATAATCTTGTTTTCACCTAAGTTTAATTCAATCCTTGCTTAAAATTAAGAAATGATGCCTATCGAAAGTTGAGGCCCGTTATTTGGAGTCACCCTGTATAAGCCAACTCAGAACAAATGCATGTATGTTGTGAGCGAAACACGGAGGGTGGCAAGGGTGAAGTAAGAGAATCTGTACAAAACGGCAAATATTAGGCTGCTTTACATAATTCTAAATGAAAGAGCACCAGCGGGGAAGGAGAAGACGAAGTCAAATACCACTGACCAGTTAAGAGCACTCATAGAAGAAGATCAACATGGTCCATGCCATGGTCCAAGATTTCTAAGCAGTATCAGCAAGCTTGAAAATAGAGTTGTTCCATTCTATGCATGAAAAGTTGAACTATAAATGAAGAAACTAATTCATAAACACAATCAATCAACCAAAGAAGAACAAACCCGAATCTAAAAAACAAAAATTAAAAAAAAAAACAAATATCAATCGAAAAACGATAAACCCGAATAAAGTATTTTAACAAGAATGAGTATTCAACAAAGAAGAATATGAAGAAAAGAAAATTAAATTAGGCATACAAAACGAACACACAAACAATAACAACAAAATAAACATAGACTTACAGTCAAATGGACCAGATATATATATATATATATATATATATATATATATATATATATATATATATATATATATATATATATATATGATAGAACGGGTTGAGGCAGCGTTAGTTTCAACTCCTATCACATATTATTTAAAACCACGATGCTCCCACGTGCATCTTCGCTTCGAAGCTTGGCGTCTTATCGCAGCCACCGGATGTCAATGTTTAAACAAGGAGGTTATCGTCCCCCCGGTTCGCACCCATACGCCGACCTCGCCAGATTGAGTTAGGCTTATGGGCAGATAAGGCATTGTTCCCAGCCTCGGCTGTGCATTCCCTCGAAGTTTCCACTCCATTGTCCCCCACGCCAAGGGAATGTCTCGACTATTTAGATGGAAACTTTACCACTAAGATCAGATTGGAGATCCAGATTTTCGTCGCGAAACATCGCCACGACCCTCTCTCACTTTGTGCGCCAAGGGACCTCGACCTCGAGATTCACCATCACTTGTCCAGAAGGAGGACAATATCCCTTTCGTGACGCCAAGTCCTCAAGGCTTTCCCCTCTTTGTTCAGAAAGAGAACAACGTTAGAACAGCCATTGTTCTTGAGCCTGTAGACAAGAGACGGTTCTCACCCCCCCTGTTGTTCAGAAGAGAACAACGTAGAACAGCCATTGTTCTTTTGAGTCCTTTGCCAAGAAACGGTTCTCACCCTCCCCCCTTGTTGTTCAGAAAGAGAACAACGTTAGAACAGCCATTGTTCTTGAGCCAGTAGACAAGAGACGGTTCTCACCCCCCCCCTGTTGTTCAGAAGAGAACAACGTAGAACAGCCATTGTTCTTTTGAGTCCTTCGCCAAGAAACGGTTCTCACCCTTCCCCCTTGTTTTTCAGAGGAGAACAACATTAGAACAGCCATTGTTCTTGAGCCCGTAGACAAGAGACGGTTCTCACCCCCCCACCCCCTGTGGTTCAGAAGAGAACAACGTAGAACAGCCATTGTTCTTTTGAGCCTTCGCCAAGAAACGGTTCTCACCCTTCCCCCTTGTTGTTCAGAGGAGAACAACATTAGAACAGCTATTGTTCTTGAGCCCGTAGACAAGAGACGGTTCTCACCCCCACCCCCTGTTGTTCAGAAGAGAACAACTTACATAAAACAGCCATTGTTCTTCAAGCCGTTCGTCGAGAAACGGTTCTCATTCCCAAGACGCCACGTCAGGATCATTTTATTCCCTCCCTTTCGACTGGAACTCGCCAGCGGACCGAAAATTCCTTCACGTCGCCTTCCACTGCACCACTAGTATAAAGTTACGTAAGCCAAACGTCACCTTTGAGTACTTAACCCTTTTGTCAATTCTATCCTAGGCTTTAAATGGTTTAGCGAACCATCCCATCTCTTTAACTCTATATTTGTTTTACTTTTCGAAATCCTTTAATCCTCGGATTAGCCCGAGCCCCCACGACCCTTTCCATTCTCTGTTTATGTCAATATTTTCCGTTTTGTGTTTGTTGATAGTTATTATTAATAAAACTCTATTTTATTAATGATAGCAATATTATTATCCTTGAGCTCAGTTCCACTTCTTAAGCATATCGAAGATACGTAATATCGGCCCGCCAGACATCAACGCACTCTTAAGGTAATTAAAGAAGTTCCCTCAACGAATAGTTATATATGGTATATCGTCGAGAGTCCATTCTACGACATATATATATATATATATATATATATATATATATATATATATATATATATATATATATATTAATACTAACATTTCGCTTCTCTGGAGCTTCCTCAGATTAACAATAATCTAAAACAGGAAATTAAGGTTCTTAAGGTGTATGAAGGTAGAATTTAACAGTAAAAATGACAGAATAGTGTTGAAATTAGAAATAAGTGTAAGAATGTGTTGGTGAATGTAGTTTCAAGGTAAGTGGATGGTCCTTTCCCTTCCAATCTTCATACATAGTTTCTACCTCTTTTCGACTCTCTTTTACTCAACTAAACACTCGATGTTAAATTGGATTTCATCCTTTTTGTATATTTTCCACTTTCTGTATATACCGACTCTTTCTCTCTTTTCATTATCGGGCTTACAGAAACATTAGGACTGGATTTGATCTTATTTTTTCCTGCTGCTGGAGAATTGAAGTTTCATCTCAACTCGCTCTCTTAGTCTCAGTCTCTCCTCCCAATTATTTCTTAGCTATTCCTCATTCTTTCTTAGATTTCCACTGCCCTCTCATGTAACACTCTATTGACCTGTTTCATTCTTACTTCCTTATGTAACTCTTCTTGTCTTCTCATGTCCATGCACCTAGTTCCTGTAATCCATCGGGTACCTTGGTTTTGTACCCTCTAGATTCTGATCATGACTCTCTTCGGAGTACTATGTAGCGGAACAGCTGGATACACTGGGGAGACTAAATATCGCCATGTAGAATTTCCTCTTGTGACTGGGCAACAGCTGTGAAAACATTTCTAGTTGCGCCAGCTTCACTTATTCTTATTTTATCCGCTACATGTGTTCTGTACCCAGTTTTACTTATTTTAAGACCCAATACCTTAGCTTCGTCCTTATATTCATATATTTTGCTCTCAACTCTCAAGCTCTCCACTGTTGGCGTGTTGAGGAGTAGCACTGAGAACTTATCGTGAATGGTCTGTATCTTCTATTTTCTCTCGTATCTATTTAAGTTCAAAATCTCTTTAGCTGTATTCTTGGCCACCTTAATGAACGGGACCGCTGGCTTATATACGTAGATGACTGAAAATTGCTCTCAACATCGTCTGGTCTCGTCGCTGATTCGTTAGTTTCATGATAAGTCCAGACCAGTGTATGGTTTCACAATTCTTATTTCCGTAAGATCCTAATTTCAAGTAATATTTATCGATTTCATTCCAAAACATATTTATTCAAGGCAAGCCTTTCCAAGTCTGTGTTATTTTAAAAGAAAATATATTTTGTGCTGTCGTATTGTGAATACTTTTATTTATTAGCTTGAAACTATTATTTCAAGTGACCACTCGATTATAAAATGAGTTAAATTTCATCAGTGAATCCGTTTAGTATTTTAAATAATTGGTTATGGTGGCCGCGTTGTTGTCCATCTTCCAGTGAAAGCATCATCATAAGACCTATTTCTAAGTTCAGGAATTCGAAACGCTCTTAAAAATATAGATACAGCAATGGCTTTTTTATATTTTAACACCATGGCATAATCTAAAAATCTTAAGAAACAAGGAAAAGCATCTTTTACTGTCTATCGTAAGCCTACAATATAATTTAAATTTACATATTCACTTTTTTTTCATGTCACGATGCTCAAATAAAAAAAGAGCCATTGCTATTTCTTTTTTCAAGACTCAGTAAAGAATTTGTGACCCATTTTTTATTCAAGATGAAATTGAATAAAAAACATGCACTTTTATTGAATTAAAGTATTCATTATATTTTATTGATGAAAGCCAATTTAAATGTAGTTTAATATTCTACCCACCCCAGCACAAAATCTTATACATATGCAAAAATGAATTGTTTATACTTTCCATATTTTTCTCCTTACTAAATGGATTAAACTTGATTGTGTATCCCAACCTGACAACATTCAAATACCCATCAACCATCAAGAAATCTTTCTCTTTCACCAAACCCCAAGCAGAAAAAAAGGTGCTGGTTTATACTTAATTCATGTAAAGGCACAATATTTTATTTTACATTGGAGAAACAAATAATTTACAATTGTAACGATTTTAATAGAAGGAAAATTATTGAATCATCATTATCTCTTATAATTCCTATTACTCTCTTCTGCAAATAACCTTTACGACCTACGCATCTTAAATCCTTATCCATTTTAAAGCTAAATCCCGCTTCAATAACCAAATAATTTCAACTGTTCCGTTTCTCGTTAAATACTTCCCCCTTTTATCATTACTTCTGTTCTTACAAGATTATAATGTCTGATTAAACAATATATACATGCTGTCCTTGTATTATTTTCGAAACGGTGCTGTATAATAAATGAGAAGAATGCATCTGTTTTCTGTTGCCATGGTTCTCTTATTTATATTCAAAAACTTAGAACCATAAAGAATAGCTTAATGGAATATATATATATATATATATATTATATATATATATATATATATATATATATATATATATATATATATATATATATATATATATATATATATATATATATATATATAATTTAAGTTAGTTAAGCAAAGTCTTACACCAGTCGGCTTACGTGTTCTTACGCATGAAGTAAAATGAGTGATTAAGTTGGGTGATAGAGCAGCAAATGAACTCTTTGGACGGATGAAAATGAGGGTTCTTATGGAAACTAGGGGTTATTTTGGGTGCAATTAAAAAATGTAGGAAACCATAAAAAGGATACATAGTTTTAAACCTCAAGAGTACTTGTGGTCAGTGTGATATGGGTATGGATGATAAATCGAATGGGAATATCATTGGTTTCGAAATGTAAAATGGGAGCTATATCAAGATACGAAGTAATAAGCATGTAAGATGTTTGCTTTTACACTGTATAGGAAGGGCCGAGTGATGGCTGGAGTTCGTACGTATGGGTTGTTTACGTACGTCAAAACTCCTGGATTACGTTTTATCTCTAAGTGTGCTATATATTTGATTATGATTATAGATTATTATTATCAGATTATTTCTTCTTTAATCTTTGAGGGTTCCTAGTGCCTTGCTTAGCGTTTCGAGGATTGAATAGAATTTGTTTTAAAAAACTAAAACTTTAATTAAAAACAAAAAAACACATGAACCAACGAAATTTGACACCTTAAATACACAGAAATGAATTCAATAAATTTAAGTGAGGCTTTCTAAAATAACATACTTGAAATTATAGTGATGGTTGACCCACAGCTCACTTTAATATAAAAAAATGCAAACGGACTTTACTGAAACGGCTACCAGGGTTTAAATACCTTTATAGTTTCCTACTAGAATTGGGTTTGAGTCTGACTTTGAACTCAATGGTTACGTCACCTCAAGAATGTTGTTTCCTGGATGACACGTAATGCTTGTCCAGATGTGTTCGTACGAGAGAAATAGCTTTAAAGCCACAGCGGACTTTGGCGTGAGTGGCAGATGGGGAGTCACACGCCTTCGGTCGGAAATGATATCACCACGGGATAGTGAAACAATGTTTCTTTCTTCACTTCGGATTACTCTGGGGAATAATTCGCACTGGCTAGCGATGAGTCAATGCTTGAATCCTTTGACTCAGGGGAGTGCTGGAGGAAGTTCACTCGGGGTTCTTCCTCATGGGCGAGAACTATCTCTGTGCTTTAGGATACACCAGGATAGGCGGGTTTCTCTGACGAGAGTAAGTTGAACTTGCTTCTTAAATCAATTTAACTTAAAGTTCGGTGTGACCACCAGGAACTCGTTCGAGGATGAGCTTCTTCTTATTTTCGTATTCTTAAAGGGCAAGGACTATCTCGGTGCTTTGGGATACACCAGGATAGGGCGGGTTTCTCTGACGAGAGTAAGTTGAACTTGATCAAGTTAACTTAAAGTTCGGTGTGACAACCAGGAACTTGCTCGAGGATGAGCTTCTTCTTAGTCCCTCCTGTTGGTAGCCCGGCCTCTTGCTGGGGACTTCGTCGCCTTGCTGACTAACGTAATCTACCTCGTTTTTTCAAAGATATTTGCTTTTATACGTCGCCACCCCACTGGGGTAGGGGCAGGAGGGGGGGGGATACGTGGACATGCTGCATGAAGTCTCCTCCTTCAACGGTTTTTCTCAGTACAGCTGGCCCGGAGAGACCTCTTCGCTTTAGGGCGACGCTCCTCTAATTTCGCATATGCGGTGGAATTGAATACCAGCTTTCAGAGGAAATCTTCCTGTTTTAACCGATGTTAGGTTCTCGGGGCCAAACTGAGCTGATTATCGCATTATGTGGCCTAGGCCGACCGTTCAGCTTTTCATTGGGACGAGAGGCGAGAATGTAGGTGATTAAGTGGTAGAGCTACGGCGTCTACACTGCCAGGACGTGGTGGTTAACGACCAGAGGCTCACTTGTGAGGGGTGGGAGAGCTATTTCCACACACAGTGCTAGGTCAGAAAGTGGTAGGGTGCTATAATTGATGATAGTAATATATAATAGCTGAGAGGAAAAGATGTGGTAGTGATTATGTTGGGAAATGGGTCTGGTGATGTGTTGTAAACTACACGAAAATGAAACCGTTTCTGAGTAATGGAATCATTCTGTAATTGTAACATTTTATAAGGATAAAGGAAATAAAGATTAATGCCACACTTGATAGTGAATAAAGTTGTTGACTGTTGGAGGAAAAGTACATATATAAATGATGATTAGACGTGTAGGAAGCATAACTGGGATTGTTGGTATGGAAGAGCTAAATGGGTTAAGAGCGGGAGAGGAAGTGTAGATCAAGAAAGCATTTTCAAAGCCAAAGCCAGTACTGAAAACACATGATAAGTGATATGAATTTTATGCTAGGTTCGTAGATCTGAAGATAGCTTATGATGATGTAAATAAGAAAGTACTTGCGCACGAGATAAGAATGTACGAGGTGGGGGGGGGGGGGGTAAACTTTTACATGTTCTGAAAAGCTATTACAGCAAAGTACACATAGTTCTGGGAAAGCAATATGTAAAGGTAATGTGTGGAGGTTCTACCGTACCATAACGTCATGGAAATTCCCAGACCTGTATCAATTGTGTGCTGAGATCTGGTTGGTCAGTATAAACACCGGTCAGGATGTTCATGGCAAGGTGACGTGATTTATCGGTGTATGAACATGACATCATAATGGATGGGAGATTCCATTTTTGAAACTGTGTGGATATTCACCCTCCCTCGATCAACGGTTTCACGTGTGTACCGAATATACCTCATGGAAATTATTGCCGCTCACCGTTGATAGAACAGTGGCCGACAAAGAGTGCTTAATGATCGTGACCATCGGCCTCTGTTTAGAATTATCCATGATAACAGAAAGGAAACCTAACTCAAAATAACATCTAGATTCAAT
This sequence comes from Ceratothoa steindachneri, assembly GCA_963969495.1. Classification (NCBI taxonomy): domain Eukaryota; kingdom Metazoa; phylum Arthropoda; class Malacostraca; order Isopoda; family Cymothoidae; genus Ceratothoa; species Ceratothoa steindachneri. The sequence goes on from OZ018319.1 coordinate 90,688,654, forward strand.
GCAGGATGTACTAGATAGACGCTTATTCATTAGGTCACTGCAGGGTAATCTACCTTTAATAGGATATGAGAGCAGAAGACTCACCGCTGCCAATGATACCACCTTGATACCGGAAACAACACCCAACTAAGCTCAAGACTTTGATAATTGGACTGTTGAGGACTGACATTATGTATCAGGGTCCGATGATTCACGTTACCTCTATTTTCAGGCTGATTACCGTAAGGTTCGGGGATGGAGCAGAATTACAGAACTAGGGCCAGCAAAGACCCTAGAAACCACTTAAGGCTAGTTCGAGAGGTTAATAAGATCAGTGCCACCTCAAGCTACAGAATAAAGTATATGAATTTAATCTATCTATATTGTTATGGTAAACAGTTATCTACCAGTATACTTGCTTACAATGCAAGTTTCTAAGAATATTGGCTGGGCTACTTATGTATATATACTCATTCCTGATTTTATAAAGTACTCTTCATCTGTGTTCCTATTAGATATCAGCGTTGTCGGGCAGAAAAAACTATCTTGAACAAATTCAATTTTCTGATTGAGTTAAATTACGCAATTAAAACTTTGTGTCGGTTTAAAATATAAGGTTTATTTTAATTTGGAGTAATGTAGTATTGTATCATGAAGGAATAAAGAGAACGATTTTCACATTATATTAGTGCGACAGGGCGAGCAAGCGGGTGGGCGTGCAGGCAGGCGGGCAGGCAAACGTGAATACGCGAGTGGCAGTCACAGACTTTAAAGCGCACCTCAAGCAGATGGGCGTAAGTTTTAACTAAATATCTAAATTATTCGAGTCTCGGGCATGCTGATAATTAGGTATTATCTCGTTTTTTAAACATTGCGGTCGCATACTTGGTCTGGCAAACCTTAATTTTTCCACGGGTAATCTTGATTTTTCAATTCCAACTCATAGCTGCCATTACTTGTCCCAATAAACTAGAAAGGGTAAAAATTTGAACTTAACCTAACCTAACCCAACCTCAGAACTAGGTGGTACCACTTTTGCCAAATCTGAGTAACCTATGTTACTCCCAGGGTCAAGTTACCCTCAATGATGACCTTTGTTGGTCTTCAAGGTGGCTTTAAGTGGTCTTCTATAGTGTTCATATATATATATATATATATATATATATATATATATATATATATATATATATATATATGAACACTATAGAAGAGAGAGAGGGAGGGAGAGAGAGAAAGAGATATATAAACAGACTTTCGGAAATATATATTAGATTTACAAGCAAATAATATCATCTAGGCTGTTATAAAATATATCAATCGACGTACTTTCCACTACTCGGTCGCATTAGTTTTTCTATGTTTTTTATAGCAAAAAAGAAATCCTTGTGCTGTACTTCTGGTGAATCGCTTGTTAACTAATTTGTATCTATCGGAACGAGCATTCGCCCTAAAATCTATCTCGATGAGTAACGAATAATTTTAATAACCTCTAACAGAAGGACAACCGCGTAAACGCCTGTTCACAAGGGTTAATAGGCTTAGGCAGCGAAGCTTTTCTTCATAGGGTTTATTCCTTAGTTCAACTATAAGTTTAGTTGCTTTGCATTGCGCTCAGAGCCATGGAATCACTTGTTAACAAGGCACCCTGAAGGCTGGTAGTGGTTCCATGGTCGTGTGTGGTGTGTTCACGTGGCATGAGTTTGGTCCGCCTAAACACGCTATGGCCTGATAACCGCTACCTAAAACACAGTGATCATTTTGATCCATTCATCAACTTTCATCCTGGCGGATCCAGGATGAAAATCTGTTGGGGTGCCCAAACCTGAATTCCTCCCAATGAATAATCTGAGAAAAGGGCGTTGATGATACTAAATAACGGCATCTCACAAGGGAGTGAGCCCTAACTCTCTCAGTTTCGAATTATTCTCCACACATCATAAATTATGAATTTTAGTTTTTGGACGTCAGCTAAGATACAATACTTTATTTAACAATTATTTTTGAGAATTCTCTGTATTTCATACTTGTATCATATAAGATACATTCGATTGAAACGGAAGAAAAAACTCTTTTCATTTATATTCTATATTATTACATAACTCCCGAATATATCAGAATACAAGTATGGCTTAAAAAGGAAATATAAACATAAACGGATTTAAAATTTGGGTGGCGTTTCAGCCCCCTCAGTCTCTCACTAACCCTGGATCCGCGCCTGATCTAGGATGTATCTTAAATGTGGTGGCACAGAAGAAGCAGATTGCAGCACAAGGTTTTAAATAGTAAGTTTACTTAGGCATTTAAAGGGGATTGAGTGTCACATGGACCAAGAAGTCTCATGGGAGTATGTTGGTGCGAACGATGGTATTCTGGAGTGAGAGAGTGGTGTGGAGGGAGAATAAAATATATAGAGTCAGAGCAGTACAAATGAGCAATTTGTGCGAGATGTTTGGTGATGTAGGGTTAGTTAAAATGTGGAACGATTTGGTGATAGGTATGTAGGTATCGCGTAAAGAAGGGTGTGAATGAGGTTGTGCCTGTTTTGTTTAATTAAATTAAAAGTGAAGACTAATGAGATATTTCTTGTAGATAGTTTGTGGTTGAGATGTGCAAGGAAAGCACTGAAAATAGACTTGTGGTGAAAAGATACGACAGTAATTTGCATTAAATGTGAAGGTGGCAACAAAAAGGTAAAAGATGGGTTTAATTTTGTGAATGGGTGTTGGAGAGAGTAAGGTCTGATTGAGGAGAAAGTGGTTTGTATTATGTTAGCTAGGTGTGCGCATGGTGAGTGATTGTGAGGAGTAGTACTTCCAACATTCTGAGATGAGAAATACCCAGATTGGACTACATATTATGTAGATGCTGTAGCGCATTGCACCCATTCTCTAGGAGAGGCGAATTTAACGCAAAAATCTAAATGGGTGGCTATGTGAGTTGTAGGTCATAATCCATAATGGAATTTAAGGAATGGGTAAATTGTAGTGGAATTGATGCGCCCAGATCACACTTTGTGAGAATAGTATATAATAATAATAAATTGCATCGGTTTTGCACTCTAGTTTAGAATTTAAGAAGTGTGGGTGTTTCATTTTTTGCTTCCTTATTATTTTTTCGCCTCCTGTTCTGTCTCTCCCTCGAGTATTTCTCCTGCCTTTCTTATATTTTTCCTTCCCCATTGAGGGGAATAGACCTCAGTTTGTATCATTTATCGTCTTTCTTTTCTTGAGCCAAAATCTCGCATTTCCTCACCCCTTCATTCGATGCAAATGCGTCGGCGTCTCCTCAATAATAATAATAATAATAATAGGTATTTATAATGCGCCCTTCAGAGCTGTTAGGTCTCTCAGAGTGCAGGATGTGTAGCGAGTGTAGAGAAAGTTTACAGGGGAGAGAAGGTAATTCTGAAGAGAGGGGTCTTCAGGAGACGTTTAAAAGTAGCAAGGGAGGGAGAGGATCGGACTTCGGCAGGAAGAGCATTCCAGAGTCTAGTTGCACAAACAGAAGGAACGGTCAACCATCGAGCAGAAGAGAGAACGAGGAGTGTTCAGGATGTGAGCGGGGTTCGACCGGAGTGCCGAGGAGTTTGATCACGGGAGAGGGCAGACGAGAGATAAGGTGGAGCCTCGAGGTTTAGGGCCTTGTAGGTGATGAGAAGAATTTTATGGTAGTAACGGAAACGAATAGGTAACCAGTGTAGCTCCTGTAACAGAGGCATCGAAGGAGAGAACTGGGGCAGGGAAGGAGGAGCCAGGCAGCATAGTTTCGAACTAGTTGTAGGGGCCAAAGTGATGAGAAAGGGAGATTCACTAGAAGAGAATTGCAGTAGTCTAAGCGTGAGGTGAAAAAGGCATGAATATCAGTCTCAAGGCTTCGTCAATCAAAATGGGATCGAACAGGTGAGAAGTTGCGGAGGAAACCGAGGGAAGATTTACAGATACGATGGATGTGCGGTTTAAACGAGAGTTGCTCTTCGAAAATAACGCCAAGATTACTGACGGTATCAGAGAAGGCGACATTGGTTTCCCCAAGGTTAAGGGAGGGAAAGAGAGCTTAAGATTTATCCACCATCGAAGCGGTACCAACAAGGATAAATTGAGTTTTATCATAGTTTAGTTTAAGAAAGTTGGCAGACAGACATCGTTTATAGAGGTGTAGGCTGAAAGGAGCTTGGTAATTGATTGAGAGAAGGACACAGGGGATGAGGAAAGGTATATCTGAGTGTCATCAGCATAGAGGTGGAAGGACAGGACCAAATCGCGAAGAAGTGAGCCAAGAGGAAGTAAGTAGATGCGAAAGAGGAGGGGACCAAGGACTGAGCCCTGAGGCACCCTAAAATAAATGGACGCGGGCTCAGAGGAGAGGTTATCGAGCGCGACCGACCGAGTGCGGGAGGAGAAGTATGAGCGGAACCAATCAAGTGCATGCCCGAGAGGCCAAGAAAAGTGTGAAAACGATCAAGGAGGACAGTGTGGTCGATGCTGGCGAAAGCAGAGGAGAAGGCCAGGAGGACTAGAATGGATGTACAACCCCTATCGGCTGCTCTACGTAAACCGTCTGAAACATTAAGAAGAGCGGTTTCTTCAGAGTGCTTACAGATAGACAGATTACGCGATTTTGTCAAAATAAAAGCATTACAAATTTTGAAACCATTTTTTACATCCTACATGGGTGAGGCTGGAATTTTGGTACTTACGGTTTCAAAATCGAAGTTTCGCACTTAACTAACTATTAAGAAGGAAATACGAGGGGCAATATCATCGTTGTAACACAGATTTGATTAAATTAACTCTTGTAAACAAGCTCACCAGCACATTCATTTTGTTTAAAAATCATGTGAGTTATATTATAAATTTTTCTCTTAATTTGCTCCTATTTTTTTCAAATTTGTATAAGCTACATATGATAGATATATGACTACGGTTATACACATTTTTAAAATTATCTGCATTTTATGATAGGAGTTAGGTTTCAGCAAATCGATCGCCTGTTTAAAAAATTGGGAAACCACTATTGTAATGGCAATCTAATTAACAAGTAAAAAACACCTTAACCTTGAATAAATACGATTTAAATAGTGATTAATGCAGTCAATAATTACCCAAATTTGCGATCAAGGTAATAATGATAGAGACCCTGTTCACTACAGAATAGATGAGTATGACGTATATGCGTTAATCGTCGGTCAAAGTAACGTCCATAAAAAAGCTATCAAATATGACTATAACAAACCAAATTTCTTCTATTTGTTCCAAGTTTGGGGGATTAAGAAGACCTATTTATGATCCTCTTGGACCCACTCTGCTTTGCTAAGTAAACAATACCTACATAACTATAAGCTACGTCAAAGCTTAAAGTTTTAAGTCATATCCTTAAATGACTATAAGTATAATGAACTGCAGACGTTCTTCTTTATAATAAGAATCTATATACAGTATCGTACAAAGTTAAACGATAAATACCAATATCTACATTTTTTAAAATACTCTTTTAATTTCCATTAAAATTTAAAATAATATACTTTGACATTTGCCTCTGATGATGTCCAAGCTTTTTTTCATATAATACGTTGATAAATAGATATGAGAAAATAATGTGTATTTGAATAAAGGGGAGCCGAAAACTATAAAATGATAAGTATAAATGCAGCCGTAACCAGAAAAGAACATGATTATCTCATAGATAAGGATACAAAATAATAATAAGAGGTATGCATTCCGTTGTTTTGAATGATTGAGAACATCTTCTGCAGCAGATCGTCAACAATTTGTAGCATTGTTCGGGAGTGACCTTATTCCATTCTTCTTCCAATATTTGACAGAGATCTTCAACATTCGTCGCTTACCGGGCCATAACCTTCACACCCAGTATCTTTCATAAGTTTTAATTCGTATTTAAATCTGGACTCTGCGCAAGGCAATTAATTACCTTAATATTTTTAGCATCAAAGAACTGCTTCACAATCTTTGTGTGCGACACGGAGTATTATCTCGCATTGAAAAAATGCTACCGCATTTGCAAAGTTCGGAGGAAGTGGATCACTTGTCCCTGAAGAAAATTATTCTATGTATAAGCCTTTATTATGTCCTGTAAAGGGTCAGGCAGACAAAATCCAGCCTTGGAAACATGCCCCACGCCATAATACTGCCAAATCCAAAATTTTCCGACTTTTTCCTGCATGTAGGATTTAATCATGCACATATACCACGGCATACATACTGTCGTAGCTAAAAACAATATTTTAAACTTTTTATCATTCCATAGGATATACTCAGTAGCAAGGGCTTTATTCTTTTTAATTATGAGTCGGATTTTATTAAGCACGGGATCGTGAAATTATAAGTACCACCTCTCTCTAACGCCATGCAATAGTCTGGAGAGAGAGTCAAGGTTAGGTTCTGGGCAACTTGACATGAAATCCCGGCCGCTGTTTTAAATCTCTCCTTGATTGAACTCCTTTGCACCGTGTAATCTTCCTTGAGGAGGTTTTTTCGAGGGTGAACCTATTTCTTTGCCAGCTCGCAGGATCCTTTATTCTCATAGAGATTTATTTGATCTAATATTACATTTCATAACAAATCCTCGAAATGTCAGGCAGGATAATTCATTCATTCATTCAGTAGAAAACTGCTTTTTGAAGTATCTGTTGGGCATAAGTCGTCTCGCCATCCTGATAAATAAGTAAAACCATCAGCAACAGTCTGCATTACACGTAGGGTAGTGTCCTAGTACTCGTACATACGTTACGAAATTTCACCTGTAAACTGAAAGCTATTTAATCATTCTCAAGATTGTAGATTTTGGTATCTTATTTTCTAGTTTTAGACGGTAATTTACAAGACTCGGAGGCCATATCAATTTAACTAATTACTCTTAAATAGGAATCAACTGAGCTTAGAAGGACTAATAACTTTCAAAAAAATAAAACTTACCTGTTTAAACGGGATTAAGGTTAATAAAAAGTGAAAAATTGACCGAAACTTCCAGAAAATTAAAACTATTTAATTTTAAATTTTATAAATATATTTAAAACAACAACACATTATCATATTTTTTCTCACTAAATCGAGTGAAAGGTATAAGGAGCAAAGAAGACTGATGATAGATAGCTTCAAGAAAGTAAGGGTTGAACGCGGTCCTCAAATGAAGGCAGACTTTTCAAAGTGAAAGCAAACACCGTCTAGGAAAACAAATCCTACCACCAAAATATACAATAAGCGTACATAACAATCTCCTGCCTATTTTTTCTCAAAAGAGTAATAATTAAGATTTCTCTAAATGAGAGATGTCAGGTGTATGAACATTAAGATGTACGGCAAAGGTTTAAGATATTTCACACCCCCGACCCGAAAGCCGAGCTTGTTTGATTTTAGCTACAATGTCAAAACGAGTTCCAAAGAATTGGAGTACAATGGCAAAACAAACTTTTTAAAATCGACCAATGAAAACTTATGCGAAAACCAGCAGGAAGGTGAAAGCATACGAGGTAAATAAATCTTAGATATATGTACTACAACATTGACATATATACAAATTAATTAAACAAAATATCAGCAATACACTAATTATTGGTATTTTTTTTATAATACTAGCACAAGCGTTTTAGGCTACTAAATCATGTGATGCTTCTTTGTATTTTTGTAATAGTATCCTGAGACTATTACTTTAATACCCTTGGGGGAAGAGGTATCCCTTATAAAGTCACGAAAAGTCAATATTTCAACCCGATTACACAAGGCAAGAAATCTGCAACATGACCAAGTACCTATTGCTTACCTTTCTGTTATTCTGTTATTATTTGTGTAATTGAGCTATTTGACGATTTAAGGAGGTTAATTTGGTTGATTAGTTTTACATAATGACCAGCCATGGCTTCGCCACTCCACTAAGATTAAAATTTAAAATCTAAAAAGAAGCAGCCATGGTTAATTTTTTCTAAATTTTCTGAACTTCGCCAATTATAATTATTTTAAAAAGAAACTATAAACTAAATTTGCCCACTTCCAAGATATCAAGGTGGTAAAATATAGTTATAGAAGATATATATAAATAAATTTTCTGAACTTCATCATTTGTAATTCTTTGGGTTTGTTTTTAAAAATTCACAAAATTTTGATACTTATATTTATTTCTGAACTTCACCATTTTGTTTTTTCATCATCATCATCATCATCATCACTAGCTCTATAGTTTAAGAAGGGGAATTTTTTGAGTATTTGAATAATAATTTCATCTTAGTTTGGTTATGAATTATGTTTATTTTATCACAGTTATTTTCAATAATTCTTTTATCATATCAAAAAACAAAATGGTGAAGTTCATAAATAAATATAAGTATCGAAATTTTTTGAATTTTTTAAAACCCAAAGAATTACAAATGGTGAAGTTCAGAAAATTTATTTTCTTATATCTTCTTCTATAACTATGTATAGTTGAGCAACGTGATATTTTGAAAAGGGGGAAATTTAGTTTAGAGTTCCTTTTCAAATTTATTATAATTGGCGAAGTTCAGAAACTTTTAAAAAATTAACCATGGCTGCTTTTTATTAGATTTTAAATTTTAATCTTAGTAGCAAAGCCATTGCCTAGTGATATTACAAAAGAATGATTAAAAATAACTTTCATCAAGATTTTAAATATACCTACGGGGTTTTGGTATAAAAAATAAAAGCTTTTTTTCACCTGAAATTTCTTTTATATACTAAAAAATAAAAAACATCCATTCCTTAATTTTAATACATTTTCTGAACTTCACGATTTTTAATTATTAAAAAAAACGCAAAAACATGTCATTTGTCTACTAAGGAAAAAAAAACATTTATTAATTTTTCACCCATCTTCAAAATTCCCGTTATACAATTATAGAGTTAGTGATGATGGTGATTATAAGTTGTTTGCATTTTCTTAATTATACAGAAAGTATATAAATTTTTTAGGGGGCTACGCCATCTTTAAATGATAGGAGACAGCTTAATTACGCTCACTCGTTTAAAGATAGCGAACAAAGGAAACTTGTTTTTAAGATTAATATTATATCATTTTCATTTTCTAAACTACAATGTAGAAGGTTAGGGGTAGCTGGTTATTTAAACATGTTAGTCTTGGTTATTCTACGGATCATCGCCAAAAATATCGCCAACAAATCCTGTTTCTCCGATTAGATTGGTATCAGATTGGATTTCAGTGGCAAGTGAAATACCAAAGAGCTCAGTGCTTGGTCCACTCTTGTTTTTTATGTATATTGATGATATATATGCATGCATAATTAGTAACACATCACGTTCACGAAGGATATTAAACTAAAAGGATGCGTGGTAAATGCCGTAAATATGGTTTAACTCCAAATGGTCATGTAAAAAAATAAGTAAATGGTAAAAGAAAATAATGAAAAAGATTCATGATTTCTTATCACAAGTGATTTAAAATTTGTGAACAGTATATATCTAAATGTAGAAAGAAAGCAATAAGAATGTTCATTTGGAACAAACGACAGCATACATATATTTTAAAATCAAGAGCTCGTCCTTGTATAATCCACATGTAAAGTTACATTTGGAATATTGTGAACATGTTTGGTCATCTCTACTAAGAAAATACGTGCAGTGGCTTGACAAAGTGCAGGTTAGGTTGACGAAATTAATATCAAGAATTAGGCAACAAAATTATAAAACTATGCTAAGAGATCTCAATTTATTTTCATTAGAGAGAAGACTACGAAGGTATATAATCACGGTTTACAAAATATAATCACATTGAGAATGTGGGTAATACTGTTATTTTCTATTAGTGAAATCTTACTCGTAGGAATGGTTGGAACTTAGAAGCAAAAAGATTCTCCACTGATTCTTGTAGAAATTTCATCTGGTAGGTGATAGTAAACGCGTGGTAATGGATGCCAAAAAATGGCAAAAAAATTTTGAGTGACTAAGGATTATACTAATAATGATGAGACAGTTTTTGAAAAATACATAATGAAATTTGCTGATACTTTCTTGAGTAGACCGTAAAGCTTTTGAAGTTTCCTTTTAACTCCTTGTAATTTTTATTCCAAAATGCAAGGAATGGAAGCCCTGACGAAAGTACCGATGGTATTTTGCCTTATCATAGACCAATTTACGCTAATTATGTTTCTCACATTACCAAACCCCCTCCCACCCAATCAATCCTCGCGGAGAAATTTGCCCAAACTCATTGGAAAGAAAAATTTTAGTCTTTCTCTCACATTTTCTCCGCTCGCTAGAATGATTACTCACGAAATTGGGTACTTGAAACCATAAATTAGAGATATCTCATGACAGTACTAAGCAGATGGTTTCTAAGAAATAAATATGGGTTTTTTTCGGCAGCAAAGAGAAGAGTGTGAATTGAAACACCCATGACGTCGGTTAAATCGATGAAAGAAAATGTTTTTGGCAGAATTAATTCATGAAAAGGAATAGGAACGACAAATTCCGATAACTTCACTCGGTAATTCCTAATTATGAGAAAACTTCCAATACATATTTTCTTTGCTAAATTTATTCAAAGACCGAAACTATAACTAATTTATCTGGTTCATCCATATCTTCTCTGCTAAAAACGGGGACAAAAGTATCACCAAGTCACCTCGAAACTTAAGCGTCGTTACAAGATAGAAAACAAAGCCACTTAAATATTTCACCGCTTAAAGATTTGAATTAGATTTCAAAGAGTTTAATTCTCTTCTCCTCAATAAATTAAGATATAAGAAAGGAGTAAACGATTTGACTGAAAATAAGAAAACTATAACGAGGCATGGATCAGAAGATACCCATATTTTTTACGAGAAGTCGAGTTGAAACGTCAGCCAATTTTAAAAGTGAATATAGACGCAAAAAGGCTTTTGAGTTTAGGATTTAATAATAAAATTCAGCTTATCAAAATATATTTTGAAATTTCAGTCTGCGAATATATTTTAAACATTTCCTAAATCATTTTTAGATTTTTTGAAAGAGGGGAAAAATATTCGGTAAGATTATAAAACTTTTGTCATCAAATGAGTTACCGAAAGGGCAATCGTAAAATGCATATATTTTTATTCATATGCGCAAAGGAATATAATCAAAACTCTAAGATTTTACCCTTATGAGTATCTACGTGAAATATATTTAAGATAATGCAAAGGGAACATAATAAATGATCCTCGAATAAATTCTTTTATAAGCGATCTGATTCACCGAAATATATTTTAAACCACGTCTAGTTTGTGCAATAATACGATCCTGTAGCGTAGTACTACCCTAGTTTTACTAAGAGTCTCTCTCAAATTTTTCAAACTAGGGGTGATTCTGAGATTCTTTTATTTATTATTTAATTTTACCTTATGAATTCAAATATGAGTGTAGAAATTTTCTTGTACTACCGGTGAACCAAGTCAAAGCTTAATGTACAATAACGACAATTTAAATGGACATTAGCGAATAAATATTAATTTAAATATGCTATAATATAATAATGATAGAAACACTACTCAGTATCGACTAGGACTATCACAAATATAAATTTTTATTAGCTTTCTCTAAGTTTGTAGATTAGGGAAACATACTTAGAATCTCCTTGATCCCTTTTGCTTCTTTGAAGTCAAATCCTCGTTTCCTGTAATTTCGTAAAGTAACGTAACTATAAGCTACATAAAACCTTAATGGTTAAGGCAACAACCCGTGCCTATATATGTAAGTACAGTCATATATTTACAACTAAATATTAATTATGGAAATTAAAGCAACTTCATCCTAAACCAGAAGCCCAATGTCCTCTCAAATTTTTGTTTCAGGTCACACAGAAATCTAAAGGAAGTAAAAAGTATTAAAAAACAACCACAATACCTTAATATCACTGATGGACCAATCGCTCGCAACCTCGGGACAGATTTTGGAAACAAATGTGAAAGTGGGACAAAATCACGAACAAATAAATAAATGACAAACTGAAACCAAACGTCCTTTGCACTTTAAATCGCAATCGGTTTGATCAACCAATTATATCCGTAAAATAGTCCGAATTTATACCAACGCTATTTAATATAGCACCAATTCAGCCAAGGGTTTATTTGGTTAATTTTAGGATCATGCCCACTCACCCCTCGAATTTTGGGTAATTCATATATATATATATATATATATATGTTTAAAATAAATTGTTTTTTTTTGTTTTGTTTTGTTGTTTTTTTAATGTAGACAATGTTTTTTTCAGGGTAAATTTCAAAAAAGTGCTCTTTTGGTTAGACTATTGCAATCGCATCAGATTCTATTATATATCATTTCTAAGGAAATTTCGAAATGAGGGGCTTCGCCCATATATCCCTCACTTAAAGATTGAAAAACACCTTCTATCATTTTTAAGAAGGCAATTCAAAGAAACGAATGAAAAGGAAAGAAACCAGGAAGGAGTAAATAACATCAAACTGTATTATAGAAATCAGATGTCATCGGCCTACAAAATAGACGAAAAAAACATCAAGCAGATTGTTAACCGTAACATCAAAGTTAAGAAGCAAACGGACAAGATTCAAAGGATTATATATTATAAAAAGACAAAAATTTACAAAACCATTATGAAAAACAACATTTGCCAAAACTACTCGATCCTGAAATCTACGAACACAGTTTACGAGTTTACCTGACCGAATGAAGAATGTAAGCTTCATAGCAACTCAAAATATATTGGTATGACTATCACCACACTTTCGAGGCATTTAATAATGCACCTGCAATATGTAGCCCCCCAAATCATATGGAGACTGTACATAACATCAGCTTAACGTGGGCTATATTGGTTAATAACACCACAATCAAAAGAAAAGAAGGAAATAAAGCCAGACTGAACACCTTAGAAGCCATCTTAATTAACGAAGAAAGGCCAGCTATCAACATCCAGACTACGGCTGGAATCGAAATATAAAGTAGTTTTAAATTTCCGCTTATACAGGAGTGGCCCGTTCCCTTGACATAACGTTTAAGCAAGGGGGAATAAATATCCCCTAAATCGTTTTCTTTTCATTCTTTTCATTTTTAATAGTACCTTACCTTTTGATAGGTCGAATTCATCATGTCTGGTCCTGGCAAAGGAGGAAAAGTTAAGGAAAAGAAGAAGAAAGAGAGAGCTAAGCAAGGGGCCCCATGGGGACGGCCCCTCAAGAAACTAGTCGGGTCCCCCATCGTACCCTAGGGAGGGGGGGAATCCTACCGAGTCGGCTGACGGTCATGAACACAATCTACGGAAAGATCAATGTCTCCCTTCTACAACTCATCGAAACGCCCTCAGGTTACGCGAGCATTTGCGATAACATGCAGGACGTGGAGAAATTAGTATCAGAAGAGGCTAAAAAAATTTACAGAAAATAGGACTGAAAGCGATCATCCCCTTCGAGATCCTCGTACAACGAACAATAATACTACGGTGGCTTGACCCCTTCTTCACGGAGCACTCCTGTGAGGAAATTAAGACCGAGCTGCCCGACAAACAAAAATAGGCCAATATAACAAAAATAGAAAAATTCGGCAAGGCCGGCAGCATAGTTAAGATCGTATTCTCGAACATTGAGATGGCGCGCCGAGCAAAACACGATGGACTGTTAAGGTTCTACCTCAGGGTAGCCCTCGAACAAATTGAGACCGTGGAATATATCCCCATCGATAGCTGCTTCAAATGCTACGCGGTCGAGCATCACCAAACCAAAGAATGCCCAGCGAAGGAGATGGTGTGTTTCAACTGGGCCGGACTCGGACACGGTTGGAAAGAATGTAGAGCCTAAAGAACAATATGTATCAACTGTGGTGGCGAACACAAAAGCCATGGCTATTAAATGTCCCATCCGTAAACAAGCAATCCAAGAAAAGGAAGAGAAACAGAAAAAGAGGCAAAGTCAAAGTCATACCTCGATGCAGCCACAACAAGGAACACCACAGAAACCGCGACAAAACTGGTCATGCCAAAGGAAGGGACTGAAATTATGGCAATGATAATGTTCGCCCACCTCGCAAACCTGGCTCGCCTCGGCACGTTTGCAGATAAGCTAAATCAGCTTCTGCAAATGAACGGGGTAAAAAAGAAGTTATGGTTCCCGCCGAACCCCGCCTCCCACGAGATTCTTAAAATACAGCTTACAGAAGAACAGCCAGAAAAAAGTAAAAGGAAACGAAAGAAAAAGAGGAATCGACAGAAGGAGAAGAACGACCAAAAAATGAAAACCCAAAGAAGTCCTTAAAGAAGAAAAACAGAGGAAAAAGAAGAAAAAGGAAACCGAAGAAAGTGAAAATCCAACGACAGAAGAAGAGGACGAGGACTAAGAAATATAAAAATACCCAGGAGTTCCCATCACAGAAAAGAAGGAGATATCGGAGATGGGGTACTTCTTCAAGGCAGAAGAAGTGTCCATCAAGGTCTTGGGATCACCAATAAACAGACCGCCGAAAGGGAAAATTGTGGAACTTAAAGAAGGCATAAGAATGAGCACTTTCAAATGGACCCACGAGGGGCCCTACTCACCGAAGGAAATATCAGGACTGCTGGAGGAAGGCACATTCTACATTCCGGATTCGTGCATCCAGCAGTGAACCTGAATATTTTCAAGGTAATTAAGAACGGACAAAAGACCTCACACCTAGCCAAATATGTGAATGATAAAAAAAGTGAGTAATAAACAAAAAGTGTAAATATCAAACCAGGGGGAATAAATCAAAGTGACAATGCGATAAATGAATAAATTAACGTGAAAATAAATTACCAGTGAAATAATATAAATAGAATATATAATAGATATTAGGTGTATAAAATTTCGGTTTTAATGAGAAATAATTATAAGTAGAATGTATAAATAATAACGGTAGTAATATGAAATAATATAAATTAAAAGTATTAAACGTTAAAAACTGTGAAATATTAGAAAATGTTGAAATAAATCAAAAATACATGAATAGATTAATAAATGAACGTAAGTTAGGTATGAAAATATAGGAATAAGTAAAGTGAAATAAATATAAACTAAAGCGAAAATGAATTACCAATTAAGAATAAATATAAATAGAATAAAGAAAAATATAAAATAAAATATTAAAGTGTATAAAATTTTGGAAACTAAAGTGAAATAATAGAAATAGAATGTTAAACGCTAATATTGTAATAATAAGTAAATCACTCAAGAATAATAATTTTTAAATGTACAAATAAAATATCACAAACAAATTATTATTTTAAATATATAACTAAGAAATGAGATGTAACAAAATAAATAACGTAACAATAACTATGTAAATATAATAAAAAAAAGATAGATGACCTCCACAGTCCCTGGAGTTTCATTCTTCTTACTTCTCCATGTAAACTTACCCTTCTCTACTCTCTTTTTAGTGTGTATATTCAAGACTATTATCTAAATTGTTTTTGCTTATATATAATTATATATGTAAAAATACTAAAATCTGTAAACTATGCTTTTTTAATAAATCTTGAACTCTTGAAATCTTTTCATTTCCGCAGGCTCAGATCATCTGTTGTTTTTCTTTACGCTTTATTAAAGTTTCCCTGATAAAGTTTTGTGAAAATTTGATACGCGATTTCCTGTTAAATTTGCACAAATAACCTTTTCCACGTCGCTGAACCCAATATTAATGCGTGCTTAGTCTGATTTGAGAGACCTCCTGTGATTAAGCACGGGGTAGTTCCCCGTGCAACATAACGCAACCCTCATTAGGCCTAGACCTCCTTTATAGTACGGTATAGTGAAACCCGGAAGGAAGCCCTGTTAGGGGGCGCGAAAAAGGGGGTCCCTTAAGGACACGAACCGGAGACCTTGAAGAGGCGCCTATTAGAATAGGGCCACTAAGGTAGGAGGGTTGCGGAGTGCGTTTATAGGCAGGTATTTAAGGCACTAAGGTACACACTTAATAGGGTTTAGACTATTAGATTCTGTCACCTTTTTACAGAGTAGGAAAGGTGGGGATTACCCCCCCCCCCCATTACCAACACCAAAATGGAATTCTTTAAAAGACTCCCCCTGAGAATTAAGCCCAACGGAAGGAAGAGGACACTACAAGAAGTAGCCTAGCAGATATTTACTGACCTGCAGATCCCACTAATTAAGTGCCTTCATGTCCCGATGTGGTGGAGCGAATGTGAGTGTGTGTAAAAGGGCCATTCTCCCACCCCTTTTCTAAGTACCCTCTCCCTCCTTCTGTAAGAATGTGTGTGTGAGTGGGAATGGGTTTTTTATTATATTTTCTTTTGTACATATGTATTTGATTTCATGTTGTATGTATAAGGTTATTTAACATCTCATGTTTTTTTTATTAGCTACTAAATGTTAAAGATTTTATGAGACAGCGTTAAAGTACCAGAATAGAAGAAAAAAAAAAGAAAAGAACAAATCAAACAAAAACATTGCCTGCATTTTGCAAGAGCCACTGTAAGAAAATATCTTTGAAGATATTCAAAGAAGATATCAGAAGTCTTCTAATGGTACTTGACTAGATCTTAAAGACATCTGAGCTCCGGGGTGGCAGGCACCATAAGCCCCGCACACCCAATTTTGTCACAAGAGTGACTACCAACAAGATTTTCCCCCGGGGAAGCCGGCAAATAATAAACCGTGGTACCACATAAGAAAACTCCTCTTTTGTTGTCTCTTGTTTTGGTTGTCCCCTTTTGTATATGCACTCTTAGTATATATATATATATATATATTTTTTGATTGATTTGGTTCCAAGATAGGATTGATTAGTATATATATATATATATATATATATATATAGGCTCATTGGGTGCATATTTACCCATATTTTTGTAAATATTGTATTTTTTTTCGTGTTAGTAAAGGACTGTACATACAATCCGTTTCATTCTCCTTCGATTTCTCACGTCCGGATTAGTGTAGGAAGCGGGTTGGATCGATTGGGGTTAGTCTAAATTTTTCGGCCCGCTACACCGACAGGATTCATCGTGATTTGCCCTGAAAACAAGGATGTAGAGAAACTCCTATCCTCCGCGAGCAGCATCACACTCAACAAACTTGGCCTTGAAGCGCTCCCCGTCCCCACAGATCACGACCAATAGATCAGTCGTATGCAGTAAGGTTGAGCCATGGGTAGGAATGAACACTCCTCAGGATATTAAGGAGGAGTTGGAAGCGAATCAACCGTGGTTGAAAATTCATGAATTTAAAAATTCAGGGATCATACTCACGTGTTTAAGATCGTCTGCGAAAACACCGAAATGGCTACCAAAATCATGGATAAAGGACTCAGTGCCTTATACACTAGGATCCCGCAAACCAACATCCAGAGATACGCATTCATAAACATACAGCTATGCTTCCGTTGTTACAAAATGGAAGACCACATAACGGCTGAATGTCCAAAAAAAGACCTCACGATATGTTCAAAGTGCGGGATGGAAAGGCACACCCACCGATCATGCCAGAGCACGACCAAGCAGTGGATAAACTGTAGAGGACCACATCGGACAATGGCGATGTCATGCCAGAAAAGAAAAGACATAATAAAAAGGAAGGAGAACGAAAAAAGATTGAAGGGACAGAAGAACATGACATACGCCTCAGCGAAAAAAAATACAGCAAACAACCAAAAGACAGAAACACATAATGAACATTACCAACCCCGGAGGCTACACTAGTACCCTAAAAAAATGCTCAAGGACAACGGATTAGAACCCATGAATTTTCCTAAGGATGTGGACTCGTCAGCAATATTTGAGGTGAAGATTAGTGAAAAAACAACAAAAGCACTAGTTGAAGAAGCAAAACCACCGGGGGAAAACAATGAAGACTTAAATACTGAGGAAATTGAATCGGATAGAAGCACGGAAGAATCTGCCCAGGAGGTTAGAGTCACCAGAAGGAAAGCCCAAAAGAAAAGAAAATTCAGATCCAGCTCACATAAGACATCAACCCAACGGCAGCAGTCCCCGATCCCGTCGACATCACTATCGCAGAAATGAAAGGAAGTAATCATGTGTAGACAAGAACGGAACGAGAGAAAAAAGAAAAAAAACGATAAACAAGACCTAAAGAGACAAACGGAAACCCAAAAAGGAATATCAAAATGGACAAACGTAAACTAGAAATACTTCAAATTAATACTAACAGTTGGATAGATAAAAAATGCAAAAAAGGAAATATCTTTAGAGAACTAGACTCAGATTTTATTTTAATATATGGCCACAGATTAGACCTAGAAACAGAAAAAATAAAAATATGGAATTACTACGTAGTAGCAACGAATCCTTCGAGACAAAGACACGACGGAGTAGCAATTGCGATAAAAAAGGAACTAGACTATAAGACTGACCAAAGACTAACCGAATCCTATGCAGAAGTAGAGATAAAATTAGAATTAACTAGTCTTATAATAGCCACGGGGTACCAACCCCCAAGGAGAGACGGATTACCAATTGCCAACTTCACTAAGCTTTTTAATAACTGAAACCCAGTCATATTTATGGGAGACTTGAACGCACACTGCACAGAAAGCGGATATAGAACAAACAACAACGCGGACAGGCATTTGAAAACGATGCTGGATAGGAGAATTCTCCAAAGACTGGGACAGGATTTTCGAACTGCAAAGAGTCCAGAACAACACAATGTACATAGTGACAAACACAAGAAAGGCAGAGATGAGAATGGTAGAAGAACTACACAGAGAAGCCAACGTCAAGCCCTTAAACAGCATAATCATGAAGAGAGGAAAAGGAGTCATCAAGAGGACACATGACAAAATTGGAGACGAACTTTCAGTGCAAATAGAACTCGGAATAGACTGGAGGCCTCACCGACTCTTCCCAGGCAGGGCGAGGATCGGAAATGCGGACGAAGAAGAAGACATCTACACGTAGCAAGAAGGATACATCACCGGATGTAACAACATATAGAGAGATAGGGTAAAGCGACGAAGGAAATGGTAACAAAAAGCATTGAGGAACACAAAATGTAAAAGCGATAAGATGAAAGGGAAAACATACATGCAAGAATAGACAGTTAGAATACAACATAACATGCGAGAAAAACAAACAAATTCTACTTGAAAACAAACTCACACTAATGACGGTTTGAACGCCAACTATAAGTACTAGGTAATAAAAACGAAAGCACAGTAACCTAGATCTCAGGTACTTCCTCTATAACTATAATCCTAACTTCTAACTAATTAAAATGGAGAGAGATTAGCTTGACCTCCAAGCATTCTGCGGCTCACCGCACGCCTTTAACCTCTTTCCATTCTAAACTAACTCTTGGTTACTGTCTCTCTTAACGGGTTCTACAAATTTACGCGGGTAGGTGATACACATCGGGGTATTAGCACCGCGTATTAGATGTAGGGTCAAGATGACCTATGTCATCTGTCTGATCTTCTACTAGTTTCTTGCTATACTATCGCTCCCTTTCCTCTTCCTCTCTCTTCCTACCTCTTCTTTCCCTTGTTTCCTTCTCACCGGTTATGCAAGGCATAGGGAGTAGATTAAAGGGGAATAGGAGGAGTCCGAGCTCTCTCGCCCCTTCTCCTCACTTCTGGTCTCGGCAGTGGGCCAGAAGAGAGGAGAAGGGGCAAGATAGCTCTGGACGCACTAGCCTTTTATACTCTCTCACTCATTTTCTTCTATTCTATTATTTTCATTCCAGTTACGACTGCTAAAAACTCCTGGTATAATCACTCCTGGCATCTATCTTCGAATTCGATAAAGTAGGAAAGATTTTCGGAATTTTTTTTTCACAAGACTTCTCCGAGAAGTTGAGGTGCTCGGACGCACGGATATTGAACACTCGGGAGACAGCTTACGCTACTTTCGCTCTCTAACGCCTGACCTTTTGGAGAAGAAAGAAGATCAGAAAATTATAGTAGAATTTCCACCTCGGTCTTTATAGAAGTAACCTTCCTCTCCAACGCTATTCTTCCCTTGCTGGGGACTTAAAAAAAGATTTACTAACAGGTGGTCATAATTAACTCTATGGCTACCTAAACTCATCACCCCCTTCGCTCTGGCCTTCTAAGGCATAGCCGGGTGTAATTTTATTCATAACCTAATTCAAACTATGCCCATCGTGAGACAAGGCATAATTCGAGGCGGTTAGGAAAGCAGGTTTGTGAACTAGCCCGTGTAGAACCTTCTGTCATAGGCACCCCAGACAAAAGGCGATGATGCAACCTTTGGGGAAGAGTTCTCTCTATCTTTGATGGACCGGCAGTGATCATAGAGGGACAAAAACCGTCTCTATGTGAGCTGGAAGAAGTTTGGATACACAAAATGGGTGACCGTGAAGGAGCGAAGAGGGTCCCCCTTCGCATCTTTCCTGGCCGGGAGAAACCAACTCGCGAATAGGCACTAAGGAATATCTACGCTGATATTGGAGTCATACTCCTTAGACTAAAAGACCAGCAAAACGGTTATGTGGCGCTATGCGACACAGAAAAGGACCTAGATCTCCTCTTGACCGAAAACGCAGCTAAAAAGTTGGAAAAGATCAGACTCGCACATCAGACTCCTCTGGACGTACAGACGGAAAGATCTGTGATCTGCAGACAACTCGACCCCTGGGTCGGTGAGAACAGTCCAAATTGAATCAAGGAAGATCTAGAAAAACGTCAGGATTAGGCAAAGGTCGAGGAAATAATTAAATCCCAAAACCAAAATAGAGAAGAGCATAACCACGTCTTCAAAGTGGCATTTAGATCGACAGAAATGTCCCCAAAATCCTCGGAACATGGATTGCTTGCCTTCTACACTAAAATCTCCCTCGATCAAATCGAGAGGGAGATATTTGTCTCCGTGCAAGTATGCTTCACATGCTATGCCCTAGAAAAACACCCGACCAAAGACTTCACCTACGTGGTAATTCCCACAGAACACTGGCTATGTCTTGCCCAATAAATAAGCAGCTCATACTGAATAAAAAAATGGAAATAAGCGCAGAAAAAGAAAAAAGAAAAACTACCTCTTACGCTGCAGCAATTAAAAATGGAAAACTCGCGATACCACCAACACAAACCACAACGGTGAATATAAAGGGAATCATGAGGCCAGACTTAATTCTCTGCATAATGCACGCACACTTCGTAAACATGACAAATCCAGGCTCATATGCAAACGAATTAAACACCATGCTGGAAAAGAACGGGCTTAAAAAAATGTGGTTCCCGGAGAACCCTCCTTCGAACGAGCTATACAGAATTAACATGACCCAAGAAGAGACTCCGAAAAATACGAGCCCAGAAAAAGACGAAGCCGGTATGGATGCCGAACCTGAGGAAGAATTCACCGACGAAGAAACCACGAAGACGACCCCTGAAAACTCAAAACAAAACCCAAAACTCAATACCCAAGATTTGAACATTAAAATATACGGTTCTCACGCATACCCGTTACCTAAACAAATCAAACAAAAATAAATCGTGGACGGACTAGTTAAGGATAGTACAAGTGGGAATATGAGGCATACGCCGATGAGACAGAGATACACAATGCTCTTAAGCAAGGTATGATACACATCATCTCTGAATCGCGTCAAAACATCTCAAACGGCGAATTTAAGAAAAACGAAATGGACGCACTCGTTCCCCAGGCCGCCCGGAAAAAACGAAGACAAGAAGACACCTTAAGAAATAAATAAAAATGGAAACGTACCAACGAAAAATTAAAATCTTTTCCACTAAATGTAAACGACTGGCAAGGAAAAAGAATATCATACTCAAACATAATAAGAAAAGAAGACGCAGACATAATTATTATAACCGAGCATGGACTACACACAGAGATCGACACCATAAGAATTCCAAATTATAAATTTACTATCACGAATTACACACAAACAAGGTACGATGGTGTAGCAATTGACGTAAAAACCGGAATCCATTTTACAGAGGTATCTGGCCATAGAAATAAAATTAACCACAGAAGATCTAGTCATAGCTGGGGCATATCAGCCCACAAGACGCTCGTATTTGCCAACTCCAAATTTCCTCAAACTCTTTCGTAGACAGGCCTCAACAATATTAACAGGAGACCTCAATGCAAGAGGCAGAGAGGCAGGCTACATAAGCCAACTAAACGGAGCAGGAAGGAACCTTGAATTATTAATAAAAAGGAACCAGCTAAGCAGAGAAGGGCCGGACTTCCCAACTTACTTAACAAACTAAACCTCGACAACTCCTGACATATTGCTGATCAACACAAACTTCAACTTAAATCACCACACAGAACCAGGCGGCGCAACCCCATCCGACCATCTAAGTATGATAACGACCATTTCAACTTCACTCATTAAAATTAAACTTCCATAAAGAAGAGCCATCAGCAGAACAAACTTGAATGGTTACAAAGTGCACTTAAGTACACTAGAAACTAGATCCCTAAACGTTTAACTAAGGAACAGTAGGAATAGAAAACCAATTAAAACTAATCACCGAAAATATCATTGAAGCAGACAAAATTCATACCACAGTAATAGAATACAGAACCCTTCCTGCTCCCAGATAGAAAAAACGAAATAAAGAAAATGATGAAAGAATTTCAAAACCTAATTAAAGAAATCACAGAAACGGGCACTAATATGGAGAGATACAGAAGGCTAATTGCTATCAGAAGAGAGATAGATAACTTATAAAAAAAAGTCAAGCCAAGTTTGGAATAATATAATAAGTAAAATAGATGTCGAAGCAGATCCGAGGAAATTCTGGAGAGACTACAGAAAATTACGAGGATCTCAAACAAAAGAAAATATAAAACTAAAAATACAGGACAGGGAAGTGAAAAATAACGAAGAACTCCAAGTGCACTTCCAAATTAACTGGAAAAAACTATTCTCGATGACACCAGAGGAGAATCAAGAATATGATATGGAGTACGAAGAGGAAGTTATACCATCCCTAGAGGCGCAACAAGAACGCACTGTACTATACATACAAGTTGACGAAGAGAGAAACCACCTCTTGGGGGAGGGAAAGCCCTTCTCAATGGCCGAATATAAAACAGTCATAAAATCGTTCAAACAAAGAGCACCAGGTCAAAGCGGGGTAAGAAAGGCACACCTAATAAATGCTTCAGAAAATGTGCATCAATTGATAGTGAAGATCTCCAATGCATGCCTTAATAGAGGATAATTTTCCCACACCTTTAAGCAGGCAAAGATGATCTTCCTACCGAAGCCGGCCAAACCAAAACATCAAGTCGGAAGCTACCGCCCGATCTTGCTCTTGGAATTTCTGGGAAAAGTCCTAGAAATACTCCTAAGCGACATGTTAATTAAATACCTTACGGAAAATAACCAGTATAACCCACACAACACGGGTTCAGTAGTAAGCGAGGAACGGACACCGCGCGGGCAATAATACCCGAAAAAATTGCCACAGAAACAGCGCGAGGCAACAGAGTAGACATAGTACTCCGTGACGTTGCTAAAGCCTTCGACAAGGTGTGGTTGCCCGGCTTAAAAGCCAAGATCTGCAGCCTTAACCTGCAAATAAATGTTTGCAAAACATTATGCAACTACCTGGATGAAAGAAAAGCCGCACTTCAAATAAACGGCCAAACAGGCGACCATATTGACCTGCAAACGGAAGTTTCCCAAGGAGGATGCCTCTCTCCGACGCTGTATACTGTTTACCCTTTCCACACCAACTCACGAATGTGCGATGTACATCCAACTCACGGATGACATCACACAAATAATCACCAGCGACAGGAAGAACCACCGAGACGTAGCTCAAAGAACAGCAAGGGAGATAAAAATAATCAATGACTACGAATGAAGAAACAAAATAAAAACAAACAGATACAAATTCAAAATAATACCCATAAACAGATGGAAAACAGCTGCAGTAAGAGCCGATGGAGAGGCATATCCATACTCCACGGAAGGACGCGTCATCGGTCAAAAGTTAACAAAAACGGTACAGCGGCCACATAACAGAAAATTAACGAAACAAAAATTACCATATCGGCGCTGTACAGATTCAAAAACCTAAGTAATAAAAACAAAAGAAAATTGTACATGGGCCTAGTTCGTCCCAAGCTCCTTTACCCAATAGTACCGATGAATACAGTAAATAATACACAATTAAAAAGATCCAACGCATTCAAAATCAAGCCACAGGGTTCATCACTAACACAAAAGGACAGGACGGCATAACATCTGAGGAACTCCATCGAAGATCTGCACTGGAACCCATAAATTTAACCCTAAAAAAACGTTCAACAAAACTGGGGGATAATATAAAAAACATAATTTCCCAAGACGAAATTAATCAAATAGTAGTACCGGAAAACGAAATCGGGCAAATACATACAAAAATCCTTTTAACGACAGCGTGAAAAAAACCCTAAACAACGTCAACCCGATAGATAGGTAAAAAAAAAAGATTAGCGAAGAAGACAACTGGACCATGCAAACAATATGTGAAACCGAATAAGACAACCGATTATGAGAAACCCGATGAGTCAAAAATATTACCAAGATTAACAAAGAAGATTACCACTGAAAATTTAATAAATAAATAAATATATATATATATATATATATATATATATATATATATAAAGATGCGAAAGTAGCACAAAAAACTAATACATACAAAAAAATGGAGATGCTTGATTGAGCAAGAAGAAAACAAAGGCTCGAATGCTAAATTTTTATATCTAATAAACTTAGAATCACATCAAAAAGCAAAACAAAAACAAAAAGGAAAGCGTTAGCCAGGCAACCTGGTACAAATCATTATCATCCTCATCTCATCGTTCATCTTACACTCATTCTCATCTCATCAACACATACTCTTTACACAATATTTTCTATCTATCCTATTACTCTCTCCACATTCTAACTGTATACTATCTTGAATCTTGAATCTCTTCATTCCCATTTTCATTCTGACTCCTCCATTCTTCACCGATAAAGGAGGAAAGACACTCTGAGATGATCGCATAGATCGAAAGCTCGGCAATTAAAGTCAAGTTTGGTTTTTACCGAACACATTTCATTTTAAAAAGAGATGAACGTACGAGAAGTTGTTTATCATCTACAACAAGAACTAAAAAAAATAATAAGAAAAATGGAAAGTTTCGAAATAAAATTAATAAAGGCAAAATATACTATGGTCTTTAACAGATTCTGCATACAGGAAGGTCTGCTACTCATGGACACTAATATATATATATATATATATATACTTTCTAAACTAACTTTTCCATTAAATAATACCCTTTAAGTAGATGATACGTACCCCTAACACACACCAAGCTACTCTAAGGAGGAGAGAGCACGAAACGACGAGAATGTTATTTTAATATAATAAGGCGGCAGTGTACATAATCCAGCTCTAGGATATGGATAATACAACTATAACTTAATAATAACAATCTGGAAACAAATGAACTTCAAGGCAAGGAAAATATTTCACAAACTGGAGAAAAATCCTTAAAAATTAACGGTAATAAGAAAACTGATGATCAAATAATAATATTAAATGACGAAAACTTAAAAAAATAAATACAAACTCAAAGTCTCTTGTTTATTTCTCTTGATAATAATACATAGGAACTAAAAGTAAATACCAAAAAAATATTGTAAAAATTCGAACTCAATGAAAAAATCCTAATGATGATCCGTTTTCCCCAATTTTTTTTTTTAAATTTAAATCGAAAACTAAGGAGGGCGTATCCCACAGAAAGTTAAAAAGATGAAATCTGTGAACAAAGTTGTGAAGAAGGAGGAAATTAAGATGTGTAAAAGATCTATAGCTTACGGTCTCTCCCTTCCCCTACAGGTAATTTAACCGGGAAGGAAAGTATCTGCGGTTGCTGAAGTTAGGGGGTACGCAATCCACTAGATATCAGCTTCAGCGTTGTTTACAGGCTACCCCTGATACACTTCTGGAGTAGCTTTCCTACAAAATTGGTGCAGCATGCAACACCTCCACACAAGACTACATAGGATTCCCAAACCCATTATGCCCTAGCAAACGAACCTAATTTGAATGATGACAAAAGCCATATCCAGATTATGACAAAAGATGGTGAATCTTTCTTCAAGTTTTTAATATTATGCAATTTGGGGCTGTGAGCACCCGATGTAGATAAGAGAGTATTTCTTTATTTTTCTGCAGGTTGGGGTTCCCTGCTCTGCAACTTTCCAAGTGATTCTGTCGGGGCACATTCCGGACAGCCTGAAGTGTACAGTCATTGTTGCTGCTTGCACATCTTGTATTTACTCATTGCGAGTAAATCCGAACTCCTTTTCCACCATTCCTACCAGTCTGTTGACCAGAAAGCTGGAAATCATTCGAGAGGTATCAAATCAAGAAAGGTTCACTGTTCAGCCATGTTCTTTCCATTAACTCTTGCCTCTCTAACTCTCTAATCGTCACCTTTAATAAAAGTTTACAAACGGCATCTCACACATATTCTGAATGCCATTAAGTGTTATTTTCTAACTCCTTTTATTGTAAAACCATAAAAATAGCCATTATTCGTTTTAAACTTGCTTTTGTGGCATGTATGATGAAATATTTACTAAGAATAGGCTAATTTTGTTGTTTTTCATCCTAAATAGGGTTAAAATCACATTAGTTTCATTTATATAGTTTTATTGAAACTTCCGCAAGAAATATATAAAAAATGTAAAAAGAGTTAGAACTGAAAAGTTTTTCTAGATTTTCCTTTGTAATGTAGATCCTTTTCTGTACAAGCTCCTAAATTTAGTCTCCCATTATGTTTTCATTGAATACTCTTTGTATTCTATGTTCAAAGTTCAGTATATCTTGATGGAAGTGCTCCCCTTGCTCTTCTGAGTATTCTCCCATATTATCCTTGAACTTGTCAAGATGGGCATCAAGTATGTGCACCTTCAGGAACATCTGAAGCCCATTTGGCTATAGCTTTTCACTAAGTTCTTAACCAGTTCCACATAATTGTTAGCAATGTAGTTGCATAAAATGCCCCGAGAGACTGCAACGAAATTCTTCCAGGCTTATTTTCCTTTTTTATGTAGTAACATTTTCATGGAATTCTAAACACTATGATTTTCCTGATTTATGGTCCAACGAAGACATCAGCTTTCACCTTTGCCTCAGAGAGTTCAGGAAAGTAATTTCGAAAGTACTAGAAAGCTGCAGACTATTTGTTAAGAGTTCTAACAAACTGCTTCATCAGACCTAATTTTAAATGCAATGAAAGGAAAAACACTTCAAACTGCTACCATTTTGAATCACTACAATCACTCTCCAGCTTGATCCAATTGTAGTCCTCCTTAAGAAATATTGAATGAGCCAAAGAAAAGGATGGATGCTTATTCCAATTATGCAGAAGTACAGGTTTAATGCTAAATGAGGAGCTGTCATGAATAGTCTCTACTCATCTGGATTACATGGTATTCCAATTCCTTCAAACAGACCAGATACATCAATCCAGTAGCATAACTCAGGTTAATAAGTAAAGAATCTTGAAAACCGTTTAAGAAGTTTCCTTTGGCTTGTCAATTGCACATTTTCCTGCAGCAAATTAAACTCTTCTATCCTGGAAATCAAAAGCTCATCATTTGACTTTGACATGCTAAGATCTCTGATGAGGTCATTGAGGTCTCTTTGGTTTGGATAGTATGGATTACTCTAGTCTACATCTTCAGTGATATTTTCAGCTTTTTAATTGTTGCTTTTTTTCTTAAGTCGGTTTAAAGAAGATCAGCACTGTGTAATACTGGTGCAATAGAGAATGAAAGATCTGGATAGTAAATAGCAAGCGCATTTTTTCAACGTTTGGAAGGGTCCACCATGCAGATGTAGAAGTTGCTTGAGTGGAAAAGTTTATGGCTCTTCTTTCCCCTATATACCATCCTGTAATAGTGAAAAAATATACGTTTTTACTTATTTAGCTTATTATCAAATACAATAGCTTAACTGCTTGTGACATTTGATTGTTTACTCTTTACAATTTTTTTACCGTCAAACGTTTTCTTGCAGTATTCACAAGCAGGTTAAAAGGTTCCCGAATAACAGGTCAACTTTGCTTTGTAATCTTCACATACGAAGGGCGGTCAATAGGTTTTGCAATTTAGATATAAAGAAACGAGATATGAGGAAAAGTGTTTTATCATTTTTCCATATAACTACCCTCGACTTCAATGCACTTGCGCCACTTGTCCCTGAGGCTTCGAATTCCCGACAACCAGAAATCTCCCGACTCCTGTTCAATCCACTCCTGGACGGCGAGCTGGACATCTTCATCGTCATCAAACTGGCGTCCACGCACTGCAGCCTTGAGCTGGCCGGCTAAAAAGTAGTCACTAGGGGCCAGATCTGGACTGTAGGGGAGATGGTTGAGCTCCTCGAATCCGCACTCACGCAAGGAAACTTTTTCAACTATGGCCTTGTGCACTTTGATGACGTTGAAGTCGATCATGGGGCGTGAGGTTTCTAGAGACCCAACGGGCAGAGACATTGGCCATGGCCAAATTGTCGTGGATGATGTTGATAACACTTCCATGTGATATTCCAAGTTATCGGTCTTTTTCTTCGACCTTCACCCGTCGATTTTCGAGGATCATTCTCTCCACACGGGCCACATTGTCCTCGTTGGTCACGTCTGACGGGCGTCCTAAGCAGGCTAATCTTCAAGGGACTCACGACCATGGCAGAACTCCCTATTCCAGCGAGCAATGGTTGCATAGGAAGGGGCGGTGTCGGTGTACACTGCAACCATGCGTTCATGGATCTCTTTTGCATTCTTGCCTTCCTTGGTCAAAAATTTGATCACTGCGCGGTGCTCAACCTTCTCCATTGTTGAAAGAATTGTGACTGACGATCTGCGATCAGCTACTGCTTCTTAAATAGACGAGGCAGGAGTGTGCGGCTGCAGGTCCTGACTTGTCATAACTTGTCCTAATACTCCCACAAAAAGCCATTTTCCTTCCTCTGTTTTGCCCTACCGATTCGCAAAACTTATTGACCGCCCCTCGTATTCTCATAGATGCTGTTACACCGAACTCTTTGCTGTTGTTTTGATGAAATGTCTGAAAATATAACAGAATGCATCTTTAGAATGATTGAAGCATCATGATGCCATATTTTCTTCTGATGTGTTCACTATGGAAGCTAGAGCTGAAATGATAGCAGATCTGTGAATCCCTTTCTAAATATTTCTGAAGTACTGTCCCAGGAGGTTGTAGAAGTTTTAGGGGGTGTGTTCTTGCAAGTTCTAGAATATTCTTGAAACCATAAATACTATATTCTAGAAATTTCTCATTAAATCTAGAATGTTTTTATAAGTTTCTTTAAAACAAATATTATATTATTCTACAACATTCAGATGCTTTTTTAAACTAAACTAAGATTTACAATTTTCTACCATGTTTGAAAAAAAATATAGACTACAGCCTTTTATATATTTTCATTTTTAAATAAATTAATAATGCCATAGCTTTATTTTCTAAATCGGTAAATTTAGAAATTTAGTGCTCTAACGTAAAGAGAAAAGTTTTGGGATCAAAGTAAAGATTTTTTCATTTAATTTAGTTACGAACAACTGGAAAATAACACTCACCCAGGAAGAAGAATAAAAAGTGAAATTATTTTAAAGAGGATTATTATTTAGAATTGCTAAAATATTCCAGAGAGATTTTTAATGAACTAGAGTAACGAATTAAAAACGTTAACACTGTATTGTGCCAACTAAAACACCTTTAGAATGGGTAGAGAAATAGATTTTTTGTCCCGAAATACCATATATATATATATATATATATATATATATATATATATATATATATATATATATATATATATATATATATATATATATATATATATCTATATATGTATATATACATATATATATATATATATATATATATATATATATATATATATATATATATATATATAATTATATATACAGTGGCGGCAACAAAAAAAGTGACATTGAATATTGGCAATAGAAATCGATACATAAAATCGCTTTCACGATTTTACTTGCCAACAAGCCAATGAAAAGGGGCGGGGCTTATGCCACGAGTGGATGACTCTCCTGAGCTAAGACAACAGAACTGCGCTTTATTGGAACTCACTGTCTCGTTTGAGCTCGTACAGTGAGGTTTTGGTGTACAACGCTCCAGCGTGCTGATTTCCTGCATTCGTGCCTACATTTGACGTGCTATAACTTCTGTGCAAGTGGATACAATGGGGCGGAAAAAGCTTTCTATGACAGAGAAAAGCCGTGCCTTGACCCTATTAGAGCAAGGAAAGTCTTTTATTGATGTAGCAGCAGATTTAGGAACCTCAAGAAATACGATTTATCGCCTAAAACGGGCAGCTGAGTTATTGCCACCAGGTACCATACCAAAGAGGAAGGAGGGCACTGGTGCAGCTAGGAAGACATCTCCAAGGACTGATAATATCCTAAGGCGTGAAGTGATGTCAGACCCTTCTGTAACCTCCGCTTCAATCAAGAAAAAACACCCAGACCTTCTCCAGAACGTCGCCCTCAGGACCATCCGTCATCGCTTACAGAAGGACTTAGGCCTACCGGCTCGCCGCGCTGCCAAGAAGCCACTTCTTACCAAGGCTATGAAGATGAAAAGGCTCAATTTTTGCAAGACCTATAAACATTGGACAGCTGCCCATTGGAAGAAGGTGATGTTCAGTGATGAGAGCACCTTTAGGCTGGTCAGATGAGAGTCAAAGATCGTGCGTCGTCCCAGCAATGTGTCTCGGTATGACCCAAAATATACCGTGAAAACTGTGAAGCACCCTGATAGTGTGATGGTGTGGGTTGCCTTTAGTGGAAACAAGGGCAGAGGAGGTCTGTACTTCCTTCCCAAGAATGTAACCATGAGGGGGACTAACTATCTCGAAGTTTTGAAGCAGCATGTCGTAGAATGACTCCCGACGATACTATATATAACACTATTCGTTGAGGGAACTTCCTTAATTATCTTTAGAGTGCGTTTTACTGTCTGGCGGCCGATATTATGTATCTTCAAAATGCTTAAGAAGTGGAACCGAGCTCAAGGATAATAATATTGCTATCATTAATAAAATAGAGTTTTATTAATAATAACTTTAAACAATACAAAAACGGAAAATATTGACAAACAGAATGGAAAGGGTCGTGGAGACTCGGGCTAATCCAAGGATTTAAGGGATCAAAAAAGGTAAAACAAATATGGAGTTGAAGAGATGGGATGGTTCGATAAACCATTTAAAGCACAGGATAGAATTGACAAATAAGGGATCAATACTCAAAAGGTGACGCTTGGCTTACGTAACTTCATTAGGGTGCAGTGGAAGGTACTTGAAGGAATATTCGGTCCGCTGGCGAGTTCCAGCCGAAGGGGGGGGATAAAAGGATCCTGACGGGGCGTCTTGGAAAGGAGAACCGTTACTCGGCGAACGGCTTGACGAACAATGGCTGTTCTAGGTTGTTCTCTTCTGAACAAAGGGGGGATGAGAACCGTCTCTTGTCTACGGGCTCAAGAACAATGGCTGTTCTAATGTTGTTCTCCTTTGAAGCACAGGGGGGGGGGGATGAGAACCGTTTCTTGGCGAAGGGCTCAAAACGAACAATGGCTGTTCTAATGTTGTTCTCCCTTGAACAACAGGGGGGGGAGAGAGAACCGTTTCTTGGCGAAGGGCTCAAAACGAACAATGGCTGTTCTAATGTTGTTCTCCCTTGAACAACAGGGGGGGATGAGAACCGTTTCTTGGCGAAGGGCTCAAAACGAACAATGGCTGTTCTAATGTTGTTCTCCTTGAACAACAGGGGGGGGGGATGCCTTGGGGACTTGGCGTCACTAAAGGCTCGAACCTTTGGCACTCAAGGAATATTGTCCTCCTTCTGGACAAGTGATGGTGAATCTCGAGTTCGAGGTCCCTTGGCGCACAAAGGGAGAGAGGGTCGTGGTGATGTTTCGCGACGAAAATCTGGATCTCCAATCTGATCTTAGTGGTAAAGTTTCCATATAAATAGCCAGGACATCTCCTTGGCGTGGGGGAGAATGGGGTGGAAGCTTCGAGGGAACGCACAGCTGGGCCGGAGAAAATTGCCTTATCTGTCCATAAGCCTAACTCGATCTGGCGAGGTCGGCGTATGGGGGTGAACGGGGGGACGATAACCTCCTTGTTTAAACATTGACGTCCGGTAGCTGTTGATAAGACTCCAAGCCTCGAATCGAAGATGCACGTGGGCCTCCTCGAGGTTTTAACTAATATGGGATAGGAGTTGAATTTAACACAGATTCAACTCGTTCTATCACACCCCTCCATTCCAGGGGAAGTTGTCACTTCGAAAAAAAAAAGAGAGAAGGGACAACGATAGAGCTCCGTTGTAGGGAACTCGTTTTCTTGTACCAACCGTATCTTCCTGCACCTAACTAGTATTACCTCAATACATGATTATTTTGATCTTTAGATTACAGGGGAAAATAGCCTTTAATACAACTTAATAAAAAAAAGGGCATGGAACAATGAAATGTTATAAACTTAGTACATACGGGACAAAATAATTTATACGTAAATTAATAAGAACAAATATATATACATAAAAAAAAAAATTAGACATTGAGCGTTACAAAATTCAGACATACATTAAATAACTATATTAAAAAAGAATCTTAAATTAAGTCGTACAAGACGGTATATACCTACATGGAGATACTAATCCTATGAATACAATTATTCTACGCTATTCGGTAACGCATTCCTACTGAGTGCGTCAGCGACCTGGTTATCGGAACTTTTGATATAATTTATTTTAAATTGATACTCTTGCAAGAGTAAACTCCAGCGCATGATGTGGCCGTTTGAGTGTCTCAAATTCCTAATATAGGCTAACGGACGGTGGTCGGTTCCTATTTGAAAATCTTTACATATCAAGTACAGCTTGAATTTGTCTATGACCCAGATAATTGATAGAGCTATCTTTTCTCTAGTGGCATATCTCTCTTCGCGTGGTAATAGTTGACGACTAGCATATGCAACTGGATGACTCGTTCTGTCATCCACGTATTGAAGGAGTACACCTCCAATGCCCTCGTTGATCACGTCGGTCTTAACCCAAAAGGATTTTTCCGGGTTGGGCAACTTAAAAATGGGGGCAGAAATGAACTTACTTTTGAGCTGATTAAAACGGGAAACAGCGACATCATTCCAACGTAAACGATCGGAGAAATTCTTTTCCTGAAGGGGGCATAGGGGGGCCGAAATTGCAGCGAAATTCGGAACAAATTGCTGATAGGGAGAAGCTGATCCTAGGATCGATCTCAATGGCTTCTTTGTAATCGGGAGAAGCATGTCGGCGATTGCCTTAATCTTGTTCTCGTGGGGACCTGACTTGCTTTGTCCTATTTTGAAACCCAAATATTTGATGGTTTCGTGGGCAAACTGGCATTTGCTGGGGCCAATGGTGAGGCCATTTTCACGCAGTTGCTCGAAAAGAGCTAATAGGGTGGATAAATGGTGATTCCATTTAATTAGTTCTTGGAGCTGACTCTTCTGACGTGGTGTCAGCTGCGCGTCACTATCCAGGTCAGAGGGTTCCAAAGACTCGCCTGGTAGAAAAGGAGGAGGGTACTCGGCATCAGGTTGGATGCACACTGTCTGGATTACCTTAAGGGACTCCTCGGGGCAGTCCTCTTCAAGCGCCGATGCTTCGTCCAGTTCTACGAAGGTATCTCCATGGGCGCGTTGGGGGTTCTTTTTTTCTTGGGGTCCAGGGACAGTCTCCGTGTCCTTGTCTGGGGCCTTATCACCTAAGGGTTTTAGTGATTCACACTCCTCTTTTGCCATCCTAAAGTCCTGGTTAGGGGTCTCCGAGAAATCGGACGGTATCGGGGTTCTGATGGGGACGGGCTCCTGGGCTTCTTTCTTATCTCGGCCTTGAGGAAGGGCGGCCTGAAACACAGGGTCGAAACTTACTTGGGGGCTCTTTCCTATAAGTACGGAACAGAATTTTATTGGTGCTACAATGACTTCAGCCCAGCTATTATAATATTGACACTGCAGGTAACATCTAGCGACGGGGAATCTGTTCGCCCGCCCAAGGTAGTCACGTACCACCGCAAATTTTTCGTGGTTAGAGGCCACTGGGAGGAGTTCGTCGGACACGATGAAGCATGTACATCCTGTGTCCCTGACGAGAGTCAATACTCGACAGCTGTCCACGCTGCCCTCCTCATATTTCCAAGTTCCCGATGAACTTTTACCAAAAACAAAATTTACCTGGTGGCCTGACGGAGGGGGAGAAGTTTCTGCTTGGGTCTGCACCACCGGGGGAGCCGGGGTTGCATTAATCTGGTGAACTTGGTGGGCTGGTCCGCTTTTAAGCCTAGAATTTTTGGGGCAATTCCAGCTCATGTGGTTTTCTACACCACAGGTGAAGCATATGGTTGGTCGCTTCGGGAAGAGAGATGGAGGAGAAGTCTTAACGGGAGGTTTGGAGTCCCGTTGTTGGTTTTGGGGAAAGAAGTTTTGAGGTTTTACGGGGCTCGGAAACTTTGTCAGCTTCCCTGGGAAGGAGCGCGAGTCCGTCCTTCTTTCTTCTCGTTGGATTTTTTTTTCTCGTTCTTCTCGTCGGATTACTCTTTCCCTTTCTATTACTTCCATTTTTCTTTGAAATTCTGCTTCAATCCGAGCTAATTCAATCTGATGGTGAAGCTCCCGTTGTCTTATCCATGCCTCTCTTTCTCTTTCTTTCCTTTGCTCCTCTTGAATGTACTCAGTTAGTTCTTTTTCGGAAAGTCCACAGGACTCTCCTTGCGCTTTAAAGATTTCAAACTGAGTCATCTTTGCACTTGGGGGCGCACTAGTCAACCAACTAAAATTCCTCGCAACAAGAATTATGCCTCTATAGAATTAGCCTACCTAAATATGGGCACTGACCTATTCGTACTTGGTTTCTCAATCTAAATAACCACTGACTAAAATCACACAAAAACAAACAAATTATTATAACCGTTCCTTGAGCTACTCCAGCTTCTTAAGTTTCAAAAAAAAGGGGATAGCAATCGTTAAAACAAAAGGGAACTACTATATTCTATTATTATAACGAATAACACTATGCTTTACTCGACTGAGACCAGTGTTTGCAAAGATATAGCTTTAAACCTTACACACCTCATACCAAATTAAATAGTATATATATATATATATATATGTCGTAGAATGACTCCCGACGATACTATATATAACACTATTCGTTGAGGGAACTTCCTTAATTATCTTTAGAGTGCGTTTTACTGTCTGGCGGCCGATATTATGTATCTTCAAAATGCTTAAGAAGTGGAACCGAGCTCAAGGATAATAATATTGCTATCATTAATAAAATAGAGTTTTATTAATAATAACTTTAAACAATACAAAAACGGAAAATATTGACAAACAGAATGGAAAGGGTCGTGGAGACTCGGGCTAATCCAAGGATTTAAGGGATCAAAAAAGGTAAAACAAATATGGAGTTAAAGAGATGGGATGGTTCGATAAACCATTTAAAGCACAGGATAGAATTGACAAATAAGGGATCAATACTCAAAAGGTGACGCTTGGCTTACGTAACTTCATTAGGGTGCAGTGGAAGGTACTTGAAGGAATATTCGGTCCGCTGGCGAGTTCCAGCCGAAGAGGGGGGATAAAAGGATCCTGACGGGGCGTCTTGGAAAGGAGAACCGTTACTCGGCGAACGGCTTGACGAACAATGGCTGTTCTAGGTTGTTCTCTTCTGAACAAAGGGGGGATGAGAACCGTCTCTTGTCTACGGGCTCAAGAACAATGGCTGTTCTAATGTTGTTCTCCTTTGAACAACAGGGGGGAGATGAGAACCGTTTCTTGGCGAAGGGCTCAAAACGAACAATGGCTGTTCTAATGTTGTTCTCCCTTGAACAACAGGGGGGGGGGAGATAACCGTTTCTTGGCGAAGGGCTCAAAACGAACAATGGCTGTTCTAATGTTGTTCTCCCTTGAACAACAGGGGGGGATGAGAACCGTTTCTTGGCGAAGGGCTCAAAACGAACAATGGCTGTTCTAATGTTGTTCTCCTTGAACAACAGGGGGGGGGGATGCCTTGGGGACTTGGCGTCACTAAAGGCTCGAACCTTTGGCACTCAAGGAATATTGTCCTCCTTCTGGACAAGTGATGGTGAATCTCGAGTTCGAGGTCCCTTGGCGCACAAAGGGAGAGAGGGTCGTGGTGATGTTTCGCGACGAAAATCTGGATCTCCAATCTGATCTTAGTGGTAAAGTTTCCATATAAATAGCCAGGACATCTCCTTGGCGTGGGGGAGAATGGGGTGGAAGCTTCGAGGGAACGCACAGCTGGGCCGGAGAAAATTGCCTTATCTGTCCATAAGCCTAACTCGATCTGGCGAGGTCGGCGTATGGGGGTGAACGGGGGGACGATAACCTCCTTGTTTAAACATTGACGTCCGGTAGCTGTTGATAAGACTCCAAGCCTCGAATCGAAGATGCACGTGGGCCTCCTCGAGGTTTTAACTAATATGGGATAGGAGTTGAATTTAACACAGATTCAACTCGTTCTATCACACAGCACATGCTGCCATTTAGGGAAATTCATCGGTGTGAATTTTTCATGCATGATGGTGCCCCTGCTCACAGGTCCCAGTTAGTAAAAAGTTTCTTCAATGATAATAATATTAGTGTTTTCGAGTGGCCTGGTAATTCCCCGGACCTAAATCCTATTGAGAATGCTTGGAATCTGATGAAATCCAAAGTTCAAGAGACAGCATCCGGCAGCATCAAGGACCTGATAGAATTACTGAAGAAGATCTGGGTTACGATCGACCCCACCTACTTCGCAAACCTCGCTGAATCAATGCCCAATCGACTCAGAATGGTCATCAAGTGCAAGGGCAACATGACCAAGTATTAACTTTCATGAAATATTCATAATAAAATATGTAAGTTACATTTTTCTGTTTCATTTTCCCCGAATTGTCACATGTCACTTTTTTTGTTGCCGCCACTGTATATATATACGTTTCTATTTCTTGTAGCGCTTAGTTTCCCCTTAAAAATTTCCCGCGCCATGATTGGCCAATTTTTGTAATACTTATGTTCGCGTAGAAATACTATATATAATGTAGCAATTTTTTAATAATCCGAGACCCACCTGCTATTGTCTGCCTTCCCAAGCTGACTCCCGCTTTGTAAAGCCATCTACAAAAAATTTATAAAGTGAATTTTAGCGAGATTTGTGAACAGAGTGACTTAGCTTGTTGATAGTAGCGCGATCGTTGTTCATCGTTCGATTCATACATCGACCACTGGCTTGCTTTGATTTACTACGGTGCGAGGACGGATCTTCGCTCCTATGTGGAACAATATATTGAGGTAAAGTGATTTTTGTATTGGACATTGGCCCTTTTGATCTCCTCCACCTCTTTTCCCTCACCACTATCCTATAAAAGTGTCTTTTCATATATTTTTTCACATGAGTAAACACCCAGAGAGAGTGGGGATGGTTAAAACATGAGAGAGACCCTTCGTATAACTCTTCGGGTCCTCTCGGAGGGCCCGAAGCCAGACAGAGGAACGGTATTCGAAAAAATATACACAAACATTAAGATTGCACTGGTTCGACTAATTGACATCCCCAATGGATACTCTGCCATTTGTGCGAGGGAGGCCGACTGTGAGGCCTTAACCTCAAGCAAGGAAGTTGAATGCCTTCAGACGATTAACCTAAAACGACACACGCCACCACAAATTAAGACACACCGTAGTGTCATCTGCCGGCGCCTCGACTCTTGGGTTGGGAGCCACTCTGCGGATGACATTAAAAACGAACTGGAAAGGAACCACCCTTGGGCGAAAGTTGCTGAGGTTTTGAAATTTAAAACGTACACGCACGTCTTTAAGGTTGTGTTTGAAGATACGGCTATGGCACAAAAGGCAAAGGAACAAGGACTATTGTTATTCAGTGTAAGAATTTGCTCGGAACAGATAGAGAGGGAGGAGTTTGTCGACTTACAAATGTGCTTTAGGTGCTATAAGTACGGCAAACACACCACCTCAAACTGTCCAGAAAAGAAAGACCTGACGCTTTGCTCCATATGTGCTGGTCGCAACCATTTTTGGCGCGACTGCAAGAGCACAACCACACCGAAATGCCTAAACTGTGAAGGCTCCCACCGGACTATGTCCATGGCGTGCCCGATCAGAAAAGCTGAAATCCTTAAGGAAACCAACTCAAGACGCGAGTCTGAGGAAAAAAAGGTTAATTCCACCTACGCCAAGGTCGCTAAAGCCGCTATCGCCGAATCAAACAACCAGAGAACATACCTCCACATTGAAAATGAACATTCCACAAAAATTATGTGCTGCATTTATTATGCACACATAGCGAACATTACACGCCCAGGAACTTTCGCAACCGAAGTCAATCGTATGCTTGTAAAGAACGGCCTACAGGAGATGTGGTTCCCCGACAACCCGCCGTCAGAGGAGGTTAT
The DNA here is from genome assembly GCA_963969495.1 of Ceratothoa steindachneri. Lineage (NCBI taxonomy): Eukaryota > Metazoa > Arthropoda > Malacostraca > Isopoda > Cymothoidae > Ceratothoa > Ceratothoa steindachneri. The sequence goes on from OZ018319.1 coordinate 90,727,106, forward strand.
GCGCATAAGTGTAGCCCCTCAGTGCCCAGAACCGTGCCAAAAGGTACCCACCCCGAAAAACACAGCCATCTCACGTGACCCACGACTCAACAAGAACAAAAATACGACACAGACAGAAAAACAAGCGCCACTCACACCCCCAAAAACACACAATTACACCAAAAACACAAGAACAAACACCAACAAAGGAAGCAGTGCGACCAAAAGAGACCAGGTCTCCGAGGTCGAGGAAGACATCAAAAACACGTGGCCCCAGGTCAACCTCCTCATCTCGAGGCAGAGAGACCCTAAAATACCACTCGAGAGGTTTCAATTTGAAACTTTATGCTCCCGAATCGGCCCCTTTCCCCACTGAAATCGAGTCTCACGAAATATCCGATGGCCTAAAAACCGGAAGATATAAGTGGGAATGCTCCGATTCAGTGCCGGAACGGCAAGTTGAGGAGGCTCTCTCGAGAAACATGGTTAAACTGACCACCGACTGCTTCCACACAATCACGGATACAGAATTCAGGAAAAAACGAAACGGCAGGGAGCGCACCCCGCCCAGTACACCACATGGAGCTAAAGTGGATCGCGAATAAGCGACCACTTTAATCCCACATACATAAAAAAACCCAAAACGTTACACAAAATGACTGATAGACTAACGATAATACAGATGAATGTCGATGGGTGGGACGGAAAAGGTTCCATCTATGGCAACATCTTGCGACAAAATGACCCCGACATAATACTCATTAATGAACACGGAATGAACGCTCATAAAGAGATAAAAATTTTTCAATACGACGTCATAAGCAAAAATCATAGTCAGGAACGGTATGACGGCTGCGCAATAGCCGTCAAAAAAGGTATAAAATACAAAAGACTACCCGACTTAGACGAATCCTACCTTGCCATTGAGGTAGGCACTACCCTGGGAGGTCTAGTCGTGGCCACGGGGTACCAACCCCCAAGACGCGGCTATGTACCCCTGCATAACCTTCTACAGGTCTTCGGCCATAAAAAGAATGTAATCTTTGCTGGAGATCTGAACGCAAGGTGTGCAGCGTCAGGGTATACCTCCTACAACAATGCGGGTAGGAACATTGAATTCCTACTGGACAGAAAATACGGGACTAGAATTGGACCAGAATTCCCGACATTTATTACAGGTAATGCAGCAACGAAGCCTGATATTGTTTTATCCAGTATCAGGTTTCCATACAACTATTACATTGAACCAGGCCCCGTTATTCCAAGCGACCACCAGGCAGTTAGAATCATAATAGGCGTAAATCCCATTCAAATTGCAATCCCAGAACGCAAAAGCTATAAGGGGACGGACTGGGAAAGCTACAGAAATTACCTTCTAAATTATATCCCAGACCCTTTAATAGATGCAAATTTAGAAGAGATAGATGAAGAGCTGGATAAAATCACTGACCTCCTTATAAAAGCAGATAAAAATAGCATTCCCCGCATTAAATATAAAACCCTTCCAGCTCCTATTTGGACCCCCCCCCATGAAAGCCCTGGCCCAAGAATATAGGGACCTGTCCGATGTAATAGCGCTGATATGCCCCGACCACAATTCCCATAGACGGATGAGACAGATAAAAGACGAGCTCCAGACACTCATAACAGACCAACAAATACAGGTATGGGACGGACTAATTGAGGGACTTGACATAGAGAGAGACGCACGAACATTTTGGCAGACTTACAAACGATTAAAGGAACAACCCCCTCAAAAGAAAATTGTACTTAAACGTGACGACGAAGAAATTGACGAGACTGCAGAGATTGAGGAAATTTTTAGGATTTTCTGGTCTTCAATCTTTAAAATTACCCCCGGAGAAAATGACAATTATGACCTCGAATTCGAAAATGACATTATCCAACAGTTAAACACGCAAATACATAAAACCTCCCCTCATCATTGTGTATCGCAAGAAAGGGCGATGGAGGGCTATGGGAGTAAAATTACTGCCCAAGAGTTCTCCGTCGCACTAAAATCCTTTCGTCAAAGAGCACCGGGTACCACGGGGCTGACCAGGGAGAATTTCATTAAGGCCCCGCCTAATGTTCTGAGTGGGCTTCTTAACATCATGAATGCCGCTCTGAACACAGGCTATTTTCCCGATCAGTGGAAAGTGGCCAAGATGATCTTCCTTCCCAAATCGGGAAAGCCCCCGGACTGCCCTGCAAACTTCCGGCCGATATCTCTCTTAGAATTTGCTGGCAAAGTCTTCGAGAAAATATTGGCAAATAGGGTCAACTCTTTTCTTGACGAAGCCAACCTGCATAACGAGCAACAGCACGGCTTCAGAAAGAAAAGAGGGACTGACACGGCACTAGCCGTTATTACGGAAAAACTTGCAAACATCAAAGCAAGTAAAAGGCATGCCGACCTGGTGCTCCGCGATGTCAAAAAAGCTTTTGACAAAGTTTGGAAAAGAGGCTTGCAATTTAAGATCCTGCAAGTGGGCCTCGACCCCATACTTGAAAGGATCCTATGCGATTACATAATGGAGAGGAGAGCGTATATACAGTTCAAAGAGCACAAAGGCCCCGAGTTCGATCTCGAATCTGGGGTCCCACAAGGGGGGTGTCTCTCCCCCCTTTTATACAACATATATACACGCGACCTACCACAACCTCTTTCCGAAGGTACGATATACGTTCAGTTCGCTGACGATATATCGCAAATTTGTACAGCCGCCTACGTTCACAGGGAATTTATGGCGAATAATACGGCTAGGGAGATTTCCAACATCAACTCTTTCGAGAGGAAATGGAAGATTTCGACCAATGCCCCAAAATTCAAAATAATTCCCATGTTTCGCAAGACCTTCAATGATATACGGGTAGAGGGGGAGAGAATCCCCTACTGCTCGGAAGGGACGGTTCTGGGGCTCAAAATCACCACAGGAGGATACAAGAGTCATATCGGACGAACAGTCGCGAATGTCAAGAGAGATTTGAGGGAGTTTTATAGGTTCATGGACCTAACCCGCTCAAATAAGCTCAAGATATTCAATGCGTGCATTCGCTCGAGACTCTTGTACCCCCTGGTGCCGTTGAATGCGTGCGCCAGGACCCACATTGCGAAACTACAAACCATCCAGAACAAGGCGGTTTTACTCATTACGAATACCCGAAGAAGAGAACATAAAAAACAGAGGGAGCTCCACGCCTCGGTTGGATTATCTCCGATCAACGTGGCGCTCCACGAGAGAGCAAAGAGGATATGGCAAGCCATTGGTGCGCGCTTGACCCCTGAATTCTCTCGTACACACTTAGACATCGAGGCCCACAGACAAATAAGACCCTTTAAGAGCAGTAAATTACAGTCTGACGGTGACGTGACTCCCTATTACACACAACGCGATCGACAATAAACGAGACTCAACCAACCAGTGTAATGTTAAAGTTTTTAAATAAAATTCAACCTCACAAATGAAACAAATTCACTCAACTTTTTAATAATAATCAAAAATAAAGTAAATTTCAAATTAACCTAAAATTTAGGAAAATTTAATATTTTTTCAAATACCAAAGCGGGACGTAAAAGCCCCGACTCTAAAAAAGGCTTGAATGCCAAAAACCAAAATTCATCATCAAGATGAGAACTTTTAATCAAATCAGCAATGCTGATACGATTAAATAAACTATAAATATTATAGTTTAAAACACAAAGAAATCCAAAGAAAAAAACACATACAGAGCTACCCTTTCACCAGGGATCTTTTATTCTTTCTTCTACACAACATCTATTCTTTAAACTCACTTCTTAACCACTTTACTCTCTTACTTTTTCCCTCTAATTCTATCTTTTCACCTCTTATTATGTCCAATGTCCAATGTCCAATAATCCGAGAACTAAGAAGAACTGGCGGCAAGATTAACATCCCTGCCAGATTACGCGGGAAGGTCGCCCGAAATCGATGTTTCCCAAGCACAAAACACTACTCCGAGGAGAAAAATAGAACACATATACACATAAACACAAAACGACAACATACAAAACTATAATACAGACACCAATCCTACAAGAAAACAAGAAAAACAACGAAAGCAGAACATAAACGCGAAGTGCAAAACTAACATCGAGCACTAACAAAGGCTCGAATGCTCGAAATCGTGACTACATTCCGAATTCAACACAATAAAGACAAACAATAAGAAGAACACTAAAGAGATACGATTACAAAGACATAAAACAGACAACAACAAAACAGAAGGAAACACAAGTTACACCAAAAAAGTAAAAACACCTGCGATGCCCCTAAAACAAGAGCAACCCTACCCCCATTTCACCACCTTTTATCTACTAGTATCCAAATTTTTTCAATGAGTGATTATACCATCAATAGTTCCAGCCCATCCGTTGACGTACCCCATAAACATTGTGGGGAGGGGTCTGGCTACTCGGCCGAAGGCAGTCCTGGGCCTAAAGTTCTCCGACCACGGATCCTCGAGACACTACATGGAGAGGCGGAACCTGGCAAAAAGAGAAATCTCCAAGCTATACAGGTTTAGAGACCTTAGCTCGGCCAACATTAGGAAGATATACCTGATGTACTTCAGGGCTAAGCTCATCTATCCCACAGTAGTGACTCAAGCGGCAAACAAGACCTCAATGAGAAAAATGCAGCGAGTACAGAACTCTGCATCCCTACTGATCAATAAAGTCAGAAGGCAAGACCAACGCTGACCGAGAGAACTCAACACAAGGAAAAAAATGGATCCGTTAACATCTTCACCCAGAAATTGGGAAGAAGGGTCTGGTTAACTCTTACAAATGATGTCATTCCGGAATTACATGGAACAGGTGGCAGACTAAACATTCCTGCACGACTGCGAGAAAAAGTCCCACGTCGTAACCAGTTCCCAAGTACCAAACACTGTACACAAGAAAACATCACATTAATATAAACGTAACAGATACCCAGAAAACCAACATAGTCTAAACGAAACAAATACAGAGTAACCATAAAACAAATCACCAGAACAACACAGGTAAATTGCTGAGCCAAAAGCTATCAAAGGCTTGAATGCTCAAAAGTTTGACTCAAAAATAAGTAAAATAGCAATAGAAACACCAACAATAAGAAGAACACGCTAGGTACACGAAAATAAACCAATACATAGTAAACACTACATTCAATGAAGATGCCCTCCTACTAGGGCAAAACCCCCTCCACACTTTAAAATTTTCACCCACTTTTATCTACCACTACCCCAATATTTTCAAAGAGTGAATATACCATCGAATTCCAGACTGCACGACTCCGCTCAGCACGCACGCCGTCTTTGAAGCTCGGATACTCGCCTGTTTGCACTCTCCAACGCTAGAAGAATAACATTCCTAGAGAAGAAGTATACATTGAAGGAATCTTCTCGCTCAAGCATCCTATTCTCAGGGAAACTTCATTCGAAGTCCACGTCGACTCCGCCAACGAATTCATCCTCATTTCCTTTCTGCCTTCTCTCATCTCTTATTCATCCCCCTCACTCTCTCCCCCCCTCTAAAAAAAGAGAATAATACATTTTATCCAGACATCATATTTTAATATTTCCAGCTAATTTCACCACCCTCGCCTACCTTGGGGGAACCTCGTCTGTATCGGGAAGCTGCCTATCATCGCCGCCTAGTTCAAACTATGCCCTGCACTGAGCGAAGGCATAATTTAAGGCTCCGAGGAAAGCAAGTTTGATGCCTAACCCACTGTAGAACTCGAAGTCATAGGCACCTGGTCAATAGGACTACACTGCAAGTTCCGGGGTATTCCAAAAAAAAACTCCGGGGGTGCCAGGCCAAGACCATAGAGAGAGATAAAACCATCTCTATGTAAGTTGGACGCAGCGTAGAATATCCAAAACCTCAAAGGGGCGGCACCCCGGGTGGTGGGAGTTGATTCGACCACCGTCCACCAAAAAGTCCGCCATGCTTCACCCCTCGGAGGATCCCACCTGGGTTCACTCATTCAATCATTCATCCATTCACTCATCAATCATCATTCCATTAACTCATCCAAGGCAGCAACCCTAATCTGGGCACAAGCAGTTTCCAGAAGAGGTAGGGGAAACTCACTCATTCAAAAATAAATAAATAACATAATTTTTCCACCTGGAAAAATATAAATACAGGCACAAAATTAAAGGAAAATACCAATTGAAAGAATATCCAGTACTAGGGGACAGGCCTCCACTCTGACCTAATTGATAACTCCGACGGAGCAAAGAAGGTCCATAATTAGGGTTTTGGAAGGGCACACAATCCAGACCGGGAAAAAATCCTCCAAACCATCTTCTCAGAAATAGGTGTGGTTGTCCAAAGACTAAAAGAGCAGTATAATGGCTACGTCGCTGTACGCGACACTGAAAAAGACCTCGACAACTTGCAATTAAGAGGTAGGTAATTTGCAGAAAACTTGACCTGTGGGTAGGTGAGCATTCCGCAGATGAAATTAAAGAGGAGATAGAAAAGAATCAAGAATTGGCAAAAATAGAGGAGATAATCAAATTTACAAAAAAAAACTGAGAGGAACACTCTCACGTATTTAAGGTGATATTCAAAGATACCGAAATGGCGTCAAAAGTTGCTGAAAAAGGACTGCTCGCGTTCTACACTAAGATAGCGCCCAATCAGATAGAAGGAGAGACATTCGTCTCTCTCCTGGTCTGCTTCAAGTGCTACGCCCTCGATGACCACACAACCCGAGAGTGCACGTTCCAGGGCATGGGATACTCATAATGCTCAAGCACAGAACATAGATGGGAACAGTGCAAAAGCGATAGAAAAAAGTGCGCAAACTGTGGAGATCCACACCGTACACTCTTAATGGCATGTCCTCTGAAGAAAAAAATACTTAGGAACAAAAAACTGCAATGTTGGAAGAGAAGGAAAGGAGGAAGACAACAACTTATGCAACGGCAACGGCAAGGCCGGCACAGGAAGTTAAGACGGTCGTGAACATAGAAAAAAATATGAGGCCAGATCTCATACTGTGCATTCTCCATGCAGATTTTGTAAACATGGCAAAACCAGGCTTATATTCGGAAGAGCTAAATAAAATGCTCACAAAAAATAGCCTAAAACCTATGTGGGTCCCCGAGAACCAACCTTCCAGCGACCTGTATAGAATCTCAGTGACAACAGAAGAGGAAACAAAGGAAACGACAGAAGAGCAAAAAGACACTGAAACTGAAATTAATAAAGAAGACTTGGAAGTTATTGAACAGATTAAACTAATGAAACAAAAACTTGAAAAAGAAAAGGAAAAGGCAAGGACAAACAATACAGAAAAATTTAACATTAAAATTTATGGAAGTCACACATCACCACTTTCCCCAGTTAATAAACAAAAAGAAATCTTTGAAGGACTGGTCAAAGGCAAATAGAAATGGGATTACGATTCTGAATACGATGAAACAGAAATTAATAATGCCCTTAAACAGGGACAAATAGGAATTTCGGTGAATTCATGTTATAATCTCACTACGGACCAATTTAAGAAAAAAGGCCCACGACATATTAAATCACCCACGAACTTTGAGAAGGCCAAAAACGGAAGAACAACCAAACGATAAAATGTATCCGAACGTACAATACCAAAAATATCTAAAAATCTTTATTCTAAATGTCGACGAATGGAAGAACAAAAAACTTATATATTGCAACATAATTAGACAAATTGATCCTGATATAGTCATTTTAAATAAACACGGTATTGACTTACAAAAGGATCACATCAAAATCCCAAACTTCACAGTTTTAGTTGCAAGCTACACACATAAACGCTTCGATGGAACAGCCATGGGAATAAAAAAGGGAATCTCTTACACCGAAATTAGAGATCTGGAGGAGTCATATATAGCTATTAAGCTAAAAATGACAACAGGGAATCTGGTGGTAGCCGGGGCATATCAACCCCCTCGGCGCTCGTACTTCCCGACCCCAAACTTCATTTAGATCTTGCGCCGAACATCTTCAGCGATCCTCCTAGGAGATCTAAATGCAAGATGTAGCTCTGTCGGGTATACAACCGCCTTCATTAGAAATGGAAAAACCTTAAAATTACTCCTGAAACGGCAGATGGTGCAGAGAGAGGGCCCTGATTTCCCCACTTTTGTAACAGACAGGTCTTCAACCACTAGAGATATAATATTAACTAATCCTAACTTCGCGTTAAACATCCACACCACTCCCAGTCCCGCAATACCTTTTGATCACATCAGACTCATTACGGAGATTTCAACCTCGAGAATACAAATTAAAATTCCCCAAAACCAACTGGACAGAATATAAGAAACATTTAGAAAACTTTAGTATAACTTCCATTACAGAAAGTCCCATAGAAGAAATAAACACATAACTAACCAATATTACAAACCTCATCATAGAAGCTGACAGGCTATACGTCCCAAAACCTAAATACAGGACAATCCCTGCTCCCCAATGGTCCGATGAAATCAAAGCTAAAATGGAGGAAATTTAGAACACATTCGAAGAAATCCGCCGACATGATAGCAGTAGAGAAAGTTATGTACGATTAAGAGACCTCAGAGATCAGGTGAACAACCTAATAAGAATAAATATTAACTCAACATGGAACAATATAATTAACAATATGGATATAGAAAGAGACCCAAGAAGGTTCTGAAACCAATACAGAAAGCTTAAAAGTTCCATACCTAAAGAGAAAATGTACCTGAAAGAAGGCGAAATCACAAAGCATAACAACAGAGGAATTGAAGAAGCTGTTTAGAGAACATTGGTCTAGGATCTTCTCTATTACGCCAGCGGAGAACCAAAACTACGATGTGGCTCATGAACAGCACATAAAAGATGTACTACAAAATAGAGAGCACGAACATTCAACATTCCCAAGGGTGGACGAATCCCATGTTCAAGGGAACTAGAGGAGGCCCTTCACCCTAGTAGAATTTAAAGCAGCCCTAGCATCATTTAAACAAAAAAAAAACAGGTATAGGAGAACTTACAATAAATCATATCACAAACACGCCCACCAATATCCACCAAGCACTCCTCAAAATCTTCAATGCATGCCTGAACACAAGACATTTTCCACCAGCTTTGAAGACAGCGAAGATGATATTCCTTCCAAACCCGGAAAACCCAAGGACCACATCGAAAGTTATAGACTAATCTCACTATTGGAATTCATTGGGAAGCTAATGAAGAAGTTACTCAATGAAAGATTAAAAACCTTCCTGGAAGAAAAAAGATATGCAAAGTGTACAACAACACGGATTCAGCAATAAAAGAGGTACAGAGACAGCATTGGCACTCATTACCGAGAAGATTGCAGTTGACATAGCAAGAGGTGACAGAGTAGACTTGGCACTCTGCGACGTCGCCAAAGCTTACGACAAAGTATGGGTGCCAGGCCTAAAAGTAAAAATAATCCAACTAAGTCTCGAAACAAACCTTACCAGGATCCTGTGTAGCTATCTGGAAGACAGGAAGGCAAAGATGACTATCAACAATTAAACTGGCAGTACTTTTACTCTAAAGTCAGGGGTCCCGCAAGGTGGGTGCCTCATCCCCAGGCTGTACACAGTGTACACCAGGTATCTCCCTCAACACTTAGAGTAAAGTACAATGTATATCCAACTGGCCGACGACGTCACGCAGATCATTGCCAGTGATAGACAACATCCACAGGATATCGCACAACGCAGTGTTAGAGAGATAATAAACATAAATGAATACGAGAGAACGCATAAAATAAAAACAAACAATGCTAAATTTCAAATCATACCAATGAAAAGAAGGAAGACGCACCGAGTCACCGCCAACAACATCAATGTACTACCCCTAGAGTGAAGGAGATAAGGTACTCGGTTTAATATTCTCTAAGAATGGGTACAGTACGTATGTGAGCCAAAAGACTACACAAGGGAAAAGTACCCTTTCCTCTCTACAGAGATTTGAAAACCTATCTGAATAAAATAAAAGAAAGTTATACTTAGCACTAATTCGTCCAATTATAACGTACCCCGTCATTCCGATGAATACCTTAACCAAAGCGCAAATGTCAAAACTACAAGTAGTCCAAAACTATGCAACCAGATTCATAACTAATACGTCAAGACTGGAGGCAATACCATCAGTGGAACTACACCAAAGAGCAAAGTTGAAACCAATTAATCAATTCCTTCACGAACGTAGCAGAAAAATATGGCACCAATTAGAGGAGGAACTCCCAAACGAAATAACCAATAAAGTTATACCTACTGAAAGGGAATATAGGAGACTAAACTTTAAACAAAGGTTTAAAAGTAGCCGAAAAAATATACAGGATGATGTCCAACCAATATATAGATAGAATACCGGAGAAAGACCCTATATGTATACTCAGCTCTTAAGAATACAAATTAGTAATCTAATAATAGTAAAAGTAAAATATATGTATACATGTGTATAAAAAAAGAAAAAAGTGTGTATGTAGATGTAAGTGTATATAGATGTATGTGGGAGAATTAAAAAAATAAATAGATAAAAAAATAAATAAAAATATAAAAATATATACATGTATACATGTTTGCATAAGGAGATACATTAAGAAGAAAAATTAACAGAAAAGTAAAAATTCTAACACAGCACTCAAGAGTGCACCAAATATACCATTAACTATTGAAATAGAAGAAATACTTCAAAGAATAAAAAAAGAAAACAAAGGCTCGAACGCTTCCCTCGAAAGAGAAACCATTGAATAAATAAGTATATATGAAATAAAAAAAACAAAGGCTCCTAAGCTGAAAAATGTTAAATGAAGCAAAATAAAGGAAATCAAAATAAAGCAACACAAAGCGATTATCAGGCAACCTGGTACACACTCACACACTCATCAACACATACAACATGACATTATTACCCTACCATTATTACCACATCAATCATCTCTCCTTTACACTATTATTTCTATCTATCCTATCTTATTCTTCCTCATATTCACCACTTTTGATATCCCGATCCCGAATAATTCCAGAAATTGGAATTCGCCGCTTGGATCGCTGATAGACGACTCACGTTAAGCTTGGTAAAGCAGACTCGCAGCAAAAACTCAGCCCATTCTCGATCGAAGAAGATTTTTTTACGTAGAAGATTTTTTTACGTATTACTCCCAGAAGAAATCGACACGAGGATATTTACTCGCAAACGAGATTCAGAAGGAAACCACCGCTCACTTCATTTTCAGAAATTTTCAACTTCATTTTAATCTATCGTCTCGATCACCTTTTCTCTCCCACATCCAAAATCCTCCCATACATGGGGGTACTAAATAAAAGAGATAAATACTTTTCTAGGTCCGTCATACATTTCACCATGACTGCCTAAACCCCCCATCCCCTGTCCCCCAGGGGATGGGGGACTATGCATAGCACTAGCATATGCATAATTGGGGGTACGGGAGGAGGAAGGTTTGAGGATTAGCCCACTACCAGATACCCGTACCAGAAGAACCCCGGACAATGGGCAAGGCTGCAACCTCCGTAGGGAAGTATAACAACTCCGCCTGTGGGGAGTGGGCCCCAAGACCACTGAGGGACACGCAATCGTCTCAGTGTATGGTAGGACGCAGCCGCGGTTTTTAATTCCCTCGAGGAGGTGGCACCCCGGCTAGCGACGGTTGATTCCGCGCTAGCCAACAAAAGGTCCGTCACTTTTCACCCCTCGAGAGGAGCCCACCCGGGTCCATCTTATCATCATTCATCATATCATATCAGCTATTTTAGCAAGGGAGGGTTTACGGGATAATTGGGGGGAGGGACCCCATAATACAAACATGAACCAAGAGCATAAAAGACTGCCACTAAGGACCGAGGCAGGAAAAATTAAACTAGAAAGAGGACTTCTCATCAGGACCTTATTTACTGATTTCAAAATCGCGCTGACGAAGCTGATAGAAGTACCAAACGGGTACGTAGCACGCTGCCACAAAGAGGAAGACGTTGAAAAGATGGTGGCAACCGATGGGCTGAAAGCTCTGAGCAAAATCGGCTTATCCCGAAACTACCGCCACAATTAATGGCGAACCGTTCATTTGTGTGTCGCAAAGTAGACCTTTATGTTCGCTCGCACACAAATGAAGAACTTAGAGAAGAATGGGAAAGGGAAAACAAGTACTTCAAAACCGCAGAGCTAATCAAATTAGGCCACCATACATATGTTTTCAAAGTAGTGTGTATTTCATCGGAGAGGAGATGGCCAACAAAGCTACGAACAACGGAATTCTGGCATTCGGAATGCGGATACAATCAGAAAACATCAACATAGAAAAATTCATTAATGTTCAGACCTGTTTCCAATGTTACGCCATCGAGGATCACGTCACAAGGAACTTCCGGAACAAGGATAAAAAAATATGCTCGGAATGTAGAAGTACTAGTTACACCTTCTGAGAATGCACGGAAACCATAAAAAGGTTGTGAACTGCCAGGGGGCACACAGGACCATGGCAGTAAACTGTCCAAAAAGAAAAGAAATAATAAACAATAAAGAGCAGGAACAACAGAAAGAAAAGAACTCTAAAATAAACCAAACCTAGCCAGCGTAGCGAAAGCTATGCTAAAAGAAATAAAGGAGACCCAAGAACCAAAAATCAACATTAATGTGAATGAAGGAACGGGCCTGGATATTCTAGCCTGCATTATGTAGGCCCACGTCCATAACATCGCACAACCGGGGACTTTCTCAGAAACGCTCAATTTTCTCCTTGAGAAAAACGGAGTTAGAAGGATGTGGTTCCCCCTGAACCTCCCCTCGGTACTAGTCTACGGAGTAACGGCAGGCAAAACCCTTCAACTAAAAGATATGTTGAATATAGGAGCAAAGAAGGAAGAAAACGAGGAAATAATTGAATCCGACGAACCTAATGAAGAGGAAAGAGAAACGAAAACTTCAGAGAATGAACAAAAGGAGGGAAAGAAGAGCCAAAAGAAAACAAGAAAACACCCAACTAAAGAGAACCAAACCGAATGGGACACACAAACCAACACGGAAAGAGAGGAAGTCTGTCGTTACGAAGCAAGAGATTTCAAACTTAAGGTCTTCCTAAACGAGGCCTATCCCCTACCCAAAGGTACTAAACTGAATGATATAAATAAAGGTATTGAAAAAGGCGCCTGTAAATGGAATTACATGACAAACCATGACGAAAGGATTATACAAAGCCTACTGGGACAAAAAAAGATAAGGATCTTCCCCAACGACGTCAGAATCATCAAGAAGGATATATTTGAGACATTTAAAAACGGCAAGTGGAAAAACCCCAAAGCAAAGAAATAATCAGATACAAGAATGTGGAAAATGAAATAACCAAATAAAAAGCAATACAATACGGAAATAAATAGCGAAATCAAGCAATAACAAAAACTATCACAAAGGCATGAATGCCCCAAAACAAAGAACTAGGAAATAACTACATAAAATAAAGAAACTTTAGAACATCCTAACACAAAGCATAAAATGAACAGTATAAATACAGAATTTAAAATCGACTTAAAAGTACGTTACCAAAAGGTACCTCAAGAAACAAAATTAAGATTTTGACATCGATAATAAAAAAAGACAATGCACAAAAAATTTAGAAGTAACCATTAAAAGTCAATCCTAAAAGAAATTAGAAGATAATAAAGGAAAAGTAAATATCAGAAGAAAGAGATCAGCCAGTAACCTGGCTTTCTTTTATTTTCTACTCTCTCACACACACTAACACTCATCCCTCCCCCCTTAAAAAAACAACTCTCATGCTATATTCTCACTATCCCCAATCTTCTCTCATCTACACAATAATTCCATTTCTGTTCATTCCCTGAAGACCTAACATGGTCGAAAGACGTCTAGGAATAAAGAATGTCGTTTGCGGATGTTTTTTCTCGCCTCGAAGACCCCGTTAAAAAAACATGTAATAAATATTAAGAATATACAAGTTAAAATTAATAAAGCTGCCACAGCTGTGGATTTCAATAGAACCTGCATATAACATATCTTTTTACCTAATTATATATATATATATATATATATATATATTTATATATATATATATATATATATATATATATATATATATATATATATATATATATATATATATATATATATAAGTAAAAGAACTCAATAGCGAGTTATGGTATATGATAGTGAAACCACTATATATAAGCATAAAATATATTTACGAGACTAGTTTCGGTATGAAGTTTACCATACCCTCTGCAGTCTTATACTGAGAATAGAATGAATACACGAGTTACTAAACACCTCAGAATCACAGTAAAAGAATAAAAACAGAGAAAAGGGCGCATTAATCAGGAGGTGTGGTTATAAGCTTATTAACTAAACTGTTTGCGATCAGGTTCCGGGAATAGGAGCTACAGTATATTTAAATTGACCATCCGAAAGAATAAAATTGGGACTTTGTCTTATTAGTATCGATTCTATTTTTTTATTTTACGGAAATATTTACAATTATATATAATTTGGGCCTTTGAATAATCAATTTGGGGGTTGTAATTGCTAATATGGTTAAAAATCCTGGATGTAGTACTACCTTGTGGTTCACAAGGGATCACATATACACCTGCCTCATTTGGCTCATCCATGATCTTAGTCGAAGAGAAAGATTTAAGGATGGAAAAAGAGAATTGAAACGAGGCTAGACCTCGAAAAATAACTCTGTTTACTCCTTTGAGGAGAGAGAAAATGGGACGGATAGACAATTCGTGTTACTCACTTTGTTTTTATCCTTTGAATTGTAGTATTTATATTCAGCTTTAAATAATTTTTTATTGATGACGTGGAGAGGATAATTAAATTTAATGAATCTACTGGTTATATATGTAATCTAGTCTTCTAGAAAGCAGAGATCACATATTCTAAGTGCCTTTAAAAACATACCTGATGCAACGGCTTTTCTAATCTTAACATCATGTTGTGAAAAGAAATGGATATAAGAATTAAAATGGGTTGGTTTACGGTACACAGTGAAGCTAATTTGGTCATTGACTCTTACAATTTTGACATCGAGGAAGGCTATACAATTATCTTGTTCCTATTCTACTTTAAAATTGATGGTGGGATGAAGGTCGTTAAGATTTTTGAGGAAATTTTCGAATGAGTTTAAACTTTTTATAGGCCACGTCGATATGATATCATCTACATACCTAAACCATATACAATTTGATGTGGAATAACAGAAGGGAGTAAATTAACTTCAAAATGTTCTATAAAAAGGTTACATAATATGGGCGATAAAGGATTACCCATGCTAAGGCCTTTATTTCTGACGGAAGAAACCTATTTCACTAATAAATACATTGTCAGTAACGCAGTTTTACAAGATTTATAATTATATTTTTGCCTAATAGCAGGTTTAATATCGAATTGTCGAATACCTTAGATAGAACATCGAGGGCTTCATTAACCGAAATATTACAGGATTTACCCAATGATAGAAACCTCTATGAGGAATTATCTTCCAACCCATTAAATAACAAAACAGAGATCTTCAACAAAATTCTCACAAAATTGCTTAAACGATTCAGCCCAGACCTTCTACATTGTTTTAAACCTACCAACCCATCACTACCCCGTATGTATGGTCTGCCGAAAACCCACAAAAGAGGAGCGCCACTCCGACCTATTATACTGTGTATTAACTTTCATGCATACAAACTCTCTTAGTGATTAGCCTCCCTTCTTACTGGCTCCGCTGGATTGACCTCTCCTTTACACATAATCCATTCCTCTGATTTCATTAAATTTTTTTTAGAAAAATCAACATAGAAGGTAGCCGCTTAGTTAGCTTTGATATAGGTATCCTGTTCCCAAATGTCCCAGTTAATGAAGCCCTCGATGTTCTATCTAAGGTATTCGACAATTCGATATTAAACCTCGCCTTAGGCCAAAAAATATATAAATCTTGTAAAACTGTGTTACTGACAATGTATTAATTAGTGAAATAGGTTTCTTCCGTCAGAAATAAAGGCCTTAGCATAGGTAATATAGTAATCCTTTATCGCCCATGTTATGTAACCTTTTTATGGAATATTTTGAAGTTAATTTACTCCCTTCTGTTATTTCACATCAAATTTTATATGGTGTAGGTATGTAGATGACGTCATATCAATTTGGCATATAAAAAGTTTAAACTCATTCTAAAATTTCCTTAAAGATCTTAACAACCTCCATCCCACTATCAATTTTAAAATCGAAATTGTAAGAGTCAATGACCAAATTAGCTTCACTGTGTACCGTAAACCGACCCATTTTAACTCTTATATTTATTTCTTTGCACATCATGGTGTTAATATTAAAAAAGCCGTTGCATCAGGTATGTTTATGAGAGCAATTAGAATATCTGATCCTTTCTTTCTAGAAGATGAGATTACTTATAAAGGGTGTTCCAATAGCTTGGACCGATTTTAAATGTGAGTTAAGTTTAAGCGTATAATGTTTTTTCTTTTTCTTTCAGATTTAATAACTTCAGTTCTTGGCAATTTCAACTTTGGAAAGATTAACAATCGAACAATGAGTTAAAGTTATCGAAGCCTATTACGAAAATGGACGTTCAAACAGAAACACATTTCGGGCACTTCGCGATTTTTTTGGTCAACATAATCTTCCAACCGATAGTGCAATTGGGAAAATTGTTCGTAAATTCAAACAAACAGGCTCGGTGGCAGATATGAAAACGCCATTGCGTGCTCGTTTACGCCGTTTAGCTGAAAACATTGCTGTAGGCGCGAGAATGTGGCCGAAGATCTAGACACCTCTATTCGTCATCGCGCGCCGGAATTGAACCTCTCCACAACAACGTTACATCGAATTTTGACAAAAGATTTGTCTCTACACGCTTACAAAATTAAATTGAAACAAGGACTGAAGACTGCTGACCATTTGAAGCGCCGTACATTCGTCAATTGGGTGCACGAGCAAAGACAAGCCGATGATGATTTTTCGCAAAAAATCGTCTTTAGTGATGAAGCCCATTTTCATCTTGGTGGATTCGTTAATAATCAGAATTGTTGCATTTGGGCTGATGAAAATCCCAGGAAGATTGTTGGAAAGACACTGTATCCACAAAAGGTCACTGTTTGAAGTGCATTTTTTGCTAGCGAAATCATTGGGCCGTATTTCTTTGGAAATGATGCCGGGAATTCTGTTACGGTGACAGGCAAGCGATACCGTGCCATGATAACAAACTTTTTATGGCCTGAATGGAATTCTATGTATGTCGAAGATTTGTAGTTTCAACAGGACGGCGCCACATGCCACACAGCTAATGCAACAATGGCTTTATTGAATAAGAAGTTCCCAGGTCGCATCATCTCTCGAAACAGCGAGGTCAATTCGCTACCGCGACCGGTGACTTAACGCCTTTAGATTTCTTACTTTGGGATCATCTCAAAAGGAAGGTCTATGCCAACAAGCCAACAACAATTCAACAGCTGAAGAATGAGATGATAAGGCATATTGGTGAGATCGAGGAGCAACTATGCAGAGAAGTCATCAATATTTTGACCATCGAGTGGAAGTGTGCCGCCGAAGCCTTGGCGGACATTTAAGTGATATTATTTTTCACACATAATTGCCATGACTCAAATAACATGATTCAAAAGTTAAATCAATAAATTTTTACCAAAAACACTGTTTTATTTACTGCTAACTTCGATCCGTCTTAATGGAACACCCGTTATAACTAGCAGATTCATTGAATTAAATTATCACCTCTACGTCATGAAGGAGAGTTTATCTAAAGCTAAATCTACATACTAACGCCGCAAGGATAAAAATACAGTGAGCAACACGAATTGTCTATCCTTCCCTTTTTCTCCCCTATTCAAAGGAATAAACAGAGTTATTCCTCGAGGTCGAGTCTCGTTTAAATTTCCTTTTTACATCCTTAAATCGTTTCCTTCGACTAAGCTCATGGATCAGCCAAATTAGGCAGGTGTATATGTGATCCCTTGTGAACCACAAGGTAGTACTACATCCAGGATTTTTAACCATATTAGCAATTACAACCCCCAAATTGATTATTCAAAGGCCCAAATTATATATAATTGTCAAGCTTTCCGTAAAGAAAAAAATTAGAATCGATACTAATAGGACAAAGTCCCAATTTTATTCTTTCGGATGGTCAATTTAAATATACTGTAGCTCCTATTCCCGGAACCTGATCGCAAACAGTTTAGTTAATAAGCTTATAACCACACCTCCTGATTAATACCCCCTTTTTCTCCGTTTTTTATTCTTTTACTGTGATTCTGAGGTGTTTAGTAACTCGTGTATTCATTCCATTCTCAGTATAAGACTGCAGAGGGTATGGTAAACTTTATACCGAAACTAGTCACGTAAATAAATTCTCTGCTCTTATACAGTGATTTCACTATCATATATATATATATATATATATATATATATATATATATATATATATATATATATATATATATATATACTCGTATATATATATATATATATATATATATATATATATATATACATATATGAGAAGGAAGCAGATTTTCTTGTAGTACTACTACTTCGCTATCTTGTCTTGCCCATAGCGGATCCAAACCGGATATTTAAATAGACATAAATGCCAGGAAGACTATGGATGGTGAGCCCGAGGGCACCAAAGGCTGGCCTTCCTTGGCTAGAGAAGCCAAAAAGTATTATATTTTAACACTAAACAGCGTACTGGTTGAAACATTCGTCGCCCTGGGACAATGGGATCGGTTTCGTGTCAGAAGTATATGGATATCTATTCTCATCGGCAGGATTCATGGGAACAGAATGTGTGTTTGTGTATATGTGTTGTGATGTGAAGAAGGAAGAGGAAAGAAAGCAGTGTTGTAATTGGTTATGTGTTTGGTGAGACAAATTGGTAGCCAGATTTATACGTGCGCTATCTTATGTGTCAGCTCATATCACGATCGAACTCGGTACGGCGTATTAGAAGACTAACACTGCATCCATTTGGCTACCAAGAGCTCTTGCGTTTCTTGTATGCATGATTGGTTGAAGACCAGGTATAATTTAGCACTGACAAGCCTGACTTTATTCTTCTCAATTTTACGTATGCAATTCTTAATTGCGGGTAGGAAATGGATAATTAATTAGGATAAGCACAATTTTATATAAATAAACATTTGTTTTATTAGCATTTAGCTTTCACCTCTCTTAAGGCATTCTGAGAGAGGATTTAATAGTTAGACGAGGCAGATTTGCCGTACATCATCGTAGTCTGCATGCTTCCTTTACCAGGTGGGCGATGGTGATTCTGGATCTGCTTTGATTAACTGCTGGAAGCTTCTAATGAGTCATATTCTAGAAAGTCGTGTTAGGAGGAGTGAAAGATTCATCGCCGGCACAGGCCCCTCTTCACCCCCTCTCCCGAGGGGGAGAGGGGGTGTAGGGTGACCCTCATATGACCCTTCACCTATCTTTTCGAGAGAAGATTTCGGTAACGTTAATAAGGATTTTTCGTGTTATTTGCTGTCTGTTTTTTGTGGTAGTGGAGTTTAATGGCACCTTCTTGCAGGTGCATGGTCAGCTTTCGGTTTAGGTTTGCCTTTGCCATTCCAATGTCGATATGTTGGGGATGAGGCTTACACTTCTCACGGCACCATAAAGATTTGTATACCAGATTGGTTGACTTCAACTAAGATTGCTCGGCTATGATGTTGTTCTTCATTAGTAATATGGTAGTTTAAAATGTTGTTTTAGTAGAATTTTAGTGATAGTCTTTTGTCCCTGCGTTGAGTTATGTTGTTCTCCACGATTTTGCTGAGCACTTTTTCGTCGGTTATGTATGTTTATGTCATCTGATTTTTGTAGAAAATGAGTTGTGGTTTCTCAGTTTGCTCTTCCTCCTTTGCCTTGAAATGAGAGTCGAGAATCTTTTTATGTGTGTGTTGGCAAAGTATCTGTTTGAAAGTCCAATGTTAATTCAAATTTGTTTTGTTCTTGTAATTTAGTGGTAGATGGACTTCCATGTTCAACAATTCTTTATTGCGTGGCATATATGAGAACTCATAACCGATTTCTCGTAATTTTAATGCATTCACTTTTGGCGTTCATGTATCTGCCAAGGTTGGTCTCATTTCGGTAGACGCTGGTGATATATTTTCCATTATTGTTCCTTTGGACATCCACATCAAGTAAAAATATGCGTCCCTTTACACTTACTTCCTTCATAAATTTAAGAACTGAGCATGATTCCACGGTTTCTTTAAGTTGGAGTAGTTGTTCGTGGTTAATTGTTAGGACAATATCGCCAATGTATCTCTTATATATCTTAAGGAGCACGATAATTTTGTGAGAACAATTTCTTCAAGGTGTCCCATGTAGAAATTTGCAAATGTCTGGCTACTACGGATATCTGCCTGTATAGCTTTCCGTCTGGGCTTCTGAATGGAGCCTCGGTAGTGCAAATTTTTAAAAGGTCTCGTAAGATAAGGGGTTCTATTCCTGCCGATAGTTTCGTCGACTAGAATGTTGGTGAAAAGGTCTTTCGCATCCAAAGAGGCGAGATTGCTTTCAGAGAGATCTGGAAAATGTCTATGAATTCCTTGGTCGGTTAAATAAATTTACCTCAATTTTTTAATAAAATACTTGGTATAGAATTCGGTGATTCAATAAACTTCTTTCCCGGAGTGCATGGACTTTTATTTATCACATTCTAGGTTAATTTTGCTTATCATTCGCCAGGGGACGTCTAATTAATAAGCCATTCATAACTTGTATCCTTACGTCATTAAATGAAATTTAATACCTTATATGGTGTTTTTCCTCTCCCTGAAACAAGATTAAACTTCACAATTATAATGATAATTATAACTGTACTTGCTTAATTTTCACTCCGGAACTTATGTCTGGCTAATTAAAACTTTTATGTTGGTTGAATGTAAATTTGTGAATCAGACTGAATCAGAGACATTAAAGATAATAATGGGGTTTGTTTACTTAGGCTTAAAGTCAAATTTGTCCAATAATCGTAGCCGATCAGTTCAATCATCAGTAGACAATGTGATTATTTTGCATTGGTATCAAATTGATCAATTTAAGGAACTAATTCCTGGGCATACAATAACTGTTAAATGTTTCATCATAACTAGGTTAATTGGCAAAATTTTTAACAGGGTTAAGAGAGTTCGAGATGACATAATTATACGCATTTGAGTACAAAATCTGCTATATGGAATTAAGTGTGTATGCGCATAACAATGCACAGTAAACTGCATCGTTAAGATTTTTGGATATTTTCTTCAGCTATAAATTAGATATATCATTTAAGATGTTTTTTGATGGCACAAAATAAATCGATTTAATCGCATTTCATTATTAGAGTGTCAGTAAAGTTAAAAGTTTAAATGATTACAAAGCCCATTGGCCTTCTACAGGGAATTTCCGCCAAGAACGAGGTGGATGTTAAAAAAAAAATTTAACATCTTTTGCCAATAATCTTCGGCGAGAATTTTGATCAGCCCTTATCGCTTTGCGTAATTGGGGTCACTATTTGGAGGTGCTGATAATTATAATATGGGTTCAAAAGATTCTACCTGGCAGTTAAGTCGCGAGATTAGTGAGCGATCACTAAAGCAGATTTCATGAAGTCGTTCAAGGGTGTTCATCAGGCGCCTGGGAGCCCTCTCCTACGAACTCAGCTTTGGAATCGTGGGAGCAGAGAATGGACGTTACTCATAATTTGCAAGCAGGTCACACGAATACAGTTGTGCGCACACTGAGACCTGGACTTTTGGACCAGTGGTTTTCAACAGGGGTGCCGCGGGGCGACCAAAAAATCATGTTTAAAATGCCAAAATTTCGCCAAAACATGTATTTAAAATATTTATAAAAAATATAACGACACTTGAAAGTATTTTGAAGCTAGATTATCTGCATTGTGCAACATAAAATGAAGAGAAAGGTTGCAGAGAGTGAATGAAAAAATGAGAGCTGCCTTGTCAACTATATTTCCCAATATTAAAGAATTATGCGATACTCATGAAGCTCAAATTTCCCATTATACTTTATTTATATCTTTCAATTAAATTAAGTTAAATGTCAATCGTTATTAATTTTGAGGATTAAGTAAAGATAATCTCCCCTAAGACAAAAAGGAGGGGTTAACTTTATTTGGTTAATTGGGAGAAGGATGACCTTTACTTGGTAAAATGGGAGGTATACGAGGTTATGACGTCATCATTTTAAAGCGCCTTGAATAAGCATAAACTAAGAATTAAACGCATGCTCGGATATAAGAGAAAAATGCTAAACTCTTATCTACAGGAATTTATGTGGCTTGAAAGACATAAATACCACAGTGTTTTCAATGATTTTTGTCATACGATTGCCAGCCAATGCCGTTTTAATTAAGTTATTCAAATGTAATTTCTACAGTTCTACAAAGTTTACAATTTTTAATTGTTTTGAAATAAAATTTCTAACAAATGTGTTCCTAAAGAAATTTTTTAACCGTTATTTTTATATTTTATTCTTGGGAGGGGAGGCAATTAGCTTTAATAGTGTAACTTTGGAAAGGATGATCTTTACTTGGTAAAATGGGAGGGACTATCTTTACTTGATCCAATTTTGTAGTGTTTTCCACGTAATTAAATATGCATACGTAAATTATTTTATATTAGAGTGCAACAGTTGCTTATAGATAACAATTAGGGTGCCACTATTATAAAAAGGGTGAAAACCACTGGTCTAGACACTGGTAAGGCGGCAGCGTTAGAGGTACATACAAAGTAAATCAAGAAGACGGCCTGAATTTTTGACCGAAGCTCCAGCTTTTGGATAGGAAACTGGTACATAGCTATTTGCTCAGATAAAGGAACCACCTTACTGCTCGGTGGTTGCTTTTCTTCATAACTACAATTATAAACATATGCGAACAATATGAGGTCACCTTTAAAATTGCAATTTTCACTTGCAAACTGCTAAGCTTATCAGAGGAAGCGCTATCCAGCTCAACCCCAGATAGCTGCTTCTCTCGCCTCGCTACTTGCACTCTCATTTGAGTTTCCGGCTCCGCTTTCGAGATAAACAGTGTGTTTTCTCGTACGTTACACACATACACACTTTGCGACTACCTTTTTTCACACTTTCACCGATATCCAGGCACATTTTTCGCCCTTACTTTCTCTTTCACTCTTTTATATCTTGTTCTAGTCTGCCAACACGAAAAGCAGCTGTCCAAAAAACACACCAAGTAATAATATTGGGATCACACTCATAAGGAAATAATGGCACCGATATGCCTTAGAGGGTAAAATGTATAAACATGTCACGCAACACGATATAAATCCTTAGCATTGTACACTCCTAGTTAAAGAGGTACGTTCTTTTAATATACAATATGAGCTCTCGCTAACATTTCACTCTTCAATGTCCATACCTCTTGCTGTGAAGCTCACAATCAAATACTTTATTTATTTGTATACAAAATTATATATCATTAGATTTTGAAGGAATGAAATTCATTCTTCAAAAATGATGTGCTTTGCTCCTTATAAAATGAAAGATGAGAGTTTATAAAAAAAATAAATACATAAGAAAATAACTAGGTACATAAATAATATGTATAATATGATATTGTTTAATAAGTACAAACCTAAGATGGGCGCAGAAAATTCGATCTGATCAGGGTCCTTTTTAATGTCACGAATGGTCTCAGATTCTAAGATAAACAAACATTGCTCCGGACCGAAAGATTGCGACGTACTTTTTAAATGAACGAGACGAAACTTCAATTGAGCGCAGCCATTCACATATAGCACTTTTCACTAAAATGAAATGATGCATATAACTTTGTCCAACCTATATAAAAATATTTACATTAGTAGATAAACGGGAAATGACAATAACACGTGACACGATAGATGTTCATTAACCCATAAAAAATATGATTATTAGCCGAGCTACTAGGGTGCTACCCTTAAAAAGCCAAGAATACTCGATGGCATAGGTTCCAACCGACCTTCTTTTTTCCACTTTTTTTAAAGGACAAAATAGTTTATATTATTATATTCCGGTTGCTATTTCTCTCTCTCCCTTATTTCTCAATCTATGTATGATCCTTGTTCGGTCTTATAAACAGACGATATCGCTTATGTATTATCTTACCTTATTTTCTATAGGTTACTGAAAACCTAGATAGTATTTTCCTGACATGTTTAGTCAGTCGATTCCACGCGTTGCATATGCCATACGAGAGGTTTATTGTGACACGCTGTACTGGAGACACATTTTGTCTCGCAACATCAAAACATTACCACGAGTAGGCTTTTAGCTAATAGAAAATAGCAACCTATAACTCAGCTTGTCAATGCCTTTTAGAATTTTGTTAACTGTGTGTAGTTGCCCTGTGTACGTAGTTCCTGAAGGTAAATGACGAAACCTGTGCACAATATTTAAAATGTGATCTCCCAAGGGAAATATATAGGGAAAAGACGATCTCTTGATTGAAAATTGGAACTTTCATTTGAAGTAATTCAGTATTGTCATCGTTTTCTTTTCTACGTATCAAAATTATTAAATACTTTAATTCAGTCGTGACAAACACTCGTGGATATTTCTCGTTCTCTGATGTTACAAACTTATAGCTGTTATTACTATATTGTCCCCAACGAAAAATTATGATCAACTCTTATATATGACAAAATTTCTGCACAGTTAGAGTTATTCTCGTAAATTCCTTGTAAATTAAATTACAAACACCATGGCAAATTAAATTTTTCCCATAAATTCTTATTCTTTGAATATACAACTATCCCACTTTCTATGTAAAGGGCTACTAAGCATAAAGTGTAGGCAATAATCGGGGGATTGAAGGTATGATAGATAAATAAATACAATTAATAATGTTACTATACTACCGATAAAAAATTTAACAATATAACCCATTTTCATTCAAATGCTGTCCTAAATGAGGTTCGGCAACGCGAGCTGGCCTTGATACCAGCTATAAAACACAGATCAGGAGATGACCCAGAGAAAAGCGACGAAAAATACACGTCACTCTGGCAAGGACTCGAACCTAAGATCACTGGTTATCTAAACCAGTGCTATACCACTGAACTAACAAAACCAATATTCAGAGCAAAATATTTTTCTCTAAACTAACTTTTTCGTTCGGGTCTCCAAAGATCGCCGTCGAATGAAACTCTACCTGTTGGATGGTGGATCTTGAAAGTGAAAAGTGAACACATCCATTTTTAACCGACCGAAAGCTATCGGCCAGTTGTGGTCGGCGTACAAACTAGCAGGCATCTACCACGTTCAGGCGTCAGCCTTATGTTGCCTGATAAATTAAGTATGTGCCAAAGGTTACACGTATCAGGAGAAGCAAACGAAAAAGTTTATTTGGAGGAAAAGATGCTACTTCGATCATTGGTCCCGTTAGCTCAGTGGTCGAGCACTTGACTAGAAAACGAGAGGACTGAAGTTCGAGTCCTTGCAGAAGATAAGTGTTTTTTTCTGGTGGCTTTTCCCACTCAGTTCCTGTAAGATATTTGTTCTAGTTTACACGCCAACCAAAATCAGCCGATAGCTTTCGTTCGTACGAAGAAAGGATGAGTTCCCTTTTCAGTTTCATATAGGTTTAAAATTCACAAACAGGTAAATAATAAATTTAATTTTAATCAAAGTAGATTCTTTGTGATAGAATGCACCTTTGACAATGTATTATAATATCATTTATGCCTTTGCTGCAGAGGTTATTACGACACGTCTCAAGAAAGGTCTTAAAAGCTTCTTATGCAATTTCTTGGGTTTGAAACAGTTTATTCTTTAGAAAAGCCAAATGGGTAAATATGTAGATTAGCGGCCCGGCTGAAAAAAAATTTGTGTGTAAATATTATCGTTCACTCGTGTCGGAATATTCATGCGCTTTTGAGTCCTTTTCGAATTATTATTCTATAAACAATTAGGATTATATACTGGGGGGCTATGCCCCCCAGACCCTCCCCAATTTAATGAAACTCAGGATCATCGTAGTGTAGTCTCCCCATTGTGTTTACTCCCACACGAGCCGTCAACTTAAATAAACTCCAAAAACGTGAAACATTTTGGAACACGGGCGAAATAGTACGTCCCATCGTTCGCGCCGATAATCTACATATTTTCCGCCAAATGTTTAAAAATATTAAAATCTGTGGATACGAGGCCTAGAGAATAAGGTGGAGGAGGCAGGACTTCAATTCCCAAGTCGTTTACTTCCTGAAGAGTCACCCCTGCCACATGTGGATGAGCAGTGTCGTTAAGGAGAATAGGACGTGTACGACTGATTAAAGCTGGATGTTTTTCGCGCAACTTCTTTGATGCATTACATCTAATTCCTGAGAGTATTTCACAAATGGGTGGAAATGCATGACTCAACTTGCTCTCATTGTTCCAGCGAGCTTATGTACTGATTTAAGAGGTTCTGCCTCGATTGCTACCGTTAGTGTGTCATATTCAAAGAATCGATTCCTCCATGGAGGTTAAATATCTGTAAGACACTCAACTCTTCCTCGAAACTTCTGAAATTAACGCTGTACTGTACGAACAGGAACCTATCCTGGTTAAATACTTTGGTTGATGTTTTGTGGTTTCAGTATCTTTTTTCCAAGTTTAAACTTAAAAAAAAAGATCAATTACGCGAAAGTCTGTTTTATTAAAAATAACCAGATTTGAGAGTTTGTCAACGCAAAGTTCGTGTTAACTTATGTAGTCCCGAAAGATTTACATTAAATCTTACTACAATTTGGTTTGTCCTATATAAAGAAATGTGAGAAAAACGCCATTAATTTATCGACTCTAGCCGTGAATGTTTTTGTAATAAAGGCTTGAATGGCATTGTAATACGTTGGGAAAAGTAAATTCAATCAAATAGAGCCTATCTAAATTAAAAATAAATCGACTACGACTACGCATGGCTGAAGCCGTCACAATATAGAAACGAAGACCCAAAATAAACATCCAGGTTCAGCCACAAACCAGTTTGCCCACCACACACGTTCTTAATATCGGCCGCATTTCCTCATAGACCGCTTCTCCTTTTCCGATCAATTAATTTTTGTATTTGCTTGGAGTTCGTCGATCGAAACATTGGTCAATCTCTATCAATTTTCTCCGTGAGCTAAATAAAGTCGGATATCATAGAAGAGCCGCCATCAAGAAACCTCTGCTTACTCATTAAAACATTCAGGAAAGGCTGAGTTGGTGTAGACATCACAAGGGCTGGTCGAAGACCAATGGATGCAAGGTATATTCTCCGACTAGTCCAGTTTTTCTCTTTTCCCCACTACAGGGCTGCTAACTGCCATCTTCCTACAGTGAAGCACGGAAGAGGGTCAGTGATGGTTTGGGCAGCCATACCTTGGACTTCTCTTGGTCCAATGGTTGCCCTGCATGGTAGGATCAACAGCAACGGATATCTAAATATTTTGGAAGATCAAGTCCATCACATGGTCCAAACATTATTCCCTGATGGTTAGTGCTTTTCCAAGATAACAATGCCCCAATACACACGGCTCATGTGGTTAAGAATTGGTATGAAGAGCACAGGAGTGAGCTACAACACATGGATTGGCTCACACAATCTCCAGATCTAAATATTATTGAGCATTTGTGGTGCGTCTTAGAGCTACAAGTTAGAAGTCGTTACCCTCCACCGTTGTCTTTGAAACAACTGGAGCAGGTATTGCAAACAGAATGGCTGAAGATTTCTCTCAATGAAGTCAGAAGGCTGTATGAAGAATCAATTCCAAGACACATCGACGTTGTTCAGAAAGCAAAAGGAGGACAAACTCCGTATTAAATAAATATTCATTGAATTTAACACCTGGTCCGATTATTTTGTCCAACCCCTATATAAATATATATATCATCACTAACTCTATAATTTAAGAAGGGGAATTTTTTGAGTATTTGAATAATAATTTCATCTTAGTTTGGTTATGTTTTTTATCAAAGTTATTTCTAATAATTCTTTAATAATATTAAAAATCAAAATGGTGAAGTTCAGAAATAAATATAATCTTCGAAATTTTGTGAATTTTTTATAAACCAAAGGAATTACAATTGGTGAAGTTCAGAAATTTATAAAAATTTAACCATAGATGCTTTTTTTAGATTTTAAATTTTAATCTTAGTACTAAGCCATTGCCTGGTATATATATATATATATATATATATATATATATATATATATATATATATATATATATATCCTTAACTCTATAATTTAACTTGGTGAATTTTTGAAATTTTTGAAATGTTTTTTTGCTTAGTGGACAAGTAACCTTTCATGTTTTTGAGTTTAGGTTTATTTAAAACTTTTATTCGCAGGGCTGTTTTTTGTATGTTTCGAGCTTTTATCAAAGTTCTTTCTAAAAGTTCAGAAAAAAATAAATATAATTATCGAATGATTTGGAATGAAAAAACATACAAATCGTGAAGTTAAAAAAATGTATTAAAATTAGGGTTTTGGCGCTTTTTTACTATCATTTCGTATACAAAACAAATTTAGATGAAAAAAGAGATCTGACGAAGGTTTTTCTATATATCAAACCGGGTGAAATAACTTTAAAAAAAGGTTTCAGGATGTCTATGTTGAAAAAGGTTTTTGGAAAATTCTCACCTATATAGAAATCTTCAAGGGATAAAGATAATAAAAATGAAATAATTTTAAAAAAATGTTTCAGGGTGTTAAAATAATGAGTCCATAAAGGGGATTAAAAAAAGCGGTTTAGATTAACAAATCGGCCGTAGGCCACACTCCAAAGGAGTGCCTGTGGAACCAAGTTCTTTCTGTAAGAAAGAATACAAACTATGGCTTGTTTTATTTATATTTTATATTTACTCTTTGGGTTGTTTGAATACTTATTCTACGTGGTTACTTTTGAGCTTTCAAGCCTTTGTAGACGGTCGACTTCAGCAATTCACCTCGTAGCTGTGTTGTGTTGTAGGCGTTTCTTGTATTCTGTTAAACCGTTTAGTTTCCTTGTATTGTACCGTTACTTAATCGTGCATTAGTGTTTCAGTTTAATGTTGGTATTTTGTTCTCCTAGATGCAGAGTTTGGTACTTATGAACCATCGACTGTTGGTGACTTTCACTCGCAGTCTGGCAGGGTTCTTGATGTTGCCACCTGTTCCTCGTAGTTCCGGGATGATATCATTCGTCAGTGTTAACCAGACCTTTTTGCCCAGTTTCTTTGTCGTGACACTCATGGGCTCCAGACGCTGTCTTCTATGTAAATCCCTTTGTCGAAGATGGTCGCACCTTCTGGCTTTCTTGATGCACAGGGATGCGTAATTCTGCACACGCTGGAGTTTCTCATAGATGACCTGTTGGTTTACTACTGCAAGGTAGATGAGCTTTGACTGGATGAACATTAGGTATATTTTAATGTTGGCCGAGCTAATATCTCTAAATCTGTACAGCTTGGAGATTTTCTATTGGTCTAAATAAATATTCTTATGTTAAGCTCAGTTAACTTTTTATCAAAACATAATTAAACCTTTATAAATTTTCACGCATCTGATTGGTCCAAACCAATATTTTTACAGATAATAATGTATAAATAACACACAATTTTTGTAATTTTTCACCATTTGTCCAGAAAATAACCATTAAAAAGGTTGAAAGATAACTTGGCTAATAAAAAAATACTACTTACGAGCATCATTTTTCCTCAACTTTCGCCTCCACTTCCAATCATCTATGATAGTGGTGGGTAAACTTTATAAAACTAAAGGTCCATTCTTTTTACTCTGGGAAAAATTGAGAGCCACACTAAAAAAAAGCCTACAAATTTTCGTCTAAATAATATATTAACTAATAGAATAAATAGTTTTTACAAATATTAAATATTTTACCTTTATATAATTACGTAGTGTCTAATTTTGATGTAGAGCACACTAATTTTAGTCTTTAGTGAGAGGGGGACTTTTGCCTAAAGGCTGCTAAAGATTTTAAATCGAGGTCTTTTTTTGGAAGTCTAAATTCTTAAAAGAGTTTCAAGATTTTAATTCGTCAGTCAGCTTCTTAATGTACATTTGGCATTCTTCTTGATGGAAAAAAATGGAAAAAGTTAAAGTTTGCTTGGAAATGTGTATCGACTACAAATGAGCAAGTATTTTTTTTTATAAAAGTGCTATAGATTAACAAATGCTTGATCATTGAGAGAGGCATAAAATTTAACATGAGAATTCTTAAAATCATTTGAATGATGCAAATTACTTGTAAGCTTGATCAGTTCAAGCTGAAGATCTGAGCAACCTTCATTAAATCATAATGAAATGGTTCAGCTAACAGGCGAAATGCACCTTCTAACGACGAAAAATAATTAACTCTTGTATAAAATTCAATGTCTACATTCACCAGCTGGAAACTATATTTTACAAATTTTTTAAGAGAACTTCAACCATTTGCAATGTTTTAAAATGAAAAAATTGTTTTTGTTTAATTCGGCCATTCAAAAGCAATAATTTTGTCATAAATGCTTTTACTTCCAAGTGCATATCATGAACAAATTTCCATTTCCCTGCAACTTCAGATTGAGATCACATAGATAAGATACACTATCAACGCCAAAAGATAAGTCTGCTATCCAATTCTTATCCTTTAAATCCGAGTAATCCAATTTTTGTTTCATTTCTAAAAATAGTCAATCTCTACTATTTTGAAACCCTTGCCTACTCTAAGCCGCTATCTTATTCATCATCATCCATAACCCTATATTTTAAGAACGAGATTTTTCGAAGGTTTGAATTTGATTTTTTTTTTGTTCGGCTGTCACCTAAGTATATTTAATTTTTTTATCAAAGTTATTTTTAATAATTCCTTTATAATATAAAAAAATAAAATGGTAAAGTTCAGAAATAAATATAAGTATCGAATTTTTCTGAATTTTTTTAAACTAAAAGAATTACAGATGGTGAAGTTCAGAGAATTTCTTAAAATTTTGGCCTGGAAATTATTAAAGCAAATTTAGATGGAGAAAAAAAAGAATCATGAAAGGCCGTAGGACACAGAGCGAAAGTCTGCCAGCGAAGCGCAAGCTCCTTCTGTAAGGAGGAGAGGCGAAGCTGTTCCTCTTGTTAACTCTATAATTTAAGAATGGGATTTTTTTTTAGTATTTGAATAATAATTTCCTCTTAGTTTAGTTATGAATTATGTTTTTTTATCAAAGTTATTTCTAATGATTCTTTTATAATATAAAAAAACAAAATGGTGAAGTTTAGAAATAAATATAAGTATCGAAATTGTGTGAACTTTTTAAAACCCAAAGAATTACAAATGGTGAATTTCAGAAAATGTATTTTTATATATCTTCTTCAATAACTATATTTTTGCAACGTGATATTTTGAATGGGGGGGAATTTAGGTTAAGTGTTCCTTTTTAAAATTATTATAATTGGCCAAGTTCAGAAAATTGATAAAAATTTAACCATAATTTAACCATGGCTGCTTTTTTTTTAGATTTTAAATTTTAATCTTAGTAGCGAAGCGCAAGCTCTCCACGTAGGAAGGAAGTAGCGAAGCCATTGCTTGGTAATACTATGAAAAATAAAATCAGTAGGTTCTGATTTAAATTCTTCGAGAAAATGTAGGAGCTTTCTTTGGCTCAATCCTCTTGATCTGATAAAGTTTACTATTTCTATGACGGGCTTAATAACATGATCCAGTTGTAGTATATTTTCACAAAGAGATTACTGATGAATATTACAATGGAAAGATTTAACGATCTGACCTAGATTTTTTTCACACACTTTATCCTGAATTCTTCGCAGTAATGATCCCGTTTTTTTTTTTCAATCTAAATTCATGTTTGCAAAACATTTCTCTACTTCTCCCAATATCTCTTATGCTGTTGTTCCTTTCATAGGTTGCAAAGCTGCTAATTCTTCTGTCAATTCAAAATCACATGTAATTCCTTTAATGAAAATCAAAAGCAGCGCAGTGTCTTTGATGTCACAACTTCCATCAAGGGCCAAAGAGAAGAAATCAAAGTTACTTGTTTCATTCTTTAGTTTTCCTTGAAAATTCTACGATTTCTGTGATTCGCCTTACAACAGTACGACGAGATAGGCATAATTTTTCGATCTGATTTTTTTTTCTGGTTTAATTAAGGCTCAACTGTCAATTAGGCATTTGTTAATAAATTTGACCATCATAAAATGACTTGTTATGGTTGGGGATATTATAACTAATCATATAACTTACCTTGTTAAATGAAATATCTATTTTCAAAATACTTGTAAAATTTAGCTTTTGCATTCCTAAGGCATTTTTCATTGCATTATATTCCTTTTCTTTTGTTAATTTTACAATTTTTCAGAAATATTGGCGTGTTTTGCTTCATAATGGCGCTTCAAGTTGAACTGTTTAAAAGCGGCAACAAATTCCTTAATTATGACACAGTACTTTATCATTTTAGAGCTTGAAATGTACTTATAATTCCACTCATTATTAAATTTATGATACCAATCAAATTTTTGTTTTTCTTTTCGCTCATGATTGTTTTACTTTAAATGTATTAATAAATTACAAGTAGAATCACATAGGCCTAATTAATTAAATATGCCGAAAAGCGATATTGCACTCAAAAAGTTTGGAACAAAGTGACTCTGTCACCAATCGACTCACGAAAATTTGCCAAATCTATTTTCTATGGTGCTAAATCTATATACCTATCCTATTGAATAGAGCCAAGACTTAGAGATATTAATTTTGTCCTCGGATTGTAATAGATTACACGCTACGGCTACGCTACTTTTTAGGGATTTGCAAGGACTAATGTTTTAGTATATTGAGAAAATATTATATAGTTACATAGTTACAGTGAGCTAGCAAGGACTACTTAGCTCACTCAAAGGCAAGTTTTATTCTATACTAATATGCTAGTTGTCTTTCTTTGGACATTGTCACCTCGATGCTCACTAACGCGATATTCAATCGACAACAGGGCTCCGTATTTAAACAATATCATTCATTACTCGTAAAATAACTGTCAATTTTGATTTAAAAACTATTCACACTACTAGCATTTACTACCTCTACGGGCAGTGCGTTGCATTTATTGATGATTATAAAGGTGAAATATTTTTAGCTATGTTCGTTTGAAACCTCCGTCCTTTCAGTTTAAACCTGTCGTATATAAAAATGTTTTCATAATTTACGTTTTCAAATTTAGTGAAAATTTGGAATATTTCGATAAGCTCACCTTGCAATTGCATATTTTCGAGAGTCGAGAGTTTTAATATATTTAATCTTTCCATATACGACTTATTTCTAATCAAGGGAATTATTTTAGTTGCCCGTCGTTGAATTCTTTCCATTTTATTGATGTTTAGATGTGTATAAGGTGACCAGAATTGTATCGAGTACTCCAGGTGTGGCCTTACTAAACTTTTATATAGAGGTATGATTATATCTTGTTTGTAGTGAAAACCTTTTCTTCGTCCATGGAGATAAAATTTTTACCACCTATTTCATAGTTAAAACTTGGGTTATTTCGACCTACGGATAAAACTCTACACTTGTCTAAATTGAATTTCATGCTCCATTTATTAGATAGACCATTCGAAAATTTTCTCTAGATCCCGCTGAATTAATTTGCTATCGTTCTCATTTAAAATTATACACACAATTTTTGTGTCGTCCGCAAATTTGGATAATCTACCGAGTAGACTAGTGTCCATATCGTTTACATAAATAAGGAACAACAATGGTTCCAACACACACCCCTGGGGCATGCCAATAGTTACATTTTTCCACTCAGAAAATTTACCGTTTATAACTACGCTCTGCTTACGATTACTTAGCCACGACTTTATCCTTTGTAGGAGGTTTCCACTTATTCCATGAGTAAATCGTTTATTTAATAATCGCCTATGAGGAACAGTTTTGAATGCTTTAGCAAAGTATAAGTAAACTGTGTCCAAAGATCAACTTTTGTCGTAGCTTTTAATCATGCTGTCGTAAAATTCTAAAAGATTAATTAAACATGAACATTTCTGAACATTTCACCCTATCGTGAATGATGGATTATATCAATTTACTTATGATGAATGTTAAACTTGTGGGTGGATAATTTTGTTCGGAAGTTCTCTTTTTCTATTCTTAAAAACAGGAGTTATATTTGCTAGCTTAAAATTTAATGGCACGACACCTTCTTCTAAACATTTGTTAAAAAATTTCGTTAGCGGTCCCACTAACACGTTTCGATTTTTTTTTAAATGCGTCGGATAAATTAAATCAGGACCAGGAGATTTACTGGATTTTAACTTACTGATATAAAAATCTATTTCTGCTTCGAAGAATTGGATATAGGTTAAAAGGTTATGCTTGTTAAATTTATCACGTCATTCGTTCGTGGTATATTATGTTCGTCTTTGTTTATAAATACCCATTCAAAAAAGTAATTTAATATATTAGCCACCTTTGCTCTATCCGAAACTAATTCGTTATTGTTATTTTTGATAGGTCCTTTTGTTTCCTTTATAGGGTTTCTATTGGATACATAATCGAAAAACTTTTTAGGGTTATGTTTACTTTCTTTGGCAAGTTGAATTTCATATTTTCTGTTAGTGTTTCGTATTTCCTTCTGACATTCTCTTGTTCAGGCTACGTAAATTTGATTATTTTCATTAGATAGGTTGCGCTTATGACGCTTGTAAGCAACGTTCTTAGCCTTCAATTTGACTTCGTTATCTTGATTCTACCATTTTGGTTTACTTGAGGCATCTGGTTTGTTTTATCGCGGAATGAATTACTCATCGAATTCTCTAAAATGCTCGGTGAAAAAGGACCAGCACTGATTAACTCCAATATTTTTAATATAAGAATAAATTACTTTTTCTATAAATTTACAATCCCGGTTTACTAAAGACAACAGTAAATAGTGAAATTATTTTTCCTGAAGTACAGTACTCTCTCATTTGCGACAAAAAATTGGGTAAAATTACTGATAAATAATTAAAATCCATACGTTATTAGAGTGACTTGGATTACTTTAATAATTAATGTAAGGAAGGTGCATGATTGGTACTGTGATTTACACTCGTTCTTTTACGCAATATTTTCAAATGTATTTTAAAAATTAAATATTTTAACATACCGCGGGCCAGTGTTGGCCCGCGGTCCACATTTTATCCAGGCATGCTCTAGAAGGTTCTCTTGTGGGAATTCTTTCAACCATCTTCATGTTGCGGAAATGGAAAAAGTATTAATAATGTGATAAAGAGAAAATGTTGTGGATAGGAATGAAGAATGAAAGAAGAAATAGGGAATTAGAGTTATAAAGGTGAGATGAGAGTGAAATATGCCTAAAGTGAAGGTGAGAAGCAAGTTATTGAGTAAAGCAAGTAAAAGTTGAACGGTTCAAGATTTAAAAGGGTTAAAAAGTTGAAAATGTTGAAGTATTGAACGCGTTAAAGAGTAAAAAGAGTTGAAATATTGAAAGGTCGATGAGTAGGAAATTAAAACTTAAAGGTTATGTCAGAATGAGTCACATTTTCTATAGTAATAATGAAGTAATCTATATCAGTAATCCATAGCGATATATATCAATAATGTGTAAAATATAATGAGTCCCATAAATCCAAGTATTTTTCATCAATGTAGTTTTTCCATTCTAAATGTATTTGTATTCTATTATTGTTATTATATAGAAATTAACCTACTGAATGGGGAAAACAAATTAATTTCACTCCTCACCAATCTCTCATTTCCTGGCTCCTTTATATCTTGTCAAATGATGGCTTGACGTCTGTATTCGGATCACACCACTCTTTTGCCTCTTCGGCACAATTGCGATCGGCGCTCTCCCCTCTCTCTGTTTTCCGACTGAAACTGACCCCAGGATGATTATATACGCAACAGTACGGGGCTCTGTACCTAAATTTCCTCGTTGACTGTCAATGAACTTTAAAAGTAACCCGTTGGTCTTTATCCTAACCAAGAAGTCTTCATCAGGGTTATGTCAGTGGGCAGAGTGTTCTATCCTCGCACAACGCTACAAGAAGAAGGAATACCATCACTACTCAATCTTATCTACACCCTACGCTATAAGAGGGGCGCTGCCAATCATAAGTCTCACCCGTTGCCCTTGTCATAAAAATAGAGTGTGAAATTATCCAGTCCTCGGCGAGCCCTACGGTCATCCCAATCAAACAATAAGTACCGGACATAGTACGAGCAAAAATAGCACCTTACAGTTATAGGTTATATATATATATATATATATATATATATATATATATATATATATATATATATATATATATATATATATATATATATATATATTGTTCTCTGCTGCTAACAATTAAGAAATTTGGTCCAATTTCTTGGGTAAACTAATTGATTATAAAGTTTTTAAAGCATAGACACCTTACCATGTAAAATACCAAGGCATAAAACTTAAATATTAAGTTATTAAAAATTAATTAATAAATTCAAACGAGTTTATGATCAAATACTATGTTAGAAAAGTAAAATTGATTTAAGTTTGAGGGCAAATTATTATGTGAAAAAAAGTTTAAAGTTTGGAGTCTGAAAGACAAAGTACACTTAGATGAGATGAGATGCGCGCGAGCGCCTCGCTCGCCATACGGGACTAGGGCCAACCAACCTACTTTAATATTTGGCGTTTCTCGTAATTATTTATTTAACATTCTATCGTTTCTTCTAGTGGCTGAAATTGTTTTTTCCGCATATTTACATTTTACCACTCATTTAAATAGTTCCGTTAGTTGTATGTTCTTTTACAAATATTTATGTTACTCTGCGTATTATTCGTTATAATCAGCGTTCTATTCTTGAATTTGGCTCCTTCCCAGTTTTGAAGCATTTTCTATTCAGTATCCAAGATTCACACCCATATGTACATACGTACAAAATGAATTAGTTAAACAGTTTACGTCCGCCTTCCGGCCTGATTTAGTCCTTCAGTTGATTTCCTTTACCATTCTCATATCAAAATTAAGTCTTTGAAAATAATCAGCATCTTTGAACCTACCGTCAAAGTTTGTTATGTTCTCGCTTTTCTTTTGGCAGTCCGGTTTGATTCGATTTATGTTAACGAAAATAAGAGAAGGAGATACGATTACAGTCTATAATAATACAGACATTCCAGAGCTCTCTGTTCTAAGAACTACTGCCGATGGGTATCTATATCTACATACATCTGAAGCGGAACAAGTGCCCCTGACCCGGGACCTCGAAGATTCCTACCCGTACATTGTTTGGTGTCAAAAAATAATACGTTTTGTCACTCCTTTCCCCCTCAATCTGTTATATGCGTTCCATAAACAGACTGCATAATATCGGGGAAAGGGGATTGCCCATACTCATGCCATATTTCTGCCTGTAAAAACAATCTTCAGCTCTTTGTGTGTGACGGACAACGTGTTCAGAACTGAAGATTGTTTTTACAGGCAGAAATATGATATGTGTATGGGCAATCCACTTTCCCCGATATTATGCAATATGTTTATGGCGGATTTTGAAAAGCACCTCCTTTCCTCCATTTTACACAATCCCATATCGTGGTTCCGCTATGTAGCCGATATATGAGCCACATGGCCCATCAATGATAACAGATTGGATACTTTCTTTGAAAAATTGAATAAGATCTACCCAACTATTACATTTAAAGTAGAATGGGAACTGAACAACTCATTGCCGTTTCTGAATGTAAAAATATCTAAAATAAACGACAAAGCATAATTTTCCATCTACCGGAAACCAACTAATTCTAATGCCTATATTCATCCTTTCTCGTGTCAAGATGTATCCGTTAAAAGGTCTGTTGTTTCTTCCATGTTCCTGAGAGCATATCGCATTTGTAATCCTTGTTTCTTGCGCGCCGAAGTTAATACAATCATCCAAACATTCATTGAACTGCAATATCCCCTTGGGTTCATAGAAAAGTGTCACTATAAAGCCAGAACCATCTATTACTCCCCAGCTAATTATAAGAAAAACAGATGTAACAAATATTATGTTACCTTTCCATACTCCCCCCAGTTAATTAATTTCAAAAGGTTGGCACTGACCAACAACATCATTGTTACCTTTCACTACGAGAATACGATCAGAAATATCCTATCCAAAAATAGATCGATAGATAAAAAACAGGGAGTTTATTTTATTCCATGCAAATCATGTAATGAATTACATATCGGTGAAAGCAGCAGATTTTCCAAAAGAATGAATGAACACAAATGCGATATGCACCGTGGTGCCCTCTCCTTGAGTTATTTCTACATATGTCCAATGAAAATCATCAAATTGATATTGATAATGCTAAAAGAGTTTATAAATCTCACAATTATATACATCGATGCTTAATTGAATCGGCACTTATAAAATAAATTCCCAACTTTAATACTTCCGACGGCCAATTTAATACTAATACCTTAATAAGCAAGAAATTCATACTTCCGTTTCTCAAAAATGCCGCTACATTCCCACATCATCCACCTTAGCGCCATTGATTTGTGTGTTTGTACGTTAAGCAACTTCTGTATCTCACTTGTTCACTATGATTGATAATGACGGATGTCTCCGTCGAAACCTGGTTTCGCATATAAAATTAGTCCTATTACTGTGGTTTTATCCATATATATATATATATATATATATATATATATATATATATATATATTCATAAAATTTTAAGCCATTGTACTACAAGGTTAAATACGTTACCTGTGAAATTTAAGCGTTGACTTTCCAGTACAGAGAATTCACTTTGTTGAGTCAAATTTGCACTTCTCATATATCATCCTTATCTAAGGCGTCACCTTCTTATCTCTTGCATTTCCCGAAAAGATAAAAGCTTAATATAGGTAAATACATTAAAGTAGAAAACGTTCGTTTAGGATATTAAACAAAATATAAACTTACTTTAGGGCAAGACCTATGTTAATCAAGTTAAAACTGACCTTCATAAAGTATGTGGTAAATAAGTTTAGGGACTTTTATAAGACTTGTACCCCATAACCCATCGTTTTTTTTGTTACTATGAATTAGTGGATGTTGAAATAAAATAGAAACCTCAATTGGGGAATCCTTTTCAACGGAAAAACAGCCATTCTCTCTCTATGATTAATTTAATCGAGGCTTCCATCATGGCTTTCCCTTGTTGCCGAGAGGATCAAACACTGGAGAATTGAGTTCTCTTCCACTTGCACGCACTCCAAGCAGTCTCCTCTTTTGACTACTCCGGATAGTTACCTTGCACACATTTTCACTTCCACTTAATTCACTACTTTGCTTGCGTACTTCTTTTCAAAATATTCTAGCGTTATACGAATTAGATTTTGCCTTTTTTAAAATAAAATTTTATCTTTACGAGTACCCTTTGGAGCGGGTAAAAATGAGCTCACATTCCATTTCCAAGACTAAGATGCCTTTAACTTATAACAACAAAACAAAAAAATTTAATTGAAATTAATGCAAATTATAAAAAAAAATAAATAAAATGAACAATCAATTTTAATTTTTGGGCAAAATGGAATCCTCAGAGTCTAAAATGTGTAATTGGATTTACGGAAGGACCAAATTTAGAGGGTAATAAAAAAATGGAGAAATATAAATTCCACCGCCATTAAAGATGCTATACAATGAAGAAGAAATGTTGCTAGGCCAACGTTTTAATGGGTCCTCACAAATGGCCTACTTGAGGAAGATTGGGCTTCTACACGCGTACCGCTGACGTTGGCGCTCGGAAGTAAAAATGGAGAGCAAAGGCCGACTTGTTCATTTAATTTCTCCTGAAGAGGGTAAGATGAAAAATTATGAATGAATGAGGATAAAGAATAAGGCGAAAATAAGTCTATTTTACATATTGCCCAGTACTGATCTATACTTTCCTGCCTCACTTTACAACTCGAACATCGAGACGCCTTAAAAGGGCGTCTTAGATATGCTCATGTTGTTGGTATGTGAAAGCTAATGATGCTGTACAATGTGAGGCGACGCGACTCTAAATTTCTAAAAGACGAGAATCATTTGATTGGAGAAAAGTTGTCATAAATATCGCCCTACTTTCAGGGCCAGATAGAGGCAACTACGGACTATCATAACCCTGAAACCTTGAGAATATTCTAGCCCCTAAGCTCCTGCTTACAAGGAACTTACTAAAATTTAAAAGTAGA
Source organism: Ceratothoa steindachneri (assembly GCA_963969495.1). Classification (NCBI taxonomy): domain Eukaryota; kingdom Metazoa; phylum Arthropoda; class Malacostraca; order Isopoda; family Cymothoidae; genus Ceratothoa; species Ceratothoa steindachneri. The sequence continues at coordinate 90,767,293 of OZ018319.1, forward strand.
TAAATGTAGGCTTTCTTATAGAACAATGCTGATATTTTGCATCTATCCATGCCGACCTCTTAAACAGAGGTGAAACCAAAGAAAATATTTTAATAACAATTATAATATTACAATTTTGATAAAAATGTGGAATTTACGAAGGTGTACACCTAATATTTCCTAGCTATATTTTAATGCTATAGTCATCAAAAGGAGAATTAATAATAATTTCTTTCGTGCTTTGCTGCACGAAAGAAACCTCAGTTTATCATTTTTAATGCAGTGGATACTTAAATCACATAAAAGGTTTTGGATCTTCGTCTATCGTAGATTATTTTAAATCATTTTTAATCTGAAAATTATACATCACCTCTACAGTCAGTAACCATTAAACACACGAACAATATGAACAGTGTTTCCGTATTTACAAAAGATGTCCGAATTTTTTCCTGGCTTGAAATAGTATATAATAGATAGCTTGATGACTGACATTTCCCATCTCAGAGTGGGCTTGTCTGTTATAGATGAGAAAGTGAGACAGGTCATTAACTAGAATATAGTAAACATCCTTTTGATATTCTCAGCTACATCTTGATGAATCGTTACTACCTTGTGAAGGTTGGCTTCATAAGCTCGAGTGATGAGGAGAAATAAATTCACCCTGTCTTTAAGAGAGAGCTTTTCCAATGCTTCTGGGAGTGTTAAATCGTTATTTTGAATTTTTTAGATTTAATATTGAACTCTAAACGTTTTTATAGGTGCTCAATGAAAGTTGCGACCTTAGAATGACCTTACTGACCTTATGAAGTTGATGCAACCAGTGTGCCCAAAGATACATGATCAAAACAATCGGTCTTTCACATTTTCTTTGGAAGAGATCCAGCTTGTCTTCATGTATCTTCTTTTTCATTTAAATCACAATTAAAATAGCCCCGAGTCAAAAAAATTCAGAATATGTAACTTTCCATAATATTTACACCTGCATTGGCGCGAGCTACCCATCTTATGTCGGAAAAATGTTCGAGGACTTTAAATTCTGAGTCAGAAATCTTTTCAAAACTGCTCCTTTTATGTAGAACCAAAAAAAACAAAAACAAAAATGAAGTTCATATGTTGTGTCTAAATAAATCACCGCATCCAAGCAAGAATGAAATGGAGTTCGTCCAACTCCAGATTAATATAAGGTCCAGCGCATGGAACGAACTTCGCAAATTTGCTTCTTTCCAAAATATTTCGTTATTCACTTGTATTTTCCAACCATATTTGCTACATTTATTCTGGTGGTTCAGGATTACCTCAGCTATACTATTATGTGTATTGTATTTTCATTTTAAAATTTGAGAAACAGACCGACTGGTAATCCATCGCTCGGGGAAAGCATATTTAACAATGAAAAGTAAGTTGATTAACATGGAAACTATCGTGGGTTGAATTAACATTCTTTGTAGAAATTTATCAGCCATTAGTTGGATAACCTTTTGATAAATAATTCTAGATGAGTGAGAGGGCTTAACAGAGAATTTATTCCGATGTAGATTTATGCGAGTATGAAAGGAACAATTATATTTAACAACAGCTATCGGACAGAGGGATACCCTGTATAGAATGGTACACCTGGTGTCCAGAGGTAATGCACATCGTCACGGCCCGATTAAACATAGGGAAGGCTCCGTCACTGGGCTGGATTGATGAACCCTAGGAGAGGGAGTGGAGCAACTGGTAATCTTCTTTCTGGTCCTTCACAGCATCCACTTTTTTATATAATGTCACATTCTATATTGTCTTTAAGCTTAATAACCTCAACAACTACTTCATGTAGTCACAAGAGAGACTTTAGCACCTATATAAAACAATGCCCTTTAACGCCTGCAGGTAGCAAGAGACCAGAACTTGAGGAGGACTGGGCGTTGGGACGCGATTAATGATAAAATCAGTTTAGAGCCCAATAACCTCGGGTACTTGTGGCTGTATTGCTTATGGAGGTTGATCTTTGCTGCCTTGTTGGCTGCTAGGCCAAATAAAAGGTTCGGGTCCCTTCTCCCTGTCTGCCATAGCAGACTTCAGATCCTGGCCATCCTATCTCAATTAGTACAAGCGAGTGAGGAAATTCACCCTGTCGCCCTGCCTCTCTGTCTGCTCAATCGTGGAATGTGCCCACGGAAAGATACCGTCCACTGGACAACCTTTGGTTGATGTGCGTCGCTGCACAGGAGCAAACACCCGTCTTTGATGTAACTGAAGCGGAGTCTTGAAAAGTAATAAAACCCCAAATAGGATAGGCTGGTATAACCAGACATGGGATATAGTACACCAACTACCCTTTTCCTTTTACATTGGTGAAATATTTTTGGAAATTTCCTTTGTTGGTTAGATTTCCAAAATATCAGATAAGTCCCTATCAGCAAAACCACAACAAACCATGATATTGGATGAGTGAATAGTTTGACCCCACTCATCTTACTGATTGAAGGGCTTCCAATTGCTAAATAGGTTTGCTCTTTACCACATTTAAAGCAGAGGTTGGAGAGCTAAACTTGTGAAGAATAGGTGACTATCCTTCCTCTCTTGTACCTGCTCATGGATTCTTCCATACTTCTAGTATCGGAAAAGAGGATTCACCCTCTCCTATGTCTTTGAATGATGAAGTTTTCTTCTCACTTCTACCTTGTAGTCGCCCTCAGGTGACTCCACTTCAGTACCATTGGAAGCCACTCTTTCTCTTTCGCAGGTATCCAACAAGAAGGCAGCAAGCAGGAGGCACATAAATGACCACTCCTGGCGGGTGCAGCTCGATAGAGCGAACCTCCTTAGAGGGCTAAAAGTTAGCAAAGTACGTCGATCCGTACAACCTACTCTTTTGTATACCTGTGTCTTGGATAGGGATGATAATTTTACACATATGCAAACAACGTGAATTGTTAATGGTGAGTTTGATTCAGCACACTGGTCTCCGTTTAGCGACCGGTGCCTCCGAATGTCCCCGAATGAGAACATGTTTGTCGATGCTGGGGAAATACTACTTAATGTGTGTCGTATTTACAAATACATTAAGCGCATATACGCACGTGTCCAGTGTCTCCTTTAGTCGTTAACTTCTCTTAGTTCATACACGACAGATAAAGATAGTGCTTATGCCGACAAGAGACGTCAGTCACACCCTGCCAAAAAAACTCCTTTGATATCTCGATGTAGCTCTCGGCTCAGGCCGGTGGTTATTCTGGCTCTGCCCTGAATGCTACCCTGGACGGTACCGCCTTTTACTATTTATCGAAATGCCTCGGCTTCTAAAGCTTCTACAGCGCCGGACGTATTGCGTTTAAACTTTTGGAGCAAACTTTGTGCCACGCTGGCTCTGTGCCAGTCTACAAGGATGGATCCAATTCTAAAGAGTGTGACGTTTTTCTGCGCCATAACTCCTCTGTTTGCATTCAATGTAGTTCTACGTCTCCTTTTCCAGCCGAATTGGTTGCAATACACCGCTTGGTACGGAAGATAAAGCGGAATTTCCGTTTCGAGAACGAATTCTGAATTTTGCGACTCAAAAAACACCCTGACTGCTCTCCGAATATTTGAAACTGCATACCTGGTTTGCGAGATGTTTTATGCCACGGTTGCCGCGGATGTTGATATTATACTCTACTGGATTTCTGGGCATGTGAGGATTGCTAGGACTGAGTTAACCGATGTGTGTGTCAAAGAGTCCGCTCTGACGGGCGATAAGACCAATGTTTGGCACTGCCACACACTCACTATATGACCGGAATCACGTCAGCCATCCAGGTAGCTGAGCAAAGAAGATGTGAGACGACCGATAAGGACTTAAAGTTGTGCACCATCACACCTAGGCTATTCCCATGGACCTATCTCTCTTCCCTGCCTCAGCGGCTTCAGGTCATTTTCTGTAGTCTCCGAATTGGGCACACTTTTGATGGGCACTGCCACTTGATGGAACACTCCTCTGCACCTTAATGCGAGGACTGCTTTGTCCCACAGTCGGGCATAGGCCGGCATCCCTCAGATGCCGAAACATGCTTTTTTCTGCATTTTCTTTATTATTTTTTATTTTTGTCTAATGGGGAATAAATAGGTTCATTACTCTTCTTTTTAAACGGCATACCGAACCACAAAAGAAAATGATCGCGGTTTGTCTGGAACTCTTTTCGGCATTTATTTGTGTTAACAAATTATTTCTCTTAATTCAAAGTTCAGACCTTGTCATTGAGCATAAAACCTTAAAGCTTTCTTTTTATATTCGCAGCGCAAATCATCATCTCCGGTTTAAATGCATTTTGACTTTATTACTTAATTTGTCAAATGATATTGTGTAGTCAAACGCGCCAGAAAGTAAACCTGCTCACACTCTATCGAGAAACAGACAAATCCAAGATAACGGTTGATTTCTTAAGAGCACTGACAACATTGCTTCAAACCCCGTTACCAAATAATCTCCCATCACTCTCTCTCTAGGACACCCCCTACTCATAGAACTCTCTTTTTAACAGCGCATATCACCACATCTGTAAAAGCAACCAATTCTCTTGAAATGAAACACTTTGGCTGGCCACCGATGCGTAAGGATATTAAGTATCTTGTTCACACTTGCATAGTCTGCCAGCAAATACGCTCAATCAAATAAACAAACGATACTATATGGGCTTTTCAATGCCAAATACTCCTTTAATAATCTCTCACTATTTTTATGGCTTGAACCATCTCTTTTCTATCATCGATAGATATACTAAATGATCAAATCAATCTTTATCCGAATCTATCTTTATCTCGTTGCCTCAAAATCTATATTGGCGATTGTGAACTGGTGGCTTCGTCTATATGGAACACACCAAAAACTATAATTTCTATCAATGGTCGAAATTCAGCATAAATTTGCATCCCGATACAACTTTCGTGGGAATAAAAATATCGAATAGCTTCACGAAATTGGCAAAAGGGCTTTGCTTGGTAGTTCTACCACAGACGAAATGTGTTTTTACTTACTTCTCTCCGAACAAGAACGATGACTCAATCTCTCTCTCTTAGAGGTCTATGGATGTTCTATAAGTTCTGTCTACCTTTTTCTCCCCGAATGACACCACCGTACCTCTAAGTGAATTAGCGTAAGTTCTGAAAGTGCATATGAAAGATCTACACCCTGCTTTCGCAAACTTTCTGAATAAAAAAACACGACTCTTGAAGAATTGAAAGTGCTTCCCCATTTTTTATCATAATCTTTAGGTGCGATAACTTATCATGAATTAATGTATCATGTGGAAAAAATCTTTAAAAAAGTTAATATTAAAACTATTAATAGAAAATAAGATTAATGACCATTGGTGTGATAGATACTAAAATCATGCGCTCTATGACCTTTACGATGGGCTCTAAGTCATGGCAATTCTACTGCATGGCTGGATTATAGCAACAATAAGCAATAAAATTGTCTAGTCTGAAGATATATGCATAAACTTATATACTCGTCTGTGTGGTTACGTATAGCTTACAAATTTCTATTAGTTTGCTATGATCATTTTAGTCAATAAATATTAAATCCCATGTAATCCATTGAATTTTCTCCTTTGGACGCTATCTTGAAGACATCATTTTTTTCGCTATATTACTTCAAATTTTAATCAAAATATCACGATGTTTATTTAATTTAATAAAATAAATGTATTATTTATGCCATATTAAATGCGATTCATAGTTAATGAATATTTGATTGAATATATTCCAATTAATGTTGTGTGTAAGTGCATTGGTGCGTATTAAGGTCACAAAATAAAATTTCTACATATCATATTCCATACTTAATTGAATACACTTAAGATAACATAACAAAATGTAATTAATGAGTGCATATTTAAAATTGATTAATTGTTTATTCAATCTTTATTTTATTTGTCTTGTGTTAATTTATTCGTTAATTATGACGACTAAGTTAATACCTAGTATGTTGAATGAAGTCATTCTATTACTTCTCTTTATCTAATACATATCTTCCTTTGTTCTATTTTTAATTCAAATTAATATTGTCATATTTAATAGAAATTATCTAAATTATATCTGCAGTATATTATTTATTAAATTATCGTATAATTATCACCCTGATGTCTCGCGGAGGAGGTGGTTTGGACTGAGTGTTTGTATGCCTTGATGTTTCATGTGTTTGGATAGTTTTATGGGTGATAGTGGACTGGTTTCTTGGAGTGCCTCACTGTAGTATGCGATAGGTGGTTTGCGCATGCTGCGTGGTATGTGGTATGTGTCTTCCATGTATGGGTGGCTTGGGGTTTTTCTACTAAGGCTAAATTGCTATATTTGGTGATATAGTGTTACGACCTTTGATGCCTGGGAAAGGTGGTTAAGAAAAATGCTGGGAGTACGCGTTGCGAGGCGTTGGGCTATGTTTTGTGTCTTATTTAGTGTGCTGAGATGAGTGAAGGCGAGATTAGATACCCAGGTTGTGGAGGCATAGACAGGTAAGGGGCAATTGTAGTTCTTGTATGTGTGGTTGATAGAGTCCTTGGATTGCTCGAATGTGGTTACTCAAAGTGATCGAATTGTCTTAATCTTTAGATAGCTTTGTTTGCTGATTCTTGTGTGTTGGCAGAAATTCAGCCCTGTATCTAGTGTGATGCCAACCACAATGAGCGATTTATTTAAGGCGAGTAGGTGTTTGCTAAAGTGGTATGGTTGTGTTTGTTATGTTCCACTTTGGAGGAAGTGAATAGATTGAAGGAGAGAATGTATTTGATTCTGTTTCAGCGAACGTTCGAGTCTGGTGGTTTAAAGTTGTAGACTACAAGCTCTTTCGTTGAGTCTTGGGAGTTGTGCGAGAATGGAGATGCCATTTGTATAGCTGTAGAGTGTGATGATGGGGATGCTGAGAAAGATATATTGGGGGACAACGATTACATAGAAAACAATCCACTCTCAGATCACACAACAATACTTGACACACAGAGCCCATAACAAAATATTAAGTGCACCACCTCTAACCATACACAACTCTGAACAAACACTCACAAAGCAGATTGGAAGAATACTAGCACATATACGAACAAACAAATCACCACTCCTGGCATTATACATGTACAAAATATCTCCCACCACCCATACAGCACCAAACTGCCCCAAATGCCTAACACAGGTACACGACACCACACATCTCTTCAACTGCACACAGATACACACATACCTGGGCCTGGGGGATCTCTGGGAGAGACACTGAGATGCAGCGGGTCTGCTCCTGCGATGGTCCAGGGAGGGGGGGTGGGGCCTAGAATAGGTTTGAGGGTCCCCGACCCACTGTTGGGCCGGGGACGAGGTCACCATCCCCACCACCATATATTGGGGGAAAGGTTGAAGATGGTTTGAGAAAGTAAGAATTCTTCGAGGGCTTTGTAGTGTATATGCTTTGTACGTGATAGCTTGTCGTGGTATGTGACTGGGACTTGTCTGAATTTTGAAAATTAGCAAACTAGGATAACGTGAAAAGTAATAAAAACACCTATACCTGCGAAAAGAAATGGAAAATTAAGGCCAACTTACTTTAAATTTAAGATAATCCCAATCATCAGAATCAAGACGGACCGGATCAGTGTAAATAGAAGGAATTATGAGTACTTGATGCAGGGAAATATGCTAGGAATTCGCCTTAGAACAGAAAGTTATCATGCACAAACGAACAAAACAGCAAAAGCAGAACTCGGACTAAGACTCTAAAGAAGATGAATAGAAGACGAAAGAGGACGTTATACAAAGTATTCGTCAAGTCAGTCTTTGTATACCCACCAATCCAAACTCATATAACTTCCAAAACAAACAAGAAGGAACTCAAACGTATACAAAACCAAACCACGTATATAATTTCTAATAGAAAAAGAATACAAAAAAGCGCATTAGAGACCTTATAACGATGTCCTGCATAGACGTGACAAACATTAGCTGGAAAAACGGGCCAAAATAGAGGACAAACACTTAGAGACAAACAGACGACTGAGAATACAAAATTAGAACTACAAACACAAAAACTTTTCCAGCAGTAAGCTCCATCTGCGGCAAGTGGAACTACCAACACTGACATCGATGCAGTAAAATTTTTCAAACTAGGTAATCTCAAATGAAAAGAAACAAATCCGTGTAAAACAAGAAAACAAAGGCATGAATGCTTTAAATATCCAATAGACAGTTTGTTAAAAAGATACTACAAACATGGCCCATAATCCATTGTAATGTGTCGCCAAGTTATGTGGGTTTCAATATGCAACCCCTGAAGTACCACGAGGATTTACTCACAGCTAGCCACTGGCATTAGAGCTTCCCCAAGTTAATCTCGCCCACGAATAGGGAAATCTCCAAACATTCCACATTTGGGGGAATGGTATAAAACTGCGCACCACTACGACAATGAAAAGTCGAGTTAAGCCGACCGAAATAGGAAGACCACCTCTTCTTATCTCCTCGTTCTAACCACCTGGGGTTGAAAGGAAAAACATTGCCTCTCTTTTGGTACATTTCCGAACGATGTGATGAATAAAAAAAACTGAGAAGACCATCTCTACCCAAATTCCGTGTTTTTCATCTTCAAAGTTCGAAGGTCACACACTTCCCTTTGTAGAGTCAACTCAACCAAGGGAAGGCCAACGCTGCCTCCCACTTTGAAGTTTTAAAAGCTGAAGGTCATACGCATTATTTGCTTGGTTTTGTGCGTTCCAGAGTTGCACCTGGCGACGGTCATAGAATGCTGGCAAAATGTGCGTAGGCCATGTTTATTTCGTTGCACTGGCCATTTAGGAAGCAATGCAGGGCTTTGTTCATTATAGTTGATGAAGCGGACCCATTCAGCTTTGTTGTAGTTAGTGTAAGTGCGTTGGGTTGATGGAGATATGAACTTCTCAAGGGCTACTAATATGATGACTGGAAGGGGGACATAAGGAGAATGTAGCATGGATTTGCCAAGTTGGTTTGGATGCTATGTCAGGTGAGCAAATTGGGCTACTCAAGAAAGTAAATTGCAATAATTAACAAGTGTTTACGTATGTTGGTGAAAGGTTGGTCATTTTTCTGCGGCGATTTTTGTCTCTGTCTTGGAATTAAAACAGGATTGGTCGTAGGCATTAAAGCCACCCACAATCATGGTGTTATTTTGTTGTGTTGGAAGGTAAGCAAGGGCAAGCTCCTAGCTTGGTGGACACGATACAGAGCAATTTATGTAAAAAATTTTAAAAGTGTAGTCTGTTCTGTTAATGTGTGTTTGGATGAATTGGATTTTCATTGGGCTATGGCGTGGAATGGAGGTTGAGGTGACTCTCGTGGTTTTGATTAAGGGATTGTCTCTGATCTATCTGATTAGGTCTCCGCCTCTCTCGTTCCTTTGTCTGTCTTTCCCAATGTGCGTCTACCATGTTCCGTTTGTGATGGGAGCGTGAGTTTGAGCTTTAATTCCTATGCGCATTTTGTTTTCGATGCGGAATTCCTCGAGTTCAATTTTTTTATTGCGTATACCGGTAATGTTTAGTTGAAAGATGATGAGTATGCCTCTTTGTGGTATATTCTTTCGAAAGGGAATGTGCGTTGTTTGCAGAGCTGGGCAGTATTTAAATACATACATATGTATTTAAATACAGTTGTGTATTTATAAGTATAAATACATTGTTTTTCATATATTTAAATACTTTAATAAATATTTAAATACAATGTATTTAAATACTCAAAATATAAAATCAAAAATACTTTTTATACCAGTTAATTGACCATAAACCGGACCAACTACTCGTATCTGACAACCCCGAACAGTGAACACGGTGTGATGCTGAGTCATGAAGTCAGTTATGATCAGTAATCAGATGTGAGCTACCCTTCGTTGCAACTTGCAAGTGGATTATAATTTATTGTATGCAGGTCATGGCTTCAACAAGTAAATCCCATTAATCAAACAGTGAGATATATACCGATAACCATTTAGTGCATCCTCTGTTTGATCGAAAATACTTTAAAATTGAATCAAAGTAACTTGCACTTCTTGCTGTCTAACCGCCATGTCTCTGCTGCAAGCAATGCTACAATGAATCTGTACATTCATCTGAAGGTAAAAGATTTCTTAGACATTACAAAAAATAATTGCTAGTTCAAGCAGGTAAGTTAGTGTTTAATACTTTTTGTGATAAATAATGTGTAATATAAATCGATGTAATAAACAATTTATCGCAAATTTTACACTCTAGCTTGACACATGTGCAAGTTTCCAGGCAAAGTTTGCGTTTTTGTTGTTTTTAGTGTGCATTAGGTAATGATGATAGTCAAAATCTTCACTTTTGAGGTATGTGAAAAACGATTAATGCATTTAATGCGAATTATAACTTAATTTCTAGTTATGCCAGGTCTAATTAAGACTAGCTTATGGTATGCTATTCCTGAGTCTATTGTTTGTGAATCTTAAAACAAACACAGGCCAATTAATTAATTGAGCACTGAGACACATAGGCTACAGTTGGTAACTGGAGAACTCTTCCAGTAAACAACTAGGCCTGTTTAGATTTAAGTGACTTAGAGTTCATTATCTCCTGCCCTGTTAAACTACGAGGGTTGGTCAATTGGATATAAGGAAACAAGATATGAGGAAAAGTGTTTTATTATTTTTTCAATATAACTACCCTCGACTTCAATGCACTTGCGCCACTTGTCCCTGAGGCTTCGAATTCCCGACAACCAGAAATCTGCTGACTGCTCTTGAATCCACTCCTGGACAGAGAGCTGGACATCTTCATCGTCCCAAAACAGGTGTCCAATTAGTGCAGCCTCGAACTGGTGGAATAAAAGGTAGTCGCTAGGGGCCACATCTGGACTGTAGGGGGAATGGTTAAGCTCCTCGAATCTGCACTCGCGCACGGCAGCTTGTGCAACTCTGGCCTTGTGGACTTTGACGACGTTGAAGTCGATCATGGGGCGTGAGGTTTCTAGGGACCCAACAGGCAAAGACCTTGTTCATGGCAAAATTGTCGTTGATGATGTTGATAACACTTCCATGTGATATTCCAAGTTCTCGCTCGAATTCCTCGACCTTCACTCGTCGATTTTCGAGGATCCTCCTCTCTACACGGGCCACATTGTTCTCGTTGGTCACGTCTGACGGGCGTCCTGGACGAGGGTCATCTTCAAGGGACTCACGACCTTGGCTGAACTCCTTATTCCAGCGAGCAATGGTTGAATAGGAAGGGGCGGTGTCGGCGTACACTGCAACCATGCGTTCATGGATCTCTTTTGCATTCTTGCCTTCCTTGGTCAAAAATTTGATCACTGCGCGGTGCTCAACCTTCTCCATTGTTGAAAAATTTGTGACTGACAATCTGCGATCAGCTACTTCTTCTTAAATAGACGAGGCAGGAGTGTGCGGCTGCAGGTCCTGACTTGTCATAACTTGTCCTAACACCCCCAAAAAAGGCCCTCCCCCTTCCTCTGTTTTGCCCTACCGATTCGCAAAACTTATTGACCGCCCGTCGTATGCTGCCTGATAAATTTATGCACTTGTCAATCTGAAATCATATTTAAATGCTTTAATTAGGTAATTCACGTTTATTTTTTACAGCGATTACACCCTGGCATTATTAAAACTGTGCTAGAGTATGTGGCAACGAAACGAAAGAGGAAAACAAGTTTTAATCGAAGCGAACCATCATCATCAAATAGCACCAGCAAGCAACAAAAAAATATTATTATCGAAGAAAGGTTTGCAGCTAATCCCAAGAGAGTGAAACAAGTGGATGTTGATAAGAGCATTGCTGAATTCATAGTTCAGGGCATTTATCCTCTTGCTACCATTGAGCAACCAGCTTTTGTGAAAATTGTTACAAGTAAGCCAATCATCATCATCACATTACCTGCTAGTTGATTATTTATCATAAGAATACATTTTTTCCCAAAAAGTAATTTGTATATAATACATTGTCATTTATTAAGTCAGTTTGTATATACATAGTCAGTTATTGATAAAATGATTGTTCCTACTAAAATAACATTTTAAACGCTTCAACATTTTAACCACCTCATATTATTTTTTGTTTAATAGTATCACTTTTACTTTCAGCTTTAAATCCAACGGTGCATTTTATTTCACGGAGGAAACTCTCTCACAACTTGATTAACGAAGAAAAATGCTTAAAGACGTTTTTAAAGAACAGGATACAAAATCTGTTTCATATATGTTTTACAGCAGTCATATGGCCTACACGTCACCGCAGTTTTATGGGTGTCACTGTTTATTGGATTAGGCTGTATGTTAGTATATTTTTAAAATATATGAAAGTTAAGGAAATCCTACCGGTGAATAATTGATATTTTTCTTATCTCGTAAGTTCATAACAAACTTTCAAAATATGCTTTAGAGATTGATGAGGCTACGTTTGAACGACACAGTGGGGCACTAGCTTGTTGCCGATTTATAGGTGAACACACTTATATTAAAATTGCAGAGCAGATGGAAGATATAATTAATAACTATAGTATTCCATTTGACAAGGTTGTGAACACCGCTACAGATAACGGTTCCAACTGTATCAAAGCATTTAAGAAATTTGGCAGCAAGGCTGTCAAGACCAAACAAGTTTATATCGATGATGACCAATCACAAAATGATTCAAATAATGAGCTTGAACATGATCTGTAAATGGAAACCACTTTGTTGGATGAATTACAAAACTCTTCCGATTTCAATTTTCGTATGTCCAATCATGTACTTTGCGCATCGCATACACTAAGTTTGGTGGCCACTAACGATGCTAAGCAGGCTCTAAAGACCCCTTCATTTTCAACCATCAACCACTCGGCGATGGGAAAATGTTCCGCACTTTGGAACAAGAATAGTGACCAAAATCCGCTGAAATTATTAAAAATGTATTGAACTGCACCTTGCGTCTACCTTGTCCATCACGGTGGAACTCGCTATACGACTCCCTCACCGTGCTACTGAAACACAAAACGAAGCTCCATGAACTAATGACTGCGTTAGAGCTACCAACATTCAAAACTCATGAAATTGAAATTCTCCAAGAGTATGTGGCTGTGCTGGCACCAGTTACCACGGCAATAGATCGAATCCAAGGGGATAAAAACACTTATTAAGGAGAGCTGCTGCCCACTCTATCAATGGGAGAAAATAAACTCAGTCAACTGGAATCTAAGACCCTAAAGTATTGCCGTCCACTGCTGATTGCCATTCGTGAAGGATTTCAAGAGAGATATAGAAATTATCTCTCCTTAGCTAATGAAAACTAAGTCACCGATGCCATACTTGCAACAGACGCACCCATACTTCAAACTACGTTGGATAGACATTAAACAGTCTTGGAACTCCTAGACTCAACGAGAGGTGATTAAAACTATCTTAATTCATGCTGCAGGTCCTGCCAATATTGTTGTTGATGAAGACCTTAAAGCACACAACAATACATCTAGCAGTGGTGCATCAGATAGCGATGAGTACTTTGGCTTTACTCACAACTCTTCATCTTCAAGCTCGACTATTGCACCACCTGCAGCCATGAAAGTATTGGCATTTCTACAAGATCCCGATTGGACCATCAACAGTGTGGAAAAACATCCTCTCATAAAAATGCTGTTCCTCCGATACAACACAACACTGCCATCTTCAGCACCGGTTGAGCGGCTATTCTCATTTGCTGGAATCACTCTGATTCACAAAAGAAACTCTCTATTCAGACAAAACTTTTGAAAGATTAGTTTTGCTCTGCAGCAACCGTGAAATAGAGTAGAACATCCTTTATAAGATGCCTTTTGTTAACATTCGTTTTATATTTATGTTGATTTCATTTACTCATTAACTGCTAGTTACACTAATAATATGATACATTAATAATATGATAAGTATAATACTTCACTAGATTTACATTCTAAGTTATTTTGCTTTTGTTATGTACTAAAAATGGAATTAATCGAAAATTATCCTTTATCAAGCATTTTATTTTGTTCATCATGATTATCACAACACATTTTATAAAATGTGTATGTATTTGAAGTGTATTTACAAATTATTTAAATACAATCGCCATATTTAGTATTTGGTATTTTTTTAAGGAGTTAAAAAATACATTAGAAAACCTATTTAAAAACATATATTAAGACTGATCCTAAAAATTTCCGGCCTATTTCCATTATTTAGGGCTCTGATAAACTCTTTGGAATCCATTGTTTGTGATAAAATCGTGGAGAATCTCTGAATAAATAACTAAATAAATGACATAGCACGGCTTTCGTCAAAAATGCACATGTTTAATTAATTTGTTTGATTTAGTTGACAAAATTATTATGACGTTTGGCTAAAATAAAGTGTAGATGTTGTTTATATTGAATTTAAAAATGCTTTTGACACCGTTGCACATAAAAAACCCCTTAATAAAGCTAACCGTGTTTATCAATGTAATTTTATGAATCAATATTTGAGTTATATTACGGAGCTACCAGAAATAATGGTCTCACTCTAGTTAAAATAGGATTGAGCAGGAATAGTATAAAATTTATTTTCGTATAAAATAACACAAACTTGGAATAATTAGACTATGAATTTCGTTGAAAACACTAGAGTAAATATGTTTAAGAATAGAATCGACAAATATTACTCTAATATTACTCTAATATATACTTTTGAAGAAATAAGATTGTAAAACAAATTTTTTATCTCTATCTTGTGTCTTTCTCTTACCTCCCCTTCACTTGTCTCTTTCGCCACTTTTTATATTTATGGCTCAGGTCTAGACTGGGTCTTAGGGGCATTGCTGATTGGTAATTCAGTAATAAGTTCCTATTCCTTTAATATCTCCCTGCTCTATGGCCCTACTCCTTTATTGCCTATTTTCTCACCTCTTTCAGTCTTACTTCCTCTCTAAAAACCATATTAGCCCATAATTGATACCAATTTTATTTATTTCCCTATGCGGTCATTAATACTCGTAGCCTCATATGAACTATGAACGATGTAAGTGGGTAGGTGTGGGTAGGGGGTAAAGAAAGGGTGTGGGGGACAGATAGCTGAAAATAGACAAGGGAGGTAAAGAAAAAGAAGTGTGGTAGGGTGCAAAGAGATGCCAAGTGCCTGGTGATCAGGCCTATCGCTTTTAAATATTTTCTTGTTTTGTGGTTCCTTTGTTGTCTTTGGGATAGTTTATATTATTATGGCGTTCAAGCCATTTGTCTTCAAAAAAATAATGTTCTTTGACTGGATATGTTATGTGCATTTGCTGTTGTAGTAATAAATTACTTTAATCACTTTTACTATTATGCTTAGTGTGTTTTTGTATATCTTGAGGTAAGTGTAAATCGTGTCTTTTGTTCTTTCTTTGATGTCTTCTTCATTATAATTGGGTCTTCATCGGTGAATTTGATGTCGATATTCCGTGAATTCTTGTAGAAATTGGTGAGGTTTTTTAATTAGGTTTTCTTTTCTTGGTCGGATTTCTTGGTTTGGGTAAAAACATTCTTATTCTCATGCGTAGAACGGCATTTCTGCTCCGCCAGCTTTTTAGCTGGCGGAGCTTTGAGCTCGAAAATCTGGCGCGACTTATACCTCTTCTGTTCTGGTTAATCATTTATACGATATATTCGTTCAATTCTCGATTAATCAGTTCCTGCCTATTCCTTGTCCGTTCTTCTATGGCAACGTTAATGAGACTTAACCCCGCCTCCCGGTGCAGCTCTTCTTGACGTCTTCTTTCTCGACTGAGTGTATCTGTAATTAGGTACACACATTTGTTCTGCACCACTTGTATTTTCCAGTTTTGTGCCTTCAAAACACACGAAAGGGCGGAAGCGGGGTATAGCAGCGTTGATCTTACAAGTGCATTGTAAATCTTTTTCTTATTGCTTTCACAGAGATTTCTGAACATGTATAGAGTTATGACTATAGCTGTGGCCTTGGTGATTCTTTTACGGACGCGCTTCGTGTACTCGGTTGAATTAATCTTTATTCCGAGTACATTGAACTCCGTGCTGTAGATATAGCGTCGAACACCCACCCTGACAGAGTTAAGTAATCTCCTGCGCTTGAGGATTACTTTGATCTTTTCTTGGTTCATGCAGATTTTCCACCGGGCCTCGTAGGTGTTAATGTTTTCAATTTCTGCTCCTGTCATACGAGCTTGACAAGGCGCATTCCTTCATGGAAAAGTGATTCCCTGGGTGAAATCATCGGCGAATTGAATGTTGAGGTAATTGGGGATCACAGCAGCTAGAAGATCAGTGGTTAAATAAAGTAGAGAGTGGGAGACAGGAACCACCACCCCTGTGGGAGGCCTGCAGTGAGCGGAAACTTCGGTCCCTCCGTGCACCCTAAACTGATATACGTCGCTCTCTCCATGACATAGTCACAGAGAGTTCTTTCTAATTTTTCACTTAGGCCCAGTCGTAAGATCTTGTAATGCATTCCCCGTTCCCATACCTTATCAAACGCTTTTGATACATCCCGACAAACAATGTCCACGTAACTTCTTTCGGGTTTTGCTTGGCCTAGCTTTTCCGTGATGAAATTAATCGTCATCTCCGTAATTGGTTTACTCCTAAACCCGAATTGATATGGGTTGAAGAGGAAGTTTTCCTCCAGGTGAGACGCCAGTCTTATGTTGAGGATATTCTCGAAGAGCTTTCGCCAAATTCTAGAAGTGAAATTGGCCGGTAGCTATCCTTCAACGTTGGGTCCTTTCCGTGCGTAGGCAAGAAAATAATCTCGGCCGTTTTATAAGCATCTGGAAAGTATCCCGTGTTCAGACAGGCATTAAATATCCTTTTCATCCCTTTGATGGAGTTATCTGGTGCCTTTTCAAAGTTTAACTTTGTAAGCCTCGATTGTTCTGGAGCTTTTTGTCGGAATGAGTGGAGCGTGCCGAGTATTTCTTCTTTGGTAATCTCGGCGTCTCCTTTGCGCTGTCTATCGACCTGGTGGTGAGGGTGCGTCTTGCGTATTTGGTCCTTAAGCTCGTCTATGATATTGCTTTCAAACTTTAGGTCATAGTGTTCGTTTTCCTTCTCAGTTATACTGAAGATTTTTCCCAATAACTTCGGAATAGCTCTTCAATTCTTCCATCTCCTGTTTCGATGTTTCCGTCTTCTTTTGGTAGTTCGATCTACTTCTTCTTCTCAGTCAATCCTTCGAGACGTCTAACCTCATTCTAAAATTCTTTGTAAGTTGCTTCGTGATCGAGGCTATCGATCGCAACATCCCATCCTCCCCATTGTTGTTCGAAGATCTACTGGTTGAGCTATTCTTTGATTTATTTACTTCGTTGCATTAAGGGAACTGATGCATTCCTGATGTTGATCTCATTCAATATCTTCAGCTCACGGTATAAATCCTTTATGTATTCGGTCCATCTGTAGGTAAAGATGGCCCTATACTCGGATTTAGGGATACAAGCCTTATCTGCGTTGATGAGATGGTTATTGAGGTCGCGGAGTGTCTCGTCAATCTCCTCAAGAATTGCCTCTTCCAAGTTTGGCGGATCGTAGGCCTTGAAAAGGCATGCGTACCGTGTCCAGTCTGCTCGCCTGTAGTTCTTTCTGACTACAGCTGGAGTTTGTATAGGGTTCCTGTTGATAGTTAGTAGAATCCCTATATGGTCACTACATGGTACCTGGACTGGATCCATGTAGTAATTGAACGGCAGCTGACGATTCACCAGACAGATGTCTGGTTTTGTGGCACTTTCTCTCTTGACAAAGGTGTGGAAGTCAGGGCCTATTCGCTGGGAAATGTTTCTGTTCATAAATAGGTCCAGGCTTCTTCCTTTACCGTTGAAGGTCCTGTAACCGGATTCTCAACATTAATATAGTGGGGGCTCTTCTGTCAAATAAGCCAATGAGAGTGTTAATTAGTAACACGTCTCTCCTTGGTGGTTGATTTTCGGTAACAATGACCAACTTTCCTATGTCGAGTCCGACCTCAATCGCAAGGTAGAATTTTTCTAGATTTATTATTTCTTGTACTGAATCCCTTTCTTTATTGCAATAGCAGCACCGTCGAACCACTCCTGCGAATAATTCGTGATCAACGCATGTAGTTCTAGATTTTAATTTCTGCACTACGCGGGTCGATCCCGTGTTTCTAAATTAAGATGATATCTGCATCAATTTTTATGAATACATTTCCGTAAAGAGTCCTTTACGTCGTTCAGCCGTTGGTATTAATTTCCAGTATCTTCAGTGAATTCCGTAACATGGTGAATTGTTTTTACCTATGCTTCTTTTGATTCTTCTTTTTCTTCTTGGTGGCCGGCGGGGCGATTTTACTGTGCCCAGGGTTTTCCTTCTTCGGACGGCGACTTGGGGTTTGTACCTGCTCTTCGTAGCTCACGTACAGGAGCAGGGGCCCTTGGCGTTGTTTGAAGAGGAGGATGCTCTTCGGATTCCTCCGATGAAGGAGCTTCGATGATCTTCTCCAGTCCAGATTTAACAGTGTTATTTCTTATGACTGATTCTTCGAATCCCTTAGAGCATTCAGGGTCCGCAGGCATGATCACTGAAGGAACATTATTTGCCTTTAAGACTGCAATGAGGACCTGGTTTTAACACCTAGGCTTCACTGCATTAGCCACATTTGCGTGAGTAATGCAGATCAGAATCTTTGCACTCAGAATTTCTGTGATGTTCATCTGTGCAGGTGTAGTCTTCACTTCCCCATTTATCTTGGCAGCGCTGGCATAGGTCATCTCCTTAGCTTTATTCCTTCCTTTTGATTATATCTCGCTGCTTTGGTCCGTCAAGGCCATAGGCCTGTGTTCCCCTTTTCAGTTGAGACATTTCTTCTTAGTGATCTCGCACTTATCGAACCGATGTCCTTTTGTGGCGCATGCACTGCACCACAGTTTGTTTTTGTCCAGGTTGATCGTGGTTGAGAGCTTTTCTAGTTTATATCATACAAAGCACATCTGTATGATATTAAATCTCTCCTGCTGGATGTTCACTCCTGGGTTTCTCATATTAAAAATTAAGATTTCGTCCGTCGTCGCTTTCCTGGTCATGTCAGTGGTAGAGAAGGTTATTTTGCACACGTGGGTGTGTTCGCGGAATTTGGTTATATCCCGGACTTTTTCCCACGGGTTGCTCCTCATAATCTCTTCTTCCAGTTTTTCGGTTGAGTTTTTACCGAACCAACTCTCCACTTTGTGGCAAATGACACTGCGGTTCGTTGCCACTTCTGAGGAGGGGTGATCTTTGCTTCGAGTCCGATGCTCTTCAATGCGGTAGCTCTTTCTTCAGATAGGAGCCGGTCCACATCTTTTGTCTCTACACAGATGGCAATAAAACCTGATGAAACTTCAATCAATTTCACCAGGGCAACCTTATGTTCGAGGTAGAGGGTTTCGCATAGCTTCTTCTTTTCCGGGACCTTTTATTCTTGTATGGTCCTGTGGGAGATCCTCTTAGTGAGGGTCTCCATGGCCTTCTTCGTCCCCTACTATGTGATCTTATTTTCTTCTTGTCCTCTGTAACCAATCTATAATTATTTTTGTATTTTGTGAGTGAAAAAGAATGTGAGTAGGGTGGTAAAGGCGGTAGTGGTTTGTGAAAGTTCAAAACTTCATTGATAGCGCTCCCGTCCATTTTACAGTTGGTCCCCCGCTCGGTTGCTGCCAGGA
This sequence comes from Ceratothoa steindachneri, assembly GCA_963969495.1. NCBI lineage: Eukaryota > Metazoa > Arthropoda > Malacostraca > Isopoda > Cymothoidae > Ceratothoa > Ceratothoa steindachneri. Next base: position 90,786,909 of record OZ018319.1, read on the forward strand.
TGATGGGTAATGGATGGATGGGATGGATCTCGAATGAGAACCTAAACAAGGATGAATTATGGTGGACTTGATGCAGTAGCGTTCGAATCAACGGCCGCTAAATTTTGGCACCTCCTCTCGGGTACTTGCGCTATAACTGCATCTAACTACATAGAGACGCCTGTTACTTCCCTCTTTGATGCTGGCCGGGTCCCCCGGGCGATTAGATATCTTCTCCGTCCAGGACTCGCAGTTATGCCCCAGTTTCGAGATAATTTCTGACTTATGCTTCCGTTGTGGGCTAGTCCTCAAACCAGTTTTGAAATAAGCCCTTAATTATGTCAGTCCAAGTGGCCCGCATAGTTAAGACGAAATCAATGAATGGCAGACATCCCAGCAGGTTCCCACTCAGGACGATGGACGGGAGCAATGAGGTGCTTAAGCCCTCATTTAATTATGAATCCTCGTGAAATAATGGTATTCCCTCTTTCTAAAGGGTGAAGCAAAATTCACCAAAAAATGCAAGTAAAAAATGCTGTATCCGTAGAATATTCAGCAGTGTGTAGTAATCGAATATTCGGCCGTGGTAAAAAATAGCCACATAACCTTGATGTGAAGTACAAGTGTTACTATGAGGATCCTCTTATCGATCTAACTGTAGATGACATATTTTAATGGAACTTCGGTTGAGAATGTATCAGACTGGACCCACCGCTCATTAGATCTGGCTCCATACAAGTGACGAGAAGAAGAGGGAGAAAGTCTTACATGGAAAATGTGGTGGCTAATTGTATAGGGGAAGCATTAAGAGGTACGCATCTCTCCAAGCTAAATATTATGATTATATATAAATTTTTTCAAGTTGGATCGAAAGTAATGTCATATTTTAGTGTATATATTATAAAAGAAAAGAAACTTAGAAATATGGAAATATTTAATCATAAACATTAACTTCCATTGCTTTCTAGAACCTCATTTTATATGTCAACAAGCTTGTAAATGCCACGCTTGTAAAATTCTTTAGGTTTTGATGCAAAATATGAATCCAACTCGTTTTCAAAGTCTTCTCTTGATATTAACCTAAGACCATCCAAATGGTTCTGTAATCCAATAAACAAAGGCAGGAGAATGAGGGGGATGAAGCAATATTTCCTAACCGAGCTCCTTCAAGAGATCTTTAGTCATTCAAGCTGTGTGAGGACGGACAATCTCGTAGCGGAGGATGACAACCCCTTCTGTTAACTAACAAGGGTCACCTTTTAACCAAAGTGGCTTTCAAACGACGAGGTTTATTGCAGTATAGAACTGTCTAACAGTTCGTAATGGACAATTCCTTCAATATCCCACCATACACTCAACATGATCTTTTAGGATAAAGTCTTCCTCTCGGTTGAGTAATTCTGCCCTTCTGACTCAGCACAAACAGTAGCGTTTGACATTATGATAAAAAAACCACTTCTCATCACCAGTAACAAACTTGCCCAAAATGATACCTGAAGGTATCGTGAAAGCAATCACTCACAGCGAGCAACACGCTGTTACAGATTGGTGAGATCCAGTTTCCAATCACTGGAACCTTTCCAATCCTTTTCATTTGGCGTAGGACAGTCGTGTGAGTTACGTTAAATTGTTCGGCGAATTCCTGTAACTTCTTTCAATTACTGCATCATCTCCATAAGTATTGGGAATAGATTTTGCCGCTGTACTTGAATTGACACCATTATGAAACTCATAGAGTAAAACGTGTCTAATGTGATCTTTAGATAAGAAGATATAGAGGTGAATATTGAAGAAGATTATGAATAATATTTTCAGTCTTAACTAAAAAGTATTAATTATTCATTATAGCATTCCTAAACGATAACAGAAGGCATTGGCATTCCTTTAATAAATACTATCTAAAGCTTTATTCTATAAAATCAGAGAATACTTTCGTTCCAACCTGATATATATATATATATATATATATATATATATATATATAGTGGGGGCAATATTCTTTCGCATGATCACTGTCTCGGGAAATAATAAAACGGTTATTTTAATTTTTGAGATATATTTGTTAAATTTAGGTCACTTTGTCTTCATGAGATTTTCAAGCGAAAAGACTCGTGAACTCACCAGTGGCCTCGATGAAAGCCTCCAGGCGACCTTGGAACCGGCCACACTCCTTCGTCACTATCTCTCGTTTTAGGACCCTGAAAGCTTTGGTCGTCCTTGCCGTCATCTCGTTCTTCGTGTTGCAGCTTGGTTTGTTAGTCGCTCTAGGTACCGCGCCCCACCAAAAAGGCCGATGAAGTTTAACAGGAGTCAGGCAGGAGCATGGTCTTGGTCCTTCGGCATGACTGTAAGTACGTCCTTGAGTGGGACAACGAGATAGATATTGTTCTGGGAGTTGATTTTATAGCATTGGCATAAATTCTTCTCTTCAAAGAATAACCACAGCATGGCCGGCTTCAAACGGTTTTTTTAACTTGTTGTTCAAGTTCTTGGTGTCTTTTAGTTGCTTTTCCTGCATCGGTGTGGACAGAAATTGTCCTTTTCTCATCTGGTCTGAAAGTAACGAATGTCGTCATGTACCACCAGCATGATGATCTCTTCATCTACAACTTTCTTCCTGGCAATGTCACGTATCATCTTCTGGCATAATGTTGTTGTTCTCCTGTATTTCGTTGACGACGAATTCCCTCTTCCTGATGATGTCAGGTCGTCGACCATGAGTCGCCTTGAATCTTTTCGCTCCTTTCTGAAGTTTTCCGTCACCCTTCTGTAACGTTGAGGAAGTTTGAAATCTCCTTGGTGTCCTTCCGGCGCGGATTCCAAAGACTCCTTGCTTCTTCCACAAATATTATTTTTTTTTGGGGGGGGGGGGCAAAATTTTCCAGGCAAAATAAAGTAAAAATTCTTAATGTTTTTTCGACAACGAAGGAAAAATGCGAAAATTTGTTTCGAGGAATACAATATGAATAAGGGTCATTAAGTGTCATGAATGAATTTTAAGGCATCGATTTTCAACTGAAGTTTCTGACCTTAGGCTTTGAGGGGAGATATCTGTGGATGTTGTGATAATATCAAAGAAAAAAGCGTATCATTTTTCTATTTCTGCATTTATTTTAGTTGAGAATGGGCATGGTTAATTGACAAATAATTGGAAGAGAAACCAAATGACTCTAAATGCTGGACAGAAATCCAAGTTGTGTTCAAAATATTGTGAAATAACTTCTCTGTAACCTTTTACTAGTGAATTATTTTAATTTGATTAACATCGAAACTTCATTCAACCATAGTTTTCTTTCGTTTTATAAATCTGTGAATTTTGGTCTCTTTCCACGAACGCTTCTTTACTCTCGCTGTGCCGAGTTGTTTTCGATTCTCGAATTGAATTCGTTGCCTCCCGAGCGACACCTCGCAGCCTCCCTTTCTACGGTGGATTTGGTGCATTGCAGTAGGCCTACGAGTAAATTATTCTTTAAGACAGAAAACTACAAGTGCACCAATAAAAGGAAAAAGGTTCCATCATGAGAGAAAGTATGAAAGAGGGGAAATATAATCAGTAACAAATATAATCAATTGTAAATACTTGAACTGGAGTACTTGAAATTATCAAGAACTAGTTTGTACAAAGAGAACATGTATTCATAATTAAGAACTTTGACGAACTTAGGAATCGTGACGAAAGGAAAAGATTCGCAGCACTTAATTGCGGATTGACAAAGAATTTGATAACTGATGGAACCATGTGTAAAGATGATAGAGACAATGGAAAGAAACGTCTTTCTATTCAAAGATCATTGTGTTCACTTAGAAAAATGACGAATGTTTTGAAGCGGTTTAATACCCTCCTTCGGCCATAGTTGGGCCTCTTTATGACTGGGTAAGATTGGGAGAAATGACAAAAAGGTTGTAAGGGGAGATATGTATAGAAAGTAATAAAATTAGAATAAGTGTAAATGTGTCGAAGATATATAGATGCAGAACATCGTGCAACCTTTGGGTCTCGCAATCCTATATATGTAGGAAGAGTGCAATAGAAACGGGATCGATGCCAAGAACTAAAGTATTAACTTCAAAATCTAAATATTTTGGTTTAAAGAAAAGATTTCTAAAATTCATTGGGCGAAGAATGAAATAAAATTAACATGCAATCGATATCAACCTGAAATAATTTCATTTATTTGATAATATCAAAATTGTTTTCATTTCTCTATCCCCTTCGCCATGCATTTTAATCTAGTTCACCTAAGATTTTAACAAATTTCTTTTATTTTAAAAATGTGAATTTATAGTATTGCAATTCCTACATTCGCATTCATCGTCCAAACTGAGCATGAAGGAAAAGTACGACCCCATCTGTGAAAATTAAAGGCATCTCCTCTAGAATACTGATTCAATTAAACAGTTTACTCCACTTTAAATTTTATTACTTAGAATGAAATATGTCTTTGAAACTCATAAAACCATTCTGCTTAATATAATGACATAGCCTCAAACTATTTGAACTTGATAAAAATACGGATCTTTAGCGAGTAAAATTGAAACAAAGTAGTGCCAGTTATTGAACGCTTTCCTTTTAATGAAAATGGAGGAGAGAATCTGATACACTTTATTGTGTATCAAAAAATAGAAAGTACAATTTTCAGATTATTTTAATTATTTAGACAATTTTTAGTTCCGTATTTTGAAAGTGATACGTATAAATAATACTGCTCTGCTGGAATATCATCCAGGAAATCTTGATGCATAGACTAGAATTGATAGGAGAGAAACAAATATTGAAAATATTTACTCATATTATTATTTAAATGTCCAAACAATTTACATAAATTCAAACTTTCGGGCAAAATTATCTATTTTATGCAAGGGAATTTGGCTCCTAGTTGAAAAAAGACACTACGGTGCTATACACTTGATGGTAGTGTGTGAGACTCATCGACAAAGAAAGAAAGATAAGAGAAAAACCCCGACATTACAAAGGATTTTTTCCCATTCCTCACTTATCATTTTTCATAATTATAACAACGTTAATTTACATTGTTGTTATAGCACTTTATTTCATAATCAAAACCATTAAAGTAAACTCTTTGTTTAGGATTTTATCTATAATTGTACCTTCTAATCTCCCGGGAGAGATTCTGTATCGCTTTTTCCTATACTGTATAACTCGCGTAAATGTATCAGATTTTTTTACCTGTATCCTAACAAACTTCGTCTTTTTGTCTCCTGAACCACTCTAGTGGTTCCACCCCATACCTATTGTTAAGTTACTCCTAATTCATATACTCTAGCTAATTCAAGCTTCTATTTTGTTTAACTTTGTTTTTCTCCAAGGCTTAGTAATGGGTTATATACTCTTTTCCACACCTTTTCATTCATTGGACATTGCCTATACAGGGTATATATGCAGACAGTACACTCTCTCCAGAAAGTAATTTTACCTTACATAATAACACAAGTTTACCCCAAGTTCATGAACTGCTTATTGCAGGATAACGAAATTTAGAGGCATTAAGATGAATATATCGTTAGTTACATTCACAAGTTTCAACAAGTTTGATAGACAAAGAAAGAAGTAACAACACTTTTTACGAAAATCCGAAACCAAAGAATATGCAATATTATTTTCACATCGATATGTTTAGTTATATGGTTTAAATTATAACACAGTTTCGAGATTATACGACTAGTTTCTGTCACCTTTATATAAAACAGACCAGCCAGGAATAGTCTAGAATTATGTGCCTTTGCAAAACTCAGCACTCTTATTCAACTAGCTATCCTCATGACGAAAGGTAGTGAACTATTATCCGACATAAAATCAATCAAATTATGATAATCAAATCTTAGTCGAGCTACAAGAGGATTTCTGAAGAAGTAAATGTCCCTGAATTTAGACTATAGTCAGTAATAGAAAAGTTTAAGGAATTGGGTACAACTACAAATCTTCTCCATTCAGGTCGTCCTTGAAAGATGTAACTAAAGAAGGTTCGGAGGATCCTTAGAATCTGCTGAAAATAGCCCGAGGATGACTAGAAGGAAGATGAAGGATCAATTAGAAGAGGAAGACTTCTATGTTAGTTTTAACACAGTCCAATATGTTGGATATGCGGAAATCCATTAACGTTGTCCGGAGAAGAGAACTTTATTCAAAACATTCATTTGAAATCACGTCTCAACTACGCCAACCATCATTAGGAGAAAGATTTTAATTCTTTGGAGACATGTGTATGGTCTGATGAAACGAAGATGGAGTTGTTCGCCATAAATGATGTCAGATATGTTTGACGTGAAAGTAGTGAGGCTGGTCTTCCAAAATATACTGTTTCTATAATAAGACATGGATATGGATCTATTATGCTATGGGACAATTTCTCTGCAAGCGTTTATACACTTTATAAAATTAACGGTTCAACGAGAAAATCATAAATACTATAGAAATATTCTTGAAGATTATCTGAAGATTAATACTCGCAACCTTGGTCAAGGAAGTCTGGTTCTTTCAACATGACAAAGACCCTAAACACATTGAAATTGGTTTGTCCCTCGTTTAAAGAAACTAAAATAAAACCGTTTTGGAGTGGCCTTCACAGTCGCCATACATCAATACAAGAGAGAATATAATGACACGACCCGAAGGTCTACATCTATGTAAGATGTCTCCAAAGCATCGATGAAGTGAATAGGTTTGCAAAGACCAGTGGGACAAAATTGCATCCGAATTTTTTAAACAGTCATAAACTATAAAAATCGGTTTTGAGAGTCATTAGCAAAAATGTTATACTATTGAATATTAGTTATCAAAGTGTATAAGGTAGGAATACTTATTTAGCGCAAATATTTGTAAGAACATGTCATTTGTCTATAAAAAAATTTAAATATTGTTGTGTGCCCCCAAATTTCGTTACTCTGCAATAAATGGTTGATGAGCTATGCTGAAAAGTTGTACTTTTAGGTAGGCGGGTCAATACTTTCTGCAACAAGTGTACATTTTCCTTTGATGTACATTGCCTATCGAGGTTATCTCTTCTTTGAAGGGCATTTACATCCAGGACAGTGTCTCTCTAGTGCCTGCTCATTTGTGGCATGGAGGAAAGATTTTCGCAAAGCATATTTAAATGTTCGTTGTTTTCTTAAATTTTTATCATTAATTTTGAGAAGTTTATGTTAAAAATATTTACTTTTTCCTGAAAGGAAACCTCGCTTTGTTCCCAAATAAGAGCAGGTGAACGAGAGTTGCGTGCATTTGAGTTGTTCCTAAGCGCCCAAGATAGTCTCCACCTTTGTTTGCTTGTAGTTATGTTCCTTCACACATTCTCACTTCCTTTTAATCGTTTGTTTTCGCATTTCAACGAATTAAAATGGCCAAACTTCCCCTTCCAGTCTCCAGCTCAAATCACAGCAGCACCAAGAATCTATCTATTAAGAAACAATTAAAAAGGCTAAAAATTAATATTTTATAGAAAAAAGCACGATTAAATGAAAAATATATATTATTATCCAGATATTACTTTAATGTAGGCACTAAAATACTTATTAAATGAAGGAAAATTTAAGCCCCCCAAATTTTTTGATCAATTTTTTCCATTCTTGTCTTATTCTGGAGTTTGCTTAAGCAGCTAAGCTCAGAAAGCTCCGTTTTTTTCAGTTTCTAAAGGATTAATTAATCTTTCTAGGTAGAAGTTAATATTCTAAGAAAAATTAAGATGTTTAAGATATTTAGAAAAAAATGGGCTGAAATAACATTTAAAGTTTGATTCACGTATGGCAAAGGAAAGATTTTGATTGAGTTTTTTAATTTTGATTTCATTCCTCTTAATATGCTCTTGATATGTTAACGTAAGGATCTTCGAGAAACTCTGATTTACCTCAGCAAATATAATTACAATTTTGGCGTCAAAAGATTAAGCGGAAGGAGAGAAGTTAGTGATATGAGGAAGATCGCCCCTACCATATATTGAAATAAGAGTAAATAAGAAGATTTCGGATAGAGGCCCAGACTCCTATTCATAAATAGACCGTTTTGAGATGACTGCACATAATATTTCGGGGTGGATGATGTAGCATGGAAATGGCATACCTCTCATCAGTGTGTACCTTGCACCGGGGTGTCAGCTGTAGCATGGAACATCATGCAGCAGCTGACATCTGGAGGATTGCTGGTGGGCCTTCCAGCAACAAGGCCCGAAGAGGATCTGCGGCTAGAAATCTATCATACATTTTCACTTCATCTCCTTCACTGTTTTTTTAAATTATTTATTAACCAAAATATCACCTCCACCTTCTACACTACTTGTAACATGAGCCTATTCTCAAATTAGGACTCTAGCTTGTGACTAACCACAACAATGTCACTTTATTTTACTTAATTGGTGTGGTATTTACTCTCGATGAGGTTAATATGTGGCATTTTTTATATTGAACAAAACAAACGTCACCTACTCGTTTAATTCTCACCTCTGTGTGGGAGATCAACAGAACGAAGAGTATAAAAGAACTTACAATCCAATCAAGACCAGCCCGAGAAGCAAAAGATCAAAGCTGCAGCAAATAAAGTATTAGATCATTCCCATTTTTTCAGATTTATCATCATTTATGGATAGAAATCAAGCAATTCTTTGAAGTTATTTATATATTAATTTAATAAGTAATATAATTCCCACCAGTGTCCATCTTTCTCGAACTTTTCGATATCATATTTGTAAAAATCGTTTGCCTTTGATTTATAAAATGATATATAAGGTTTTCTCGCCTACTTCTATTGCTAGCATCTTCATTCTCTTCAGGTGATTCGCTAAACTCATAAAAAAGTAGTATTCTGGTAAATATAAGTAGTATAAGTATCGGAAGATGACTCATTTGTTGTGAATCCATATTGTTAATCTTTAGTGCGGTATCTTGATGAAATACCACTCTTCTTCTATCGATAAACTTTGGCACCTTCTTTTCCTCAACTTGTGTACGTAAACAGTTTAACTGCGCCTAGCAAACATTTTGTGATATTTTGATTTGAGTTAAGAAGTTAAAATGGATTATGTCATTCATATCCAACAAACGTACAAGAGAATCTTCCGTAGACGAGGTCCTTGTTTCGGCTGGGGTATTGGTTATTTCTAAGACCTACCCAATGTCTAGGAAGTTAAATATAATTAAACATTACCCAGTTTTCGTTGCTTTAACAATCCTACTCAAAAGTGGTTCACTTTTTAGTCTAGAAAGGAGAGATAAACAAATATTGTTCATCTCGTGGTACAGACAACACTGTGACTAAAGATAAAAAACTAGTGGCATTTGAAAATAAGGGGCTCTGCGACTAATTTTGGGAGCTAACTGGTGGGATAGAGTGTCAAATTCCATGGCAGAATCAGAGAAATAACGAGGGGGGGGGAACAGGTCAATGAGTTTGTTAGATTTTCCCGTTGAAAATGGTTATGTCATGTTTATAGAAAGCAGGGTATAGTTCGGGATACACCAGGGTTGGTGGCCCCTGGTAGAAGAGGTAGAGGTAGGCCTAGGGAGACTTGGATAAGGACTATGAGCCAGGAAGCAGGAGATGATTGTTGGGAAGATCTTGACGCATTAGCTCAAGATGGCGTGACTTCATTGAGGCCCTATGCATGCCCGTGGGTGCCACAGAAAATGATTGATTGATCGTGCAAATGTACCTCTGACGTGTGACGAATCCATTGCCCCAATCGTGAATCCTTGTCTATCTCCTTTAAATAACAATGCACTGTGGAATGAATGAATGTAGATTTTCAAACGATTGTTCACCTGTTACAATCTGATTTTCTTCGACCCTTATTTTTAAAAGATCTCGAGCAAATTACACTGGTGGTCCTGAAAAGGGTGCATCCTTGAAACTAACCTTTCCAGATCGTGAAAAAAAGCAGCATTACCTATAAGAGGATTGTATAGATCACAGACAATCAAATTAACCATTTTATAACTATATACATAGCCCAAAGATTTATAATTAATATGAAATAACCCACACATAAAATGAACAAAACACAGAAAAAAGAGAAAAAAAACCCCACCGGGAAGCGACTAAATTTCAACCACTAAACTCTTCAGGCTGGAAGTTGATATACGGAATTTTCCCTTCGTCTACCTGTGTGCGACAGTGTGAAATAGCAATACGAATGATATGAAAGCAACTGTATCAGGACGGGTGAGAAGTGGGTGGCTCATAATTCCAGTTTGATCTGAGTCTTTTTGTCGGTTAGGTATAAGATAGTGGAATAAGCCCCCCTTTTACTGATCTCAGCGCCGCCAAGTCGGTGGTTCTGTTCTAGCCAAGGCTCGGAAGCTTTTTCTTTTCCAAACGGGTCCTTTCTTCCTACACATTTGCACTATATAACCACCATTTTCGACAGCATTTGATTTGATTGTCGGTTTTTTAACCGATCGAAAAAAAGAGGATTTTCACGACGTGGAAAAAAAATGAATACAGAAAAAGGAACAGGAATAGTCAATATGATTAATTATGAAATAGTGAAACGATCAATTCCCAACACCAAATAGTAGGATCCGGAATAAGTATTTACCTCCCAAAACAATTTCACTATTCGTGACATGGGTTAAATTTAGTTCATTATTCTTGACATGATTTCAAGTTCGTAGAAAGAATAGTGTGACTTAAAAATTCGAAAATGAACACCCTCGATAAATTGGCCAGAATTTGGACGAATCCGAATCCGACGTCAGTTTGTGGATTAACACCGTCAAGTCTTGGAAAAGTGGATAAAAAAATGGCTCTTATGTTCAAGATACGTCGTTAAAGCTCAAGAAAAATGGGGACAGATTTCACTATAATGCGACGAGGCAGAGCCTTATTTTAATCCCATCCATGCGAGAACCTATGAAGTTATAAACACCCTAATGCCTATTGATCCTTTAACAAATATTCACAAGGTCTGCTGATTCTTATTTATGACCTTACGACGTCCAAAACTTTGAATAATTCAAACACTAACCTTAGGAGGGCCCTGGGAGTTATATCAGTCGAAAGTGAATGTAAAACAATATAAAGGTTTCGTTAAAATCGTCCGATTAGTTACAATGTTATGACAAAAACAACAAAAAAGCAAACCGGGGACCGACCGACCGACATAGTGAGATGTAGAATTGCCCGCGACTAGACTCGCACGCAACAAAAAATCATATAAACATTTACACCCCCAAAATGAAAGACAAACAAAAAAAGAAGAGAAGAAAAGCGAGGAACGCAGAGGCGCCACACATTATTCCTTCGGACAATTGTAGCCACATCTTTCGCCCTTTAATCTGATCAATCTAAGTGTGAAGATGTAAGATTGTTACTCAATACTAAAAAGCGAAAACCAATAAGGACATCTACGGCAGAAGGTATTGAAAGAGAAATTTGTAAAAAAAATGGGCAAAATGGAGGTAATAATAATTTGTGTAAATTAAATAACCACAGGCTTTGTTTCGTAATCCTAAAAGTCAAAATCCCGAAGGCAATTATTCCTAAAAGCCAAATTGGACGCATTTGTATGTATATTCATGCTTGACCTATCCAACCCCACCCAACCTAACCTAACCTAATCAAACTTACCTAACTTAATTTAACCTAAACTACCTTACTTAAGCTAAGTAAACCTCTTTAACCTAACCTATCCTAACCTATACTAACATAAGATACCTAAACTAAACAAAGTGACCTAATCTAACCTGACCCAACTTAATCTACCTAACCTAACCTAATCTATCTTACTCTATCAGAACTTGCTTACCCTACCCTATCTTAATCTAATCTAGTATAATCTCACCTAAACTACCTAACCCAACCTAATTTAATCTAACCTAACCTACTTAACATAATCTCTCATGATCTACCCTATCTCACCTAACCCTCCTAACTTAACGTATCCTCGCCTAACTAACCTAACCCAATCACTCTAATCAAATCAAATCAAACATAACCTAACCTAACCTAACCTAACCTAACCTAACCTGAGTGTAATCACCTTTTTTTCTCCTGCTGAAAGGCGATGAAAATGTCTGTCTCTGCCAAACTGGTGTAGTGTTTGTTTGTATCACTCTTAAAATTTGAAATAAATGTAATTTCTTTATACTTTAAAATTTAAGATGGCAGCTTTTTTTTACTGGAGTTAGAAATGTTCGAAATACTTATCCTGCCTAGACAAACAACCTACGGTACGCCCATGAGCATGTGCAAAAATTCAGCATTTTGGCTTTTATACATACCTGGTGTGAATAAAGAACGGATAAATTAAAAAAAAGTAAAAGAGCTTATTAGAATATTAAAAAGGGAGTACTAATAGGATTAATGGTAAACGGATTTGCCTTAGCAAGTATCGTCAACTTAATACGTTATGTACGATATGGCATATTTGAAACACTCGTTAACAAGTTTATATTAAGTGCAGGTACCCAAAAGTACAAGTTTAGCGCTCTCCTGCTCAGAACTATGACTGTATGGTAGTAGATATATTTCACGTTTGAACATAAAATTAGGTGAATCGTTAAATTGAGGACTTCATGTGAATTGGGGAGAATCCATATTTTTATAATATCTCAAAATAACATAGCTAGCGAGGGACCTAACTCTTAAATTCTTAGCTACAAATTAGTAAATTGCAAAAACATTTACTTATGATATAAATCAAATGTCCACCAACAAGTAGGGAAGATAAACAAAAGGAAAATGAGAAAAAAAATAACTAAAAAGATCCATCATGACAAGACAAATTCACCTGAGGCAAGCGCGCCTCCCCCGGGAAAACTCTAAGAGCACAGTAAATGTTTGGGTAAGAAAGGAGCAGAAAATCAAAGTTTGAAAGAATAAATGGAAAGTCGTAGCGGAAATGGGAAAAATAGAACCTGTGTCAACTTTAATGGGCGAGGACGAGACCTAAACTCTCAAGAAATTAAGAGGAAATTGGATGTAGTTGAAATGAGTTTGTTAGGATGGAAGCTAAGAGAAAGAAGGCTATGTAAAAGGATGAACGCGGAAATAAGAGAATTAACAGAACGAATATAGCAAGAAAAGGTTTATCCTAACTATTCTTTGTCGAAATGACCTCTCGTCTTTGTACAATTGCGATGTTAAACGACCAAGAAGGCAGTGTCATTATCTCGCCCTCGAGATAACGAAGGAAACCGACTTAACAAACTATGCCGTTAAAAGGGTCCGATTGTTTCATTTCGTTAACTAATGACTCAAACTTTATAAAAGTAGTTTTTTCTTTATCGTCCTCAGTACCTTAATTAATCTATTCAAGCTATCCCTACTCCTTCTGCCACATTTTTATTCCCTTTAAATTCGTTACATTAAAAAACACTTATCAAAGCATATCTGGCTTTGACAAACACACATGCTCCAGTTAATTCACGCTTCTTAAACCGGCCTTCACAACCATATTTTTACGATACATTTAAGCTCCATTATGATTGCGTGAATTAGGTTTTTCTTATTATATGACCAAATTACAATTTTCTCTTCGAAAATGAGAAAACCGCTAAAACTCGCTATTCTCGCAACTTAAGAATTCTCGGTTTTGGCTCTCAAAATTGGCGTGAAATCGATTAAGTCTCCATCATTTAATCGAGGCTGGGAGTTGTAGCGCTAAATCGCGATTTATTTGAAAGGAACATAACGTTCTCCATACCTAATTTGCCACTGTTCTTATTTTAAGTTTGTTCTCGCATAGCTTTTGAAGAACCTTTTACTAAGCCATCACCTGACCAGAGTAATTCGAATTCCGCAAGCTATCTTTAATTTTCAATAATCTATAACAAAAATAATGGGCAGATACAGCAAAGGTATTAATGCTAAAAATGCTTTTAACACGTAGACTGTCGCTCCAATTGTTTGTCGAAATATTCCAATGCCGATACGCTAAATAATACATGATACTCATATTTTTTTATTTTTATGTATCATATACACTATCCTTTACTTAAGTATTTTAAAAAATATGATGAGTAGGTAATATAAAGATTTAATATGATACAATCGTATATTCAGGAAATGATACTAAATAAACTAAAATAATAAAATTTTGACATGTGCAAAATAAGAACGATCTTTTCAGGAACATTCTAGAAGTACCCTGGAATCATCTGGCAACAATTTGCTCAGTATGTAATAACTGTACAGTCACCACCGCTTGTGAAAGTGACTCGTAAGCTCCATCAGGGAATTGCTCGCCTGAAGACTTTGGAGCGGATACTTTCTGCGATTTCAAGAGGGGTAGAAAGATCCAAGAGTGGGATTTCACATGGTCAAGTACCATGCCTATTTCTTACTAAGACACCAAAGTCTTAAGTAACTTATACTACCCAGACGTCTAATTACTTGAAAAAATAAAAAAAGTTCCAGGACAATTTGTGTATTTGGAGCAAAATGTTTCCTAAATAACATAATTACGGAATCTGTAGAACTTAAATATGTCGACATTGATGATGCTGAAAATGTTGGTATCACTGGAATCACTAGGACTCAACAGGAAGAAGCTCAGAACCTCTGGCCCACTCTGACGACTACTGTATTTTAAGTTGTTTTTCAGCTGCCAGCTGTACCTGCCCAGGATCATCTCTATCAATAAGCACGAGAGAAGCCTCAATAATCTCAAGCATCAGGAAAATGAACTTACGCAGCTATGTTTATACATTTTAAGGCGAACGTTAAGGCAGAGGTCCATCTCGTGGAAATGCGGAAAAACACAAGGATTAGACTATACGCATTACATATACAACATCCACATGCAGCCCGTCATCATTGCTGGTATTGACTATGTTGGAATAGAATTGTCTAAATAATAAGCCAATACAAGTGTATTGTAGGAGAATAGCATAATGCACTCACGTTTCCCCACCACACTTCCGGGCGGGCCGGTTATCAAACTTTCCCCTTCCGGCCCGATATCTTATGGTCTCCCGCCGGAAGAACCCGCCGACTATTTTAGCTAACCACTGCGTTCCTTCCTCGACTGGTTATCGATAGATGGGAGCCCATCTTGGCTTCAGGTGGTTCCCGGAAGTAGTGCAAAAGACAAAATGGAGGAGATAATCAAGCCGCTCTCACCCGTAGAAGGGCGCTTGATATCAAATCGACTTCCGGAGCCATGTGAGCCTCCCCCGAGTTTTGAGTATAAAAGATTAATTCTTTTAACCCTCGGTAGTAGAGCTTTCACAGCGTATGATGGGGGCATGAATTGCCTTTATCTCGGTGTAGTGGTAAATTGTCGAAGCACCAAGTCTTCAGAGAGGAGATCGGTCCCAGTTAGGGAGGCTCCTTACTACGTTGGTCTGCAAGTTAGTGCGGACCCAGGCTCGTACTTACGTTTTCAGAGCTGAAACTACAAACGGCCTCACTCTGGTTCCCTAAGCAAGAAAACTACATCTCGGCTTTTTTTTGTGACCCTACGCTTCGATAGGTATGTCACTTCGCCCCCCTCCTCATAGAGGCACGCCAAGATTCCTCGGAATTCACGAGCGTGGGACCTCTTTAACAAGAAGCTCCCGTCACCACCTTCTTCCAGCAGAATCATTACCTCATCGTCTCCACCCCTTTTAATTTTGTTTTTTTTTGTATTTTAGGTATACAATATAAAAAGGGTTAAGCCACTAACGATAACCCTTGCTGGCAGAATCTCACCCAGCATAGTAACTATTTGTATTTTCTTTATTTTTTTTATTATTGTGTATATTATTTGTCACCGCCGTATTATCTGGGGTTAAGTCGTAAAGCTCTTTCGTGAATCAGCGGATCTGACAGCGTATCCAAGATGTCTTCCTCCTCATTTGAGATGTTCCATTAAACAGGGACAAGTTTGGGGTCTTTCAAGCAAGGAATTGATCGAATACGTTCAGAACGAACAAAAAGATGAAGGTAAGAAAAAAAGAGAAGAACAACGAAGACAAGAAGAAGAGAAACGAAGACAAGGAGAAATAGGAGAGAGAGAGAGAGAGAGAGAGAGAGAGAGAGAGAGAGAGAGAGAGAGAGAGAGAGAGAGAGAGAGAAGAGGGAGAAAATTCGTCAACAGGAACGTGAGTTAAGTAGAGATCAAGTAGAAGTCAGTTTTTTTCGGGTCCAGAAGTTATCACCCTCAGGCCCCCGCATTAAAGCTCCCCCTTTCCTCTTTATGGAGATCAAGAGGACTTTTTCACTTACTTAACCCATTTCGAAAAGATCTTCGAAGTCAATGGGTGGGACATTGAGTCTGAAGGAGTAGGCCACCTGCTCCCGTTGCTCAATTCTCGTCTAAGAGAAATCTTTATTGCCCTCCCAACAAAAGCTACAATAGATTATTCATCTCTTAGAGCAGAACTCTTATCCAGGATTAATTTAAACCCTGAGTGCCACAGGAAAAATTTCGATCGTCTAGGATCCAGCCAGGACAGACGTATCTACAGTTCGGGTTCATCCTGAAGAAAAACCTCCAATTTTGGTTGGACTCGGCTAAAGTCGGTGGCAACTACGACTCACTGCTAGATTTTTTTTAAAAGACCAGCTAATGCACACCCTCCCTACGGAAATCCGTGTATTTGTGCAAGATAGACGTTCCTCTTCCTTTAACGAGTGCCTCGAAGAAGCGAATCTCTACGCCACAAATCATGAGTTATATCCTAAGGAGCAAAAGAAAAGCATTCCTCCGTCACCTAAGAACTAATGACAATCACAACCGAGAAAAGCCCCTTATTTATTAAAAGTCCCAGGCCCGTTTAAACCCAAAGGTAACCACCATAAGAAGCAAGAAGAGGTTAAACCCCCAATTTTTGATGCTCCGTCGAGTAACCCCTACCGGAGTAACCCCATTGTATGCTTCTTTTGCGGAACCACTGGTCACTACAAATCTCAGTGTCCACAAAACTGCCGCTTTCGCTTTGCCCCTGAACAACAGGTCCACCAAGTCTCCGCAACTCTCGCTGCCGAACAGCCTACCGCGCATGGCGCCTCTGCTATCTTCGTCGACCTCTCAGGAGCACCAGGTGAACTTTCTTTTTAATAACAGTTCTTCCGGTGGGCTCAAATTCGAGACCGGGTCCATTAATGGATGTAGAGTATTCACTCTGGTGAGATATACAGGGTGTACGTGTATAGTAGTATCGGACAAGCTGCTTCTCCCTTTCGACCCACAACATAAGAAATTCTCTGTCGTACACGATTTCTTGGGAAGAGCTAATAAATTCCCAGTGGTCCGTTGTCACGTAAAATGCATCTATTTTACGTGGTAGACCGAGGTCGTAGCTGCTCCGATTAAGTTTTGTGCAGTGTTGTGGGCCAGAGCGCGCAGCTCTTCCCAACTACTGTGTCGCAAACTGTCGTTACCTAGGCTCAGGTTGATAGAGACACCTGCCCCAACGCGTCTTTCAAGCCCCCATGCAGACACGATTACGAGGGACTGAATAACGCCCAATTCATCAGTGCCCAAAAGGACTGCCTTTCCCTCCAATATTTATGGGAAAAGGCCAAACGAGGAGAGACAGAATCTGTTCGTGGAGACCGAAAAGTGAGGTATGTGACAGAAGACGCTTTGTTATTTTGTACTTCCCCGGATCCAGTAGGCTTCCCGTTCAAGGCCCTTTGCGTGCCTAGGTCCTACGTTGCGAAGATTTTGCAAATAGCACACGAAGGTGTGTTTGCATGACACTTCAGCCATAATAAGACCTCGCAACGCGTATTTAAGTTTTGTTTTTTGATTGGTGCAGCCAAGGAAATCACAGAGTTTTGCAGGACCTGTGATATATGTAAAAATGTCACCGCCAAAGGACGATTACAACTGGACCCCCTTCAGAAGACTCCAGTTATATCAAAACCATTTTTCAGGGTTGCCATCGATTTTATTAGACTCCTACGTTTTCACCCTTGTTGATTGGGCCACCCGGTTCC
Source organism: Ceratothoa steindachneri (assembly GCA_963969495.1). Classification (NCBI taxonomy): domain Eukaryota; kingdom Metazoa; phylum Arthropoda; class Malacostraca; order Isopoda; family Cymothoidae; genus Ceratothoa; species Ceratothoa steindachneri. The sequence goes on from OZ018319.1 coordinate 90,804,766, forward strand.
CCGAAGCAATCGCTCTCAAAAAAATAATAGAATCTCGTGTGTCAAGGCATTAATCTCTTTTTTTTTCACGGGTAAGGATCCCTAAAGAGGTCCTCTCTGACAGGGGTTGCGAATTTATGTCTGAATTGATGGAGCATATGAGTAAGTTGCTCCAAATTAGGCCCATTTTCACCACGCCCTTTCACCCCTCTGCAATAGGTATGTGCGAAAAGTTAAACACTACTTTGAAAAGCGTGCTTGAAAAGCTGTGCCAAGATCAGCCCCAGAAATGGCACCAGTACCTGTCAGTAGCTTTGTGTGTAGGGAGATTCCCCACCGAACTCTGGGATTCTTCCGATTCGAGCTTCTCTATGGTCGCAATGTCCGAGGTCCACTGAGCATTCTCAAGGAGCTCCTCACGAACTCTCGATTTGATGAGGAACTAAAGACCTCCTACTCGTATGTTCTGGACTTGCGTGACAGGCTAAAAAAATGCTCGGAGGTTTCCGTGCAAAATTCCGAGATCAATCTAGAGAAGTATCGAACATATTTTGATATTAAATCTAAGGCACTTTAATTGAAACCAAGCGATGAAGTTCTGCTTTTACTCCCCATGGACAACAACAAACTCACTCTTAAACCGGCTTAGGATCCACGGATTGACAATCAAGCCGTCCAAGTGCCACTCTGCTCATAACACTATCTTTTACTTAGGGTTCAAAGTAGGAGAGGGACAATTAGCCCCCCAGGAGGACAAGGTTGAGGCAATAGAAGGCATGCCAAGAAACAGCTTCTTTTGTTTCTTGGCTCCGTATCCTTCTATCGGCGGTTCATCACTCAATTTGCTTCCATAGCGTCACCCGTCAATGACCTCAAAATGGCTGCACCAGACCCCATCCTATGAGATCCCGCCACGACTGCGAGTTTCGGTGAGCTAAAGAAAAAATTGGTCTTCGCTCCTATACTCCGTTTGCCCAATCCCCAGAAAAATTCGGCATACGAACTGATGCCTCTAATCTCGGCATCGGTTGCATTTTATTACAATATGAGGAAGAAGGAACCTCATTTCCAGTGGCATACGTGAGCCGGAAGCTGTTGGTTTGCGAAAGAGCATACGCTACTATAGAAGTTGAAGCTTTAGCAATCATTTATGACATTCAAAAATTTAGGATGTACTTGATTGGTAGACCTTTTACTGTCGAAACGGACCATAGGCCTCTAGCCTACTTTAAAAATTTTAAAAGTCAACGGCAGACTTATAAGATGGCCCCTTGTATTGCCAGAATACCAATACAATGTATCTTACGTAAAAGGAACAAATGACGTCATTGCTGATAATTTATCACACAATCCGATAGACGAAGGCCCTAGTTGTGGCGACTAACCGGAACTGTCCGGCCATTTTTTTTTTTTTTCCTCTTGTATATATGTATATTCTATTTTTTAATATGTTATTTCTAAAACCTTGTCACGAAATAGTGCCATTTCATTATGTTAATTTTTTTTGTGTGTTTCGCGTATGTACTTGTATGTTTTCTGGGATCTCATTTTGGCTATAGATTGTAACTGTGAGTAGGTTATATCTTGTGACATTATCCCTTATTCCAATTCAGAATAATGGGTAGGGATGTAGGAGAATAGCACAATGCACTCACGTTTCCCCACCTCCCTTCCGCCCCGATATCTGAAAGGCTCCCGCCGGAAGAACCCGCCGATCATTTTAGCAAATTGTCGCGTTACTTCATCGACTGGTTATCGATAGATGGGATCCCATCTTGGCTTCCGGTGGTTCCCGGAAGTAGTGCAAAGGACGAAATGGAGGAGATAATCAAGCCGCTCTCCCTCGAAGAAGGGTGCTTGATATCAAATCGACTTCCGGAGCCATGTAAGCCTCCCCCGAGTTTCGAGTATAAAAGATTAATTCTTTTAGCCCTCGGTAGTAGAGCTTGCACAGCGTCTGGTGGGCAGGAATTCCCCTCTCTCTCGGTGTAGTGGTAAATCGTCGAAGCATCAAGTCTTCAGAGAGAAGATCGGTCTCAGTTAGGGAGGCTCCTTATCCTGTTGGTCTGCAAGTCAGTGCGGACCCAGATTCGTACTCACGTTTCAAAGCCGAAACTACAAACGGCCTCACTCTGGTTCCCTAAGCGAGAAAACTACATCTCGGCTTTTTTTTGTGACCCTACGCGTCAATAGGTCACTCCACTACACCCACCCCTCCTTCGCAGAGGCGGCATCCAATATTCCTCGGAGTTAACGAGCGTGGGGCCTTCTTGAACAAGAAGCTTTCGTCACCGCCTTCTTCCAGCAAAATCGTGACCTCATCGTCTCCTCCCTTATCTCATGCTTTCACTCACCAGCGCGACCCTACCTAGAATTGAAAGCATTAACTAATTTTGTTAGACGTTCCTTTGCTGTTTGGTACTTTTTTTTTAGTTGTATTTTGAATGTCAGCAACATTTTTTTTTAGCTTCATCTCATTCATATCTTGCTAAGAGCTGCAAAAAACTTCCAACTAGTTGAATGGTGAGCAGATATCTACTCCAAAAGCTCCGGTGCCATTCTTTGATTGTGTTATTTGTCTTTGACAAATCTTGCATAACTCTATCGTCACAAGACCGATTTTCTCTTTTAAATTTTGAAGCACGCCGTCTTCCACGTCTGTCAGGACGACCGAGCAAGGTGTCCTCAAAGTAACCGACAATGGATTTTGCTTCGACATGAAAAATATTTTGATCGTATGATAAGTAGATTAAATCTACTAACAATTTAATTAGAAGGTAGAAAAACAAGCGCTATAAGCATGCGTATATGCAAAGTAAATTCAGCATCAGTTACATAACGTACTTTAAGCCCATTTTCGCATACTTTCCTGTGAAGAAACTGGCCGAAATGAAAAAAACAACCACTACTTGAAACTGTTGGGAATTCTTGATTTAGTGCCGCAATCATTCCGATTGCAAAATCAGTCGTAAGAGATGCAATGTTCAAGTTAGGACATATGTAATAGCTTGACTTGTTTAAGAAATTCGGTGTAGGTCTTTGTTCTTTTACCCGGCAGCAATGCAAAAATTGTTGGAATCGAAAATCCGTTTTAATCCCACGATTGCTATACAATTGGTAAAGATGCTCGGTAGTTTTAAAAGTCTTATCAACATATAAATCAGGAAATGTTGAAATAAATTGCATAGTACGTTGCGTGGCAAAAATTAACATTCGTTCAGCATCATTGCCAGAGTCGTGCATTAAAAACTGATCTTCCTTATTTGTTAGGGTTTTTCTCCAGTAAGGACTAAATCTGCTCTAGTAGTCGGATTAACCAGTTCAATATGTTCCTTTTCACTGCCGCTGCTTGACTAAGTTGCTGACTGCTCTCAAATATTATGCAATGACTGTCTCGCGTATCTTTAGCTCAAGTTTTAGGTCAGCTTTTAACTTAGATACCTCAACTTCGGCTGCATTCCCACTCTGATTTGCGGTGTCATGAAAATTTAACTATTTCTTCATTGATTGCTGGATTTTGCACTTACTCTAAAATTCTTGACATTTCCAATCGATTTTATCGCTTTCTAATACGAGCGTTGGTTTATTTTTCGAACTATAAATAAATTCACTCATCACAGACAATTTATTAAGGGTTCTAACCATTGGGAAAGTTTATAGCGCACTGATAATGAAGTGAACTTGGGTTTAAGTTTTCAGTTTTGTTCGTTAACAACAATCCAACTATTTGGAAGTTTGTATCAGCTCTTAGATAGGAGTAGCGCATAACCTACATTTATAAGTAATCCTTTTTACAATAAAGTGCTTTACAATTTTTACCTTTTTACGATTCGAATGAATCGCATTTCATATCAATTTCGAGGATTTTCTTTCGAAGAAATGATTTGTCGAAGATCACTACTTTCGAAGAAGTGACTTTCGAAGAAATGAGCGTGAATCATGAAATATCCCAAGAATAAGGCATGGCACACTCTCTCATCCTTGATGAATAGAAGAGATGAAGAAGAAGAACAGACATTAAGTGCTGTTTACCGCATAAAAGCGATTCTCGGCTCGAACAGAGAAAAGCAACTGGTGCTAAAGAGAAGGAAAGAGGAGATAAGCTATCTCAAAGATGAACAAAAAGGCAACATATGCGATAGCCTCATCGAAAAAATAAATGAAGAAAAGACACCGACAGAAAACTGAAGGTGAATCAATACAATAGAAGGCAGATCTCTTGGGAGAAAAATAACATTAAGGAGGGAGGAAGGAAGAAAATCAAAGAACCATTAAAGAAAAGTTCAAACAAAACCGTAAAACCGTATTTCTAATAACATAAAAATAAAACAAAGACCTTAACCCCATAATCAGAGAGATGGTTCAATATAACCTTAGAACAACATATATAGAAAATATCCCTTGTGCTTGTCGTCGAACAGCAAAGGGAACCAATCTGGGACCAGAAGCACTATAACAACGGCAAACTAAAACTCTATTAATTTCCCTCGGGAATTAATCAGACATTGATTAAGCAAAGAAAAATACATTGGTCTTTAGAAACTGTAGCGATATATATATATATATATATATATATATATATATATATATATATATGTGTAAGTAAGGTACAGATGTAATACTTTACCCTTGTTTATAAAAAGTTGGGAGTGAAGGGCATGATATTGCCCTTGTTTTAAAGAGAAGGGGATTGGCTGTAAAGATGAATCCAACCTGCTTATAGATTTGGGAAAGGTCGCCATCTTTTCCACAATTCTCATCGGGAACTCGCTGTAATTTTTGCTCTCCTACCAAGGATTATTCGCTTATTTATCAAACTATGAGGCCTCTAAAATACGCCTTTCTCTGGTTCACACCTAGCGGAAGTATAAAAGAACTGACGTCTTGTGTTTAACTTAGCCACCATTATCTGAATTTGAGCTTAAACAACGCAAACATGATTCAATGATTAAGGCATAAAGTTCAGATTTCAGATGAAGGCTGTCTCTCCACTTTCCCTCTTTTCACTTAAGTCCCCACTATCTATTAAAGATCTATTGATCACGCCGGAAGATTAGCCATAATGTTCATTTGTGCTTTACAATTTTATTCTAAACTCCACTTACCAATTAGTACCTATTTATGCTCTATTCTACAAGATTAAGAACGATTAATTATTATTCATTATCATCACTAGAAGAGCTATGCCACCAGTTAATGAAGTAAGAAAGTGGTGTTATACTTTTTATTTTGATTCCACCTTATTCGCGGGAACATGCTCCAATCCACAGTGGTCCTCTCACCCTTCCCCCAATTCATCGTTCCTGGGCGAATACCGCTGCTCAGATCTTATTTTGGTGTGATAATTATATAACTATATCACATTGTAGTGATCGAGTTTACATTTATACCTGCGAATCAAGGGGGAAAATCTACGTATGTGTGTCGTATCAGTGTGATTACGGACGAAAAGAACGACGAAAAGCTGAGGGTTATCCTGTTTAACTTAAATCCCGAGTTATCTTCGATACCCTCAACATATATATATGTTAAAAACAAACCAGAGTATTAGAGCGCAAATTTCACTCCACGCGATTATTTTCGGTTTATATCTTTCCATATCATCTTCACCTGTAAAGTAAAATAAACTAATAAAAATATTCCTATCATGCAAACCACTTACGACTTTTGAATAAAGGTAAAGCACATGGGATCGATGGGAATATTTTTAGCTGGATTCAGTCATGACTTAGTGACAAACAGCAAAGAGTTAGTATAGACGAAAATAAATATGAGTGGGTGCATTTTACCATTGGGGTTCCTGGGGGGTCAGTGTTGTAGACGTTGTTATTGTTGATTATATATTCATGATCTTGTCTTAGGTATAAATAGCGACCTGAACATTTTGCCGATGATACTAGTTTATGTCGGATTATAAGGTCTGAACCTGATGGGCAGAAAAATGTCAAATAGAATTTAACATAAGGAAGGTCAGAAAACGAAAGAGACCTAGGTGCTATGATTTGTCCTGACTTCCCGGCATATAAAGCCGTGCATAGGTGCGAGGAATAAAGCTGCTAATAGGGTATTGAGGTTTATTGGGAGGAGTTCTGATGCCATTCTAAAACTGTACTTGACATTAGTTAAGCCTCATCTTGCCTATGCGGTGCAATTTGGGTCACCATATTATAGGAAGAACATTGATTTGCTTGAGTCTGTGCAAAAAAGGATGATTAAGATGATTCATGGGTTGAGAAGCTTACCTTAAGAGACTAAATCTTCATACATTAGAAAGGAAACGAGTCTGAGTAAACTTGATTGAAGTCGTCAGGGGAGGGGGGGAGGAATAAGGGAGACATAAGTGAGGTTCTTATTTTTATCAAAGTGGGAAAGGACAAGTAGCCATGGGTTTAAGTTGGACAAGTTTAGGTATAGGAAAGAGATTAGTAAAAATTGATTTACAAATCGAGTGATAGATAAATGGAATAGATCCACTAGTAATGTGATAGAAGCGACCTCCCTGTAGAGTTTTAAGAAGAGATTGGATATATTTATGGATGAGATGCTAGGTGAGGTGGGACGGAACTGGGTGGCAGGAACTTGAGCTGCCTCGTATATGTAGGCTATTTATTAGCCTTTAGGTAGACTCCTTATTTTCTTATGTTCTTAGACATTAATCAGTAGGCTTTACCTTGAGGTGATAAACAATATATTTATGGATTAGGCTATTGACATATCGGTGACATTTAAGCTGTCCTTCGTATATAAAATTTCTAAGAATGGTTAATTATTCGGGCACGAGGAAAATCTATAAGATGATTAGTGTTTTTAAAATGATTAAAAATGTTCGATGCATAGCGCCCTCTCCGGATATCCACCCCCCCCCTGTGTTCACATATTCGCTTATCTAATAATGTTTTGGTTTCACCAATGTAGAAGGAAGGCTGTTAGGATCTTTTATGTGGGAATAAGTACATATATATTTGTATCTTTGTTTTGAGTTTAGGGTTTAGTGGAAAGGAAAATTTCTTAATGGTTGAAGAATATTTTAAATTTGTCAGGTTGGATACAAATGGTCATCTATTCAGCGTTTTCCCAACTTTTTTTTACTGCGCTCCACAACAAGAATTTGATTTGGCATTGCAACCTATTAGACCCACGTGTAATAAATCAAAGACAAACTGTTAACTAGGTTCATTTATTTAGCATTGACAATTTATGTATATTTCTTATGAACCCCATATATTGGAATTGTATGTATCTATTTGTATGAATCTAAAAATATTACTTAAAGAAAAAAACTTAAAGCAAAAGAAAGTTCTGACACAAATGTAAAGAAAAAATAAAAAGTCATTTGATGAGATCGATGTACTTGTTTGTTCACAAGCAGCTGATTCCAATTGGGTACACAAGAACACAGTGCTACACGCATATCAGTTGCAGTATTGAGTCTGTTTCTAGCCTTCATCTTTAACTGACTTAATAGTGAAAATCCCATTTCACATAAATAAGTAAATAGTTGTAAAAGGCAATAATAATAGAATAGCCTTTTTACTCAGTAGTGGAAATTTGTCTTTGTTTTTAATTTAAAGTGAGCACAAATTTAATTGCATAAAATAATTCTTAAGTGTGAATGAACAGCTGAGATACAACAATTCAGCTTCCTCTTCAGGTAACTCAATTATTGATTCAGGACTTTGGAAAGCAAATGTATCTCTTATCCAAAGGTTTTTCTTCGCTGGATCAAATTTCTCTTCAGGGAGATACTTATCAAAGCTTTGAGATAGGCAAATGAGATGCGACAAAATTTCTAGTTCTAATCCCCTTAATTGCTACAATATGTAATCGTTGACAATGTTCTCAGCAGTGTGTTGTAACAATGTTGGGGACATATAATAGGTGGGATGATCACTTTTAGGTCTTTCTTGTAATAACCTCATCATTTTCTGAAACGCTGAAATATATGCAATATGCTGAAATATATTGTCACTAGATCCATGAAGTTTCATGTTTACATCGTTAAGAACGCCAAAAATATCAGTTAAATAAGCTAATTTGGTAACACAATTATCATCTTCAAAAAGTTGCGGCAATAGATTATTTCTTTCTACCAAAAATATGTGAAGCTTAGTTCTAAGCTCATACACCCTGCTAAGTACTTTGCCTCGTGACCACCAACGAACTTATGTGTGATACATATGTGGCTGTGTTTGGTTTCGATCTCTGAACAGAATATTTAAAATATTCTACTATTTAGTGACCTCTCTCTGATAAAATTTACAATCTTAACTACAGTTTACCATACTTACTTAAGATTCTCCGAAATTCCCTAGGGTACCAGAGCTTGGCGGTGTATAAAACAGTGATTCTAAATTGCATTTTTGTTATCTGCAACTGAAAATCTTTTAATAGCAACGCTATTTTTTCCGGTCATATTTGCTGATCCATCACTTGTATTTCTTTGCAGTTTTTTAAGTTTAATTTACAATAGCTAACAAGACACTCTTCTAATGCAGAAAATACTTCTGGACCAGTTATATACGATGTCAAATTTAGACAGCATAGTAAGTCTTGCAATATATCATTTTGCCACACGTATCCGACATAAACTAAAAGTCTAGTCTTGCCATAAGCATTTATTCTAAATGTTCAATTGAATAAATTCTCTGAAAAAATTTATTGTCACTAAGAGGTATTAAGGCTAATTTGTCAGCAACTTTCAACTTTTTCATGAAGCATAGTATGCACAATATCCAAACATAAAGGAAGAATAACATTTTCAGCTAATGTATGCGGCAGTCTCTCTTTTGCTATACGATATGCAATTAAATATGATGACAACGAGGCTTTCTCATTAACAGATGCAAAGTGACACAAACTTTTAATGATGACTGTAAATATTTTTTCTTTCTTCGAAAATATTCAAAAGGCTTATTTGAAAGTTCGTTGTGCTGTTTTTCCAAGTGGCTCTTTAGTTTCAAAGGTTTCAAACTCTCATTAGCAAGAACATCATTACAGATCAAACGGTTAGGCCTGTCGTTTCCATTAGAATCTACTCACTTCACTAAACCATATTTCAAGTATTCCTCACTATAAAGTCTTGTTACTTTCATCTTCTTATTAGGCGTCTCAAAATAAGTTAACATTTGTGGTTAAGATTATCATCTTCAAAAACTTTCGTGGAAGATGCATTACCAGATGTAGATCTATCTGTTAATGTTAATGGTCCTCCTGTTCCTTCATTGTTCTTCTTTTTCTGAATGATATAACGATCCATTATTAGGGTTATTTCTGAAATATACAAATGTATATAATATATAGCAAGGATAAGAAAACAAAAAGTAGTGACACATTGTATCCACTTATTGAGAACCTATATTTCAGATATAAAATGGATAAGTACAAAACCTTACGAAATATGACTGTCCTAGAATGACCCCGACATATACGTCACGTCTACTCGATAAGCGTGGACGCTCAAGGTCAACGAGTGACCTTGATTCAACTCTGGTCACGACAGAGATGGGAGAGGATAGAAATGGGGGCAGTTGGGGTCCAACTTCCCTGAACGAGTGCGAAGGATTTAAATACAAACGTTTGAGTGCAGTTGGCCGATATTAAATTAATAAAGGCTGCGGGCTATGAGGCTTATGAAAAAAGTAGGAACAAAATATATTTTAATATTGACACAGTTATACACAATAAATACATTAAATAGAATAATGACAATGGATACTTGATGTATACAAGAAGCGAACTAACAGAGCTACTCGGTGTGAGCTATGCCGGGGAGGGGGGACGAGAGGTGATACGAGCCTCTGTACATACACACACAGGGATGGCTGGCAAGGTAGCCACAGATGATTCGTTTCAGCCTCACTTGGGTTGGAAGCTTTTCAGAGATGAAACGGGGTATCAGATGGTTATTAGAGGGGGAGTTTGGGTGTGCATGCGCAATATATAACCTTAAGTCCTAGCCTTAAGTCTTAATCTTAAGTCATAGAAGATAAGGTTACTTAGCCTCTGGCTCTTAACTGTTGAACTACTGCATTTTAACTGAAGGTACGTCCATAGACCGAGTGCCGGGCGGTATAACTCGGCAAACCCCACTGCTTTGTGGGAGCTCTTGGAAGGGCCAAGGCTTCGGGAGTAAACCTGGTGATCAAATATGCACGGTGCTGGTGTATTAGGTGATAGTCCAAGGAGGGACTTTTTGTCAGCAGAGCACTGCAAGTTAAACCTACTCCAGTCGTCCTGGATCATTTCCTTGCTACTGGACTCAGCAGGGAAAAGTGAAGATGGTGGGCTGAAGAATGCACACCTACTTTCCACCATAAATATCATAGTGAAAGTTATCACTCCATGCATTGCTCATTCATCCACACATTCTTACAATACCCTATCGATAAATTTAGGTATAAGACCAAAAGACCTGCTGGGATTGCCTTGTCAGTGACGGGGGCAGGCCTTGGACCGGCTGAAAGCCTCTAGTTGGCAGGCCGCACGACAGGCGGCCCAGAACATATGATCGTTGGAGGAGCTGAAGTATTGGAGCGCAGCTCTCTTTCGGTGTTTGTCTAAGCGATTAGGCAGCCCTGTTTTAAGGACAGCACTGCCCACCTCTATTTAGGAAGGGTCAATAAAAGGCGACCTAGACATTGCCGCTCCATTCCCAAGCCTGTCGCAGACTACCGCAGCTGCCAGGGCATCCCATGATTGCGGTCGAATCAACAAAAAAGAAGAAATACCTAACCGTCGCTACTTGGAATGTAAGAACATTGCAGGACACCACCCCAAACCTACCAAAAAGAAGAACTTCGCTCATAGCAGCACAACTGAAACGCTATGATGCAGACATCGCTGCCATAGGTGATACTAGACTTGCGGAAGCCGGTTCACTTGCGGAGGCAGGAGAAGGCTATACCATCTTTTTGCAAGGAGTGCCTTCTGGCTAACCACGGCTACATGGAGTCGGCTTTGCGGTCTGCTCCTCTCTGCTGAACTCAATACCAACCAAACCCACAGGAGTGAGTGAAAAAATCTCAGTATGGCGCATCCCTTTAGCTAAGTCACAGTTCGCCACCCTACTCAGCGTCTATACGCCAACACTCCCCTCAGATGATCAAACAAAAGACCTCTTCTACTCCTGCATTTAGGATACCTTACAACGTATACCTGACAGTGACAAGATTCTGCTTCTCGGAGACATGAACGCCAGAGTAGGAAACAAGAACCATTTTCGGGAAGGCGTTCTGGATCGTCACGGAGTGGGGGCAATGCAATACAAATGGTCTCAGGCTCCTCAGTCTTTGCTCAGAGCATTCCTTATCAATTACCAACACCATGTTCCAGCTCCAAAACAAAAATAAAACTACATGGATGCACCCCAGGTCTCGCCACTGGCATCTATAGGATTACATCATAGTCCGAAGGCGAGACCTGAGTGAAGTTCAAATTATAGAGTTGGACTCAACTCCAACACTTGTAAGTCTTCGGAACCACAAAGCTGCAGGACCAAATGATATTCCTGCTGAACTACTTAAGTATGGTGGCCACAACATCACTAACCATCTACAAAAACTCTTCAAAGTCTTCTGGGAACTGGCAGCGTATCAGAAGACTTTAAAGATAGCAAACTTGTTACCATCCATAAGAAAAAAAGAGACAAAACTATACGTAGCAATAGCCGTGGCATCACACTCCTCTCCAATACTGGGAAATCTCTAGCCCGCATCATGTTGACACGAATACTTACCTACGTTGCAGAACAGATCCTGCCAGAACCACAGTGTGGTTTTCGACAAGAAAGGTCAAAAATAGATATGGTTTTCGTCGTACGACAATGGCAAGAAAAATGCAGGGGGTAACACCAAAACATGTATATTGCTTTTGTGGACCTGAGGAGAACTTTTGATACTGTAAAGCACACACTACTATGGCAATTACTTGCAAAATTTGGCAAATCTGGCAAATTTCGCAAATCTGCCTCACAGTCGAGCCTGTTGCTTGATTTTGTCTTCACATTCACGAGTATAGAAAACCCAGTTTCACAAACGTAAGTAGCAGTAAACAGTATCAAGGTGCGCAGTGCTATATCTCTAACTTTTTGGTATACGCAAACTTATTTTGTCCATAAATCGCTCAGAGGCATCGTTTGGAAATCTTCTTTTGCGGTAGAGTTGAATTTCCATTCAAAATTCCTCCTGCAGATCGTCCGATAGAATGTCTTGGTTGACTCAAAAGGGGTTTCTCGTCAACTTCCACTTTGGGAGTTCCGAGTTTTCCAGGTCTGAGAAGTAGCGCTCAAATTCTCGTTTCAAGAGCTCGAGAAGTTCCTCTACCTGCAACTTCAACTCGCTAAGAAAGAACGTATTGCATCAAAATGACCCATGCAACTCGTATTCCTTCCTTGCAGGAGATGGTTGAGAACATTCAGCGTTTCAAAAATATCGACAAGGTATGCCAATGTCAGTTGAAAACCCTCTGACGTGAATGACAACAAGAGCTCCTGTTTCCCATGAGCTTCAAGAAAGAGCTTCACTTCTCCTCTCACCTCTTATACACGAGCCAACAGGTTTTCCTTCAACAACCAACGGACAACCGTGTGAAACTACAGTCTCATGATCAGAAACCGATATCCTTACACAGCATGGCAAACAGCCTTGAATTGACATCACTTTCTTTGACGTAATTGATGACTCGTATGGTAATTACCAGCTTATCTCTAATTGCAATAGGAAGAGTCCTTGAGGCCAGAGCTTCTCTGTGGATCACGTATTCATCCTGGGGATAAATCCACTCCGTGATCCAATCATTGCAGGAGCACCATCTGTAAAGACTCCTACAAGTCTCTTCCACTCCATGCCATTGCCATCGAAGTAGGAGGAAACAGCTTCGAACAGATCTTCGGCTTTGGTAGTCGTTTCAAGGGACCAGAAGAACAACATCTCCTCCTTAATTGAAGTAGATCCCCCAAAACGAACGTAGACCAGAAACTGAGACAGTTGAGCAACATCAGTTGTCTCATCACACTTATGGCGAAAAAAGGTGATGCACGTATCTTTACAAGAACTTGAAATTCAATATCCTTTGCCAGTTAATCGATTCGCGTTTTCATCGTAGAACTCGAGAGGGAAATCTTCTCTAGCTTTCGGCTGTTGACCTTCCCCAATACAAGACTTGATGCTTTTAGCATGCATGGTTTGATCAGTGTTTCGCCAATATTGTGGGGTTTTTTCGCACGAGTAATCATATGAGTGATTTCGAAAGACGCTTCCACTACTTCAGCAGATGATAATGACGAAAATTCTCTTCCCCCGCAATCTTCATTTTCTTGAAAGCTTCATTCTTCATTTGAAAGAATGCCAATGGCTTGTCCTGAAGGCCAGGTGACGCTTCAAGCGACTCGGCCTCAGGGCGTCATTGCTCAGAGTTTCGAAACATATCACGCATTTTGGTACGCTCTGACCATTCATCGTGGCATAAGTGAACCCATACTGAAGATAATCAACGAGGTATTGTCTTTTGTTACCCCTCATCACATATCAAAATCTTCGAAAGGAAGAGAAAACAATTAGCACAAATCGCTATATAGATTCTTTATTTATTCAGTTTTAGTTACTCATTCGATTTGATTTACTCAGTTGTGAAGAAGTACAGTAGATATAGGGGAATAATAAGCCATTCTGCTTCTTCCCCCGGTTCATGTTGTGCATAGTCTGTGCATTGGGGTGAATACATGATAGGATGAAATGATGTTTATTAAAAAATTATCAGGGTTATTCAGCACATCCTATCAAAGACTGCCATCTAAATTCAGCCCTACACTCAATCTAACCTAAATATGCCATTTATTGTTTTCTATGAATTATATGTTGGCTATATTCTTCTTAAGTAATATTTTCTATTGATGTATTGCTTATTATTATTGATATATAATCTTTTCAGATTACCCTTACATGTAATTACACTATTCACAGATAATTTTAATGATATTCGGACTAAATGTTTACTGGACTACCTGCCAACCAGGTAAACTTGTTTTCAGCTAAAGGGCATCTGACTATAATATATCTGATAAAACACTATAAATTATTATATGGTAAAACAACAAATAAAACAGATCGTATATTGCAAATCAACACCACAACCAGAACGAGATCATACATGCATAATGTAAAATGTAATATTATCTAGCTGTTGAGAATGGTGCATTTTAAAACCTCTTTAGCTATCAGTGCACAAAGACTATAAACATTCTCTTCCAATTTGTTGTTGAATCACAAACAGCATGTGAATTTAAAGTTCTCCAAAAAGATACACTTATTACTATGTACCTACACTATTTTAATAAAATAAGAATGAAGAACAATAACAACGACAATAATAAGGGAAAATCGTAACAAGGAGGAAGCAAGCTCCTGCGTCGGGGGAAGGGCCCCCTGGCGCAGGAACGTGCGATCTACAAGGAAAACAATTACAAAAAACTAGTTAAATAAAAGGGAGAAAGCCGGCCTCCACCAAAAAGTCTACAAGTCCAACAGTCAATGTGCACGCACTCGTTCCGAGTACAAGGGACATGCGGTAACGTGCGCTAAGATCATCCAGACTGGGACATTCGACAAGAATATGCCGAACAGTCTGGGGGACGACGCAGTTGTCACAATAGGGCGCAGTCCAGCGCTTCATCAAATGACGATAAGTCACACGAGGTAGCCCGATTCGGAGACGACATAAAGCGACCTGAAGCCGTCGTGGCATTAAGGGATATGTCTATACGAACAGTTTGCGGCGCAATGAGACGCAACATTAAGTTCCCCTGGACCGTTATCCATCTTCTTTGCCAAGCAGTCCAAAGAGCTGCCTGTATTCCTACCATGTAGTCTGTGTGTGGAAGAGCGAAACGCTTGTCCGCTCACCCTGACCTCGCGGACTCTTTGGCGCCCTCATCGGCGCGCTCATTCCCCGCAATTCTTACATGTCCTCGAACCCAGCAGAAGATAATCTTGATATCCACTCGGCTCACTAAAACCGTGGCATCAGGGATATCGAGAACCAGAGGGTGCGGAGATTCCAATGCCTCAAGAGTCGCTATAAAACACGATCCTGTCTCCGAACTGGGCACGTCGCGTAATCTCCCATACTAAGTGGTGTATTGCCACCAATTCAGCCGTGTAGACAGACGCAGCGCCCGGTAAAGCCCCGTTGACTTCATAAAGAGGGAATACGGCGTATCAACCGACCCCCTCTTCGGACTTGGAGCCATCCGTATACACTGGCATGGTTCCAGCGTGACACGAGATGTGCTCCAAAAAGGCCGAACGCAATATTTTCGGCGCTGTACAAGCTTTGGGAACATAGGCGTGGCGACAAATGGCAAACGGTGGTACCCTCCATGGTGGCGTTTTGGGCAGAAGTAGGGGTGCCACCGGCCCTAGAACGATATCTAACTCTCGAAGGAGTTTCCTGGCCCTAAACACAAAGGACTTAGGGTATGACTTGCGTCTCTCGGCGACATATGCACCGTTGAGATTAGCTGCGGATGCTTTGAGAGCCGTTGGCGACAGAGGGAGACGCTGAGCTCGTGTGTACAGGCGAGTAATGCACTGTGCACGGCGCAGAGCGAGTGGCATCTCCCCAGCATCGACCCACAGGCTCTCAATGGGGGAAGTGCGGAGGGCACCGGTCACAAGGCGAAGGCCGGTGTGGTGGTTCGAGTCCAACTTCCGCAATAGACGCTCGGCTGCGGATGCATAAAACTCACATCTATAGTCGAGCTTTGAACGGACAAAGGATCTATAAAAAGTAAGGCAGTAGAGCTATCAGCCCCTCAAGCGCTGAACATCACAGAACGAAGAATATCCATGGCGCGGATACAAGAGACCCTAAGGCTGCGAATATGAGCCTCTCAGGTGAGGCTTCGGTCAAATACAAGACCAAAGAAACGGTGCGATTCAACCACTTCCAGGCGCACCACAGTAAGAAACAAATCTGGGTCAGTTGAAGGCGTGGATGTCGGCAGAAGTGCACTAACTTAGTCTTGGCCATGGAAAACCGAAACCTATGCGCTTTGGCATAGCGAGAGACGCGGTTCAATGCCTGCTGGAGTCGACGCTCCAGAGTTGGCATCTGGGCCACGCCAAAAGAGATCGAAAGTTCGTCCACGTAGAGCGTAGCGAGAACATCTTCCGTCTGCACTGAGGTGATGCCATTGATGCTCATGGAAAAGAGTGTGCCACTAAGGACACTTCCCTGCGGGATACCATCTTCAAACTCTAATGGGCCAGGGAGGGCTCCCCCCAACCGTACGCTGATTCGACGATCTCGCAAAAATTCAGATATAAACATTGGGAGGCGTCCCCTCGCCCCCATTGTCTGGAGAGTCTCCATTATACCGTATCGCCATGGGGTATCATAGGCCTTCTTCAGATAGAAAAACGCCATGGAGTAATGCTGTCTACGAAGGAAGGCCTCGCAGACGGCATTTTCCAGTCGGAGCAGAGCATCCGACGTGGAGTGAAACTTGCGGAAGCCGTACTGTTGAGAATACAGATGGTCTCCGCTGTCCAGGAAAAAGGCTAATCTAACATTTACCAATTTTCCATTAACTTCCATCGCAAGAGGTTAAAGAGATTGGGCGGAAACCGGCAGGAGTAGAGGGATCTCTCCCCGGTTTCCGAAAAGCGAGCACAGTAGCGATACGCCAAGAATCCTGGAGGAGACCCTCCACCAGATCCTGTGGAACAAATCTAAGAGAAATGCCATGCCTTAGTCACCCAGGTATCGAAGCATGGCATACATGACATCGTCCAAACCATTGGCGGTGTCCGCGCACAAAGCAAGAGCGGAATGCAACTCACTCAGAGTAAACCTCTCGTTAAAGTGGTCTCTGCCTCTGGAGGTAAAGTCCAGTCGGGGGCCTTCAAAGACATCACGACGTGCATTGAATGCTAGCGGAGCAGCATCCCGGCTAGAGAATGCGGAGAAATGGGTCGCGAAGGATTCCGCCAAGGACGCGGGGTTCAAGCTTGCGGTCCCATTCTCCTGGAGAACTTGCCCCGAATCCTTTTGACTCGCTTCCACACCTCTACTAGAGGAGTCTATCCCGTTAAGTGAAGACACGTATGCCCACCAAGAAGAGCAGCAGCAAGCGTGCTTCGAAATATACACGAACCTAGCCCTAGCCCGACGAAATTTCCCGACAGTGAAATCATTTGGGGGGCGCTTATAGCCCATGTAGGCATAACGCTTCTGTTTGAGGGCCGTCTCACACTCAGACGACCACCACGGGAGAGATCGGCGTGTAAAACGGCCAGACAATCTAGGAATAGTAGTGAGGCCCGCGGCGATCTACCGACCTAAATTCCTCGACTGAGATAGAGAATTTAGTCATTTTCTGAAATGCAAGCCACCGCGCCCGCGCCAACACCACCGAGGTGGGCTCTCAAGCGGAAGCCGCGCTAAAAATGATTTTTGAATGGGAAAGTGATCACTACAATGGAGGCCATCGACCACTCCTCAATAAAAACCAGGTTGTGCATCCGGAGAGCACAGAGATAGATCAAGGCAAAAAAATGAAGTGGTTCTCGGGCAGTAATGTGTAAACTCATCCACATTTAGGACACCTATCTCTAGCTCTTCGATCAGATCGGCACGACTTGTCCCCTGGGATACATTAAGTATGCTACCCAGAGATGATATCTGCTGTTTAGATCTTCATCTTGAGAAAGAGCCTCGGCAACTGTGCCACGGCGCGGCGGAAGTCCCCCGCGTCGAAGTCAGCTGACGGTGGAATTTACGCAGAAATAACAGTATACCTCCTATCTAGGTGAAGCTGCACAGCTACTGCCTGAAAGGAGATACTAAAGTGAAAAGAAGAACGGAGACATTATGCCGGATGTAAACCGCGCATTCCCCTAGCCCGGCCCAAATCTTGTGGTGGTGGGGTCGCAAAACCCATATACCCTGGGAAGGCGGGCAGGGGGCACGCGCCTAGCATTGTCTCCTACAGAAAAATACCTAAGGGGATCGGGACGAGACGAGCCTCTGCAGCTCCTCCCAGTTAGCCCAGAGTCCACAGCAATTTCATTAAAAGAATATGCCTTCCAGGCCTAGCTCTAAAGAGACGCAGGGGCCCTCTTTAAAGAGAAGACGCTTACGGAAATGGCTGTACGCTTCCCGGACGCAGAACCCGGGCGCTGTTGGCCGCACAATGCGCTAAATGCGCTGTCGCCTTCAAAGACTTATTGGGGGAGGTTGGGCTAGTTATGCGAGTCTTTTCTTCCCTCTGCCTCGAAACCTTAGGTCGGCGTTGCGTCTTTGGAGGCGGGGGGCTCTCTTTTCGAGGATCTACCGCCTCCGAGCCACCCAGCCCACTACTAGGCGTGGGTGAAAGAGCCTAAGCTCCTTTCTTGCTGTCCTCCTTTTCGGGGGACAGCTTTATGAACCCCGGAAGATGTCCTGGCCTCCAACTTCAGAAGTGTTGCTTCGTATGGTCGAAGCGGTGACAGTAATAGCACCTCCACGGCAGCGGCACGAATGCCTTCACGCGGTAGCGGTACCAACTGGCACGCACCGACTCAGGAAGCTTGTCACAGTCGAACTTGAGGAAGAGTGTAGGGGTGGGTCTCGAGGCCCCTGCCTGTTTTTTCATCATACGTTCGACCTTGACCGCCCAATGGTCAGCCAGCTCTAAGGTAATGTCCTCTATGGAGTAGTCCACGAGTTCCCTCGCATAAACTACTACTTTCACCAAGTTCATGATAGAGCGCGGCTTGACACTCACAGGCGTGCCATCAAGTGTCTGAAGGGCGCTAATCATGGCCGCCTTGCAGGGATTCAACGCATTCGTCAAAAAGCTCCAATCCGAGAAACGGGCCACCTTCGGCTCTATACCAATCATAGTAGCTAAAGCTCTCCTCTGATGAATCATGTGGCCCTTAGCCAACATGGTGCCATCAGTGAAGTAAATAACAAGGAATGTTTAACATCAGCGGGCTCGAAAACGTCGGGTAATCTCTGAATGAGGAGCCGGGATGTTATCGAAGCTCCGCCCTGCGCACTTTTGGTCTTAGTCAGGAGCTCCACACCCGAGGAGGCAAAGGGACGGGAGGTGCCGATCTTGGCTTGGTCCCTTACCGAAGTTTCAGCAGATCTATCTGAACAGCAGCACCAGCGGATGGAGAGGAGCCTCGATTTTTTTTAGTTTTTTTCTGTTTTGTTTCTTTTTAGGAGAGGATGGCAGGGAATGAACCCGCTTCTTCCCTTTGTCGGCAGGAGCCCCCAGGCCAGATGGACCGGCCTCAGCAAGATCCTTCGCCGAGATGGAGAAGGTCCTGACAGTCGCAGGGGCAATGGGCGGAGGAGATCCCTCCCCTCCTTTTACTGCCTTGGAAACCCTAACCGTTTGACGAGGACCTTGCATAGGGGTGGATTCGGGTTCGGTGCTTGGCGCCGAGCCCGGATTTGCTCACATAGAAGGCTCTACCATCTGAGACTGGGTTGCCTCAAGGACCATGTCTATCAAAGAAAGGGGGGGCTCCATTTGTCCATCCGCCCCCCAGGACATCACAGGTCCCATTGGCAGCGCTGTCACAAGTCAAGTCTGGGGAGGCACAGGCCCTGACCCCGACAAGGTTCAATATTATCACCCGGTGGTCTTTTGAGGAAAGCGTCCGAAGGGGCCTGCCTTCACCTCTCTCCCCCTAATGGGGTTTGCCCACTCGAGCCGCTTCAATGGGAAGCGGTCGGCTATGGGCTGCCTTCTGGCTTTCTTGGCAGTCTCCTTGGAAAGTAAAGGTGGGACTGCCGCTAGAAACAGTGAGTTTCCCGACGGCACCTACAGACAAGGGGGTGAGGGGGAGTCCCCTACACCTGTAGGCGAAGGAGGGGAGTAAGCCTTCTCTCCGGTTAAGGAAATTTGGAGGGTCCCCTGCGCAAGCACAGGGGCAAGAACCTCCATTTTTTCTGTGGAGCTGCCAGAAGGCGGTTCCGTTGATTGTGAGGAATAAAGGGGAAGGGTTTTTTTTAATTTCCATCATTGGGCATGGGGACCCTAATTTTCTAACGTGATGCACACGCTCATCACTCCTCGTAGTAGCCCACCCTGCTGGGGGTGCGTACAGGCCTGGCAGAGCCAGATGCCGCCATTTCAGACCAACCCTCCCGCCTGATGACCTGGCAGCCCCTCGGCATGACGGCTCCACTTTGGACACGGTGTAAAATTGATAGAGTGTGAAAAGAGAAGGAAAAGGGATGTGAGTAAGGTATAGGCGGGGCTAAAGTAGGTTGTTAAAAACCTACCATCCCAAAACGGAGCTCAGGGGTTAGGTAACATTGTCCCCTCCCCCCCCCCTCAGCCCCGATCCGGGATAGTTGGCTGTGAAGAAGGTCGGCATCTACCGTGTTAAAATAGAGGCCGACCAGAGAAAGTTGTGGGAGAGGTTGTAGGGGATGTGAGGGAGTAGGGGAGAAATACAGGATGTCTGAAGGAAGGAGAAAAGGCTAAGCTGGGGCCCACTTACTCTAAGTACCGTAATTGTTTTCATTTTTCTGTATACTATGTATTCTGTCTTCTAAAGTGTCAAGAGCATTCAACATACTACCTTATCATATGGTTCTTGGATTGGATTGCAGAAGCAATACACATTATACAACATAACTTTACTGCACCATGCACTTGTAAATGACGTATATGAATGAGGCGCACAAAATAATACACGTAAATAGCATCACTTTACTGCCCCTTGTACTTCAAGATGACACAGTTGATGCACGCTACCATTAACACTTCGTCTGAATATTACGTCTCACATACTTCCGGAACGTAGTGGGATTTTCTTATGCAAATTATATATTCAGCAATCGAAATTAAAATATAGCCTATTAAATGTCGTTGATGTTATGGTAATTACATATATTTTTCATAGAAACTTCTACAAAATAATTTTTATACACAACGTCACGTGATAAAACTCTTGGAACCAAATTATTACAGAGTTTATTATTCTCTATGTATTGGTGAACCACCTGGAAAATTGAAAAAATGAATTGACTAACTGGCCTTTGAAATGTTGTATGACTTTCAATCACTTCTCAAGATTTACCAGCAAAAAAGACGTCACACTGGATTGCGCCACGCCTTCTGTGAGAACCCTTCACGCCCCCAGTTTAAGAACCCCTGCTCTAGACCAATGCTACCAATAGAAGCTCCTGATGCGCCCTACTACACGACGGAGCCAACTACTTCAGCACAAATTACAACAATGCTACCTTTGCCCGTTCTGCATGACGACATCAACAAATACAAGGGACCCATATCTGCGCTCTCTGTGTGAGAGGCTGTGCCAACCTTGGCAGACTCAGCAGCCATCAACGATCTCACCAAAGACGATAATCATCAAACTCATCTATTTATGGAGTGATCTCGTCATCGGCAACGATGGAGAACATTAAGCAAGTAAGCAACCACGGGGAGATTAACCTCTAGTAGTAACACTAACTGGAGGAATATTCGTGCTAAACGAAATGTACCGAAACCAAGGATGGGCCAATTGACTGGGGCTCAGATTCTTCGGTGTAATTCTAGCCTTCGGCTGGTAGAGAACTGGAGCGCGGTCGAGATTGACGTGTTTCGTTGTAAAAGGCAGGCCAATACTGTCGATGACCAATTGGGACCAGCGTGAACCGTTACTGCCTCCGCCAAGGGTGGGCGCGGGGGAACTCTTTACGAACCCACACGGCGCTTGAGGGATGGTAAGTACTCTCGCGTGGGTTTCTTGATAACGCCCTGGAAGACGACAGTAGCACACGTTTGAGATTCCAATCCTTAGCTTATCTCGGAAAGCAATTTGATATTCTGACTGTTCTCATGGTCCTCGCTCACATGAACTGACCTCGTGATTTCGACGGGCCTATGGTGGCAAAGAGACTTCATTCTCGACAATGACTAAATATTGAAAAAGTGTGACTAAGAAAATCAGTATATTCACGAGTGCAAATGCCAAATTTTTCAGCCACAAGATGAAATATACATGGTATTTACCAATAAACTACAAATATTCTATTAATTATAATAATCAGTGAAACTTTTCACTTTCTTCTCAATTATGCATGGGTAAAGTTTAAGGCAAAAAACATTTTTGCGATCAGCTGATCGAAGCCTACTAGTTACTGACCAAATACATCCCGTGTAAAATATAGTTCCCGCCGTATGTAAATTTTAACACTAAGCAAACACACAAAAGTAGATACCTTTATTATATTATACAAAAAAATATGTTTATTTACTTATATATTTATGCTTCAATGTAAAAGCATCATCAATAATCCCGGAAATGAATGTCAATAGCTATCCTTCCATGGCTAGAATACAAAGAAAATCGCTTGTTTGTCGAGGTAACTCTAGCACATGCGCAACACTTCCAATGGCGGGCCTACTTTGTTGCACGCATGCAAGGTTGCCAGATTCGTTTTAAGGAATTATCTTACAAATGCCTCATAATTATTCTATATTCACCAAAATTGTCGTACAAAAGAAATTCTGAAAAAAAATCAATATTCTTCCTTGTCATAGGAGAAATCGGTAAAATGAGCGATGATTTATGAGTGCTTCTCTATTTCTTCCTTCTTCTTTTTGGTCACGACCCATTTTATTTATCTCACGACCCACTAAATGGTCGGGACCCACACTTTGAAAACCGCGGATCTAATCATTTGAGTACAGGGGAATAATACGCAGTGAGTATTTTAATTCTATAAAAATGGAAGTTGTGTAGGTGATTTCGTCTAAATCCAGGTCTATATTTTACCTCCTCCCAAACCCCCAAAATATTAGATCCCATCCCCCAAAGAATATTCTATCCCTTCCATATTCCCCTCTACTAAAAGCCTCATGTCATGAACTAAAGGCGCCTCTTTATGTACGCTAGATACGTACTTGCGCGCTCATGCTCATATCTCTCAACTGTGTAAGAGGAACCCTCTGTGTCCTGAGTGAGTGACACCACTACTAATAAGTAACCCAAATACGACACGTCGTGGCACGCAATTCTTCCTTCCCTAATACCACTTCTAGTAAAAAGCAATGTCTCGCTAAGAAGCAAATGAAAACATAAAAAAGGGCACAAAATTAAATTAAAAATTGGTTACACAAAATATCGAATCGAGAGAAGAATGAGGAAAAATAGAAATTGATATTTAAGATGAGCTTAGACCAGTGATGTTCAACCTTTTTATCATAGTGGCACCCTAATTGATATCTAGAAAAAGCCGTAGCACCTCAATATAATATAATTTACCTATAAATACTTGATTACGTGGAAAGCACTTCAAAACAAACCATGATTAACGTTCAACTTAATTTAATCGAAATAAAACCTAAAATGTGAAAATAAATTTAATTTAAATCTATATTTTGTTAGCTAAAAAGCTAAATACATAATCACAATTAATGGGGCAAAATGAAGAATGAGATGGAAGAAATCAAATACTGAATTTGGACGAGTCTTTTTAAGGTTACATTTGACATTCTATTTTTACGAGAATTTATGGCTGCTTTTGGATAATTATTTGTAAATAATTTATTAAAAGTAATTTTTTAATTAAAAATTAGTCCCAATCTGAAAAAAAAGTTGCTAAAAATATACGGAAAAAGAATATTTAGTATTATCCGAAAAGTTTTAATTATAAAAATACAAAAATTAGACAAAACAATAACTAAATACCTATATCTGAATAAAAATAAAAGATTATATCTAATATTCAAAGGTATCTAAATAGCGTATAGCTAAAGGTACAGGAGGATCTTTTATTTAAAAATATGTGAAAACGTACTCGTATATCTGAACACATTTAAATAACTTAATCAGAAAACATTTAAAAACCGTTCAATTAAAAATTCATTACAAGGTTATATTTAATATTAAAAAATATAAACCATATATCTAAAAATATATGACTAGAAATAACCTAATATTTAAAATTATATGAAAAGCGTATATCAAATAATGAGTGATAAGATTATTTAATATTTAAAAATATCGGAGAAGAGTATATCTAAAAATATATAACTAACTTAATGTTTAAAAATAGATGAAAAGCGTACATCTAAAAAGGTGTGATAAGATTATATTGAATATTTGAAAATATCGATAAAGCATATATCTAAAATTATATGACTAGAATTAATTTAATATTTAAAAATTGATGTAAAGCTTATATCCTAAAATATATGGTAAGAATATATTTAATGTTTAAAAATATCTAAAAATATCAGAAAAACGTATTTATAAAAAATATCTGAAAGCAGCCATCTACAAATATCTGGCAAGAATTCATTTGATACCTAAAAATACCCCAAAAGTGTAGAAATATTTCCAGAAAATGCAAATATCTGTAAAGCAAACTTATGATGCACTTTAACACTGATTTTGAGGGTGTAGTCGTCTTAATTTGGATATTAATTGAATCTAATAAAAAATAGTCGATGAGTTAGAAAGAAGATTTTTTTTAACCTGAAATGGACATCGTTGTGTAGAAAGACCTCGTGTGTGTGACTGTATCCATCTAAATGTTAATGTCTGTCAATTAATGTACATATCTCACTTTCTTCGTTTCCTGTTTATCTGTTCATATCTCTGTTTACACCCATCAGTTTGTTTGTCATTCACACTTGCATATATATTATTTTTTCCTGATGTTACTGAGGAAAAAGTGCTGCGGTCTCACCAACGAGAATATCGTCGTTAAGTAGAGAATGTGTAAGGATAAGGATAGATGGATGAAATTGAATAGATCCCCCAAAACGAACAAGAATAGTGTGATTGAGGTGGACAGAAGAATATGTATAAGCAGCCCAAGCAGCTATTTTGTACAGCAATTCGAAAATACAAACTTTAACGCCTTTGGGGGAATTGAATTTAAAAATAGATGATCACCAAAAATCACCCTTAATTTTTAAACAAAATGCAGTAATCTATTAAAATATGGTTTGATAAATCAAATTTATTCAAGAAAAACAAAATAATGTTTAGCAGTAGAAACGCATTATACACATAGCGTTAAAAATTGAACTAAATTTCCGTTAATATAGGTTACGTATATTATGTACAAAAATACCTGAAGCAAAACTTTGTAAACATTCCTGTTTTTTTTTTTCGCGACGCGATAGCGAATCTAGCTTAAGAGGAACGCAGAATCCAGCTGCGTTCTTTACTACTGTCCAGGCAAGAAAAAGAAAAAAAGCACGTAAATATTAAGTAAAACAAATCTTGTTTTAGGATATGCAAGCAAACCAAAACAGAACAAAAGGAGTAAAAGGGGAAAAATCAATAAATGCAAAGGACGTAAATATGAAAAAAAAGAGGAAGGCAAAACCTCAGACAGCCATTCTAAAATACGACCTTAACGTCTTTGGAGAGAATTGAATTTAAAACAAAGAACTATAAGAAACAAGATATTGTTTTATGCGTTATTGTTCGATTCCTCCATAAAGCTCTCTCCTTTATATCTTAAATCCCTGAAAGCGGTTAATCTTTAGAATATTACCGTATTAGCTGACAATTTTTGTTCCTGTTTTCTCGCTGTAGCCAAAAGTACCCTCCTATAACTCCTGTATAATCGCGGGGTTATTTATGGCATAATAAATCTCTCTATATGATGGCAGCCTAAATAATGGATTTTAGAATTTCTTTCTCGGGAAGTAAAGGAGAGCTTTTGTTCAATCTAAGGAATGAAATTGAGTGGAATTGAAGAATAATATACGACACGTATACTACTTTGTAAATGTCACATATTTTAAGATATTATGTTTACTCAAAATAAATAAGTAGGCTTATTTGAACGTGTTTACGCGGCAAATTAATGTACCGCTCTCTGAATATGAAATTCACTTTTTCTTAATACCTCTGAATGGATCGGTGTGTTGTGAAGTATTATCCTTAGCTGTATTTGAGTGTGTATGACATGGAAATATTTATATAATAAATGTCAGACAAAATCCAAAACTTTCTCGAATTTCTTAGTTTGAAGTTTCCTTCAGGATTTTCTTAGATTTATGTCATGTTTTCTGTGTCCTTAATGAACGCCGAAATCCTTTTTCTTTAACCCCGAGATGTACCTGAAGGGATTGAGGATCAGTGGCGTAAACGAACTCAGATTTTATAGACTCGAATTTTTCCTCTTTCTGCACAGTTTCGGCTTATTTGTCAGGAGAAAATCACAAATTTTGCCGAAACTTGTTTCTATTTGGTTCTATTTTTAGGTCTCAGAATGGGAAAGGGACGAGAAATTGACCTTTTGTGTTCATTCATCAAAATTGGGGCTCGGGCATTATTTTCCTTCTATTAAGAACAGAGTTAGTAACTGATGCCATAAAGGAAATAATAGGGAATGGCAATAATAAACAAGAAGGATTTGTTGGTTCAATCAATACGAGAAGTGTTCCTCTTACAAGTTTGTGCAGAAGGCGGTAATTCATGTCCACTATGATTTGTGGCTATAATAGAAAATAATACGACAACTTCATTGCCATAGGTAGAAAGTAACTACGTATAAAAGTTACAGAAAAATCCCTCATAATAAATGAGTTTATGCATTATTAAATCGCTTCGCTCCTTTTCTTTGAGGGGTCAAGATTACTCCCTAATCTTCTAGTGTTTAGCAGGCAACCAGCACTTACGTCCCGTTTCCTCACTACTAATAGACGAACATTTTGCTGCCAGACGGAATCAAGGGGACAGTAACCCACACAGTATTCTCGTTTGGCTAATTGGGATATAGGCCTTTCTCTTATTTTTACTTCCCTCTTCTCACCGTGTTCTAGAGGAATATCGAATATCTTTTCAGACGGATGTTCAAATTGCTGTTAAAAATACAGATTTACATAAAAGAAAGATGCAATGTTTGAAGACGAGTTCTAAAGACAGCTTTTAAATTCATATGATTCAAGTATTCAGAGCTCAATTAATAGGAGGCATTCCCTTTTTTTCCATCATCTATCCTCTCCATTTCATTCTTACTCTTCTTACTGAAATTTACACTCTTTTGGACCTCAGGATTCTACTTCATTTTCTCAATTATAAAATCTTGACATTCGTTGATGCTCTTGTAATTGTATTCTCATCCCTAGCGCATCAACCTTTCTTAATAACAAACCTTATAATAAGCGTGTGTCGCTCCATTAGTAATTGCTATAGCATTAAATATGCCCCAAAGCTATATGCCACAGATTGCATGTTATCGCAAGCTCTCCTCGCTCTTATCCTTCTGCTCATCACGTAATTAATTTAAGAAAAAGACACGCGAGGTACAATCGTAAATGACTGAAACATAATTTTCCTTAGAACGACAAAGCGAAGCTTTTCTTGGAGGGTTTCGTATTTAATTAATGGTGAGGTAAGAACGGGGAAATTATCTCTTAAACATGTATTTACTTTAGCATGTTGCATGATGCAGCGCAATAATTTTCTCAGATTAAAGGTTTGAAGGGGAATACAATAAAATAAGTGAAGACTGGTGGAAATGTCAGTTTGAGGTGTAATTAAAGAGTGGAATTGATAAAAAATCAATAGGTTTGGGATAATTTAGTAAATCGCTTATTTTGAATTATTAATATCCTTAAAATAATATAGTTATCAATACGAAAAGAATAAGAGCAGAGATTCACCTTTCATCGTTGTTTCTTCTTAATCTTTACCATTAAATCACGCTCAATCAACCTTAGTGGAAATGTATTTGATGATGCATTAGTTAGTCACGAGTCGGAAGGTCCGTGAGTTAGACGAGCGACAAAACTCTCACCGACGTTTGAATGATTTGAGAATTGTAAACAAAAGACTTCAGATCTCGAGCTCAGAACTCGGGATCACCAACTTACTAGCCATTCGTGCCTCTTGATAGACTATAGTGTTGAGGTTGTAAATTATGCGGGGTGCGAATGCCTAACAACACCTAACATCTGCCAATATAGATTAATGAGAGTTGTAATCGGGATGAAACAAAAGCTCCTGGAGAGAATTTGAATATGAGAATCCATTCACTGTAAAGTATGTTCTGGTTGAAAGGAAACCGCTATACTTCCCTTCGTCTGTTCAGAGACTGGAAACTTTGTGGTTATCTTGCTGGGACTAGGGGTAAAATAGCTAAGTGAACCAGCTCAACGATGTGAGAAGTGATAGGGTGGAAAGACACCTTCAAATTACTGACCGAAGTGCAATGGTATGAGTAAAAGAAATGTACAATTCAATTTAAAGTCCCACTCATTGAATTTGACCTAAACCCTTAGGAACTTGACATGAGAAATATATATATATATATATATATATATATATATATATAAATATATATACAATATTATAAAAACAATCAATAAACATATATAAAAACATTATTCTCAATAAATGATTTTAAATTCCGACCAGTAAAGAAGAAAGAAATTTTCACCCACTTAATATGATGAAAAATGGTACAACGCCTGGGGCATATGGAATACTAATGGTCCTTAATAAACGTTTGAGGGGAACGTCCTGTGGACTTACTTTATTATAAAAGGCAATAAATAAAACTTAAAGAATTTCCCGTTAATCCTAATATTATCAGCAACATACAGATAACTTACCAAAGACATAATCAATAGAATAAAACTTTAAGCTGCAATCACAAGAGGAACCAGTAGGTTTCTGAAGTAACTATACCTTGTATGATCATATTCAAGCTGTTCAAAAAATATTGCAGAGAAGTCATGAATAGGAAATAACTCTGTATAAGGCATTCGTATCAACAATTAAAAAGCTGACGACTCAGAAAACCCGGATTCAATTCTAAGAGCGCTACAGAAGGAAGGTATAATGACAACCTTAATTGACATAGTCTCTTACATATACAGTGGTGCAAATCGTCGTTTAGGCTACTCTTATTCAGAAATAAAATACAAATAGAGAATAGAAGTGAGACACGTTGATATTACATCACCCAAACTATTAACATCAGAACTCGTGGAGTGGGACCAAAAGGGTATTAAAATTAATTGTGGATATTTAAGTCACCTTCGCTTGTTGAGGAATTATAGTCAATGATAACAGAGTCATCACAAAACAATTTCACAATTGGACAAAAAATGAATTTTTCAAAGACCAAAATAATGATTAATAGTTTTCCTAAGATGGGGTCTGTAGAATTGATGATGAAGTTTAAAAGCAGGCACCATAATACATATACTTTTGAGTGAAGGATATCTATAGACAAGAAACATATACGGGGACAAATATCGTAAAAGAATATAAGTTGTTCAATGGATAAGAAAAGAAAATATTGATAGAAGAAACGACACAAAAAGGAGGAAAAATAAATCTTAAACTGGACACCTATAATATACATAAAGATGGACAGAAGACAACCTCGCAGAAGGTGAGGAGATGGAATCGCTCATGAGTAATGTGACAGAATCAAGCGCTAGACGGTTATAAATATATATATAATTTTACTGCAAGGTAAAATTATCCAGTTTTCTCTTTTAATGTGATTTCATGGATATTTATATATATATATATATATATATATATATATATATATATATATATATATATATATATATATATATATATAAAAATATATATATATATATATATATATATATATATATATATATATATATATATATATATATATATATATATATATATATATATAAATCCATGAAATCACATTAAAAGAGAAAACTGGATAATTTTACCTTGCAGTAATATTTTTATTACCTTTTTTTGAAAAAATCCGTGCAGGGAAGCGATTCGAACCAGTCACACTGATCAAAGCAGTGCTCGCTGCCTCAGTCTGTCTGGTTCGAATCGTTTCCCTTCACGGATTTTTCCTAAAAAGGTAATAAAAAATTATTGCAAGGTAAAATTATCCCGTTTTCTTTTTCAATGTGGTTTAATGGATTCATTTTCATCATTCTCTCGCGCTACTTTGAGATATATATATATATATATATATATATATATATATATATATATATATATATATATATATATATATATATATATATATATATATATATATATATCAGAGTTTGTCTGAATATCTGCTCTTTTACGATGCTTCTCAATATTTCAGCTCCTCCCATGTAATTGTAATGACAGTGAATTAGTCTATTTGTTAATTACGAGAACGGAAGTGATTCTTTAATGGATAAAGCCCGTACGACTAGATGGTAAATGCATTGAATTACTTTGTAGTTTCCATGAGATCAAAGTATTCCCTCTCATTCAATATTTAATAATTATAAGCTAACTTTTTGCATTTATTATATTTTGCCGAATTTTTCTTTCGCTAAAAGAGTGTCGTCATCAATAGGGAGATTTTAACATCTCTTGCTTTATATCTATGTAGTTGAAGGGATCACTGCTTTTAAAGAGTAGGCAAGATTTGTGTAGCTTTTGTGATACTCGTAGCAACTAACTTTTCACTTTCTCTCTTCTTTAAGCAAAGGAGCATCTTATCTAATATAAAGTTAATCGAACTTCCCCCTTTTCCACACAGGTTGAGATAAGTTAAATACTTGCAACCTCAATTTAATAACAATTTGACCACTTTATAAACAAGTACACACCACTTTATAAATAAATTTACTATCGACCTGACGATTCCACCAGTTTATGAATCTTGAATTCCAATCAAAGCACGATAACGAATGGAGTTATGATGAATGTTGTGTTCACAGTCTTAATAGAAAATGTGGTGGAAATCATTCGATACTTTGAAAAGACCACACACTTGTATAGTCAAGAACGTAATGATAGACAGGATGTAAATAAATGAGCATCAAATAGTAGCTCACAAGTATCTCTAAAACTAGGAGGCGGAGTTAGAATTACTCGATTGAATTAAAGGGCAGGTCTTAGTGACGCCATAATACGAGATGCTGGCCAATCAATTGCCTTGAAACTTAATCCACATTTAAAACCAATCTCAATAGTGATTAAAAAGTAAATTTAATAAGATATGTACAGATGATGACAAATATTATACCATAGTTTTCCTAGTTGTCATATAGCCTAAATGGTCGCCAAGTTTGTTATGTTGCTAAATCAAATAATTAAAAAAATTCAATGAAGTGAAAAATAATAAAGGAATGTTAGCTATATAACGCAATTGATGGCATGGACAAAATAATTGCCAAAGAAGGTATCGATCAAATTATAACTATCGAGGCCATAGAACAATAATAATCATGTTGTACAAAATATATTAATAATAATGGTGATATATACAGTAGATGTATATCGATTCTTCAAAATACGTCAAACTTTCTTAAACATATCGACGTATCTTGTCTGTGTGATAAATCAATGGATTTCAATATAAACATTTAGTTAAAATAGTGAGCGAGGAATGTCCGACCAATTCTGATCTAGATTTAAATATGATTGTTCATATGTATGTTGTTGAGTTTTTTCTTAAGTTCCACCGGAGTCTTTGTCGGATGTGCACGAGGATTTTGTATGTTCGATTGTATGTGAGTAATTTCTCTGATAGATTGCGCGATGTTTTCGATGTTTGTTGGCCTTATATTTTCTATGTGAGCAAGGTTATTTTCTCTACATTCCTGAATTATTTAAGCATGTTTGCTTCTTTGCAGGATCTTGTATGAGCCTTAATATGAGGTGGAGAAGGTAATACATATTTGAGTGTCGCTTACTAAAGCGTGTATACAGTCGTTCAGATTTGAAGGAATGAAAGTTTCATGTGCAGCCAAAGGTTGAGAAAAGAGGGGAGCAAGAAAGTTCATGGGTTTTTTATGTTTGATGGACATGTTGTCAACGATCACTATCTCTGGTCACAAATAATTCGCCTGAAATGCGTAGTAAAGTGCCATAAACCAGTTGAGGAGGAAAGATTCTGTTTATTGACTTAATGCATTTCGCATGGCAAGTAGATTAGGTGTGACATCGTGAAGCTATTCTCAATAAAATCCTTTTGTCAGGAAAGATACTCGGATGGTTCTGAGTTGTCTTTGAAGAACAGGATTTCCGGTCGCATTAGCCAGAGAGGTGAAAATCTGTACTGTGGCAGTGAGGCTTAAAAATAATTCTTGAAAGAGCCTTGAATTAAATTGCAATCCATTTTCTTAGATTATGTTAAAGGAACACCCAAATGGGATATGTAGTTAGTGAAGAATGTTTCAAATTCTGATTCTGATGTTATGTCAATAAGTGGATATGCTTCCAACCACTTAGAATAGCGTTCGTTTAGGATCAGAAGATGTTTGTAACGTTCTTATATATACATGTATGATGTTAAACCTTAATACAGCCGCAGCAAATTGTGTAAAGGCTTGTTTCGTGTCCTTTTATTTTAGATTTCGGATATTGAAGACAGATTCTAACCCACTCACGTACGTCTTTTCTCATATCAAACCAGTCAAACCTGTCTTTAAGAATGATTTTATGGTAGTGCGTATCCCTAAATAACCTAAATTGTGATAATAGTTGAAAATTAGCTTTCACAATTCAGAGGTAAGATAAAGACGAACAAAACTTTTCGATACCACACGCATGTTTTCAAAAGTGTGCACGAAGACAGAAATGCTAAACAAAATCTGACAGAAATGCTTGCTTTTCTTTAGCAGAAGGATGATACCATAAAATATAGAAAGAGATAGGCACATCAAAATAAAGATGTGCATTAACTGCTATAAGATGGAGGAGCACACGACAAGAAATTGCACTGAGACAGAACAAAGTTGTTCTAAATGCGGCCAACGAGGTCCCTTTTTGAAAAACTGCCCACTCAACGGAGAAAAAAAGGCCCCAATTGCGGTAGGCTACACCTAACAATGCAAATGTCTTATCTAAAGCGGAACGAAATAATTCTAAGGAAAGAAAATTAAGATAGAAACAAAACATAAAGCAAGAAAAACTCAACCTACTCAAGAGTGGTCAAGGACACTGTCGTAGAATCGGCTCCCGACGATATAGTATATATATATATATATATATATATATATATATATATATATCTATTCTTCGTGGGGATTATTCTATATTCGAGTGCGTGGTTATCAGATGGCCGAGAATGGTTTAAAAGGGGGCCTGGAGAGGGTTTATTTATCTTTAATATACCTAAGAAGTGGAACGGAGCCCAAGGATAAATATTTTTGCAAACATTAATAAAATAGAGTTTTATTAATTAATCTATCAAAAAAACACACGGAAAATATTTACATGGCCGGAGATTAAAATGGGAGATACACAGGAAACGATAAAGGTCATGGTAATATTTGACTAAGCGGGGGATTAAGATTTGGAGGGATTTAAAACGACAAAACAAACAAGAAGGGAAATGGTTGGCTAAAATCCGTTTAAAGCACAGAGTTGCGTTGACACAAAGTTAAATAGTTAAATATAATGCGTAGCTTACGTAATTATAAGGTTGTCATGGCAGAGGAAGGCGATGGGAAGGTATCTTCGGTCCAACTGGCGATTTCTTTTCCAGGAGAAGGGATTCTTCGGGGGTGTTGTCCTTAACGAGGGGGAAGGACTGACTTTGAGGAGTGTGGGCGGAGTGGGGCTCGGAAGTACGAGCGATCCTTGAGACAGGATATCGGAGATTTTATAGATGAACAATGGAGGTTATTGGTGTAATCAAGCGTTCTCTTGAAGAACGTTAAAAAGAGGGGACTTAAATTACAACTAAAATAATTTCTTGGGAACGAGAACCATTTCTTGTTGAACGGGCTCGAAGAACAATGACTGTTCTAAAGTTGTTCTCTTTCTGAACAACAGGGGGGGGGGGTGAGAACCGTTTCTTGTCGAACGGGCTTGAAGAACAATGGCTGTTCTAAAGTTGTTCTCTTCTGAAGAACAATTGTAAATTATCACTGACGTGATATCAGGAGAATGAGAACCGTTTTTTGTCGAACGGGCGCAAAGAACAATAATGTTCTAAAGTTGTTCTCTTTCTGAACAACAAAGGGGCTCTGTTGACTTGGCGTCTCGAGATGCACGAACCTCGGCACTCAAGGGATATTGTCCTCTTCTGGACAATAAGGGGTTTCTCGGGGTAGAGTTCCTAGGTGTACAAGGGAGACCGAATCGGAGTGATGCCTCGCGAAGATAATCGGGATCTGGTTCAAACGCGAAATGCTATCGCATAAATAGCTGGCGCCAGCCCCTAGGTGCAGGGGACAATGAAGGGGGGGGGGGACTTCGATGGAATGTCCCGGTGGCGCTTGGGAAAATATCTTATCTTCCCATAAGCCTAATTTAATCTGGCGAGATCAATGCATGGAGGCAAACAGGGGATTAAACCTCCTTGATTAAACTTGGGAATGGTGGGCGATAAGGCGCCTTGTACTCTCTCTCTCTCTCTCGCAGGATGCACGTGGTAAGCATGCGTTTCGACATGTGATAGGGGCTGAAGCATGGCAGCGTCAGACCGTTCTATCACAGACACAGTACAACAGATAAGGGAGACAAAACTCATCTCACAGTATCAAATGAGTCTTCAATGGAACATTTTACGTGGTTATTATAAGTAAACGTAATCAACGTAGGGAAACCAGGAATTTCTTCAGACACTCTCAATACCATGCTTGTTAAAAATAGTATAAAGAAATATGGTTCCCCAAGAGCTCACCCTCCTCAGAAATATTAAACCTCAGTGTGGCTAAGCACACATGAGAGGTGAAACCTATATCAAGAAATGAAGATGAGGAAAAAAAACAGATTCTGTAAGCAAAACTACAACGACAGAGGAAAAAGGGTGGAGGAGTATACAGGCATTGAAGACAACACTAGGAGGCTTGAGGTAGCAGACTTTAAACTCAAAGTGTATATCAGCGATGAATACCCGCTACCGTGGAAGAAAAGGGAATAGTATATAATCGTAGCCCTCCGAGAAAGAATATTCAAATGGACCTTCAAAAGGTAATAGTGGTGCGCCAGAAGAGGGGGAACTTATTGAGAGTTTACTGCTCATTAACCAAATCAGAAATTTCCTTAGCGACTGTCACCTTACACCGGAACACACAAAGATTTTGTATGTGGGAAGTATAAGGATGGTGGTGTCGAAACAACCAAGAGGCCTACCCCACAGTCAACGAAGGTCAATTAAAGCGATTCATAGTGGATAATAGCTCGCTATTTCCCCTCTAAATTATCACCGAATGAAAATGAGGAGCTAGTGACCTACAAGAAGCGTGACAGCGTCTAAAACTAAAATAACCCCACACAAACGAAAAAAGATTAAATGAACCTGAACAAGACAAGAACTCTCGGTTACTACAATTATCCCAATTAAGACAATCTTACCAACAAAAGACTCCCGGAGAAGAACAATCAAAGGGAAAACCGATGATGACTCCAAACAGTGAAAAATAAAATAAAAACAGCTATAGTTAATTAAGTGAAACTTTAAATTAAAAATTCAGAAAGGGAAAACCCAAAGTGATTACATGAAGAAACAACAAGAACACAAAAACACTCAGTACAAGCAAATAAACACAAAAACAAACAAAATATAACGCAGGCTAAAGCTCAAGCATATAGAAACATAACGGCATGAATGCTGCAGCATAAACATTAATGCTACAGTGAATAAATGAAAATAAATAACTGAGATAGGACGGACCACCCGTCAAGTTAATTAGAAAGAAGAAAGAAAGAATACGATTGACAGAGAGAGTGACATAGAATGGCGGTTCTCCTGCAAACTACGGAGAAGTTGTTCATAACAACTGGATAGATGATAGACAGATAGAAAAATTTAGGGAATGTAGTTCGGATTCCACGTTAACCAGTAGGCCCAAATAATGGAATATTCACCTTTTGTCTTTTATCCCCTTGATTGCAGGAAGAAGGTCAACTTAGATCAACTTCTTTTCTCCTATTGATTTCTCTTCACCCATGTTACTTCTTCTCTTATCCCACCACGGCACCCTATCATTCCTTCTCCATCGGACTCAACAAACACGGTAAGACTTAGGAGGTAGGGGCATTAGGAGGGAAAGAAGGGTCGCCCGGGGTGTTCTTTCCCCTCCCTCTCTGCCATGGGCGAATGGGGAGAACTTGCGGACGATACTTTATTCGTCTTACACAAAAAATCACTTGTATATTCTGACTCCATGCGCCTAGTTGTGTAATAAAACTTCACACACCAGGTTAAGTGCTAGGAGTAAGTACAGTTTTATTGGGTGTTGTTAGTGGCGAAACGGAGTCCCTCACATCTCGCAGGATCGAAGGGACTGCTAAGGTCATCTGCTCTCGTCGCCCAGAATTCGGGTTATGCAGCAAACTGTAGGTTCTGCCTTAATAACCATAGTTGATTAAGAGCATTAAACTCATAAATGCACATAATGAGGCATACATATTGTCCATTATTTGGTCTTTAAAGGCTCTGAATAAATATAAAAAGATCCCTTCAATTCAAGTTTCACATTAACTTAAGTTAATCATATCCAATAGTCAGAACCCACTGAGGAAAGTCATTCTTAGTGACGTGTCTCGAATAAGAGAAGTTAGGGGAAACAAAAGGAGAACGTTTTTAATCCTATATCGAGACTTCTTATCTTCTCCAGAAATACTTTCTTGAAAAAGAAAGCCAACCGATGAAATATTTTTTATCATCGGTCTTTCTCGTTAATGAAAACAAACTACATAGATGTAATTTCCTCATTCTCGCTTTTTCATGAGAATTCAAACAAGGCTTTGATTTTACAATTGACTTCACAACCTTAGCTGCGTTTTTTAACTACGTCAATTTGAAGCTCGAATTTTAAAGATGAATTTGATTATGGGACGATTTGTCGTTAATTTACTTTGCTATTTTTTATTTTTTATTTTATTACACTGCAGATTCCTTTTTTAGGGAAGAAATTGCAAGAAGAATGCTTAAAGGATAGTGAAATAGCGAGAGAACAGAAATATATAGCCTACTTACATGTTTCTGAATTTACTACTAATTATTTCATTAATGTAAAATAAGTTCTGGGGTTATTTATGTTTTTCTTTGTCCTTGTAAGGGGCGAAACAAGAACATTTTCACAGGGAGTGGATGTTAACAAAACTTGTATCTCTTGTACATCATCTCCCCGTCGTTTTCCGCGATGCATTTTTATAAGTTGGAGGGGGGGTGGTAGTTTAAAGTAGTCAATATTAGTTTAACCTAATATACTACCATACAACCTAACCTGAATAAATAAGCAAATGAAAAGTTAACTGGAAAAACACCGAGGGGTATCTACAAGTAATGGCATTGCAGTTTCGAAGAAAGGTTGAAAATACAGCTAGTAGTATTGTCTAATTTGGTAATTTCTATACATTTTTAATCATAAAATTGCTTAATAGGACAAATGATGAGCAACCAAACCGGTTCTTCTATGTATTTTATACATTTTTGGAGGAGTATCTCATATGCATATATTCAGATTTAGATGCATACATATATCTTTTAAATTTTCTCAAGTACATAGTTTAAATTAAATTTTATCTATTATCAGACTTTGTAATTCTCCACAAGTTTCCATGATAGAATATACTGACAAATCGAATTTGGGGTACACAAAGCCACTTTACGTGCCTTTGTTTGTCTACATTTGTGTCACATCTCATTAGAATGGGGAAAATGAAGGGTCATAGTGAAGATATTAGAAGGCGTGTTACTGCAAAAGTTTAACTCTGTAAAGAAGTGGCAAAGCTCAAATTACCACAGAAAGATTAAAATAGACCACCACACCGCTAAGAAGCTAATTTGCCAAGGTTTGATACTGGCATAATAAAAATTCATATCTTGGTAAAACTCACTTAACCTAATCAACGTAATTCAACGAAAGAATGTTTACTCTGGGTAAAAAGAGGTAGGAGCTAGACAAGAGCCCAAACACTCGAAAGTAGGAAACAGCAAGTGATCACGTCGAGATTCTTAGTCATTATTGTTTGAATTGAATTCACGCCTAGTGGGCAAAAGATCCTTCCTACATTTGTGTCAGAATGGGGAATAATCGTGATGGGAGAATTGCGCGCCTGTTTCTAGCACTTTTCTATACTTGGGCTATAAACTATGACGCCAATCTTTACTTCCTCTATCTATACTATTTATTTAAGAATCTATTTTTTCAAAAACATTTTGGGCGAAATGTTCTCGTTGTTATCGCCCTTTTCAATAGTCAATATCTACCTATTATGTATTTATCTTCAGCACTTTTCCCACTCTCTGGCAGCGATGGTTGTTATGCTGAGAGGATGGCTTTGTGTAGTGTAGGACATGTATTAATTGATATTACGTCTCTGTTTCGGGCATATCAATATCATCCGCTAATATTCTCTTCAATTTCACTAACGTCTGCTAATTTCTTCCTACAAAGTACGCATAATTTCTTTTTAATTTCTCTTACTTCTGATTTATTTAGTTCTAAAAGATCTAACCACACACCTCCCACTTTAATTCTAATTTGACTGGTTCTATCAGATCTTACCAAACCACTCTCTTTTCTCTAGAACGCTCCCTCCCCAGCCTTTCTCAAAAATATGAGAGGACGAGCCCTTTATTCATTTAACTAACCACCTAATCCGTCTCTTTGTACCCGAACATTTGGTATTATAAAGCATCTATGCAGTCTCCTGGTGCTTGAATACTAGGAAAACATCTGTGATAGTGGACTGCTTCCTAATTATGTATTCTTTGTTTATTTTGTATAAAAAATAAGTAATGACTTCCTTTTTTTTCAAAAATGAACCGGAAATGTATTTAAAAATATTTGTGTTAGAAAGAAGTGCTTGTATTCAACTGGCATTGTTATGATTTATTCGTTCCATACATTTTTTTTACCAAAAGAGTTTCAGGTTATATTGCCAATATAATCATCTTAGCTATTCAGCTAACTTAGTAATTTAATTAATGGCTAAAACTGATTCAATTAAAAGCTTACGAAGAAGCTGAAACAAGCCCTTTGAGAATTAATTCTAAACCTTTTTTGCACTAAAAAAATAAATTACTGAGCTTTACAAATCTAGTTTCTCCATTTCTTTGTTGAAGTCCAAAATGATCCAATTTAATTAATTGTCTACTAATGATATTTCTCCCTTGCTGGAGATTCTCCCAATGCAATTAAACTGATACACAAAACTAACTCTCTATTTATAGACCTTAATCGGTGTTTTTTCTTATGGAAATTTAACTTCAATGAATTTGTTGGAAAAAGAATTTTTATTTACAACTTGAACAAAATCACGAAATCCTTAAACATCTTCTCCCGCACACTGGCCATTAAACATGCATTCGCATAATTTTTCGCTAGTGAACATCCCGAAAGTTTTTGAAATTAAATAAAAAAAATCATTGTTTTGCTTACGTTAGATTAGGTTACACCACAATTGCTACACATAATTTCACTGTTTGAAAGGTTACTTCCTTGTAAAAAGCGAATAGCTGCTAATGGATCCTCTAGCAGCAGAGGAAGGACACCATTGTACACAATATCAACGAGGGATATTAATCAATTCTGATGTTTTAACTCAACCGGAATGCCAACATTTGCTTCATGCGTAAAAGTTAAAGCTTGACCTTTAACTCCGCATAATAACAAAATTAACATTCCCTTCATAACTTTCGGTTATTGAATATCCACTCCCTTTACTGAACACCCTATATTCTTGAAGCTAACTAGAAGAAGGAGGAAGTTTGCCTCATAACTCTAGTTAATTTGGTTATGACGATTGTTCCGAGCAATCCATTTAGTAACCAATTTTTTCCTGTTAGATAAAAGTTCAAGCTAAATTTTGTCTCTCATGTTATCTCCTCTCAGCACTAAGGGAAATGGCTGAAAAAGAGACTCAACAAAGAAATTAGTCCTGCTGATTACAATGTTTTAGGAAGGAAAGTAGTCAATCCTCATTTGGAGAATCATTCAATCAAAATTGCAATAGGTTTGAGATTACAATTCACATTGCCTGATATATTTCCATTCTCGACTCCAGGTATTGACTAACATTCCCTCTTAGTATTTCCCATTATATCTTGCCAACAAACAGGCTATAGTAGAAAAACAAACCTAACATTTTTGCTCTCAAGTAACAATTATTGGCCAAACCAGTCTTGTAAATTTACCCTACATTAGCACTAACATGACAACCGAACGCAAGGTCTAACTAAACCAATGCAATGTACATTTACAATGCAATGTAGGGAAAAAGAATCGAATCGTAATCATGTTATTTTTATATCTCGCACTACAGTATTTAGCAACCACCTTCTACTTACACGGAGCAGAATATTGTGTTTAGCGAGATACTTCCACACTTCTATAAAATAATATCCTTTTAGAAAGAAAGGAATTACGCATTAGAGTGCTTCTAGAGGCAAATAAAGTCATTCAAATTACACAAGGCAAAAATGGAAATTAGGTACCCTTTTAATCCCTCGCTTAAGCTAAAGCCATAATTGTAATGTCTCATAAACTTGTTTAACTGTTTGAATAGTTGATGAAAGTTTAAAATTTAGTACTTTTAAGACAAAAACTTGATGAGAATGGTGTTCGAAATATTAAAGATTAAATTGGGTAACATTATCGTTTAAACCAAAATACTTTTTGTAATAATAGATGGAAAACGACCTATTCACTCGGGAGCAAATGATAATTACCTCAATTTACGTAAAGGATCAGAGCAGGACCCGTTTGTTTGTGAAATATTGCTAGTTAGCTTCGCTCCGGTGCTTCCTAAGAGGTATTTATACAACTGCAAAGGACAAAGTAATAGAAGGGTGTTTTAAGTTAGGCCGTGGCTCTTGTAGATCGATCTCAACCTCAAAGCGTTTTGAAGATCAAACAAATTTTAACCAAAGACGAGATAAAACTAAAGCTTACACCTCTGCCTGTAGATTTATCAACTTTTTTCAGAGATTAACACTACTACTCTTTCAAGTATATGCCTCTGTTTGTCATTTTGTCTGCTTGATTTAAAGTCTTCTCCGTTTAATGATGTCTAATTGTGGTCATTAAAAAAAACAGAAAAGTAAATATGTATTATATTTATCAGCCTTCACTGGATTTGATCCAGCGAATTCTGGCATCAGAGGTAAAGGTTTTATAGGCCCGATAAACTAAAGGTAAACAAAGCATTACTGGGGTTTTTCCCGGAAGGAATACAAGAATAAGCACCATATACGAGTAGCAACTCAAGCTACGAAACAAGGTCAAGTTCGCGTCACTATGACAGTAACATTTTCTTGTGTGATGGAGAAGGAAGGCATCATCAGTGTATTACATTCGTCCTGAGCCGCACTTTTTTATCTTTTACTACAGCCAGATGAGACCGTTTCATCTAACACAAATGCATCTTGTTATCAAGAAATATGTAAATTACAGGACCATTGTTATTACCAGGTATTAAACATGATCACTAAAAATGATCACTCTCTCTTATCACTTTTCATTCTGATTTTGTGTCTCATTATAAAACTTTTGTCTGATGCCCTCTTCCATTTTTTCTCGTCTAATTTTATATCTTTGCCCTCTTTCTGCCTCAACTTTTCCATATGACAACCTCTTCTCCAAACTTGTCATTTCCAACTATTCTATTTCATATCGGATTGCGGGTTTAAAAGGTCTTTGTCATCCCTCAAACAAAGGATCAAGCAAGCTCATTCCATTAAACTACCGTAGAATAAAGTATTTCACTTTATTAAAGATATCTGTCAAGAAGCATAAAGATTTCCGTCACTACATTCTTACGTAATCCTTTCCAAGAGAGCCCCATTATACTCAAAATACAATACCTCCTCCTCCGATTAAGTGCACCTCCTCTCTTCTATTCTCTCTCTCCGTCTATCAGATAGCTCTAAATTACTTTTGCCTGGTAATAACAAATCTAATTTCATTTTTGACTATCACACCCCAAAGCCGAGCATCTTAGGCCTAGCAGAAAACATCACTTACAAATAGTGTGAATGCTATCTCTACAGGTGTAGTTTCTGATTTTCTTTCGTTCACCAATGCTCTGAGAGACATAGGACGTGTTAATAGGGGTTGGTTTCATTTTTTTGAATAGTGATTGACTCGTAAAAGTGTTTCAAAGCTCTATTTGCCTCCTTGACTAACGTCCATTAAAGTTTTGCAATTGCTTAACGCTCTCCACTTCACCCCCCCCCCCCAACAGCCTCATCTATGGCATGGGTGAATTTCTTAATATTGCTTTCTATAACTTCTCCGCAACCATCTTTATTTAGGTCAATTTTAGTATTCCCCAGCATAATCCCTCACATCTGCGACATCTCAAAACACTAGGAAATACACTTGACCTGGCCCGCTTCTTCTTCACAATTCATAGCCTCTCAACAAATGACCCCTACACTGCAACTTCTACCGACTTCCTTATCAAGTTTTGTTTCTCTCATCTTTCAAACAACCTTTACGAACGTCCTCTCACCATTGTCAGCATTCAGTGATCAAGAATTGATGACCATGAAGTTTGCCTCAATCTTTGCCTCAATCGAATCTACTAATCTAACTACTCAAATAAATTAGTCTTCTATTCGTTAAATTTTAGCATTAGTAGCCACGCCCCTGTCCTCTCCACATCATCTAGTTGACAACATAATCTTTGCTTCTCTGACACTATGTTGAATGAAACGAAAAACTTACGAGGCCGCAAGAGGCGCCTTTATTGCGGGGCCGGTGTTCATGGTACGGAAGCAGCAATAATCTCCATAGTCTACTCTTTTGTTGTTCACTCCTACACCTCCCCCTGAAGTCTGTCTTAAAGTCCACAGCCGACCTAGTCTTGGTAATAAAAACAATCTAAACACACTGCTCAAGCTTCTTGCTACTCCCTCTGCTCCCCATTCCCTGATGCCCCTGATTCTTTACCTCATCTCCAATGCTAAAATTCCTACCCTTTTTGATAGTATAGTTCAGATCCTTTCTATAATCTTCGAGAAATTCTGCATTTCTCAAGCCCAACCTTTTTCTTTCGCTCTACTGTCACTTGAGAAATTAACCTTCCTACTTCTCTCTTCAAAAATACCTGTTCTCCTATTGAAACCTTTTCTCTCAGCCTTTAGCATAAGTTCCTTTCTGATCTTCTATCTTACTTCATTGGTATTTGTAATACCTCCTT
The DNA here is from genome assembly GCA_963969495.1 of Ceratothoa steindachneri. Lineage (NCBI taxonomy): Eukaryota > Metazoa > Arthropoda > Malacostraca > Isopoda > Cymothoidae > Ceratothoa > Ceratothoa steindachneri. The sequence goes on from OZ018319.1 coordinate 90,847,830, forward strand.
CTAGTCTGGTGTAGTACATCTGATTTCAAACATGCTTCCCTTTACCCTATCCTTTAGAAACTTCAGTTAAACTCCTAATTTCGAATCATCGAGATTTATTGTTCTATTTACGTTCAGTAGGAAAGACTTCAAAATCGTTACTATTTTCTGAGCTTCTTCAACGAAGTTCTCAAGAACATGCCTCACTGCAAACATCACAAGATCTTTTCACCATGGTCTCCAACTTTGCATTTTAAGATGCCAAAGCTGCAACCACGAAGGCCACAACATCCTGCCCTTTGCTCCAATTTAAGTTTGTAACAGACTCGAGTATTTAGCGAAAGTAGATACACTTAACTTCTTCCATTTTTGCAGGGCTTACCGCGTCCCCAGGAAAATAACTATTTTTCGAGGGATCGCTTAGCCTCCTATATTTTAGTATCAAGATACATCTTACTTATCCAGGACTCCAATTTGAGCAATAGTGCCTGAGATCAAAGATTTTCCCTTCGTTTTCAACGCATCTAGTTCAAATCAACGTTCATTTGTCAGCAATTAAATTTTTCACTCAGTTCGTTGACGATGTACAAAGGCTGAAACCATCTAATACCATATTAGCTGACTCACTCCTGCGCTCATCAAAGCTGGCTGACGGAAGTTTCTCGCTTACAACGTCTCGTGGCGAGCTATTCGCATCGCTTGAAATAAGCTTTAGAATTATATATGGGAAAGTCATCCTTCCATTCCCTATTGCCACAAAACCAAACGCCATTATAGACTGCCCCTTTGATCGCTAGAGTCTCATTTCTCCGGACCTTTTTTGAAGACATAAATTAGTATACCTTGTCGTGATCCAAACCAGCGCCCTCTCGCACGAGAATGGTGGGTCCTGCTACTGAACTACGTGGATAGAAGAAAACGTTTTAAGAGTTCAGAAAACTTGAAAATGTTCAAAATCTCAGGCTTTTAAAGGAGTTCAAGTTTCTTTTATTACTCCATAGTTACTTAGTGTAAAGGCTCCGCTTCTAATGCAAGAGGTTGCTGTTTCAAATTATGTTGGGGGCTGATAATATTTCATCTTTCGGGAGGTGCGCTTTTATGCCATATTGAACCCTTACATATAATGTATTTATTATTTGTATATTAATTCTATTGATAGTCTTGTCTTTTTTCAATTTGTCTATACCAATGCATCTGATAATCATCTCTCGGTTGGAGGTTTTCTGTAGGGTTACTGTAATTTATCGCCAATTAAACTGAAGAACAAACAACGAAGCAGCAATTTAAGATGAGGAAAGATGTTTAGTTCGCCTCATGTCAACAACACAATTGCTTTCTGCTCCAGAAAGCCGTTTAATGCAAACACTCTCTTTAACCTCACACCCGCTTTCACTGTCACATTAAACCACATATGATATATCATTGCAATAATTGAAATAATTATTTTGTTGTGGGCTTATATTTGACCGAAGTCACAACATGAGTGTAAATTGCAAATATTTGATGGAGTTCTAATATGCCACAATAATGATGTATCAGAATCCGATAGAGGGGCCGCTTACCTCAGTATTGTATTATTTGTAAAGGGTTTGTGTGCAAAGGAAAACTAGACAATGTAGAGTGGAAGAAAAACAAAGTAGTGAAAAGAGAAAAAAGTAGAAGATTTGCAAAGGGATGCAAGGCGGCTAGAGGTTAGGCTAGTCGCCATCTTAATTTAGTTGATGAGTGTAATTGTTTCGATTAATTTCTTGATTTATGCTTGTTAGTCGTTCAAGCCTTTAACATTTTTGTTTATATTATGAGTATGTTGCTTCTCGTTTTTGTTGTTGTTTTGAGTTTTGTGTTTGCTTGATTTGTATGTATGTTTTCCTTTTATTTGTGTTTTATGCATACGCTGATTTACTTACTTGTATGTTCGTAAATTTTTAATTTTGTTATGTTTTGTTTGTCTGTTTTGCGTCTCATTTCGTAGTTCTTTTCCTTGATATTATTCTTTCTCTTTGGTTATTATTTCGTTACAGGTACTTTCTTCTTGGTCTATATTTGCTGTCGCCTTTTGTGGAGGCAGGTCGTATTCGGTAGATAAGGTTTTTTTAAGTTTTAGTTGTTAGGTCTGGTAGTCTTATCTGATCGGGATTACTTTGGAATTCAATGGTAAGTTATTTTTATCGATATGTCTTTCTTATTCTTTCCTTAGGCATATATAGGTTGTTCTTTTACTCTTTCCAGTGGATTAGCAAAGCTTGGTAACCATGACTTGATTATGCCTTCTTCATTGTTTTCAATGAACACTTTCTTCTCCTAGCGTTTTCTATCATTTAATTCTGCATTATTTTTGCTTGTTATTAAAGCACTATTTTTCAGCGGTCGGATCTTGGCTGAACTGTCTAGTTCTTCTTGTCTCTTTCTCCCGATGTTCTGGTAAATGGATAAATGTTCTTGTTCTTTATTGTCTGCAATGCCACATTTTGCGTTTTGAATCTCAGTGGAGTGTAGAAACTGTGTAGATTAGCGTTGCTCTTATTATTGCCATAGTAATCTTTCTTCTTTTACTTTCTCTCAGTTCCTGAATCTGTCTAGAGTTATGAATGCCATATTTGCTTTTTCCTTCTATCTGTGATGTGCTTCCAGTACCCAGTAGCTGTGGTTTTCTTACAAAGTATGTCGAACTCTGTGGTGTAAGGATATTTCCTCTCTTCCACTTACATTAGGTAGTTTCTTTTTCCTAATGGTACTATTATAATTTTGTCATCATTGGATCGGATCTTCCATTTTGCTTTATAATCACTTATTTTCTTGATTTTTTCGGCAGTCATTCGATTTTGCATGGCTGTATTCTTATATGAACATTGGATTAAGGCGAATTCTTTGTTGTAGGCTGGCCTGAAGATCATGTCGGCGTTCTTGCTGATATACGCCTTCCTCTTCATTATGTAATCACAGATGATATTTTCAAGTATTTGTTAAACTCCATTTGGAAGATATTATACTTCATCCCCCGCTGCCATAATTTATCGAATACTTTCGATACATCCAAATATAAAATATCCATATACTCCCTTTTCGGCTTGGGCATTCATTTATGTAATTATATGGATTGCGATTCCCTATCTTCTTTTTTTTACGGAAGTCGCATTTTATGTTAAGGCTAATTCCTTGTTGGTCCATCAGACTACATAATAATGTGACCTCCAAAATTAAGAACTTGTATCTGACCTTGAGGAACATGGACAGATTTTGCTTACTCTAACTTTGGCAATCTTAAAAATGGCTAAAACTTTTCTTCTCACGAAAGAAATTGATAAACCTCTCCCTATAAAAAAAGATTTGGTGTGTATCAGTCAGTCTGTCTGTGCAAGCGAGATAACAGCGTAGTTTGGACATATAGTAATACATTTATTTAAAGTATCTTTCCAGGCGGAGTTAATGGTGCATGTTTTATCTAGATAGATACAAAGATAACAGGCTATGAGCGAGCAAGCTCCTCTTTAAAAAAAATCGATTTTTTTATTTACGTTATTTATAGGGGCAAAACGGTAGCGCTGAGAGATAGAGAAATGCATTCATCCTAGCATCTTTTCCGGTTGGTTTAATGGAGCATGTCTCATCTCGGTAGGCCCAAGGATATAAAATAACGACCAATTAATTTTATCTTATTAAAAAATTCTCTATTTTTCACTTTCAATTAAATGTAATTTGTTAATTTAATTAGCGTAGGCAGGACTAAATTAAATCTCTAAACTGAAAATAGGTCTAGCCAAGCTTTTCTTAGACTAAGCTAACCGAAGATCAGGCAAACGAGGTTGTCTAGATTCATTTTTCTAAATCACAAAAACTTGAACATATTAATGATACTTCATTTGTTTTTATCATTTATCACTATATGAAAATAAGTAAATAATTTTTTAAAAAATAACGTTTATTATTTTATCGTCGTGGGATAAATAAAAACATTCCTGAGAACTAATTTTGCGAACTTGATTACCCAGCAAAAAGGTACACTTGATAGATTACGAGTTCTTTTGTGCGAACTTTTTTTTAGAATTTAGTTGTTTTGTTCCTGCCTTTCGGTCATTATTAATTTGCTTTATATTTTGTTCTTGTCGATTCATCTTCATTAGTTCTAACGGATTAAGTTACTATATTCTATCCCAAGTTTACCTATTATAAATATCCCACGTCATTTTGAGGATAATGAAGATATATAGGTATCCTTTGGATGGAATATCTTCTTGGTTAATTTTTAAAATGCTGTAGGTTCACCACAGGTTAGCGCAACGATTCATGGAAATACAAACAAGAGCCTCATCTGAGGGTGCCTCCTCGAAGCGTGACTTAGTTGTGTTCACGGCAGGCAGTCAAGCAGTAGGAACTCTGCATTAACTAAGGAGATTTCGACCAATTGGTAAGGATCAAATAGGAGCGTTATTGTCTCAAATTTGAATATCACTTTAGCTGAACATCTTTTACAAATATTATAGCTTTCGAAAGGTCCGGTATCAAACTGATAGGTGGTCAGCCTTTAAATAATTATGAGCTAAGCTACCGTTTACGATATTGCCCTAGGAATAAATAGCATAAATCAAGAAGTAAATAAAGCCAAAATAATTTTACAATTATTATTAGAAAAGGAGTAGCTTTAAGTAACCTTAGTTTACTGCGCATGCGCTAGGAGAGCTTTAAAATGTAAAATCCAATGAAGTCATACCTGGGCTGTACATGGGCGTTTTTCTCAAGATCTGAGCCAATCGCCCATTAGGGGTGAAATAAGGTTGGACACGTTTGGTACCATTCTTAGAACGGAGGAGAACATAAAATTGAGGGGATCTCGTATCGTAGCGAGGTGGAGGGACCGGAAGAAAGGGTTGGTTACACCATCACAAGGGGAAACGTGCCTTCAAAAGAGGCGGCTTCGAATCTAAGTGGGCTTCTTATTCAGCAGGAATGGAGCATGACACGAGTTTGTGCGAAATGAAAAGACGAGTTGTTGCAAGGTAGGTCAACTCGTACGATTTGCTACCAAATAGTGCTGAATTTAAATTTAAACCATGACTTTAGGGACTCAATTCCTCTGAATTCTTAGTAAGAATGAAGTATATGTATATATAGATTTATATATATATATATATATATATATATATATATATATATGTATATATATATATATATATATATATATATATATATATATATATATATATACTTATACACATATATATAGTTAGGAATATTTTATATTCACCTAAGGACGGCCATTTTAAGTTACAGATATAAATATAATAAAAGGTCGTAATTCAATGCTGGAAGCGTGTCTGTTATGAAATTAGTCACCTTTTATTCTATTTAATTTACTCTTGTTGTTAACTTGCTTTATTTCATTAATAATAATTTCTAATTTTATTTAATCATCCATATATAAATGTAGCATATTTACAACCAGAAAATAAACACAATTCTCATAAATAATTAACAAAATATTGCTAGGAATAATGAACTGAGCGGATCTTCGTCCACTGGACTTAACTATTTTGTTACGCATTCGACCGTGATTTTATTCCATTCTTCTTTCAATCTTCGTCAGAAATCTTCAACACTCGTCGGTTTCTGAGCCTTAACTTCTTCAGCGAAAATCTCCCATAAGTTTTATATCGGGTTGAAATCAGAGATTTGCCCAGGCCGATATTTTCAGTATCCAATAACTACTTCACCGCCTTTTCTGTGTGGCACGGAGCATTGTCCTACATGAAAACAGGTTCACGTACTCGCAAAGCTTGGAGGAAGCGGATCACTTGTCCCTGAAGCCGTCCTTATATAACACAACATAAACTTTGCCCTGTAACCCTATGAGCAAAAAGACGCCAAAGCTTGAAAACATACCCCACACCCGCTAGAACGCAGTCCCCTCGATAGTTAACCGTAATTTTCGTAAATTTGGGTTTGAATCTCTCATCTCTACGACTCTTTACATGCTGCTTTTCATCCGATCCAAACAAGTTGAATTTGTTGCATCGATGAAAAACAACCTTTTCCACTCTTTAGAAGGTTATAGGAGATGCGCAGTAGCCAAGGCCAACCTAGCTGCTCTATTATTTTTATTATGAAAGTTTATGTTATGAATCCTACCTCTCTCCCGCGACATGAGACGGTCTGGCTAGACATTCAGATTTGTTTTCTCGGAAAATTGATGTAAAGTATAGGATATTGTCTCAAATTGATCCTTTATCGACACCGCTTGCACGGTGCAATCTACATCAAGGCTAGTTTTTTTTTAGGTATACCCATTTTTATCGTCGATCTAAAAGACCCGGTATTCTAATGGGGATTTATTCCGTGATAACTTCCACTTTTTAACGAATTACAATGCCTAAAAATGTCAGACAGTGTCATTCCCTTAATTCTTCGACTCGACAACCTGCTTTCTAAAGGATTTATGGACCTTAAATCGTCTCTCCAACCTTTTAAATTAGTAATAACATCATTATCAGTTATAAGAAAGGTGAAACACTGTCGTCACACATACGGTACGAACTTTTACGTGTAAATTGAAAGTTATAATTTATTGTTCTCTAGTTTTGGATGCATCCTTTCTTCAAATAAACATTATTTTATTTACAACTTTTTTTATCCGTTGTTAATTGAAATGATACTAAGACACTGACAGGGAAATTTTTAAAATAATATTTTGTACAAATTTGTTGAAAATTAAATGAGTATTTTTAAGGAAATGTAGATTTTGATATTTTATTCTCTCGTTTTAGACGATACTGTATGGTAAATGGCCCATTTGGCTCTCTCATTAAACTTCACCTTGTATGGAAGACGCTAAAGGCGCGAAACGATACTCGAGGCAATTCTTCATCAAGTTGATGGTTTTTGATATCCGTTCATTAAAGATCTCCAGAAGTAGAAATTGTCCTAATTGGTGATATCTCCTTTAATCGACATAGAAGATACAGTCGTATCTATGGGAGGAAAACACCTTGACGCTTTTGGTCTTCTATTTAATCGCACGGAAGTAAATAACCTAATTACTGAGGTACGGAATGAGACTTCACATCAGATAGATGGTCTCTTTTGACAGATAGAAAAAAATGAATTCGCTGCCTAATGAAAAATCTGCTTCTAATATAGTTATTGGATAAGGTAATAACATGAGAAGACGGATATATTTTCTTGATGCTCCTCGTTGAACCAGGAAATCATTTGTCATAATCTTATTACTGGCTAAAGTGCATTGCAGTTGCATTGCTTCTTATAGTTCGAACAGCTCATTCTGCTTTTAAAATTCTAAGCAGTTTAGCCACCAATGATGCTGAGATTTGTATGATTCACCAGACATCAGACACTACTCAACTTCTTAAAATTACGACCTGATTATTTAGGATGAGTGAACACTGGTATCTAAAATGCTTTAGAAGATATTTTACAGATCATTACAAAACATAAGAAATTGCCAAATGAGTGGGGTAACTGCTATACTTTTTCTACATCACTACCTCCACATGTAATATAAGTAGATATGATTCAAGCTTTCCTTAAGTCTCTCTTTTCTTTGGCGTAATGTCAAGACAATGAAATTTTCAACAAACATAAGAGTGCATATTTTTTGAGATCAGCTATCAGGTCAAATTGCTAAAAATCTTATAAAGCTTGAGAGAGAAATAGACTATCTTGAAGATGACGGAAATTTTAATCCTTCTTCTACAAACACAATAGTTATTTTAGTTGATGAATTGGTAACAAATTCATTGAAACCAGCAATGTTATCCCCTCCTTACCTAATGATCAAAGTAAGAACCCCAATCCTGCTTCTACGGATAATTAGATAAGCTTTAACTTTGAAGTGGGATAAGACGCGTAGTTAAAAAGATAACGTCACGTATCATTGAGGTCATTATTCTCCCTCGTCATAAAAAGACGGGTTTTGTGCTTCTAATACCATTCATTATGTCCTTCCAATTTAAAAGATTACTATTTACTGTTCGATTGCATTTTGGTATTTCAAGTAACGAATCTCGAGGACAAACATTAACAGTTGCTGGCTTGAATATAGAAAAGTCTTGCTCCTCCCACAGATAGCTGTGCGTAGAAAATGTAAGAGTTTGAAGTCCACATATTTTTGGTTAATATAGCTACTGCATATTTACACATGTTTATCAGAATTATTCATTAACGTATAAGGCGAACAATCCTAAACATCTTGGGGCAAATGCCTAAAAGTAAAGTCAAAAATAATTGACAATATATCTGTAAAAATTCAATTTAAAAATTATATATTTTTCAGTTTAAAAAAATGATTTAAAAAATAAATTATATTTCCATTGTGTTCCATTAGGGCAATTATCCCCCTAGGAGCGTCGCGTATACTACTAGTTTGATAATTAGAATACAGAATAAATATCAAACTTCAGTCGATAAAAAGTACGTTTTATAAATTGGTTATTAGCCGTAAGTAGCTATTAAGACAACACGGAAGTTTACACAATTAATTTAATGATAATTGATTGAATTTACGTTTAGTTTTTATCTCAGTAATTTTAGGTCATTTATGATTGGTAAATATTATTTTCCGGGGAATAACATGTGCGTATAATTAAGAGAATGTTTTTTATTTGACATGTAATGAAACAACCTGCATTTTCGAAAATTCTGAATTCTGAACCAAATAGTCAACTTGAGCTAAGGATTTGTATTGAATATTCTCGGCTCTCTCAACACTCGCTCAATACCTTCTACCTCTGCTTCCAGTGGCCACGGTGGGAGAAGAAAACTTTGCCTTCATTTTAACTTCTGTACGGATGTTATTACACCTAAATACATGTAAGCATGATATAATTTATTTATCTCTACTTTCTTTTCTTCTAATCTATAAATAGGATAGAGTGATCCTACATACTTGACTTTTCCTTCTGAAGTTGTATTGGTTGGAAAGAAGATTTACCTTCCCCAAATCCTCTCCGCTATCCAAGTAATACCAAGGGCTTAATGAGATGGGTACGGGAATCATAATGTTATGAAGGTGTGTTTGTTTCTTGATCAGTGAGTCAAGTCACACAATAGCGAAGGGACAGGATGATCGGTGTTGATATGAAGCCAAAGAAAGGATCATTTGGGAGGGAGCAAACAGTTTGCGATTAATTCGTATCCGCGGAGAGCAGCATGGGCCTACCATAGAATTTAAAGATCACAAAAGCTGAATATAGCATGTTCCGATGAAATTAAATGCCCCCTCTCCCCAAAATCTAACGAAAGACGTAAAATAATCAATTAGCGTATTTTGATGGAATAAAATAACAGATGACTAACTCAGATTTCTGAGAATTCAGTTGTTGCTCTGATAGTGAGCGGCAACGACCTCTACCTCAGAGGGGGTAAGGTTGGCCTCAGTGGTAAGACCATCCAAACGGTGATGAGAGCCGTGGAAGACATAGGGCTTAAAACCCGCCAACGTGTGGTCGTTGGGATGCTTTCGAGAAAAGGTCCATCCCGAACCGCTCATGAAAGAAACGTCGCAGTGAACAGAAGGTTGGCGGATCTCTGCACGGCAGAAGGAGTCTTCTTCGTGGACCCCTATCGTACCTTTATCGGTAGAGACGACCTCTACCAAAGGGACGGGGAACATCTCTCCTTTAAAGGGAAGGCCTTTCTCGCCAACCTAATTCAAGATGTCGTGGAACGCACCCAAAGGAGCGTTCGAAAACAGAGAAGCCGGGAAACGGAAGAGCGTAGGGAGTCCTACACTAGGGGACTCCTTCAAAGTTCTTCTGTTCAATGCAAGGTCAATCAGGAATAAGTTTCTTGAGCTCCGTGGCCTCGTAGTAACAGAGGAACCTGAGATGGTGGCCATAACGGAGTCGTGGATAAAAACCTCAAGCCGAGATTTTGAAGGTGAATTCACGATTCCCGTTTACCAGCTCTTCCTGAAGGATAGGCCAGACAGAGAGGGTGGCGGTGTGATGTTGTATGTCAAGGATACTCTCAACTTGACGGATTGCAACATCGTATCCGACCATGAACTACTAGGTGTTGACCTAGAGATAGGTCCTGCCAAATACAGGACCCTGGTGCTTTATAGACCTCCTGCCCAACTCGTTGAAAAGGACAGAGATCTGTACCAGCTACTAGGTGAAGTTGTCGAAGACAGAGTGTGTATCGTCATGGGTGATTTCAACACACAAGTTGACTGGGAAACCAGAGAACCCTGTGGCGAGAACGCACTACTCCTGGAGTTTGCGAACAACGAGTTCCTTACTCAATGGGTGAAAGAGCCAACGAGAGGAAACAATATCCTCGACTTGGTTTTCACCTCTGAGGATGACATCGTTGAGGACCTCTCTGTTGGCGAAGAGCTCTGTGGCAGGGACCACCGACTAATTAGATTTGTAGTCAAAGTTCCGAAAGGCAGGGCCTGCAACTAGTAAATCGAAGAAACTCGATTTGAAAAGAGCAGACTTTGCAGGTCTTCGTGCTGGACTGACTGACGCGAGGCTAGAAGAGTGCGATGTTGTTGAAGACTCGTGGAACAGTTTCAAAACCACATTCATGAGTCTTCAAATCGCGTTTCATCCCTCTGAAATGTCCCCATCGGTCTTCTGTTCAACCAAAGTGGTTTAATCGAGAAATCGGCCAACTGCTTAGGAAGAAGAGAACTGTGTACCGACAATCGAAGATCTCGGGTGACTTTGATGAATACCGGAGGCTAGCCAGGAGAGCAAAGTCCAGCATAAGGGCGGCTAAGCGTTCTGAGGAACTCAGAGTGGCGAGACTCTGTAAAGAGAATCCCAAGGAGATTTTTGGATATGTGAACAGCCGTAAACCAATCCGTCGAACGATTGGCCCTTTGAGAAATGAGGAGGGGGCATTAAAGCACTTAGATGCAGAAAATGCTAACCTCCTCAACGACTACTTCTCTTGAGTGTTTACTGAAGAGTGTGGTCCCATCCCCCAGCCAATGGATTCCTACTCGGGGGAAAAGCTGGAGGATATGGACTTCACCGAAGGGGAAATAAAAAAGAAGATCACTGACCTAATGAAGAATAAGTCACCTGGCCCGGATTGGTTTCAACCTAAAGTGTTAAAAGAAGTGCGCGATCAAGTTTCACGACACCTGAGCGCAATCTTTAAGATGTGAATCCGGACCGAATGCGTTCCTAGAGACTGGCGTGAAGTGAAAGTGACTCCTATCTTCAAGAAAGGAGACCGAAGCCAACCGTCGAACTACCGACCTATCAGTCTGACTTCGATAGTCGGTAAACTCATGGAAAGCATGATGGTGGACAAAATGACGTCGTATTTAGAGTCAAACCTGCTACTGAGGAGTTTCCAGCACGGCTTCCGAAGTCAACGGTCATGCCTGACGAACCCCATGGAATTCTTCCACTTCGTGTTCAGTGAGCACGATCGGGACAAGGCGGTGGATGTGGTGTACTTAGACTTTCAGAAAGCCTTTGATAAGGTACCACACCGCCACCTTCTCCGTAAAGTGCGAGCGCTGGGCATAGACGGAAAAGTAGCCGGCTGGATCGAGAACTGGCTAAGTGGCAGACGGCAACGGGTGGTTGTGAATGGACAGGCTTCTGAGTGGGTGCCCGTTATTAGCGGGGTACCTCAAGGTTCTGTCCTGGGACCACTACTATTCATCATCTACGTCAACGACATGGACGGTGACATGGTTGCCAAGATTTCCAAATTTGCCGACGATACCAAGCTTGGTATGAACGTTGCAAAGGATGGAACTACTGCTAGCCTGCAGGAAGATCTTCGGAATATTGGGGAGTGGTCGGACACTTGGCAAATGCCTTTTAACGTAAACAAATGCAAAGTAATGCATATCGGCCACAGAAACCCCCAATCTCATTATATCCTTAAGGGCACTGCTCTTGAATCGAGTGTCACTGAGAAGGACTTGGGTGTAACTATCACTAGCGACCTCAAGTTTTCGAAACAGTGCATTGAGGCATAGAAGAAAGCCCAAAGGATGTTAGGCTACATAAAGCGCCAGTTTGGATACCGTAACAAGGAGATAGTACTTTGTCTGTACAACTCCCTGGTTTGGTTGCACCTGGAGTATGCCGTACAATTTTGGAGTCCTTCGATTCGAAATGATATCGCAAGGTTGGAACGCGTACAAGCCAGAGCAACCAAGCTGATTCCCTCTATCCGACATAAAAGTTATAAGGATAGACTAAGGAAATTAAATCTGTTCTCGCTGGAAACCCGTAGACTGCGTGGTCAGCTCATCGAAGTTTTCAAAATACTTCGAGGGTTCGACAATGTTGACTACCGGGATATTTTCACACTGAGTGAGAACAGAACGCGCAATCACGGCTTCAAACTTGAACTGGTGCGTTACAACCGCAATCTGTGTGGAAATTTTTTTACCTACAGTATCTGTGGTAAGGGGAACGTACTTCCAGTGGAAGTTGTCAACAGTGAATCTGTTGACCAGTTTAAGTCAAGACTAGACAAAGTCTTGAAAAGCGGCCGTTTAGGGACGCAAAACAATTAAACAGCCATGTGCCTGTTCGATTGCTAGTCCAAAGGTACCCTCTTTGAATGGACCGTAAGGTCTCCTAGGGTACTTACTTTCCTTGTTACTCCTTGTTACGTTCCTAAGAATAATGCAACGAAAGAAAAGAGATAGAAAAGGCAAATATACTAAAAATAACTACGATGCCAACCATAAGGTCTCAATTTTGGCTAAGCAATTTATCTTTTGTTGTTTACTGAAAACTAAAACCGAGACAAATCGAGGCGACTCTTCCTTATAGTTCGTGAGTCGCGGCCATGTCGAGAATGTGGTAAAGATGGACTGAAGGAAAATGTCTAGAAAATCTATAGCTGAATGCCTAAAAAGAAGACCCCTTGCCATCTTCCGTACCTTGATGGTTCCCAGATGGTGTCCCATGGTACCCCTTTCACGCTCTTTATCAGACGTTAAACAACTGAACAAGGTTAAAAGAACTAATTCGCGTACTCTCAATTATTGTGACTTATACCCTTATGACCATATGACCTTAAAAACTTTCCACAAGTGTGGCATTGGAACATATAGTCAGTTTCATTTTAATAATTCCCGGATTAACTTTGAAAGAACCTTGGAAATTATATCATTCGCAAGAGAATGTAAAACAACTTAAGGGTTTTAAATTTCATTAAAATCGGCCTAATAGCTACGATGTTATTGTCAAAGAACTAATTGAAAAGTAAAGGGGTTACTAATATGACTGCAAGTCCCTAACCTTAATAAAATATAGGGAAAATGAATGAACGTCTTGTATTGTCACATAAATAAACAAAGCTTGTAATTTAGTTTTAATACATACAGACACGAATGCATATGTATGAGAGCCTCCCGAATCCAAAATTGAGTTAATGAAGGCGAAGCGGTGGAATTCTTTGTCCAATTTTCACGGGCGCGAGAATATGTTGTCGTCCCGATCCTCAGCTACAAAGACGGGATGCGGGAAAAGGAAAAGGATCCAAATGAGTCCTAATACGGCGTGAAATAATCGTTGTTCCATTGAAATGACTAACTAACCTGTTGCTTAATGTAGAGTTATAATCACTTGTAAGCTAATCATTCTCCTGGATTTAATTAATAGAATTATTTTTATACAACTAACTGTAATATCAACGTGATCGTTTAAAAAGATTTTAATAAAGTGGCAAAAATAGGGGAATCGAAAAGGTGTTGGAAGTACGTAGCTTGAGTATCCGCAAGAGGAGACTACTAAGAAGGCTAAGGACAAGAAGGGGAAGTAAGTCTCCGCTTAGTTACATTATCACATCACCGCTAAAACGATCATCCCTTGCCGCTATTATTTTACTAATAACGCTAACATATGTACATTTATAGAGCGCTTTTCAGAGCAGTACGCCCTCACAGTACACCTGTCTGGCGCTGATAGAAGGTTTGATTGAAACGATGGACCTTCGAAAGCGCTTTTGATGGTACCTTTAGATGGAGAGGAGCGTAGAGCCTTCTTCCCCGTTCAATGCGAAAATTTCAAACCGTTCATTGTGGTAGTTTAGTTCCCTTGGTAACGTAAATGGTTGAAATGATAATGGAAAATGTAATAAATTCGGTGCATTTAAAGAGATAACGAAAAATAAACACGACGACTTTTCGAGTTAAAACTTAAAACTCAGCCAAAGATATAATTTTCCTATCACGGAAAGAGACTTTGGAATAATTAAGATTCAATTTCATCGAAGTTAAGTCAAATCGGGTGAGTTAAGTTAGGGTAGACCACGGCATCTTCCATACCCTGCACACACCCCCAGTTCTCACCCCACATTTATAAGTAAAATACACGTAAACCAGTGAAGCCCGTTGGTAAACGCCCTTCCAGAGATTAGGTTAGTGGTAAAATCCGTGCAGATAGTGAAGATTAGTGGTAAATTCCATAATCAATTATTTTATTCCCATTCTAAGTTTAGTCAGAAAGATGACTCCATTCGATGAGGAGCTACAGTCCTACAGTTCATTGTAGCAGCAGAACCACTGGCCACTACAGTCGATGCCAGTAGTAATACCCATAACATTTAGCCGTGTGTGTCGGAACACACGCCTTAATCCGCATGGTGGTCGTGGCTCCAAGTTGACCTCATCAAAAATGCGGGGCACTGATGGGGGCCAGCCCCACTTTGTGTAAAGGCGGTTAATGCCTATGGAGATGAGTAACAATCCAGAGGGCATTTAATCACCCCGGCCCGGCGGGTCACAAATGGTAGCTGAGAAGCTGGGTTTCCAGTGTAACTACCTCCTGAGTACTAGGTAAACCTTGGTGTTGTAGTAGATGGCACCAAAGAAAAATTCAACTGGTAGTTTGTACAAGTTATTTTGTCACTTTTTCTACTCTAATTAATTATGAAAGAAAGCGGTAGAGTAGACAGTAGGAGCGGAAGAGCCGCTCAGACAGGGAATTAGAGAGAGTCGGTACATTCCTCTCAGGACTTCTCTAACTATACACCTTCCATACATATTTACTTACACCTTCTCGCACACAGTAAGTATATCGGAGATGGCTTCGTCGGTTTTGGGTTTCTTAGTTTTATTTAAATGTTAGCAAAGAAACAACTATTTTACTTTTGTTTTTGTGAAGATGTATTTCTATAAATTCAATTTTACATTTTTGAAACAACCCAGTAATTCGAGGATGGGGTAGAGGATGTCTGGTTATTGAGGTTCACCCAAAGTGTATAAGAATGGATAGATAAGCAAAGGTGAAGTGAAATGTACTCATCAGAAATTGTTACCTAAAACAGGTGTGAGTATGACGGGGTGGAATTGAAGAAATGTTACTTATAAGATCAGGGGGCGCTTTTTTGTTTAGGGGACACAATCGCAAAAATGGCTGGTGACGTCACCAGCCAGAAAGGTCGACTGGCCACTGTGACTCCATAATAATATTCTGCGAAGCTGCTTCGCTTGACTTGGTTCAGCAAATTTATAAAGACAAGAAGTTTCTATCCTTTAAAATAATAAATATTTTCGCTGTTACTTTTCTTTTCATATTATCAAGCTACAAGTTTTCTTTACCTTAATAAAAAGAAGGAAAATGTGTACTAAATATGTCAAAACTTTATTGCTTTTCGGCTATTTTTGTTACGATTATATTGATGTATTACCGTTTTTCCAACGTGCTCTTAAAACATTTTAGAGGGAAGCGTTACGTGGCTGTCACCCTAACTCATGTTGGTTATTTCGTAGTTTTGACCACTTGCGTGACAAGAACTTCGGTTGAGCAATGCATGGAAGTCTTTACTGTCTTTCAGCTACTAAGGTCACTGAGGTAAGACCCACAATTTAACACAGGATCCGAACCACTGATAACTACATTGCATGCCAGCTGGTGCCGAGTCGATTATAACCGTAGTGATTCTAAACACAACCACGTGTCTCCGCTTCACTTATCTCGGGAGTCTTGTTTACGTTCGGTTGGGCGTCTTTATCCAAAAGTGAAGATTATAGTAACTCACTCATTTCTCGTACAGCGGTGGGCAGAAAAGAGAGTCTTGACTCGATCACTTAACTATCACATACCTGAAATGATAAAAAAATATCTATTAGGGAAGACTGGATTCTGTAGTTTCATCCTTGTCGGTAGAAACAAAACCCATTTATATTCTTAGCCCTATTCATGTTGACATATTTTAACTTAGTCTAAATTCAAAATTTCTTTAAAAACTTTCTGGTCGAGACACTTCCTTGCTTTTATTTCTTTAAAATACAAAGTTGTTTTAGATAAAAAAAATAAATAGGATAAAAAGATGATAGCTGACGGTTGGGTGAGATAGGCACTATGCGGGGACTAGCCCTACCATAGCGCGATATATTAAACAAATTAACCAAAGTTCCATTGCCATAGAGACTTCATAGCTTCAGTGCCGGCTTAAGGTACCGGCAACCCGGGCAGTTGTCCGGGGCCCACCATGTGCTTAGGGGTGCCATCAAGAATCTTACATAAACGAAAAAGTGAAAATAATAAATAAAATATTTTTATTTTAAGATGAAAAAAAAGCAGGTTCATAATATATGTATATATATATATATATATATTGTAGAGAAATGGCTACATTAAGCATCCTGGAAGAGTATAGGTACATTAAAGCCCCGTCCCCCCTCCCTCATGAGGAGAAGCGTGGGAAAGGTAGCCGGCGAAACTGCTTACCATGTGTGATCTCCCCGCCGCTGTGGGCAGTTGAAGCTAACGTCTGTTTTCAGGCGACCACCTAAGGTCCTTAAACGACGCTCTAACGATCCAATTACCTACGAGACCCATAAACCCATGGTTATGGAAAAAAAAGCGGTGCGAGTCAGAAGGCACGCCAAGTAGCGGTGCGGTTGCGAGCCTCTAATTTGCGAGCTGACTTGGGCACCCAGTGCCACCTCAGGAATTCTCGCTCTCCCCAGATGCTAACTCACCATTCAACCTCCCTCCACTTTGCCTCTGTGGCCTGATCACTTCCCCCCTTTAGATGGGGCGGCAATCCGCCTATAAATAAGCCCCGCAAAGAAAGAGAGGATTTATCAGAAGTCGATACGCCAGAGTAGGATTAGTTCGTGAAGATCGATCCTTCGGCCAGACAAGAGGATTATCAGAAGTCGATACGCCAGAGTAGGATTAGTTCGTAAAGATCGATCCTTCGGCCAGACAAGAAGATTATCAGAAGTCGATACGCGAGAAGAAGGGTTAGTTCGTGAAGATCGATCCTTCTGCCATACAAGACTATTTCCGTGAGAAACAATAAGATCAGATTGAGAAAATCGATCCACCCCTTTTCGGGCCGTATTAACCTAAATAGTCAAGCTTTATATCGGTGCCATACCGAAGAATCCTTTAGACTGCGAAGAAGTTTAACTGAAGAAAAGCAAAGCCGCTCACCCTCGAGTGACTCTCATATCTCAAGCTCCGTAAGAGTGAGAGGAGAAGAACCCAGCCCCAACGAGCTCCCGTTCTTTAATTACGTTGAAGAATCAGCCTCCTCTACGACGAAATTTCCACCATCGGACACAACCCTCCAAAGCGAGAGATAAGTCCTCCAGCGACATCCGGCAATCCCTAATACCTTCTGTCCTGTGAGTTAGAAAGATCATTTATATTCATATTGCGATAGTAGAAGTTTAGTACGCCTCCCGTTTTATAGGAGAGTAGAAACCATTGTTTTTGAACCTAGGTCATATGTGTTTGTAGACCAGAGTACGTTAATTTAATATTTAACGCTAATCAAATAGAGTCACGATAAAAAATACTAATCGGCAATTGGTATGTTTACGGGAAGCCTATTTGTTTATTTTTTGTCATTGAAAGATCTTTGATGCCAAAGATAGAAATGTGTTAACTGTTGGTTTGTAATAGTTAAGTGTTTCATTTAAAATATATGTTTATTTTGGTAGATTCTGGTGTTTCCTCTTATCCTTATGTGTTTAAAAATAGCTCTTCCTTAGAACAAAATTACTGAATTAGCACTCTTAGAACATAGCCTACTTCATCATAGAAGTAACTCACGCCCCTTAAAGCATACCGCTACTAAAAGGGTGTCAAAGAGTATAGTGATCAAATACCAAGGGTCATTTTACGACATATTATAGAAGTTGTGTCAGGTGTGGGGTTTTCATTTTAGAAAGAACCCAGCAGTGTTTATTTAAGGAAGAGCTAACACATAAAAGGAACACCAGGAATTATAGAATATTTGACGAATATCATAGTTGGATACAATCTAAAGGTAATTGTTAGGCCAAGTGGTAGGTTTCGGTGGTGGAGTAGGTCAGGCTTAATTTACAAGGTAGATGACTGACATAAGCGAGATGGCATCGTTTGACCTTTATCGGATGCAAGCTCAAAGCCTCAGACTGGAAGGAACCGAGCTGAACTCTTTTATTCAGGAGAAAGAGAAATACGAAAAAGACGAAAGAAGAGAGGAACGTAAAATGAAAATGGAAGCTGATGAAAGAGAGAAGATAAGGGCCCACGAAAGAGCTCTTAGCAAAGACCAGTTAGAGGTTCAGTCAGTGTCATCCAGAACAGGAGTGTCACCAGCAACCAGCATGAAACTCCCGGAGTACAGGGACGAAGAAGATTTATGCTCATATCTCTCCCATTTTGAGAAAATATTTGAAATCAATAATTGGGACCTAGAAGAAGATGGGGTCACCAGACTGTTACTGCTACTTAATCGTAGGATAAGAGAGATATTCGTATCTTTACCCTCAGAAGCGACTGTGGACTATTCCACTCTCAAAGCCGAGCTTCTCTCAGCAATAAACCTTAACCCGGAAGAATATAGGATGGAGTTTCAGGCAGGCTCGTATAAGACCTGGACAAACATACAAACATTTTGGCTTTGAGCTTCGTCGAAGCCTACAGTTTTGGATGGAGTCAGAAGGGGGAGAGAACGAAGTCACTGCGGTCGTCGACTTCATGCTTAGAGAGCAGTTACTAATTACACTACCCCAGGAAATCCATGCATTTGTTAAGGACCGAAAAGCTTCTACCTTCAACGAGTGTCTGGACGAGGCTGACCTCCACCCGTTAAATCATCGGTTATATCCTAGGGAGTACAAGAAAGAGAAGGCTCCCTCCCCAAAGAAAAATGGGCCGCCACCCAGGCATTTACAGAAGAAGCCCTTTAAGTTCTCAGCAGCACAAGGAACTTATAAGCCAAATTTTGGAGGAGAAAAAAATCAAAAAGAAGTTAGGATTCCACAAGGATCATACCCTAATACCGGCACGTATCCCAGGAAGCCCGTCACTTGTTATACCTGCGGGATAATAGGTCACCTGAGATTCCAGTGCCCACAGAACTCCCGACTGAGGGAGACCTCGAGACAACAGGTGCAAAACCTGACTGCCGCGATCCCAGCAGGACAAGCTGATTCGTCCTACGTCCCCGAGCCAACATCCGAAGGGCCCCAGCAACAGGTAAACTTTCTATTCAACAAAAGTTCGCCAGGGGGCCTACAATTTTAAGAGGGTACTGTTAATGGGTGCCGAGTATCCACTTTAGTCAGAGACACCGGATATACGTGCATAGTGGTATCCGACAAGTTGCTGCCCCCAGTAAACCCTAACCATAAGAAATTCGCAATCGCCCACGACTTTTTAGGACGCGACAATCGATTCCCCGTCGTGAGATGTCATATACAATGCAGATATTTCACCGGTTGGACGGACGTGGTAGTAGCCCCGATTAAGTTCTGCGCAGTACTAATCGGACAAAACCCCCTAATTCCCCAGCAAGTAGTGGCCCAACAAGTAGTCACCCGGGCACAAGAAGCCCAGAGGAAAGACCAACCTGCTAAGTTGACCCCGAGGATTACCCTCGAAGACAATGGGTTCAAATTGACTTCCTTCGCCAGTGCTCAGAAGGAATACCCCACTCTTAAACCTCTATGGGAGATAGCTATTAAAGGTGAAACTCTCCAAGGGAAAGGAAAGAAGCCTATCCAGTATATCGTAGAAGACTCACTTCTCTACCGTACTACCAGCGAGGAGGATAAGGAGAACAAGAAAGCACTGTGTGTACCTCAAGAATACACGCAAAGAATTTTGAATACCGCGCATGATGGAATATTAGCCGGACACTTTGGGCACAACAAAACGGCGCAGTAGATATTCCGACACTTTTATTGGCCCCAGGCCGCCAGGGAAATTGTGGCCTATTGCCGATCATGCGACGTGTGTCAGAAGGATCCCTCCAGAGGACGGGTACCTCCCGCTCCCTTACAAAAGGTGTCTGTTATAACCGAACCATTCTTTCGAGGGGCTATTGATTTGGTGGGACCAATTCACCCCCCTTCAAGTGGAGGACACTCCTACATCCTCACCCTAGTGGATTGTGCCACCCGGTTCCCAGATGCCGTGGCACTACGGAAGATTGACACTATTTCTTGCGCGGAAGCATTAATTTCAATATTTGCACGAGTAGGCCTGCCTAAAAAAATTCTTTCGGATAGAGGGCGCCAATTCACCTCAGAATTGATGGAGTATTTTAATAAACTACTGTTAGTCAAGCCAATTTTTACGAGTCCATTTCATCCATCCACTAACGGAATCTGCGAGAAATTAAACGGGACTCTCAAAAATATATTGAAGAAGTTGTGTCAAAACAACCCTACACAGTGGCACAGATACCTGCCTGCAGCCCTTTTCGCCTCCTGAGAAATACCTCATCGGACGTTGGGATTCTCGCCCTTTGAGCTATTATACGGGAGAAATGTGCGAGGTCCTATGAGTATTCTTAAGGAATTATTTTCCAACGCGAAGCTCGACCAAGAAATCAAATCGTCTTACGCCTACGTGATGGATATGCGCGAGCGCCTAGAATACTGCTCTGGCTTAGCTCGAGAGAACGCCGAGAAAAATTTAGCCAAATACCGGGACTACTTCGATATGAAAGCAAAGGCCCGAAAATTAAAGGCAGGAGATGAAGTCTTATTATTACTCCCGACCGAAAATAATAAGTTATGGGCCCAGTGGAAGGGACCGTTTGAAGTAATCGAGGCACGGGGTCCAGTCGATTTCTTGATAGATACCCCAACAGGGCGAAGAACCCATCATATAAACATGCTAAAAAAATATCACCGCCGCGCGTGCATAAAGAATATTACCCTTCTAGACGAAGAAGAATCGATGGATGCCGTTTACCCGGGTACGCCCCTGCAAGTCATACACACCGTGTGTGTGGAACAAGACGAGGAATACGAACTTCCATCGCTCTCACCTAACCCGGAAGACCCTTGGGTGGATTTAAAGATAAATCCCCACTTAGAGATTCAACAGAAAGCGGAAATGTTGAACTTACTCATGGAATTTCCAGAAGTCATTTCTGAAACCCCCGGATGCGCCAAGGATTTCATCCATGAAATAAAACTAAAAACTAATTCAGTGGTTCGAAGCAAACCATATCCTTTACCGATCCACCTACGAGAAGCCTTCAATAAAGAAGTCCGGAATTTATTAAAATTGGGAATTTTAGAGACATCGGAGTCCAATTATTGCTCCCCCTTAGTAATGGTTAAGAAACCTGATCAATCATTTCGGATGTGCGTGGACTTCCAAAAATTGGATTCAGTGACCGTTTTCGACGCCGAGCCCATCCCGCTAATAGATCAAAATCTCCATTTATTTGAAGACGCTAAATTCATCACCGAATTGGATTTGTGTAAAGCGTACTATCAAATACCTCTCGCTAAGGAGTATAAAAAACTGACGACATTTGTGACTGAGAGAGGTCTGTTACAGTTTACCCGGCTGCCCTTCGGACTACTTACAGCCGGTAGCAATTATAATAGGATGATGAGGCGAATTATCGCTAGCCTAAGTGACGTGTCGTTTTACTTCGACAACGTGTAAGTAGCTACCCGTACTTGGGAGTCACACTTACACGCCGTACGCTCATTGCTGGAGAAATTGAAGGAGCAAGGTCTAACCGCCAGACCGACCAAGTGTTATTTTGCCTACTAATCCATTGACTACCTAGCATTCAAAATAGGACAAAAACACTTGACTACCCAGCAAGAAAAAATAGACGTCATAGTCAAGATGCCCTGGCCGAAAACAAAGAAACAACTCCGATCGTTTATGGGAGCCGCCTCGTTCTAAAGGCGTTTTGTACCACACTTCGCTTCCATTGCGTCCCCACTGAATGATTTGTTAAAAAAGTCAGCGTCAGACCCTGTCACGTGGAACCCCCATGCAATAACTCAGTTGGAGGTTCTAAAAGGAAAACTCGTAACTGCGCCCATTCTTCGCTTACCAAATTCCAACAAGATCTTCGGCATTCGCACGGACGCTAGTCAAAACCGGTTAGGCGGAGTATTGCTTCAATACAAAGATGACGAAACAGCCTATCCCATAGCTTATGTCAGTAGGAAACTGTTGAGTAGAGAAAAAGCCCACGCTACTATCGAAATCGAAGCTTTGGCCATAATATGGTCCATAGGTAAATTCAAATATTATCTAATAGGGCGCGAGTTTAAGTTGGAATGCGACCATAAACCGTTGTCATACTTAAGTAAAAATAAGAGTAAGAATGAAAGACTCCTGAGATGGAGTTTACTTTTGATGGAGTACCAGTACTCCATTCACTATATAAAAGGGTCCAACAATTGTATTGCCGACTCGTTAAGTCGGAACCCTGTCGACGATTAAGGAGCAGCCCAACTATTGTATTATAGCAAAGTTAAGTGTAAATCAGTAGAATTGTAAGTAAGTAGGGGCGAGTTACCCCCTAGTGGTAGGTAAGAAAATCCTTAGTTGGCACAGTAATATAGGAATTAATGTAAGGTCAGGTGAAATGTTATCGAGGCATTCCCGAATGAACTAGAATTTATTGTATAATATAATGTTCCGTAAGTTACCCATGTATATTATTGTAAGCGTCGAATTGCCCCCCCCCCCCTCCCGTTAATTTCTTAAAGGAGGGAGGTAAATGTAGAGAAATGGCTACATTAAGCATCCTGGATGAGTATTGGTACATTAAAGCCCCCCACCCCTCATTAGAAGAAGCGTGGGAAAGGTAGCCGGCGAAACTGCTTACCATGTGTGATCTCCCCGCCGCTGTGGGCAGTTGGAGCTAACATCTGTTTTCAGGCGACCACCTAAGGTCCTTAAACGACGCTCTAACGATCCAATTACCTACGAGACCCATAAACCCGTAAAAAGGAAAAAAAAGCGTTGCGAGTCAGAAGGCACGCCAAGTAGCAGTGCGGTTGCGAGCCTCTAATTTGCGAGCTGACTTGGGCACTCCAGTGCCACGTCAGGAATTCTCGCTCTCCCCATATGCTAACTCACCATTCAACCTCCCTCATCTTTGCCTCTGTGGCCTGATCACTTCCCCCCTTTAGATGGGGCGGCAATCCGCCTATAAATAAGCCCCGCAAAGAAAGAGAGGATTTATCAGAAGTCGATACGCCAGAGTAGGATTAGTTCGTGAAGATCGATCCTTCGGCCAGACAAGAGGATTATCAGAAGTCGATACGCCAGAGTAGGATTAGTTTGTAAAGATCGATCCTTCGGCCAGACAAGAAGATTATTAGTAATCGATAAGCCAGAAGAAGGGTTAGTTCGTGAAGATCGATCCTTCTGCCATACAAGACTATTTTCGTGAGAAACAATAAGATCAGATTGAGAAAATCGATCCACCCCTTTTCGGGCCGTATTAACCTGAATAGTCAAGCTTTATATCGGTGCCATAACGAAGAATCCTTTAGACTGCGAAGAAGTTTAACTGAAGAAAAGCAAAGCCGCTCACCCTCGAGTGACTCTCACATCTCAAGCTCCGTAAGAATGAGAGGAGAAGAACCCAGCCCCAACGAGCTCCCGTTCTTTAATTACGTTGAAGAATCAGCCTCCTCTACGACGAAATTTCCACCATCGGACACAACATTCCAAAGCGAGAGATAAGTCCTCCAGCGACATCCGGCAATCCCTAATACCTTCTGTCCTGTGAGTTAGAAAGATCATTTATATTCATATTGCGATAGTAGAAGTTTAGTACGTCTCCCGTTTTATAGGAGAGTAGAAACCATTGTTCTTGAACCTAGGTCATATGTGTTTGTAGACGAGAGTACGTTAATTTAATGTTTAACGCTAATCAAATAGAGTCGCGATAAAAAATACTAATCAGCAATTGGTATGTTTACGGGAAGCCTATTTGTTTATTTTTTGTCATTGAAAGATCTTTGATGCCAAAGATAGAAATGTGTTAACTGTTGGTTTGTAATAGTTAAGTGTTTCATTTTAAAATACATGTTTATTTTGGTAGATTCTAGTGTTTCCTCTTTTCCTTATGTGTTTAAAAATAGCTCTTCCTTAAGAACAAAATTACTGAATTAGCACTCTTAGAACATAGCCTACTTCATCATAGAAGTAACTCACGCCCCATAAAGCATACCACTACTAAAAGGGTGTCAAAGAGTATAGTGATCAAATACCAAGGGTCATTCTACGACACATATATATATATATATATATATATATATATATATATATATATATATATATATATATATATAATAAAAATTAAGTTTGTCTGTGTGTCTGTCCGTCTATAAGAAGAAAGGTTAGACAATATACCAAAAACTAAAACGTATTCTTATGTAAAACTTTCCGATGAAGATAATAGAAATGGGCCCAAGTCTCTAAGTGCTCCCAAATGGAGCTACGGACCCTTTCCAAACTTGCCCAGTCTGTTCATTCTAGGAAACGTGAGCCGAATTTAAGCCCCTTAGAGACAGATTAATTTTATCCTACATTATTATTCACATGTGGGAAGCAAAAGCAACCTGTTTGTCCATGCACGACAAGGAAAGACGAGGAATATTGTCTACCAAGAAGTGTTATGATGTAGCATTGGTTAAATCATAATTGTTAATGAATATAGGAATTCCAATCTATATCATGCTTATGAATTTTTTTACTTAGGCAACGCCGGGTACCTGATTTAGTGGCTCATAAGTGAGCCTTAGAAGCACTAGGCAGGACAATGCGAGACATCAGAGATTTTGAGGCTCCTATGGGAGGTGTAACTCTTTTGAAGTAAGCTGATTTCAAGCAGACACTTTCAGTGATCCATAAATAAACCAGGACAGATGAGATCCGTGCTTTCCTAAAATCAACTTCTCTGTGAAGAAATATTAGGACACTTTCTCTAAAGACAAATATGTTATCAGAGCTCTTTGGTTATCAAATATCAGCACAATTTGCCCAAAACATTTTGACGCTGGAAAATGGCAAAGTAGCTCGTGATGCTGATGGTGGAATAGAAATATCTCATATCTGCATAGTTATTAATACTATTGATAATCTCAAGGCAAAGGTATTACTCAATCTCCAGTAAAAATACAATAACTGCAACTGGCTTTGTGAAAGAGCTATATTGGCTTCGAAAAAAACCACTGCAGAATCAATAAACATTTACTGCTTTCCCTCTCACGAAGTCTACAAATTTACAAGTCGGTTGATACAATTTAGGATTATACTCAAATAGTCGTTTATTCCATAGAGTTCCTAAACTGTCTAGAACCTCCTGGCATAACTCATCACTAACTAAACTGAATTTAGTGAATCTAACGGCCGTATGCTAAGAAAAATGTGAAATGCACTTTTATCAGATTTAGTGTAGCTTCACAATTATTTTTAAATTTATTATATGCAAAAGGCTAAAATGCAAAATATATTAAAAAAATAGGTTTTTGGCTCAAATGTGCATTTCACATTTGTTTTAGCATACGGCCGATGGTAATATTTTTGCGCAATTTCTAACTTGCAGAATTCTCTAATTTGACTCGTCTAGTGGTAAATAAATAATTTGACGTCCCATGTCGTAGAGGCAACTATTCTTATAGGAAGTGGAGGAGGAGAGGATGTCTACATTAAGAGAATATCACTAAATCCATCAGTCAGAATTGACATTTGAATTCAGAAACCGACTATTCCAAATCTGGGTAAGTTTTGCAATGTGAATTAAAAAAGTCTTACGGTGACTCTATTAGTGGTATAGTTACAATTAAAGGAACTCTATGTTGATTGCTCTAGAGTTAAAAGCAAAAGTAATCTGTTTATATATACTCTAGAAGAAAAATTAAGTATATTGTGTAGCAAGAAGTTCTGTAGCGTTGCTGAACAAGATTAAGTTTAGTTCATAGGATGAGAATATTTTTTGTGAAGGATATAAAAAGAAAAAAAATCAAATCCGACTTAGTTTATTTACGAACAAATAATTTAACCGGGCAACGACGGGTATCTATATTGGATATATATCTTTCTATCTCTCTCTCTCTCTCTCTCTCTCTCTCTCTCTCTCTCTCTATATATATATATATATATATATATATATATATATATATATATATATATATATATATATATATTAGTGTAGATGGGTAGCAGTCTTTCCTGAATGCAAATTTTGTTAAAGACCATGGTAATTTCACCTTGATCAATTTCCTTAGGGCAACTTTCTATTCTTCTTACTTGCTTTTTTAGTCCATCTTGTAAATGGTAGATCACTTATCCTGTATTTATCTCTCTTTTAAATGAATGGGTTTGGTAAAAAACAAATGTAAATTGCTAAGCTTTCGATCTATTCGATCATCTTCGGAGCATCTTTATGTATTCTTTCCTCCTTTACCGATGAAGTATGGTGGAGTCAGAATCTAGTATAATGAAATAATTATGAATTATGAATGATGAAAGTGAGTAGGTGTGTGTAGGGAACGAAGGAAGGGTGTGGGAACAGATAGCTAAAAATAGACAAGTGGTGAATATAGAAAGAAGTGTGGTAGGATGCAAAGAGATGCCAAGTGCCTGGTGATCAGGCCTATCGCTTTTAAATATTTTCTGTTTTGTGGTTCCATTGTTGTCTTTGGGATAGTTTATATTATTATGTCGTTCAAACCATTTGTCTTCAAAAAGATTAATGTTCTTGGATATGTTACGCGCATTTGCTGTTGTAGTAATAAATTACTTTAATCACTTTTAGTATTATGCTTAGTGTTTTTTTGTATATCTTGTAGTGAGTGTAAATCGTGTCTTTTGTTCTTTCTTTGATGTCTTCTTCGTTATAATTGGGTCTTCATCGGTGAGTTTGCTGTCGATATTCTGTGAATTCTTGTAGAAATTGGTAAGGTTTCGTAAATAGCTTTTCTTTTCTTGATCGGTTTTATTTGTCAATGGTTTGGGTAAAAAAACATTCTTATTCTCATGCGTAAAATAGCACTTCTGCTCCGCAAGACTAAAAGCCCAGCAGAGTTCGGAAATCTGGCGCGACTTATGCCTCTTCTGTTCTGGCTAATCATTTGGACGATATCATCGTTCAATTCTCGATTAATCAGTTCCTGCATATTCCTTGTCCGTTCTTCAATGACAACGTTAAAGGGACTTAACCCCGCCCCCCTGTGCAGCTCTTCCTGGCGTCTTCTTTCTCGACTGAGTGTATCTGTAATTAGGTACACAGATTCTTTCTGCACCACTTGTAGTTTCCTCTTTTGTGTCTTCGAGACAAACGAAAGGGCGGAAGCGGAGTATAGCAGCGTCGATCTTACAAGTTCATTGAAGATCTTTTTCTTATTGCTTTCACAGAGATTCCTGAACATATATTGAGTTCTGACTGCAGCAGTTGGCTTGGTGATTCTTTCTGCGAAGTGCTTCCTGTACACGGTGGAAGTAATCCTTATTCCAAGTACATTGCACTCCGTGGTGTAGGGATAGCGTCTATCTCCCACCCTGACATCGAATAGTAGTCTCCTGCTTATGGGGACTACTTTGAACTTTTCTTGGTTCGTGCGTATTTTCCACCGGGCCTTGTAGGTGTTAAGGTTCTCAATTTCTGCTCCTGTCATACGAGCTTGCCCAGGTGAATTCCTCCATGGACAAGTGATTATCTGAGTAAAATCATCGACGAAATGAATGTTGAGGCAAGTGGGGCTCACAGCGGCCGGGACATCATCGGTGTAAATCAAGTAAAGAGTGAGAGACGGCCCCCATCCCCCTGTGAGAGGCCTGCAGTGAGCGGAAACGTTGGTCCATCCATGCACCCTAAACTGATATACGCCGCTCTCTCCATGAAATAGTCACAGACAGTTCTTTCTAAGTTTTCACTTAGGCCCAGTCGTAAGATCTTGTATTGCATTCCCCATTGCCATACCTTATCAAACGCCTTTGATACATCCCGACAAACAATGTCCACGTAACTTTCCTGTTTTGCTCGGGCTAGCTTTCCCGCGATGACATTAATCGCCATCTTCTTACTTCTCTTTTTACTAAATCCGAATTGATATGGGTTGAAGAGGGAGTTCTTTTCCAAGTGAGACACTAGTCTTTGATTGCAGATCTTCTCGAAAAGCTTTCCGCCAAATTCTAGAAGTGAAATTGGCCGGTAGCTCTCCTTCAACGTTGGGTCCTTTCCGTGCTCAGGCAAGAAAATCATCTTGGCCATTTTGTAAGCATCAGGAAAGTATCCCGTGTTAAGACAGGGGTTAAATATCCTTTTAATCCATTGGATGACATTGGCTGGTGCCTTTTAAAAGTTAAGCTTTGTAAGCCCCGATTGTCCTGGGGCTTTTTGTTGGAATGAGCGGAGCGTGCCGAGTAGTTCTTCTTCGGTAATCTCGGCGTCTCCGTCGCGCTGTCTATCCACCTGGTGGTGAGAGAGAGTCTTATCTATTTGGTCGTTAAGCTCGTCTATGGTGTTGCTTTCAAACTCTAGGTCATAGTCTCCGTTTTTCTTTTCAGTTATACTGAAGATTTTTCCCAATAACTTCGGAATAGCTCCTCAATTCTTTCTTCTTCCGTTTCCATGTTTCCGTTTTCTTTTAGTAGATCGATCTTCTATAATGGAAGAAAACGGTTTTTAGGGGATATTTATTCCTCCTTGCTAAACGTAACCTCAAATAAATGTAACGAGCCAATCCGGTGAGTAGAATTTTAGAACAATTTTAATTTCTATTCCAGCTCGTGGCCTGAGTGTTAATGGCCGGCTTCTCATCGTTTATTAAGATGGCTTCTAAGATGTTCAGCCTCGATTTATTTCTCTCTTTTGTGTTATTTTCAACTAGAATATCTCTAGTTAGGTTGATGCTATGCGCGTTCTCAATATGATTTTTAGACCCTACGCTTTACAGATGCAAGGTTAAACGCCTCCAAATGTGATGGTTGCCATGTTAATATATTTTGAATTATTATAAAGCTTTCAGTCTTTATTGGGGCAGATAAACTCGTAAACTATGTTGGTTGACTTTAGATTCGAGGAATTTTAGCAGCTGTTGTTTTTCATAAGGAGATTGTTGACTTTTGTCGTTTTATAGTATATAATAAGTTGAATTTTGTCCATTTGATTCTTAACCTTGATGTTACGGTTGTCAATCTCCTTGATGCTACGGTTGACAATCTCCTTGATGTTACGGTGGACATTATCCTTGATGTTACGGTTGACAATCTCTTTGATTTTTTTTTCGTCTATTTTATAGGCCGCAGACATCTGATTTTTGTAATACAGTTTGACGTTATTTACTTCTTTCTGATTACTTTGCATTTTATCCGTATCTTTGAAATGGATACTTAAAAATGATCTGAGTTGATTTTCAATCATGCTGTTCGGGAAACCGTTGTTCACGAGTGTTTGTTTTACGCGGGAGATTTCTTGATGGAAAAGTTCTCAAGTAGAGCAGCATTCGTATGCTCGGCGGATATATGAGCCGTTACACTTTTTTTTTATCTTTAATCACTTAATTAATCACTTAGGTAAAAATACAATAATGAATATTCAATGGAATGGGGAATAGAATAATAAAAGTATAAGGTAAGATGTACAATAATTCGGTAGTTTAAATGATTCATGAGTATAAATGGCATTTGTTCTTGATAATAAAATGCTCCTCAATACATCAAATATCAATAAAGTAAAATGATAATTAAAATATTTGTTCAGAATATTTTTGTCAAATTGGTACAGAGTGCGTAATAATGAAGTCAGTATTTACATGATAACACTAATTCGTTGGTTAAAATAATACACAAGTATAGATTATATTAGTTTTTATGAACTAAATATTAATTCGACACGTCAAGCATTACTAAAGTAGAATGCTAATTAAAATACATATACAGAATATTGAGGTCGAATTTATATGAGATGAATGATAATAATTAAGTCGAAATTTACCTATACAGAATATTGAGGTCGAATTTATATGAGATGAATGATAATAATTAAGTCGAAATTTACCTATACAGAATATTGAGGTCAAATTTATATGAGATGAATGATAATAATTAAGTCGAAATTTACACGATAATGGACGTACAAATGATACACATTGAAATGTCAAACGATAAACTTTGAAACTCGGTGTTCCAAAGGTTATTTTGTCCAACTGTAGATCACATGAACACGCGTGTGTCATTACAGTTGTGAACGTACATAGAACGAACAAAGTTGAGGATTGAGTGCACATATTTTCACTTAATAATACGGTGAGAAAGTAAACGTGAATACAGTAAATTTAAAAAGTAATTAGTTAACCTAAACAAATTATTTGATGAAAGAAATAGTCGAGCAAACTTGCAAATCTTGAGTAAAATGAAATAAAAAAATATACCCGTTGTATCGCTTGGGCATTTAAAAGTTTTCGCTCCTAGTCAGGTTCTTAAATGAGAAGCGTTGTGGTAGCATTATGTGAATGCTAATGAGTTTCGATGGCACTTTGTCATATCATTATGTGAGTGCGAATGAATAAATTATAATGAATTAATACTAGGTGAAGCGCACAGATAGTTCAACGATCTAGCAAATCGGCTAGAGAGGGATTTTGCGGCCATATCTGCGGCTTAAGTTGAATTATCTAATTTGCATCACTTATTGAAGAGTGGTGTGATTGAGTGTAGAAGAATTGCGCGTCGCAGACATTAGGTGTTGCGTTGAGACGAATTGCTGCTTCGGTGAGAGTTGCGCGTCGCGGACGTTGAGCACCCCACTGAGTCGAGTTGGTGCTTCGGTGAGATGAATGTGGCTCCTTGATGAAAGGTTAGATGGAGTCCATGGTTGTACTTAGTTGCGCTGAAAGAAATCGATGATGACTCCAGAAGTTTGTTGCGATGGTTTCCTATGATAATGAGAGTCACTCCCAATCGATGATGATTGTAGATGAATGGCAACATAAAGCCTCCCGGAGACCCAGGCGGACTTATACATTAAATTCCCCCTCCCCCCTCCTTTGTGGAGAAAGCCGGAGAAGCCAGCCCCATGAGGAGACTCGTGGGAATGGTAGCCAGCGAATAACAGTAACTGCCTACCCTGTTTGATCTCCCCACCGCATACGTACTTGGAGCGACCATCTGTGTTAAGGAAATCACCAAAGGCCCTTAAACGACGCTAAAAAGATCTAATTACCTACGAGATCGGTAGGCCCGTGGTTATATCACTAAAAAGCGGTGCCAAGCAAAAGGCACGTCAAGGAGGGTGGCGGTTGGTGGGCTCTCTAATTAGCAAGCCAACATGGGCATCTCAGTGCCAACATCTTCACTCCTCGCTCTCCCAGATGTGACCTCACCACTCGCGCTCCCCTCTGCGGCCTCGCCCCTTCCCCCTTAGATGGGACGGTGGTCCGCCTCTAAATAAGCCCCTGAAGGAAAGAGTAAAGATTATTATTTGGCGAGAACGACATAGAATCCGTTCGTGAAGATCCATCCTTCAGCCAGTCAAGATTATTCGAGGAGAGACGAAAAAGGACCAGATTGAGATGATCGATCCTTCTCCCCAGTGCCGAATTAACATAAGACGTCAAGTTTTGTATCTTTGCCATATCGAAAATCCTTTACAGACTTAGAAGAAGTCTTACTGGAGAAGAGAAACCCCGCTCACACTCGAGTGACTCTCACAGCTCAAGCTCCGTAAGTGTGACAGGAGAAGAACCAAGCCCCAACGAGGTTCCATTTGTTAATTACGGTAGAAATCCCGTCGTATACCAAAAAACTA
This sequence comes from Ceratothoa steindachneri, assembly GCA_963969495.1. Lineage (NCBI taxonomy): Eukaryota > Metazoa > Arthropoda > Malacostraca > Isopoda > Cymothoidae > Ceratothoa > Ceratothoa steindachneri. The sequence continues at coordinate 90,879,792 of OZ018319.1, forward strand.
GTTGGGCACCCGGCGTTGAAGAATAGGACACAAAGAGGCTTCAAGATTATCCAGAAGAGGATTCTTTGAGCGAGGAGCACCGTAACTCTCTACGTCTTCTTAACGTAACCGGAGGCAAAGTTGCAATAAGAAGTTCACATCGCATACCCTATTTTCCTCCATCCCATCTCGACTAAATTCTAACATCGGCCAATTGCACTCTCCGAAGCGCGAGTAAAGCCCTCCAGCGACATCCGGCAACCGCTAATCCCTTCTGTCATGTAAGTTAGAAAGAACATTTATAATCATATTGCGATAGTATGAGTTTATTACGTTTCACAATTTAACGGAAGTAAAAACAATTGGGCGTGAACTCCGTCATACTTACTAGTAGAAGAGAGTAATTTTATTTAATGTTTAATGCTAATCTAAAAGAGGCGCGATAAAATAACTAATCGGCAATTGGTGTGTTTACGTGTAGCCTATTTGTTTATTTTTGTCTTTGAGAGATATTGTAATAGGCCCAGTTGCCAACCGGTTTGGTCTCGGTTAGCGTAGGAGGAGGATACAAATGTGTTTACTGTTTGCTTGTCATAGTTAATTGTTAAATTTAAAATATATGTTTATTTTGGCTTAATTTCTGTGCGTTTCTCAATATCCTTACGTATTAAAGCGGCTCTTCCTTAAAACAACAAAATTAGCACTCTTCCACAAAAGTATACTTAAAAAAAAATAGTATATCACGATCAAAAAGGTATCTTCCGACAATGATGTTATTTTAATTTTTTAGTCGCTCCAGGATCACCACTTGTAGAGAGAGGAGTCTGTTCTTTCTTCTGGATGTCTGACCAAATAAATTCGCACTTCGATTATTATAAACGATGAAAATAAACTTTATTTCTCAATTTGAGGTTTTTATAATGAAGGGATGGATCACAACGGTGAAGAAGTTTCCTCTATGGGGGGGGGGGGGGGCTCTTGAAGGCCGTCCTTAATTATGGGGAAACCTTGAAAGTACTCGTGAGGACAACCCAAGAGTCTTGGAAGCGGGACACTGATTGCCAGTAGTGGTGATAGATTACCGAGTTATCGTGTAATTTTTTGGCAAGGACTCCGGTTGATACAGAGGCCCCAGTTGGTTTGCGTTGCCCTTTCCTATTCTCCACGAGAGTTATTTGTTGATTGCTATGGGGTGCCCTAAGCCGAGGGGCGGTCTTATTCTAGCGACGGGTCAAATAGCTCGGGGGATGGGGATAGACCACACCAGGGTAGAACACCGGTATTTCGGGAGTTTTGTAATTGCGATTAACGAAGAGAATGCGAAACGGCTGTTTTCCCGATTAATAAGGCCCTGAAGCAGGAAGATTGAGGAACGTCAAGATATTGAAGTCACCAAAGCAAAAATAGAAATATTATTGAACTAGATCTTATTGCACTTTACACAAGTTCCTTAATTAAGTTTTAAGTTCTAAGTTATGACATAAATTAAGTTTGAGGACAAGTGAAGCAAGGTCTAAAGGAGACCGGACAAATAGTGCCTTTAAGAGTTGCAACTTAATGTATGCGTTATGTACACGACTATATACAAAGTTGAATTACGCGAATCCGAGAGATCGGCGGAACGATATATAACGCGATATATTGCTATATATAACAGTAATCTAATTCCTTATCCTTCTGGCTTCACACAGTTATATATTCAATTTAAGCAACGCCCTACATGTTCCTCGTCTAACTAAGCCACACCTCCCTCTTATGTACCGGCCTATTGATTTGTCGGTATTAACATAACTAAACTTTTGATTGGCTACTGCCGAACATATTGATAAGGAAGGCACTCCGACTATTGGGTAAAATTCTCTGTGGGCGGTGGCATGTTGCCAAGAAGACAGCTTCCTAATCTGATTTGTATTTGTTTAATAGTGATAGCTATCCGGTTCATTCTGGATTCTGCCTTGAATATAATGTTTGCCTAAGATTTCCTCGGCCAACTCTAACAGAGATAACTTTTAGAGTTTACTACCATGTGACATTCTTGAAAGGGCGCAAACTTGACTTTTCTTTCTCTCTGTACTTTATGAGTGTAGCGACTATCGCGTGTGTCCTATTTTGAACGTACACGCCTGCCGCTAAACCTCAACAGTTAGTAATGCTGATGTAAGTTCATGAGCGTAATGTCTCTTGATTTATAGAAAGTGGGTGCGATCAGGAGAGAGAGAGCACGAGGTTGACACAGACTCGACGGAAAGATAAGGAATTAAAAAACAGAGTTATTGGTGTTAGAAGTCACGTCTCAATAAATACTGATTGAAGGGGAGATCTGGAACATCTAACTGCGACAAGAACGATTTCATAAGCGTGTACAACTTTTGTGTACATGGATCCATATATCTCTCTCTCTCTTTCTCTCTCTCTCTCTCTCTCTCTCTCTCTCTCTATATATATATATATATATATATATATGTGTGTGTGTGTGTGTGTGTGTTAAGTGCCTTAACAAAGGAAAATAACTATAGTATAGTTAGATGAAACGGAAAGACAGCCTCTCACTTACATGCTTATGAAAAAACACACATTTGTATATGATTCGATAGATAGATAGATTTATAGATAAATAATAGATAGACATATACGAATAAAACTCATAGCAGTTCATAAAGGTTACATTTTGTTTTCAAAGCTTAGCTGTGTTTAGCCCAGTCTCTCATGTATAACCTATCTTTGTAATTGATTTTTTTTTGCAATAGATGATGAAACAGCAATTTTTCACCTTCTAAGAACGTCATAACCTAAACAATGCTAAAAGCTCAGATGTTCTCAATATCCTACCCTCAGATTCAATGATTTTTTTAATTAACCTTTCTACCTTTTTCAATAGTATTTCTGCAATAATCATATGAACAAAATAACGAAAACACTGCTGAGAAAAATGCGTAGGAATCTGTTATACTGTAAAAAAAAAATCTTATTCAATTCACTGGTGCCATCCACTTCAAAGATAGGTTGTAAGCCCATCCACTGGACGTAAATATTAGCAAATAAACAAGCAGAGTTGGATAGCATCTTGCGCTTCTTATGTTAACTTTGTTAGAACCACTTAAAATCTGGTTAAAACTTCTCCCACGTAATATAGGATTGGAAGACTTCCATTAAACTAGCCCATAGCTCCTCCTTAAGTAGTATCCAATTGGTAAACCTCTTTGGAGGCTAGCCCCCTCCTTCTCTATATAAATAGCTTTGTAAGCTTTAGATTATAGCATTCTAAGCATATCTTGTACTTTGAAAAAAGATAAAGCCCTACAGTTCATTTTGACTTCCGCCACTGTGTCGTACCGGGTTTCGAAAACGGGCAAGCAAAACGTTGTTGCCACTCAGGGTAACACAAGCATCACGTTAAATTGCTGTTATCACTGAGGATCACCGCCCTCTTATACGATCGAACCCCTTGCAAGAATCATCCTTTAACATCAGATTGCACCGTGTACCAAACTACAGGCAGTCTTTTCTCACTAACAAGGATTACGTTGCGACTACTGCATCATCATCTTGCCTTTGTGCTTCATCTTCCGACGGAGGGTCGTTTGCGTCATAGCCATAGTTCCAAGGCCAGAAGAATGGGCCCGATCGCATCAACACTGGTGACCTTGCCAGAATCACTAGTGAGGTGCTAGCTCACAGCACTTTGGAGAGCTACCTCTCTGAAGCCATCGCGGGACATATTGGCCTGCTGCCTGAGCACTGCACGAGTGCAGACTGTGAGTTAGCTTTAAAAAAATCTTCTAGGCCTGAAGATTAACGAAATCAAATTATTACGAAACGACAGTGATTGAATACTTCGAGAAAACAACGCAACTAGCAGGTACGACCTTTGGGCGTAGAAGGCTTAGGCTGTTAGCTATATTTTGTGGTAGCACTTTAATATTTCATATTGACGAACGATACTTCATTTACTTTTCAATAATTAATTAGTGAATTTGTACGAAGTAATTTTTAGTTTGGTCTGTTATTAAGAACAAAACATTATAGTTCGGGTACGACATTGAGCAGGGAACTTTATGCTCGATTTGAGCAGTTTTAGTGCAAAATATTCAGGCACCGACCTTTAAAGAATTTTTAACATATACTATCTCTATCGAAATAATTGAGCTAAAAATACATTTTATATTTCCGTTTCAACTTTGATTAGAGTGGTCGTTTATTTTTTGTGGAAACGAGCTAATATTGGCTAGGTTAAGTAATCTTTCTTACGCGATACATTTATCTTCCATTTTCTTCATTGTTTCTAATTAAATTATATTCCCTTAGTTCAAGGAAGGTTCCCTATGTTTCGATCACTTTTTTCTTTTCTAAGTTTATCCCTTACATTACTTTCTCGTGACCTTGAACGAGATATTAGGATCTTCGAATTATTGGCTAAACTTTCACAGCTGATTCGTTTTCTATTTTAAAAAGGTCCCTGCATAAGCATTGAGTCCTTCATTCGTCTTCTTGTCAGTTTGCCTTGCTGTAAGCACAATTCACGTTATTTTACCCGAGTTAATCTCCCTTTACTATCTTCTTTTGCTACCATTATCCCTGATTATTCGTTGTTTCCAAACTAATAGTTATCTTAGTGTTTTACTATTCCCATAAACACATTTACGAACAATTCATTATTCCTCACTAATATCACATATATCACCGTTTTCTTTGTTGTTTTGTTAGTCGGTTCATTCTATAATAATTGCCTTTCATATGTTTATTTTAAGATGTTTTATTTCAACCACCGTGTTAACTCCAACTCCCATTATTGGAAGTTTATCAGTCGACTTCTTTTGTACTTGAGTCAACAGTTTAGTGACTTTGACTCATTCTATTCCAGCTAAGCTAGTTCATTTTCTTAATATTAATGCTATTGACTTCTGTTCAGAGCTTCATTCACTTCGAACCACTTTTATGATTTGTGTACTATGACCGTTTCCACCTTCAGTACATAACAAATCCGTGTTTGTCGATGAATTTTTTTAATTTCTCTTTTATATCTTTAGTTCTTGTGTCTTTAGGATTTGATTCACTTCATTTGGCGAAAACTGATCTCTTACATACTGTATTTACTATATATAATATATTTAATAAATGAATTATTTTATATGTAACAATTTTTAAACTTTAGTTTTGTTGTTTGGCCTCATCAACTAATTTTTAGCTATGGTTATTTCTTTTAGGTCGCTTTTTGTCGCATAAATTACACAACTTTTAAATAAACCGCAATGACTTATTACTCAACTTCAAGACGTAGCCTAAGCAAAAGCCTAATAGTCTACGCTGTTAAGAGAAGTAGCCTAACCTTCGTAAATTTTACTCTCATTATTTATTATAGTTTCTTAATATGTGCACAAATCACGTCAACAAAACTTAAATCAACACAACATTAAAAAAACGCAAGAACTTATTCCTCAACCTAATACAATTAATTTGTAAGAAAACTGGTACGTTAAGTTTATCATTGACTAGTTGCTTGCAACATATTTTATAAATAACAGGATATAGAAATTTATATTATTAAATCAATAATATGGAAGTGCAACGCGGAGTAAAGAACCCGAGTTTCCACACTTCTTTTGAAAGGAAGTCGTGTTAAATGCTTTAAAAAAGTAAAGTAACACATTTGCATATAATTCGATAGACAGATCGATAGATAATAGATAGACGGATACGAATGAATCTCTTAGCAGTTCATAAAGGTTACATTTTGTTTTCAAAGCTCAGCTGTGTTTAACCCAGTCTCTCATCTATAACCCAACTTTGTAGGTGATTTTTTTTTTATCCTAGATGATGCAACAGCCAATTTTTGCTGTCCAAGAATGTCATAACCCAAACATTGATAAAAGCTCAGATGTTCTCAATATCCCACTCTCAGGTTTAATAACTTTTTTAATTAACTTTTCCAACTTTCTCTATGGTATTGCTGCAATAATCATGTAAAAAAAATAACGAACACACTGCTGAGAAAAATGCGTAGGAATCTGTTATCCTATAAAAAAATCCTTTTCTATTCACTGGTGCCACCGACTTTTAAGATAGGTTGTATGCCCGCCAACTGGTCCTAAAAATCAGCAAATAACCAGGTAGAGTTGGATAGCAGCCTGCCCTTCTTAGGTTAACATAGTAGATCCAATTAAAAAACTTGTAAAAACTAGGATTGGAAGACTTCCATTGAACTAGCCCATAGCTCCTCCTTAATTAGTATCCTATTGGTAAACCCCTTTGGAGGCTTGCTCCGTTCTTCTCTATATAAAAAGCTTTGTAATCTTTAGATTTAGGCATTCTGAGCATATCTTGTACTTTGAATAAAGCTAAAGCCCTACAGTTCATTTTGACTTCCGCCACTGTGTCGTACCGGGTTTCGAAGACGGGCAAGCCAAACGTTGTCGCAACTCAGAGAAACACAAGCATCACGTTAAATTGCTGTTATCACTGAGGATCACCGCCCTCTTCTACGATCGAACTTCTTGCAAGAATCATCCTTTAACGTCAGATTGCACCGTGTACCAAACTACAGACAGTCCTCTCTCACCAAGTAGGATTCCGTTACGCCGAATGCCTAATCATCTTGACTTTGTGCCCCATCAACCGACGGAGGGTGGTTGGCGTCATAGCCATAGTTACAAGGCCAGAAGAAGGGGCACAATCGCATCAACACACACACACATACACACACACACACACACACACATATATATATATATATATATATATAATAAATAAATAATGAGGTATGTCTGTGTGTGTGTCTGTCCATTTATAGGAATGAAAAAATCATGTTCTAACTCTCCCCCCATTTCACCCCAATTATCTCCCATCTTTCTCTTCCCCTCTCTCTCCTCCTCTCTTTCCTACCTTTCCTATCTCTTCCACCCCCTCTTCCCTCACCTCCTCTCTCGTTTTCCCTTCTTCCACCCTCTTCACCCTCTCTCCCTCCCCCATCCCTCCTTTATCCCTAACCCCCTCTTTGCATTACCCCCCCACCCTCCCTCACCCTCTCCTCCTACCTCCCTCTTCCCGTCCCCTTTCCCATTTCTTCCACCTCTCCCCTCTCTCCACATCTATCTCCCTATTCCCCTATCTCTCCCCCACTCTCTCTTCCATCTCCTTCCCCCTATTTCTCCTCCATCTCTTCTATACTCCTATCCCCCCTTACAAAAGGATATTTAAAACAAGAGAAAATTTCTCTCCTCCTCTCCCCCTCTCTTCCCCTTCCATTTCCCCCTCTTCCCTAATATCTTTCCCTCTTCCCCAATCTCTCCCCCTAGCACACCCTAAAAAAGGACATCTAAATCGAGAGAATTTTTTTTTAATCCCGTTTTTAAAATATAGAGTTATAGAATAGAAGAAGAAGATAAGACGCTAGATCTGTATCTGTGACCACAACGTTGTTCTCTCATTACTAACGGTCAGTCATGGGGGAGCGTAAACTGCCGACCACCTGCGGAGAAACATTTACTCATTTTAAGTATTTCATATGATAGGGAGAGTCTGCACCTCTCCTGAATCTCTCTTCAACCTATAAATAATAATAATCAGCAAGATATTTTGTGCCACAATATAAGAATTTCAAACAATGGTCATCTGTAATAATTTGCGACAGGACATTTTACCCCGGGCAACGCCCTCGATAAAAAGTCTTCTAAATTTCTGAACTCATATCTTACCCGAGCAATGACGGGTATGTCTATCAATATAATATATATATATATATATATATATATATATATATATATATATATATATATCATATATATAAGTAGAGAGAGAGGGGAAGGGCCATGATGCCATGCCAAATCTTTGGGTTACATTGAGGATAGTGCTTACAATACGTATTAGTGTGGCCGCAGGCGAGAGAAGCTTTCGTAAATTAAAGCTTATAAAAAGGTACGGTCATCCAAGCCTCAAGACAGAATGAGTCCTTTGGCAATTTTGTCTACAGAAAATTATATTGCAAAGAATATAAATATAGAAATTGCCATGGAAAGATTTGATGATCTAAAGGCTAGGAAAAAGATGTTTCAGGTAAGATAATTTATTCATATTGTCTAAAACCTAGGTTGAAAAAATTAATATTATTGCTCACTTTTGTTAAAAAAAAACAATTTAAGTAATAAACACATTTCTATTTTTATATATTTTTGTGTTTTTCCTTGTGAAACCTTTCATAATTATGCATAAAAAGGGCGCCGAACATCTGTATGCCCAGGGAGCCAGCAACCATCCAGCCGGCCCTACATAGCTTACGCATAGCGTTATTTAGATCCATCGAATATCCATAACGATAAAGACCATAGAGTGTAAGCATAGCGTTATATAGATTATCCAAATATCTGTAACTATAGATACAACATAGCCTTCGCATGGCGTTACATAAATCATCCGCATATCTGTAGCTATAATTAAAAGAATATTTGCCTTTATTCACCAGAGAAAAACTTTGTATTCCTAATTGTGTATATATATATATATATATATATATATATATATATATATGTAAATAGTCAAATCATTTGAAGAATATAATGCAAATTCCACTGCTCCTGTGGTTAAAGGCCTACAAATATGGAGAGGAACAGAATATCTAGAACACTGAAGGAATAACCCGGAATAGAATACTGGCCATGCATGAATTTAATGATTGCATTATCACCAGAAATTTTGTGGAGAGGCTCTTAAAATCAACTGTGAATTAGGGATATGTGAAAATGGTTAAAAAGGTATCTCGTTTAGCTTGAGTACTCTATAGAGTATTTGACTATTAGGATTCGAAGAGCGTGCAACTCTTCAATTCTGGACATTCTCTACTATGTATTAGACAGCTCCTTCAGCCGCCTGGGAGCACACGCAATTTTTTAGATGTCATGCGCAGTATATATGCCTATGGTACTATGTGCTCGAGATTATACCAGCAAGTGGCTAAGAAACGTGGCTTTACCATTTTCCCGCACTTCAAAGGAGATTCGATCGCATTTCTCGCTTTGCGATCACGGCGAAACGACCTCGCATAGAGTCCGTCTGTTCTGTGGATTTACAATACACACTTCAAAGCTCAATAGATTTTAAGTATAAAGATGAACCGAGAGGAAAGAGAGGAGTGGTTCCTTCTTATAATTGAATAATGGTTGCTATCACCCCGATAGCGTCCTCAACTTTCTTTTTTTGTAGGTTTTCTTAATTAATGTTACAGTTTCCCCAAATTTATTTACCTCAGTCCTAAGATCTGCCTGTCTGTCTGTGAAGCAAGATATCTAAAAAAAGGTTATTGAGTGATTTAGATGAAGCTTTGAGAAGAGGTGGACCTTAGGCTGAGGATGAGTAGATTAGATTTTTGTGTGGATACAAATCCGGATACGGATTCTGACCCTGGCTGAGGTGGGCGCTTTCCGATTGATTTATATTTAATAGTAAATTATGGAGATTAGATAACTATTAAGCGTCCTAGTTTTCATTTAAATAATTTCTTAGGTGGTGTTAGGATAAGTATTAAATTAAGGGTTGGACATATTATAGCAGTGGATAAGGTGTGAATGAGAGTATGTGAGGAAAATTAGGATTAGTATGGGTTTGTAATGAGATGAGGAAATTTTGGATCTAAGTACAATTCCTGATCCGTCTTCAGCTTGTGGTTCCTCTTGTAGATAAGCTGCTACAGATGATAGGATAGTTGTTAGTAAATTCAGTTAGAAGACAGAGAGAAGAAAGTAAAGAACAAAAATTATGAAGGTGTTTAGATATAGTGTCATACCTCTTGTTGTATCAATCCTTGGATTGCTATCCCGATGAATATAATCAACCATACGAAGGAAAGTTTCCGATAACTTTAGAGGGTTAGATCGAGTTCAATAGCAAGTTTGAAGAAATCTATTCTAGATCGCAAAAAATGATCGAATATGAAAGTAAAAACACTAGAATACACTAGAAATATTCATATTTAATCCCACATATTAGTAGACAAAGACAAACTTTTCACATAAAATCAAGCTAAATACTTATCTAAAAGTTAAATAGAAAGAAATAACTGCAATATTAACCGCAACAGTGCAAACAACAAGTGAACCAATTTTTAAATGATTCTAGTTGTAATAGAATAATTAGAGATAGAACAATTGGACTGAAAAATATGAAAATCGTACAAATGACTTTACCATCTGCAAGAGAAATAACAATGAATTCCTCACGTAAAAAAATAGAGGAGGAAAAGTTTAAACTGCTGCTGGCCAAGTTTAACCTAATTTGGGGTCAAACGTGCCGAATAAGAAGCAAGAATTTTCCAGAATTTTAGGAGGAAAAAAATGGCTTCAAGCGATTTGCAAACTTTATTTCTGGATAAAGTGCAAAAAATGAAGCAAGGAGGCATATAACAAAAATCTAATGCTTTATTTCATGGTAGTAAAAGCAAAGGAACTTTGAAGGTTAAAGTACTATAGTTGATATTTTGCTAAAACGAGTAATTTTCCATTAATATAGAAAAACATGGGAGGAGAAAATTTTCCTTTCTTATGTACACATTTCTCATTACTTGGTAATAAGTCAACATTGAGGTTTAACTATATTAAGAGGATATTGAAGAATTTGTGGGAGAAAGAAATTTTTTCTCAACAAAGTTGAATCCTCTGCAGCAAAAGTGTGAAGAAAGGTGGCTATACCACATTTCCGCACATCAAGGGAGATTCGATTGCATTTTGTGCTTTGTGATCACAGCAAAATGACCTCGCAAAGGGAGCGATACTTCTCCGGAATTGCGACACTCGACTTCAAAGCTCCTTCCAATAATCTACTACTGGTTGCTACGAAAGCGAAAGCGCCCTCATCTTTTATTTAAGGGGAGGGAGGCTGCCTTAATTAATGTTACTCATTCCCACCCCAACATTTCCTAGAAGTAAATTGATAAAAATAAATGTTTGCTAAGCTCTGGATGATTTAAACGTGATAGGTTGAGTTCGATATATGTATGACTTTGTGTTAAAATGATTACAGTTTATCGTAGGTCTTGAAAGGTCCTTAGAGTCTTTTTTTCTTAGGCAAGGAGGGGAAAATAAAAGAGTTTGCTACAGTTTTTTTTCCCTTGGGAGAAAGATAGAATTACAGAAGCGATACGTTGAAGCTAAGCGCGTTTAAAATTATTATTTATTTAATAAATACAGGGTGTTTCAAAAGTAGAGGTCAAAACTAAGGGATTATGTTCCCTATGTCTAAATAATAAAAAAATAGTTCCCATGAACATATGTCCGGAAATGCTTGGTTTCCGAGTTATAGGCTATTAAATCACACGCTAATCAGAATTCTTTTTTCTCCCACAGGTGGCATCTTTCAGCACAGGATTCCGTTGAACTCAATCAAGTAGATGTCTGGATAGTGGCGCATCCTGAGTGGACATGTACTCAAAACAAGAGAGAGCAGATATGCACATCGTGTATGGTTAAGTTAGGTTAGCCTATAATATAACCTAATGTTCTAAGAATCGATCATAATTTCTATTAAACGGCAAAAATGACTGCAAAGGTCAATCAACGAATTCCTGAAGAACTGAATTCTGACACAAGTTTCTGTGAAATTCCTCCGATTCCAGTCATCATAGGTAAGACTATAAATGACCGTCAGAGTTGCGAATAGCAAGGATACGACAGATTAAAATAACTATTCTGTATCCAAAATTGAATGCTCTTTCTCGTGGTTTAATTGGTTTTTAGTTTTTATTTAAATTTCTATTTCACAGTGTGGTACTCTAATTGTTGACACCAATACATAGAATGAGACCCCTTAAGATAGGTTGGGCCAGGCGAGTCGTCGACCAGATACGAAGCGCTCGGATACATTCATAAGATTATTGCAGGGAGAATCTCTTTCAAATCAAGCATCTTCACCCTTATTAGACATCTGTGCCATGAAATTTAGTCGTGTTGCATGATGGGCGGCTCAAACAAGGGCAGCGGGAGTCCTACTCCGGCAACCAAGTGGGGAGGACTCTAAGATTGACTGCCTTATTCGACATGTGAATTACTTTAAATTGGAATGATTTATTTTTTCTACTACCATATCATTTAACATATAGTTAAACGGCTTAATTCCCAAAGGTACGTGTTTTTTAGCAGGCAAGTCAAAAAATGCCACCACAAACAAATTTAAACATACTCGTATCTTTGGAATCTGTATATGAATGCCGACAACTCCTCTCATTAATGCACGTATCATTGTATCGTTGTTACTTAAAAATAGACTACTTTTGTTGAACTAATAAAAAAGAAACATATCCAGGTGAGAGCCAACATCAAATATTTGATCAAGCTCAAATGGAAACTATCCAAAGTTATTGAAACTATATAGCAAGATTAGGGGAAGCTTCTCAATCTAGAGCAGTTGGATATGATTTGATTAAGTGTTTAAGGATGGTATACGAGACCTTACAGAAAACCCTAGAGTAGGGAGACTATCGATTTAATGCAAATGAAGAAACCCCCACTCTGTTCGAGATCCAGGTGGAAGAAGGCCACATAATTACGATTGAGGTGATACTAGACCGTGCATAAAAACCCCCACTTAGGAAATTAAATTGACAGTGAGGAAAGGTGAAAGGGAAAATATTGCCAGACGGAATATTGCGAGTAGTAAGGTTAGGTTAGTGTTGTGAATTTCTCTGGGGAGGGGTCGAATCACTGGCAATAATCCACATGTCTATTATATTTTCATTCTCAATTTTCCACATGGGAATTGTCTGACTGGGAATATCTTTATTTCGAAGTAGAAATGTTGAAATCTCGCATTATTCCTCATTTTGGTCTGGACAAGCTTCCTGCATGTTTAAAATTCTCTAGATAGTTTCGCGAAGATCGAAGTGAATGAAAACATATTGATTGAATCGTTCTTTAGGACGAGACTTTGATTGCTCCGTACAATCCACAAAGGAAAATTGAATCAAAGCAATGGATTCTGATAGAATCAATTTCACCGGTGAATTTCAAGAGAGATAGGTCAGCTCAGAAGGTTATGGTGACAGTTTTCTGTGACTCAAACGAAGGCATTTAATCCATTTCACTGGATTACAGAAAAGAATCACTCAAAAACTATAAGCAAGACCCTATATTCAAAGTAATACATCTCTGGCAAGAAAACGGAGAGGGAAGATGTTCCATCATGCTCCTGCTTATCTTATTTATCAGGATTCTACGAATTTCGCTTCAAGAATTTTGCTAGGAAATCCTTCAACATTCTCCTTCAATCCATGAACTCTCTCCCTTCTGAGGGTTTTTTTTATTCCTCAAACTTGAGGAAAATTTAAGAGAACCCGATTATAGTCTTTGGGGATGCAAAATACAAGTTATGATGTGGTGCGAAGGAAAAATTACAGAATTCTAAAAGGGATGGTTAGAACCGTGAAAATCCGGCTCTCAAAAGTGAATGAACATAGATCAAAGATACGTGCAGTAGTAATTTTAAAAATATTTTTGAAAATATTCTATGTTAAAATTATCGCTTACTTTTCGACTTACCATTTATTATACTTTTAATTATATGTCTTAAGAGTACAAATATATCCTTCACAGAAGAAATATATGCATGTAATTGTTTGATTAATCACCATTTCCATTATTAACCACCTTCACACACGATAGGGTTGGGCTTCATTACCGCGACTATTTACACTGCCAAGCAAAATAAAAGAACGATTTTCCTTTATTAAAATATTTTAAAAAATATGATCAGTAGGTAGATGAAATTTATATTGTACATAAAGGCATGCATTTAAGATATTTTAGGAAAATGACATATGATACAATCGTATATTTATACTAAAGACACTAAGAAAATTAAATATTGACACGTGAAAAAAGGTGAACGACTTTTTCATGAACATTGTAGAAGTTTGTTGAAGTCCTCTGGCAACATTTTTCTAAGTAAATAAGAACACTATAACCACCATTGTTGTCGTACTCACTCTTCAGAGATGCCACCACACTTGAAAGTTTGTCCTGAGCTCCGTCAGCGAAATTTTCACTCGAAGACTTCGGGGAGGAGAGTTTCTGCGATTTCTAGAGAGGTAGGGATGTCCAAGAGTATGATTTCGTGCATTCTTAAGTTATAGAATGAAAAAAAACTATAAATCTCCTTCAAAGATCGGTCGACCCCGTAAAAGCACCGTGCGAGAAGACAGAGTTATTAAGCGCTTCTCTATGAAGGATCTCTTCGAGACTACAGCAGGAATTTCTCGAAAAATAACGACTAATAGTAGCAAAAAAGTGAGCCGTTTCACAGTACCCTTTTGCCTCAATGCATCTAGTTTAAAGGCTCGTTCTCAAGCAACCAAACCATTTATCAGTAAGAAGAACCAGAAGGTGATACTGGAAGATGCTGAAGCTCATGTTATTTGGAGAGATGCAAATTTGAGGATATTAATTTTAGCGAAGAAAGTTAATCTATTTGAAATTGGATCTGATGTCAGATACTTTGTTAGATGCGCTGCAGATGACAGACAGCCCTAAATGTGTTAAAAAGTCTGCCAAGCATGAAGTAGGCAGCATCATGGTATGGGAGATATTTTCCTCTGAAATAATTCGTCAGTTAGTGCGAATAATTGGAACGATAAATGCGAATGTATACTTAAACCTCGTACAAACAACATGTTATACCGTCACTCCATCATCTTTGAACCAGCCAGCAGTATTTATGCGTAAAATAATATTTTAAATAAGAAGATATCGCAATAATAAAGTGGCCTGCTCAGAGCCCTATTGAGAACTTCTAGAATATCCTTTGAGACAAAGCTTGAGACAGGCAGCTTTCAACTGTGATTGATTTATGAAACAAAATTAAGCAAGGGAATACAATAACACCAGAATTTTGCAAGAAACTGGTTATGTTCTGTGGTCGCCTCTGCACCGAAGTAAAAGAAAATAAAGTCTTCAACAACTCGTATTAAGTGTTTTAAGTTTCATTTTTGTCTACTCGTGCTTTGTTTCTAGTGTATTTGCTTGCTAAGCAATTTTGTGAATGATCGTTCTCTTATTTTGCATGTGCAATATTTTATTTTGTTAGGATATTTAGTATAATTTCTTGAATATACGATTGTATCATATGAAATTTTCATAAAATCTAGTAAATACATGCCTTTATGTACCATGAAAATTTAATTTACCTAATCATATTTTTTAAGAATATTTTAATAAAAGAAATTCGTTCTCTTATTGTGTCCGGTAGTTGCACATGAGTGGACGGATACCGGGAGAGCCTCGCCGATTACTGTCTTTGCATATTGCGCTAGCGGTAACAACACTTTCGGTTGCTCTCCTTTTCAGGCCAGTTTCCCCCTCTCCGGGCTTAGGGACCTTTTTACAACACGCGTTGGAAGACGGTATGTGGCTGATTCCTGCCCTACATACCGCATATAATAGCAGCTAAACAAAAATGATGCGTGGGAATGTAATTGTACTCATATTTGACTGATGGGAATTTTATAAGATCGAGCGAATAGAAGGACAATTGCAATGGTTTCCAGATTTTATCTTAACAATCTTTTGGCTCAAATTCGTGAACGAATTACCACCTGAGGCATTTTCTCCATCTAATTATTCAAAGAAAGCAAAAAAAAGAGGGAAAACCAACGTAGTATTTCGGGAAGAAATCTTTTCAGCTGACTTGCAGTAAAATTGATCAGGTTGGAACAAGCTAAATGATTAGTTGCTTTTGAGTGTTGTGCTTTTTTCAACGAAACTAACCCCCAAAGTGTATAGATTCCCCTTGTGGCTCCGGTCTAACCTCGCTTCCCTCCTGATCACTCCTCGTTCTGTCCTCTGCTCGATAGGTGACCGTTCATTCTCAGTTTGTGCTCCCAGACTCTGGAATGCTCTTCCTGCCGAAGTCCGATCCTCTGCATCCCTTGCTACTTTTAAACGTCTCCTGAAGACCATCTCTTCAGAATTGCTTTCTCTCTCCTGTAAACCTTTTCTACTCTCGCTACACAACCTGCGCTCTGGGAGAGCTAACAGCCCTGAAGGGCGCATTATAAATACCTATTATTATTATATTTATGAATGGCGAGGTTTTTGCCATCAGTCTTTTACATCTTGAACTTTTTTTACTCTGCCTCTATTTTTTTTTAATTTCCGTCTTTGGCCTCTTCCTCAAAACGATAAAATAGAGAACTAACTGATTTGGGAACTGAGGGGCATCACAAACTATGCTTTGAACATCTTCACAGGCCTTATGCTGCACAGTAGTTGACTAATAACAAAGTTGACATAAAATTGAATGAAACTACACCAATCATTCTTCACAATTAAGTAATATTTCTGCCAACAATGAGTACCATTACACCACCATACATCCGCAGAGAAGAGGCCACTCATATACAACACCAAGGTACGAGAGTTACAAATTAAAGAGGCTTTGAAAGAAGTATGGATGAAATAATCGCCGAGAGGCGGCGGACGAGTGACAGATCCCTCTGAGACATTGCCTTCATTCAACCATCTAACCAGAAGGTAGACATAACCAAATAGAAGGTCAGGACCTACACCGGTGGAGTTAGGTTAGGTTAGTATGCAAAATACTTGCACCAAAAAATTCGGAAATCACAAAATGCACATAAAAGTCAATTGGCACTGGCACTCACTAGTGCCAGTATTCTCGCATGGGAAACGTAGTTAAGGTGAATTGTTCTCCACGACCTGCTAGTCCTTACTGGCTCCAGTACTCTAGTTGTCCTCTATACTTTCCCTGCTTTTCCACTTCCTCCCTACCTTGAGACATTACTACCTTTTCAAAATGCATCTGTCGGAAATGCTTTCGTTGGCTTTCGAGTTCTACTGCATGAAAAGCCACCTACAGAAAGAAAAGAATGTAAAGTAAGGTCGGGAAAACAATCTTGGTAATTTTAGGTTATAATAATTGATTCTTTGTCTTTTCATCTATGTCTTTATCTCATTGATTGTTTCTTTACTTTCTTTTTTTTCTGATCCTTTTCTCATTTTCATAGTGTTAATGCCTTTCCCAATGTATTTTCCTTTAAAGAATAAGATTTTATGTTTCAGGATTAAGGGAAGATAAGCGGTCTCAAGAGGAGAACAAAATATTAATCAAAAAATGGTTAATTGTGTTTATCTTTGCTAGTAGTTGTTGGGAAAGCTTACGTTTACTAGTAGTTTCGGTGACTGTTGGTGTCTACTTGGCTAGGTTAAAACATAAGCAGCCTCTAAAATCTACCTAATTTCCTAATCACAACTGAATAACTAAAAGCATCGAAAAAACAACTAATTAACCTCTCAAACACATTCGTATTTAGGTAGAACTTATCTCGATATGGTTGAAGTTGAGACTGTGGCTTAGATGGAATATGGTGGAAGCCTCAAAAGCCTCTTTTCCCCCACGATGGCTTATAAACCCAATCAGTATTCAGGCATTTGACTCTTCCAAAGTCACGGTTATATCCACGAGATCAGATTATACAGAACGAAAGAGAGGAATAAACATGACGCACACACAATTATCATTTTTATCAGATAATTTAACAAAAGATGTTTTGGGTTCTAAATCTCGGTTTGGCAACCATTTTCTATCATATTTTTCGTGTAAGCTATACAAGATGAATTCTTTAATAGCTGTATTGCTTAACTTACCTTTTAAATAAGTGACCAGAGCGATAAGTATTAGATTTCCACACTATCCGAAATTCAATTTTAGCTCGGATGATCAATTTTACTTAAGCTCATTTTTTTGTTTAAGGAACAACTATAAAGATATATTTACCACTATTTTTACCTTTACGTAATCTATTGCCATTTTATTTGAATTTTCGTTAAATATGAATTTTAATAACTTCTCTGTAATGAGCTTGTTAAGGATTCATATAAGTATATCGAATGTTTAGGCCTTTTCGATCTCAGAAATTGTATTTTTAGTTTGTAAAGGTTTTC
Source organism: Ceratothoa steindachneri (assembly GCA_963969495.1). Lineage (NCBI taxonomy): Eukaryota > Metazoa > Arthropoda > Malacostraca > Isopoda > Cymothoidae > Ceratothoa > Ceratothoa steindachneri. The sequence continues at coordinate 90,897,704 of OZ018319.1, forward strand.
GGAATTAATGATATTAGCTTAAGAAGAGAAGAGAAGGATGTAACGCTTAAAGAGAATATTTATAATATAATAATTTACAGAATCCATTCGGCGATTAAGGATAGATGAACCTTCAAAATCATATCAATATCATCTTAGGTTATATTGCTAAAGTTTCTCCATTTTTGTTAAAAAAAAACCCGACATCCGCCTTCTTCTCTCATTTCCTATAGAAACGAATTAGGGATCATAGTATTTTAAGGTTAATTGACCAAGAACAGATGTCTATATTCAGAAAGTAAGAAATAGAATAAGAAGGAACGCAAAAGACAAAATTTAAAATGAAACGTGTAAGATTAATGAAAGGAAGAGTATGAGGCTAAAAATAAATAAAATAAAGTAACAAGGAGATATTGAACAAAGAGAAACAGACAAAGAAGATGCAAAACGTTCAGAGGTAGTACAAAACCTAAATAAAGCGATGTGTAAAGCGAAGTAAAACATTACTGCAAACTGAGGGGTAAAACAAACCAAACCAAACAGAACAAACATTAGACGAGCCACTCATCTGGCAACTTTCCAACACATATCACACAACGCTCTCTCTCTCTCTCTCTCTCTTATCCCTTCGAAATTTTTCTATCTTCTTTATTTTTCTTCACTTAAGAAGTCAACAATTTTACTATGAAGATTCCAAATGTGAGTTGACGCAATATCACAAGGAAACACAAATTTCAGGTTAGATTCCAAAGAGAAGAAAATAATCGAGAAACTGGTTTGGGCTTCGGAGATGGAGTTTCTCGTCAGATACTCAGCGAATGACTATGGCAGAGTCCACGTATGTCGATTTAGCCATCGTCCTCGAATCTAAATCGCCGGTGTCTCTGATCGCGACGGGTAAGCGTGATCTTTGCTCGCACGTGGTGTTAGGCGGACCAGTGCTGAGCAGGGCTGATGTGTTCCGGTGCTATGGTACTACAGGGCTACAGTGCTACTCGCTGAACCGGTGGCGGGGGTGGCCCGGGGCGAGGCTCTCCACGATTCGCGTGATCATAGGGTAAGGCAGCGACTCCTTACGGGGAACCAAGAAAATTTGGCTTAAAAGGTTCGAACAGCTTCTATCTATGCCGAGGGGCAAGAGGCTGGCTGAGAGGGCATGCGAGACGAGGAAAATGTGTCCCTAAGTAAATGCAGCTGGAGTGCAATAAAACGGCGTGGACCGCATCATTGCAGTGTATAAGTCTCGCTTCCAACGCTCCATGCGGCGATCTCAAGACCACGTGGGTACAGAAGGGCACGAAGACGCCCCTCTACCTTATTCTTCTACAATAATAATTCAAATGAAGTATGTTTGTCTGTGTGTGTGTGTTTATCCATTTATAAGAATAAAAAAAATCCCATTCTAAGCCTAAACCCCTCTGGACCCTCTCTTCCACCCTCTTTGCACCCCTCTCCATCGTACTCCATCCCCACTCCCCCCCTCTCTCTGTCCCCCTCTACCCCCTCTACCACCTAATCCCTCCGAACTCTCTCACCCTTTACATGAAAATTAAGTCATTTCCTATACATTGTACAGAAGGAAACAGTTCTATCATATATATAAAAGTTAACATTGATTTCTTATATACGAGGGGCGGTCAATAAGTTTTGCGAATCAGTAGGGAAAACAGAGGAAGGGAGATGGCTGTTTGTGGGAGTGTTAGGACAAGTTATGACAAGTCAGCACCTGCAACTGCACGCTCCTGCCTCGTCTATTTAAGAAGCAGTAGCTGATCGCAGATCATCAATCACACATATTTTAACAATGGAGAAGGTTAAGCACCGCGCAGTGATCAAATTTTTGACCAAGGAAGGCAAGAATGCAAAAGAGATCCATGAAAGCATGGTTGCAGTGTACACCGACACCGCCTCTTCTTATGAAACCATTGCTCGCTGGAAAAGGGAGTTCCACCATGGTCGTGAGTTCCTTGAAGATGACCCCCGTCCAGGACGCCCGTTAAAAGTGACCAACGAGGACAATGTGGCCCGTGTGGAGAGGATGATCCTCCAAAATCAGTAGGGAAAACAGAGGAAGGGAGATGGCTGTTTGTGGGAGTGTTAGGACAAGTTATGACAAGTCAGCACCTGCAACTGCACGCTCCTGCCTCGTCTATTTAAGAAGCAGTAGCTGATCGCAGATCATCAATCACACATATTTTAACAATGGAGAAGGTTGAGCACCGCGCAGTGATCAAATTTTTGACCAAGGAAGGCAAGAATGCAAAAGAGATCCATAAAAGTATGGTTGCAGTGTACACTGACACCGCCTCTTCTTATGCAACCATTGCTCGCTGGAAAAGGGAGTTCCGCCATGGTCGTAAGTTCCTTGAAGATGACCCCCGTCCAGGACGCCCGTTAGAAGTGACCAACGAGGACAATGTGGCCCGTGTGGAGAGGATGATCCTCCAAAATCGACGGGTGAAGGTCGAAGTCATCGAGCGAGAACTTGGAATATCACATGGAAGTGTTATAAACATAATCCACGACAATTTGGCCATGACCAAGGTCTCTGCCCGTTGGGTCTCTAGAAACCTCACGCCCCATGATCAACTTCAATGTCGTCAAAGTCCACAAGGCCTAATTTGCACCTGTTGCCCTGCGCGAGTGCGGATTCGAGGAGCTCAACCATTTCCCCTACAGTCCAGATCTGGCCCCTAGCTACTACTTTTTATTCCGCCAGCTCAAGGTTACACTGCGTGGACGATCAAGATGTCCAGCTCGCCGTCCATGAGTGGATTGAACAGCAGTCGGGAGATTTCTGGTTGTCGCGAATTCGAAGCCTCAGGGACAAGTGGCGCGAGTGCATTGAAGTCGAGGGTAGTTATATTGAAAAATAATAAGACACATTTCCTCATATCTCGTTTTCTAATATCCGAATTGCAAGACTTATTGACCACCCCTCGTATTTTCAATAAAATCTAAGTAAATAACTTTTCAATCTCCCTAGCATATTTTGGGCATGTATTTTTCAATCCAATCAACGACGGGAATTTCCCCTAGTGTATATATTTATATATATATATATATATATATATATATATATATATATATATATATATATATATATATATATATATATATATATATATATATATATATTCGGGTGCCTCAGAAAATTCAAGATGGTGATACACGCTCCAGCAGATGACACCCTGGTTGCATCTCGTGTGAAAGTAAATATTGTAAAATTTTATTTAATTTCGGCTATAATTAATGTTAGCACGAATTGTCTACTTTGTGTATTTGGAATGATATTGACCACTTTAAGAAATGATGTTTTTTCTTCTCTTTTTCAGATAGCTGAAACGCAATGGCACGTGCTCGGCAATCACAAGATACGTTTTTTGATGTGAACTCTTCTGATAGCTTTCCCGGGAACAGGCTGCCCTCTCGGAAGGAGTTATTGGCGTGGTCTTGTTCCACCATGTCAATAAGAAGGAGTTGGTCACGACGGCAGCTGCTGGTTCCACCACCCCAAGATCCTTGACGTCTTAAGGAAGGCCAATATTCCTACCCCAGACCCTTCTTACGTCAAGAAGTATGTCATCAAGCTTTTCAGTGACTTCAAAACAATCAAGAAGTTCCAGAATCGCACGGCAGAGACAGAGGTGGCAAAGTGAGTGATTTTCAAGGACTCCTAGGAAGACATCTTCGACGTGGCCAACTCGGATGCCCTGACCTCAAGAATACAAGAGGAGGGAAAGGAGTTACTGAGGTTGCATCGTGAAGACAGGACGAGCTCTTCAGTGGCCTGGAAAATGCAGGTGTGGCCCTGGCTGAAGAGGAAGCGAGGGGACGACCGACGAGAGAGGTAGGCCACAGCTGTGTCTTCCATGCTGACGAAGGATGTCGCTCTCGAGACATATTATGGGTCGTCATCGTCAACCGACTAAGATGATACGTTCCTGGGCCCAACGCCCGCAAAGTAACCTTGTCATCGCCGTCCAACAAACCAGTTAAACAAGGAGATGACCTTTTTCTAGCATCAGGACAACTTGTCGGTTCGGGCTGCCACCTCGTCATTCACAGTGACTACCATCGCTATTGGCCACAACATCGACGAGATGACCCTGTCCCACTCCTCTGTTCACCGCGCTCGAGTGAAGAACAGAGAGGAGATCGCAGCTTCGTTGGCCTGGGAGAGGATCGCAGTCTTGCTCACTGCGGAGGACACATAGGAACTCCTGGGTGTCCCTGTTTCCGCTGACGGAACAGGAAGAGCCGTGGCCGAGACATTCTTTAAGCTTGTCCGAGAGAATGGCCTGGAAAGCTGCATCATCGGCATGGGTTCGATACCATAGCGTCCAATAATGGCCTCGTGCAAGGGGCGTTTACGTATATCGAGCGAGAGCTTCACCTTCCCCTGCTCTGGTTGGCGTACAGGCACCATCTCTATGAGGTTGTGCTGCATGACGTCTTCAAATGCAGTCTCCCGTCCTTCTTTTGGCCCGGACATTGCCCTTTTCAAGAAGCTCCAGATACGATGGCCATTTATCGACCAGAGCAAGGCCAAGCCCTTGGACACCTACTCGTTGTCGTCCGAGCAGGACACTCGACGGCAGATCATGACTAACCTCCTGTGCCAGCTCTTGGAAGCTGGATCTTATCCGAGCGAAGACCACCAAGAGCTGATCCAGCTGTCTCGCGTTCCTGGGTGGTTACATGCCAAAGTCTTCCAGAGTTACTGGCGCTTACCACATAGCCTGCTGGATGGCGAAAGGGTTTTATGCCATCAAGATCACTCTCTTCACCAATCAGCTCCAACTTACCCGTGGGGAAGAGGAGGGAATGATGCAAATGTCGTTGTTTGTGGCAAAGGTGTACATCAAGTACTGGAACGAAGCGTCCATTGCGGCCTACGCCCCGAAGAAGGACAGCGAAATCATCCAAGACATCGCGGACTACGAGGATCGAAGCCTGGCCACTGTCGTCAACCGTGCCATGTGCTGAAACCTGTGGTACCTGTCAGATGACCGGATCGGGCTGGTGCTCTTCGACGGGAGAGTGGACGAGAGGGAGAAGATCGCCATCGTCCAGGCCATGAAGACACGACCGGAATTAAAGAACATCTCACGACGACATAAGGGAAAGAATCTTAACTTGCAGAAGCCACTTTCCACCTGGGCAACGGTCTAATCGTCGAACCTCATCAAAGGCCTGCTGGGAGAACAAACCTTCATCGACGAAAATGTGGCGACCTGGCCATCCAACCCCCTGTACCAGCTGAAGACCAAGGTGGTCAAGGACGTCTAAGACAGCCGAAGAGGTGGTGAAGGGGGCCCTTCCGGGATCAGAGACTATTAGCTGATGTTCTGTGTTATCATTTGTCTCTGCCCCTTGTCTTTTAATAAATTATTTTCCGTTTTCTGCCTTTTTTTCTCTCTTTCGTGATGTTTTCTCTAGAGAAACAATCATTTTGTGCTACCAGAAAATATGGACCGATTTTGATGAAACTTTCTCTAAATCATTTCCACACATGTACGAGCAAGGGCGAAGTGTGTTGGTATCGATACCGCCAAGTTTGATTTGTAGTGATATGACTTCGGGACACCCTAATATATATATATATATATATATATATATATATATATATATATATATATATATATATATATATATATACACAGAGTGTTGAAAAAAATTTATATATCATTTCATTTTGCAATCTAATAACTTTGCCTGTTCCCGTTCAAATGACTTCAAATTTACCACCATGTGTAGAAACAGGTCAAAATTTTATGTTTAATGTTTTTTTTATCTTTACAAGTATAGAAATGCCATTCTCTGGAAGTGAAAAGGCATTTTCTGTGTTGGAGTATGCTCGAACACAGTCACCAACGGTAATGCAGATTTGGACTTGGCACAAAACTTTCAAAGAGGAAGGCTATCTGTGCAGGGAAAAAGGATCTGGACGACCAATAACATCGAAGAGACGGTCGAGCGGGTTCGCCAAAAACTTTTGCGAAGCCCCAAAAAGTCCATAAGAAGAACAAGTCTAGAAACCCACATTCCTCCAACGACAGTTTAGTGTGTCCTGGGGAAACGCTTGTTAATAAAACCCTACAAGCTGCAGCTAGTTCAGGCCATATGGTCAGATGACAAGCGAAATTGCAAACAATTATGTGTTGATATGCAAGAGAAATTTGAAGAAGACGAGTTCAAGGAATGTCTTGTTTTCAGTGATGAGGCCACATTTCATACGAATAGAAAAGTCAATAAGCATAATGTTCGCACTTGGGGCGAAGAAAATCCCCATGCCACAGTTGAGTATGTGAGGGATTCACCGAAAGTGAATGTGTTCTCCGCCATATCCAAGAACCACTTCATGGCCCCTTTTTCTTTTAGGAAAATGTGACCGGCCATGTTTATCTGCAAATGATTCAGAACTGGCTAATGGATGAGTTCATTGTAAATGAACAAGAAGACTTCATTTTTAAACAGGACGGGGCTCCACTTCACTGGAAGCTCACTGTGCGGGCTTATCTCAATGACAATCTGCGAGGGAGATGAATCGGGCGTGCTGGTGATAAAGGCAGTGTGCTGTTGAAATGGCCGCCACGTTCACTTGACCTGACACCTTGCGATTTTTTCCTTTTGGGCTATGTGAAGAGACTGATCTATGTCCCCTATCTTCCTGCAAATCTAAAGGAACTCAAGCACAGAATCACTACCGCACTGGAGACTGTTATCAAAGACATGCTGCAGCGTGTTTGAGAGGAACTGGACTACCGACTTGACGTGTGCTGTGTCTTAGGTGGTGCGCATATTGAACATTTGTGAAATCGTTCATGGAATCCACATATCTTTTATTTTCTTATTCAAATTTGAAGGAATAAATCTTATGTTACTTAACATTAAGCCTGTTTAGTTTCATTTACCTTGTCTATGTAGCTTCTGTGATATTTACATCTCACATGATGTTGATTTTTTTAGCAAGCATCTACAACGTTCAGGCTTATGCTACCTGATAAAGGAGGTTTGTGCAAACGTTACACAGATCAGGAGAAGAAATTTTAAATGACATATGCATATATATATATATATATATATATATATATATATATAGATAGATAGATATATAACAAAGTTGATGCAAAAATCCATATTGGACAGGAATGGAAAGTCTGTTTTTGTGTGCCCTGTACATAAAATCTTTAATGACTTTGAACGAGATATGGGTAATGCAGTAAGTTCCACCCTGCACGGCCATTTCCTGGTCGCCACTTTTATCACTAGATAATCGTCTTCTTATTTTTGAAGCCACCTTCATTTTAATAGAAAGTTTTATTCTATCTTCAGAGGATCTTACTGGTATGAATATTGATTTTAATGTTGCTATAGCAACTGTTAAGGAGCAATTCTTTTAGAAAAGGCGGTGAGAGAAAGCGGCCCCCACACAATCGATGTGGCACTCTCTTGTTTACGAGTTCATAGAAAAAGGTTTAATTACTGTTTGACTCACTGATTTAAAGACTGAAAAAGTTCAGCCATTTTACAGAATAGTGAAAAGGCTCGATGCTATTGGCCGTTAATATCCTTTATACTTCATTCATGTTTAATTAGGACCAAGGAAAGATAAGCAATCCAGCAAGTTTTTCTAACCATATTCGATCTCACGTTTGAGGGCTTGCAGAAATTTTATTTGATATTTCATAGAAATTTTGGTTACTAATTCCATTAAAATCGTTCTTGAATTTAATAATAAATCGAATATATAAAAGAATATATTTAGAATTGCCATATTGCCAGCTAAAAAAATTAAGTTCCTAAGTGTTTCACTTACATAAGCATTCGAAATCTTCGTGAATTTTCTTTTACCTAAGGGCATTTTTGAACAGTGATGTCACGCAAATTTTATGAGCTTTTGTCTATGATTGACAAATCTATGTTGGCGAAATAGAGGAAAAAATATCCCTCTATTTTACTTATGTTTATATAGCTGATTCGTATTTGAGGTATTTTCTGACCATTAATAAACATAATAATGTCGAAATATATTTTGAAAAGTTGGTCTCTGACGGAGCGCTCCAAATATTTTGCCATAGGTTTATTTTACCACCGACAGCTAATAATTGTTTACGATCATTTTATTTCCCATGGGGACCTACAGTTCAATGTCGAAGAAGACCTACAGGTAGAGGGGCGGTCAAAAAGTTTTGCAAATCGGTAGGGCAAAACAGAGGAAGGCGGATGGCTGTTCGTGGGGGTGTTAGGACAAGTTATGACAAGTCAGGACCTGCAGCCGCACGCTCCTGCCTCGTCTATTTAAGAAGCAGTAGCTGATCGCAGATCGTCAGTCACAAATTTTTTAACAATGGAGAAGGTTGAGCACCGCGCAGTGATCAAATTTTGACCAAGGAAGGCAAGAATGCAAAAGAGATCCATGAAGGCATGGTTGCAGTGTACACCAACACCGCCCCTTCCGATGCAACCATTGCTCGCTGGAATAGGGAGTTCCGCCATGGTCATGAGTCCCTTGAAGATGACCCCCGTCCAGGACGCCCGTCAGATGTGACCAACGAGGACAATATGGCCCGTGTGGAGAAGATGATCCTCGAAAATCGACGGGTGAAGGTCGAAGTGTTATCAACATCATCCACGACAATTTGGCCATGACCAAGGTCTCTGCTCGTTGGGTCCCTAGAAAGCTCACGCTCCATGATCGACTTCAACGTCGTCAAAGTCCACAAGACCAGAGTTGCACAAGCTGCTCTGCGCGAGTGCAAATTCAAGGAGCTCAACCATCCCCCCTACAGTACAGATCTGGCCCCTAGCGACTATTTTTTATTCCTCCAGCTCAAGACTGCCCTGCGTGGACGCCGGTTTGGGGACCATGGAGATGTCCAGCTCGCCGTCCAGGAGTGGATTGAACAGCAGTCGAGAGATTTCTGGTTGTCGGGAATTCGAAGCCTCAGGGACAACTGGCGCAAGTGCATTGAAGTCAAGGGTAATTATATTGAAAAATAATAAAACACTTTTCCTCATATATCGTTTCCTTATATCCGAATTGCAAAACTTATGGACCGCCCCTCGTATCTACAGCGTATTGCATCCCCCTTTAAAGTCGAGTCAAATGTGCGCTCCATGCAAAGATTTACCACGCTCGATGTAGCTTAACTTCACTATAATCGGAAGCGGTGTTTTGACTAGGACACGGAAGCGCAAAAAGCCTACTTTATATATTTCCCCACCCAAAATAAATTCTACCCTAGATATAAAGTAACTCCAATTCTTACTAATAATAGAAGATATGTTAAAATATAAAACGAAACATAAAGTAAAATATGGTGTAGAAAAGCAAAAGTGGAGTATGGCGCGATCTTTTTTCTTCAGCAAGTCGTCTTTGAAGAATACGAAGCATCAATATGAGGAATGTAATTCTAAGACATTTTTACGAGAGGAGTGAAATCAGGAACTAAGCGCTGGCAGGCATCCAATTTCCGTTCCGACAATTTCAGGGGGTTTGTTACCCATTTTCTTTGATATTTTTATTACTGCATTGAATAGTCTCCCGGTTTTCTTAATGATTTTCCATACGTATAGTACTAGTTTACTACTGTTTTACGATTTTTATATTTGGGAAATTATTGCAGAGGGAAAACATTAGGTCCATTGGTCAGAAAAGATAAAAACGAATGAAGAGAACAAAGTAAAAGAAGATAATAGTCACAAGATTTTATTCAACACTATTCGTCAAACATTGGTTCTAGAAAGGTGAAAGTTAAATTTCGGGGGCGCATTTTATGACTGAATAACAACAATGTAAGAAATTGATATTTTTATTTCACTGCTCCACTACCTTTGAAGCTTCTTTATACACATGGTAAAATAGGTATATGGTTGACGTAACTATAGATATAGCTTGAATGGGCCTATAGCAAATGTCTGTCACTAATCTGTACATAAGTGGTCTAATCCACATTAACTTATCGGCTCCCAACCTTCAACTAATACCTGACTAAGTCTGATTTTAATATCTATCATAACTTTACTCTTATCACACATCTACAGGGTGTCACAAAAGGTGTGATAATATATAATACTTTCAACAAAGTAAACAATAGTTTCCTGGTTGGGGGATTTGTTAGTATGGTCTCATGGTATACAGTACCGTCCAAAGGAAGACAACAAATTACACAGAATATTCTTTGAAATTCGCCTTTCATAGCTTTTAAATTTCATTTTATAAAATAACGGATAAAGAGAGTTATGAAGTAAATAATGTGTATTTGAATAAAAGATGCATGCCAACCAGAGAACCATAATCAGAAAACAACATAATTATGTCATAGCCAATTGAGCTACATATCAATAAGAAGTATGCAGGCCGATGTTCTCAATAACTTAGTGCATATTCCGTCGAAGGACTTCCCCAATTTTTCGCATTGTCCGGATGCGATTTTATTACATCCGTGTTCCAATGTTTTCCAGACCTTCAACTTTCGTTTCTTTCCGGAATGTCACGAACTTTGGGAGATTAAGAAAGATGAAGGGAACATTTTGCTTTAATTAACTAGAAAGAGGAATAATAAAACAACATTAAAACACAGCAATAAATATGCAGAATGCAGCCTGCAAAGAATAAATTAAATATGATAACAATGTGACAATAACAGGCTTCCTACCTTCAACGAAAGCAGGTGTTGTATTTCACAGATCGAAATATACAATTGGCTTAAGGCATAAGTCTATATAACATATGGAATAACAGAGAGAGACAGAGAAAGAGAGGGAGAGAAAAAGAAAAGATAGAGGGAGAGAGAAAAGTAAGAGAGAGTTAAGACAAATCACAGCACGAACCACATCCTTTCTCATCGATTACACTGGCCAACAAATTGGAACTTTTTTTAATCATCAGAGACCTGAGCAAACGTTTCTCGTGGCATTTTTCTCGCTGATTTCAAATCTGACTTTAGTTTTCTTTAGCACATCAGGTTTTCAAGATATTTGAAAATGTAATATGACCGCCGTCGCTGATAGAATGTAGCGTTTTACTCTGATTTATTTGCCGAAACTGGTGATATATGGTTGCATAGCGCCATTGCTAGACAAAATGTGCCTTCTGTATACCTCCATGGGAATTGAGAAGTTGAACTGACACAAAATGATGCATTTAACATATAGAAACTCTAAAATTTATCATTCTCTTTAGGCGTAAACATATGATAAAGATAATAACCATATTTTGTTCATTTCACAAGCATCATAAAGTAAATAGTATTTATATTGCATGTATAAGAATGGTAAACAATGATTGAAGGGCTAATAAGTCAAATCTCAAATTCATAAACGTTGTGCATGGGATTTGCGTTTGAATTTTTTCTCAGGATTATCAGATACAACATCCAACAATGATCTCCCAACATGTTCTCATTCCAAAATCTTTGATAACTAGTTTCCATGGTCTTGATATCTTGGTGGAAACGTTCACCTTGCTCGTCACTTACGGCTCCAAGATTTTCTGGGAAAAGTGTAGGTAAGAATGCAGGAAATGGATTTTAAGTGACATAAGCCACCCCATTTCTTTATAAGATTGAAGAAGGTTTCCAACGCTATCTCTGTATGCAGGTGACTTTTTGATGCTCAGAATGTTTGCACATAACCACTTGAAGGCTACCCATGCCTTTAGTTCAAGAAGAATGAGGGTCTTCTCCAAGTCAGGATCTTCTAAAACCTTCCTGGTTTGTGGTCCCACAAATTAGCCTTCTTTTAGTTTTTCCGCGCTCAGTTGTGGAAATCTTTTGCACAGATATTGGAATCCCTGAGAATTGTCCTTAGCCATTACTTTTACGAAGTTTTTCATTAGACCTAGTTTCAAATGAATAGGTGGCAGATATATTTTCTGAGGCTCTACCAAGGGGACAGACTGAACACTGCTTATTCTATGCTCATATGTAGATCGAAGTGGCCAGTCAAGCTTGTCATAATGTTTTGCAGTGGCACGGCTATCCCACAGGCAGAGGAAGCATCAGTACTTCGTGAATTCTCTTTGCATACCCAATAGCATACCTATGACTTTTAGATCACCACAGATGTACCACTGATGGGCTTGGTAGTTTATGGCTTTAAGAATAATATCCATATTGTCATATGTCTCCTTAAAGTGGAAAGAATGTCCGAGAGAATTGAAAGGCTTTATATAGCCATTGTGCAAGAGGACAGCTTTCAGACTTGTTTTAGAAGTATCAATAAAGAGACGCCAGTCAGACGCCTCATACTCGTATGTCTGTGACAAGGCTTTGTACAATCCATTTATATCATGGCAGTAGCAGAGAGGTCTATTAACTGTGAAGAATGAAGTTAAATCACGATTACGCTTTCTAAAATAACTCACATGAATATTTTTCTCGAGTAAGAATTTTTCCTGTAGTTGAGATGCTAGAAGTTCTGCTTTCTCCTTTGACAGCGATAGATCTCTCACAAGATCATTCAAATTTTTCTGAGTAAATAACTTTGGCTCAGAGTTAGCATCCTAATATTCAACATCTGCATCTAATGTGCATGCACCTTCAGTACTGCTCTCATCACTGATATCATCAGGTACGAGGCCATCATCAGGTGGAACTGAAATTGGCAAAGATACATCATGAGGAAATGGTTTGCACGCCGAATCCATGGTTGGATAAACAATTTGGTGCTTGTTTTTTGCAGAAAACCCTTTTCTGGTCACACTGAAAAAGTAGCAATCTTCGAGATGATCTCTGGGCTCTCTCCATATCATAGAAACAGCGAAGGACATTGAAGCTTTTTTTTTGTTAATCCATTCACGTAATCCAGAGTTTGTATATTTTCTTTATATCATTTATGATAGTACGCAGCTGAGATTTGGTTTTAAAATGCCCACATGCATAGCAGAATTTATCTGGATGATTTTTGCACTCTCGAGGCATTGTTACTGCTTTGTGGAGATATTTGGAAGCCTCTTATGATCAACGCAGAGGGAGAAGCTTAGAAGATGCACATCACATGAGGAACCTGAAAGCATAAAATAGAATTATAAATAATTGCGCAAAATATGCATGCAGGTTACAAATGTAAATGAATTCTTCTTTATACCCCCTTTAACTAGCATGAACTCACGAAGCATCTAGTTTTCTCAACTTTGCAGTACAATAATGATGCATGCAATAGAGGAATACCAGTAATATACTTCATTTTATAATCGCCGGCTGCCTTTTTGAATCTTTGGTATATCTTAAAAACGAAGACAGATTCGGATCCAGAGGAAATATGCATTTAGAAAAGTATAGTAAGGTCTCTGATGAAAAATGTGTGTTGACCAGTGTTATCTGATTTATATTAGGGTTCTACGCAGGCCAGTTGGTCCCCTCAAGATTTTCACGTCTTTGCTGTGTGCCACGGAGCATTGTCCTTTATGAAAGCAGTTTCATGAAGCAAATATTATCGCGTAAAAGGATGAGGGGGTACACTCTAGCGTTTAGAAACATGCTCTACACCATAAAACTGCCACATCTACTGGTCCTTTTCGTGCAAAACTTCCACTATTTTGTGGTTAAAAGAATCGAAAGTTCACACAACTATCCGATCCTGCCTCCTTTCCATAACGAAGGCACATTTTTTAGAGGGAAAACTTTAAACCATGTACAGTAAAGGACAAAAGTTTTGGCAAGAGTAAATTTTGTCCCCGACAACAATGATACAAATACTAACATATCTCCATAAACATTTTGATGGTAATTCATGGCTTATCCACTATGATTGAGAGCAGAGTGTATTCGGGCACAATTATCAAACTGGCTCGGTCACCACTACCGCATAGAAAGTAACTAAATCTATGCATATCCACCGTGAACCTGTGGTTGATCCTCAAAACGTCGGAGTGAAATTGGAAGTTCGTAAATGTTCACATCGCCCGACTGTTATTTAACTAAGAGCGGAGATGCATCGATGGGAATTCTCCCTAAATTGATGATGCAGTCAGAAAGGACCCCCAAACTCATTCCCTTTTATCTCTTTTTGGGAGCAAGGCATATAACCTAGGAAACTTATAGATATTAACTTTATTGTTTTGTAAGAGGCCTCTGGAACAAATGAGTTGTGAGGTTAAATAATCTGAACGAATTAACTTAGCATCTAAAACATTTGTATCAGCCCAAACCTTTGCTTCGTCCCCATTTGTGAGTTACATGACATTTTCCTACACTTCAATATTTTGGCATTTTAATATTTTGCTTGTTATGTCTTTCACTATTTCCTCAGTGAGTGAAAATGGCTCTCCTCAGTAATTATTTCAATTTTCAACTTCAAGAAGAGAGAAGAGGAAAGCAATGTAATAAATAGACAAATAGGAGCAAGGGAATGAATGATAAGTAAGCTAATTAGTCTTTCAGTGAATAGCTTCTAAATAGTTTTTAAATTAAGAGAACCCTCAAACAATGATTTTTTCGCACCCTTTTGTCATTATTCCCTTAAATGAATTTAAAGCTCATACTTCTCATGAAATATCCCTAACTTGTAATATTATCTGTGATTACATCAATAGCTACATACGATTTAGCTACACTTTCTAACAAATGGTAAAAACATCCAATATAATGAATAAATTTAGAAAGAAAATACGCCCCTATAACTATTAGTTTTATATTCTGGTCTCGAATCAATTTTGATGTATTTTCAGTTAATAGTGAGAAAAATACAGTCCTAAGGATCAGTTGAAATTATATTAAGTTTTGCTCTCAACTATTGGATCAGTATTTGCATGAATATGAATAACTTCAGTATTGCACAGTATTTGTAGATACTCCGAGCTAAATGATATAATAAGATGAGCTTAAGCAAGCAAATACATATCTCTCAACGAAGAGAGGTTTATTACACCAATAAAATCGGGTTGAGTTATGTTTAATATTGCTTTTGCTTCAGCATCGATATTAACTTTTCATGAGTGACGACATGTTCACAAATTATGAAGTTGTAGCTTATTTAAAATCAGTTTTATCATAGTTATGGCAATTATATGTGTTCTTTGTTACTATTTTTTGTATATTTCTTTGGTGTTGATAAAAAATAACGATGACCTGAGCGGTTTGCCACTTCATAAAGGTTAAGGTACCAGGGAAGGGTTATTTATGATATCAGGTTTTATTAGGTCTATCAGTATGAAGGATTATTTGTATTTTCCTGACCATTTATGCCCATATGTTCAGTGCTCAGTCTATTAACTTCCTTATAATCGACTTAGGTGTTTTAGAACATAATGATAATTTACAAAATAAAATGGTGTAATAGATGATCGATAGTGTCTTTTCCACACTCTAGAAAACAGAAAAGGAGTAGAGACGGAAAAGAAAAAATGAAATGAATAAGCATGGATAAAATTAATATAGCTCTGATTCTGAATGAGAATAATGGCAGATCTAGTCACCCGAAAATTTAGGTGGGGGGAAGGGGCGTTTTTTTCAACGCTTGATGAATATGTTCGTACTTAAGAACACACTCAGTGAGAAGTAAGAAATTGAAATCATTCTGTATAATAGAAGCAACAAAAATGGAATATAAGCTTCTAAATATGGTAAAAGAGAAGTATAACTCCATTTAAAAACAATCAGAAAACCATTTTCAAAAGGACAAAGACATCGTTTAAGTCTCTGCTCGGGATATGACATAACGAGTAAACGATTTTGATAAACGTGTTCTTCAACTAAGCCACGGATATTTTTTTAAATATTCCAAAATTAGACAGTACGAAAACCCCTTCAAAATATTCTGATTTCCATTTTGGAGGCGAAACGAATAAAACAATAGATAGATATATGATAAAACACGTCTAAGTATGCTAAATCTAGATATTAGTCATAGAGCCAAATGTTCATAAATTCCCCATCTCTCAACGTTAAGGGAAGGAAATAGGTAATCTAGAATCCAAATCCATATCTGGATCCACCCCTAAACCTAACTTTTTTTTGTCTTAAGGACCATCCCTTTACAAAATTTTTATAATTACGCTCATAATATTTTCGGATATCCTGTACACAAACAGGAAGTGCATGTGATCCAGAAGCCAGATCTGGATCCACAAAATAATTAATCGACTCTTCTTTAGCCCAAGATTTGCCGTACCACAACATTTCTTCAAAATCCGCTCATAATATTTGAAAATATCTCGTACAGACAGACAGACAAACTTGCACGCGTTATTAAATATACTCCACCCAAATATTCTGGCGAAGATAAATAATTGACTGATTTAATCCACACATGAAAACAGAATATACTCAGAATGGTTTGTATAGTATCGTAGCAAGGTAAGACCAAAGAAAACAGGTCCAGGAAAGAAGTGGGGCTTAAAACATACCCAAAGCGTGTCCCCGGCTGTTTTAAAAGGAAACGAATCCAGAACAGTTCTTACTGGTGTGTGAAGTAGCGATATCCAATTCTTCGATTAGGGAGAGCAAAATGCAAGCGAGGCTGATGTGTATCCTAGTGCATCATATATGATATTACCTTACACCGACTAATAGTGATTAAAACTGATGTATCTTAGGTAAAGATGCGCAACGACTACGAAACTGGTGGAGGTTTTATTTTACCGATCACTAATCAGGATAATTAGGTACAATAACATTTTTGAACTGGGCAAAATATTTACCTAAATGCTCTTGTACTTCTTTTTTACTATTTTTTTAGGAGATATTCGACCGCATTCACCCGGCCGCAATATTTGCTGCTATCCAGTCGAGGAACCTACAATTGTAAAGGGACGAATGGTACCATTAAATAACTTTAGTTTTGTTGTAGCAAACATTTTCATCCACCAATTTATTCAATACTAATATTTCTTTTCCACTCCTGTCGTTTTTCCTTCATATTTATACCAGAAAAATCACCATTAAGCACAAACGGATATAATGAGTTGAAAAATTGTGAACAAACTTTATGCAACACTCCGTGATATAAAAGGGAAATTGAGTCAGTCATGTTGTGTACGATTTGTTACCGGATGGGACGCTCGAATCACGGTAACATTGTGAGCTGTGCTACGTGTGGTCCGTCACCACTATAATATACACCAGATGTGCAATAGAGGCGGAAATGTGATAGAAATCCGTACACGAAAGCGCGTAGTTTTCGAAAACCACAATGGCCTATTAGGGACTTAAATAGTTTCTCAAGTCCCATTCAGTCACCTATTACGAGAGTAGTAACCCTATTTTCGCATCATAGGGTGAAAGTTTGACAAAAAATTTATCGGGTGAAATTAAGAGACGCTAGACCACAAAAGAGTTGGGCTCCCAAGTTTAATGACCAGCTTGAATTAAAAGTTTTGTTGGTTCAACCACCGTTTGGTGTATTATATTACCCAAAGTAAGAATTTTATGCAAAAGGAAACTTATTATTATCATTATTCTTAATTGCGCCATTCGTCACTGAGTAATAGTGACGGTGTCGGGAGAGTAGCGCCCCTCATGCTTCCTAGCTCATGAGTACTTCCTTATTCTGGCTGTTCGTTCTCTTTATACTCCAAGCATTTATATTTGCCACTGAATGTGTATATATATATATATATATATATATATATATATATATATATATATATATATATATATATATATATATATATTGCAGGTTCTATTGAAGTCCAGAGCTGTGGCAGCGTTATTAATTTTAACTTGTATTTTCTTAATATTTCTTACAAGTTTTTTAACGGGGTCCTCGAGGCGAGAAAAAACATCCGCGAATGACATTCTTTATTCCTAGACGTCTTTCGACCATGTTAGGTCATCTTCAGAGAATGAACAGATAATTTTTTTTAGGGGGAGAAAGGGTACGGCTCGCGGTTACTCCTCCCCTCTGTACCCCTCTTACGATTGGGGGGGTACAGAAGAAGAGGAGGCCCGCGGTCGACTTGCTCCTGGAGAAACTCCTCACACTTCTGACTCTCAGTTCAAGTGAACCGATAGTGAAGTGTTTAATGAAAAGTCCGGAACAAGCTTTAGAAGAGGGTTTATAGCTGTGGGAGACGGAAAGTTTTGAGTTAAAAGAGAACAGATTGGTGAGGAGGCAGATTAAGCAACCTCGGTAGTCAAAGGTGGAAAGGGTGGAATACCCTTGCCCGAAGGACAAGGGGGACCTGCTGATTAACGTGGATTCCGAACCACCATCATGCATTTACTCATCATGCTTACTTCCTTTCTCACACTTTAGCACCTATGTTCCTCATACAGAAGCACGATGACCTCCTAATCTCTGTTCTCTTATTCTTTTCATCTTTCATTCATGTATTTATTGTAGCATTTATGCCGTTTTGAGTTATCTTAGCTCTGAGCTTAGTTTATGTATTGTTATGTTACTTGTTTTACTTTCCTTACTTTGTTTTACTTTCTCTTGTTGTGATCACTTTTTCACTTTAGTTTCACTTTGTTCACTTGTTTTACTATTAACTTCCACTTCACTATCAATTTTATTAAACTTTTTAATACTATAGTTCACTTATTACACTTTTAGTTTACTATGTTCGTTTTATTTCTGTTTTACTCTTAACTTTCACTTCACTATCATTTTTGTTGAACTTTTAATATAGTTGCTTTATTACACTTTTAGTTAATTTTTTTTGGCACTATTTCTGTTTACACTTTTGATCTGTGTTGTTTCCTTAGTCGGTTGTTTCTTCCTATTTAGGTTGTTTAAATTCGGTTGTCTTATTAGGGTATCAATCTGGTGTCTTGGTTGGTTATTTCGTTGGTTGGGTTTGTATATAGTCGGGTAAATATCTTCATCGTTATGCTTGTTCTTTCTTTCTTTTTGAATTTCTACTTAAGTAAACATTGGAACCTTATCGATTCTCAGCTGTTGTCTGTCGCTGGGAAATCGAGTGTTAAAGGGGACTCCAGTTCTGGTGTTCGTGTGCTCTGCAAATATCGGAGGTAGATCGTCTATCTTCCTCCATATTTTCTCCGCTCTGTTCCTGATGTTGATGTTGAGCGTTTCTAATCCTGCTTCTTGGTGTAGATCCTTTAGTCTTCTCCTCTCTCTCTCCTACGTGTGTTGGTGATTAGGTAGAGAGCTTTGTTTTGTATTCTCTGGAGTTCCAATTTTTTGGTCCTTGTTTCACCGTTGATAGGGGTTGGCTGGTATAGTGGTACCTTTCTTTCTAGTGCAAGATAGATTTTAATTTTATTTTCATGCCTAACCCTTTTAGATTGTACAGTAAGTTAAGCATCGGAATCGCCTTGTTCTTCCTCTCCGTTATATGTTGTTTGTAGCCTCATTTTGTTATTTTGAGTCCTTGCACTTTGCCCTCACTATGGTATCTCTAGTTCTGATCTTCAACTACAATTTCAAATGTTTTGTTCCTGGAGATTGGGATTATTGTAAATTTCCTCCTGTTTGTCCTTATCTTCCAATCTCTTTCGTATTTGTTGATTTGCTGATTTCTAAAGCTGTTGTCCTTGCCTGAAAAATTGCTACATTATATATAATATTTCTACGTGAACAAAAGTATTACAAAAATTGACCAATCATGGCGCGGGAAATTTTTAAGGGGAAACTAAGCGCTACAAGAAACATATAAAATTGGAAGGCTCAGATTGTCTGACTATTTGCCGGGCGAATATTCGACTGCGTAGAATTGCCTTACTATCCTCTGAAGAGCGATTTTTTTACGCGTGCTTAAATACGGACTTTTGAGCCTCGCCACCTAAGAACGCGACTGTCCTGGTAGTCATTAGGATCTCATTTGATTATGCAAGGATTTAATATATCTTTTCGCTGCGAGTGAAGGAATAAAATAAGGGCTTAAGCACCTCATTGCTCCCGTCTACCACCCTGAGTGGGAACCTGCTCGGATGACTGCCCTTCATTAATTTCGTCTTAACTATGTCGGCCACTTGGGCTGGCATAATTAAGGGCTTGCGTGGAAACTGGTTTGAGGCCTTTCCCACAGCAGAAGCATAAGTCAGAAATTTTCTCGAATCTGGCGCAAAACTTCGAGTCCCGGGCGGAGGAGAAACCCTCATCGCCCGGGAGACCCGGCCAGAATCATAGAGGGAAATACTCCCGTCTCTATGTAGTTGAATGCAGTTTTGGCGTACGTACCTGTGAGGGGGTGGCAAAAACTTAGCGGTCGTTGATTCGGCGGCTAGGCATCAAGTCCACCAAGCTTAACCCTCCGAGGTCCCCACTCAAGAATCATCCCCCATCCATCATCACCCATCATCCCGGCATCATCCGAGCGGGAGAACAACAGGAAATTGGACGGGAGCGTTTTTCTCACATCGAAGTTCAAAACTAATCCTTGACTCTACCTCCTTTACCACTTTTGACATCACTTTTTTCACCTATAACATATTAATTACACATTTCTTACAGAGAGGAAGAAAATAAACAAAAAAGAAAAAAGAAGACGCCTACGACGATGGAGGCCCTATCTAAGAGATTGCCCCTACGGACCATACCAGGAAAGAAGACCCCCGAGAAAAAGACAATGTGCCAATCCATATTCGCCAACATAAGGATCGCACTGATCAAACTAATTGACATCCCACATGGATTCATTGCAATGTGCAGTGAAAATAAAGATGTGGACCGGCTCCTATCCGAAGAAGGGGCCGACTATTGACATGGAAGCAAAGACCCCACCAGCATCTCTGCCAACAGAAGCGTGATCTGCCGAAAGGTAGAGAGCTGGGTGGGGGAGAACTCCCCCGCTGACATAAAAAGCAAAGTCGAAAGGAACCGCACATGGTCAAAGATCAGGGAAGTGATAAAATTCCGTGACCACACTCATGTCTTTAAGGTGACATTTCAGACCACCGAAATGGACCACAAGGGGCAAAGTGCCACAAAACCAGACATTTGTCTGGCTAATCGTCAGCTGCCGTTCAATTACTACATGGAACCAGTCCAGGTACCATGTAGTGATCATATAAGGATCCTACTTACCATCAACAGGAACCCTATACAAGTCCCAGCTCCAGTCAGAAAAGACTACAGGAGAGCAGACTGGGCACGGTACGCGGGTCTTCTCGAGGCCTACCGTCCACCAAATCTGGACGAGGCAATTCTCGAGCAGATAGACGAAGCACTCGACGACCTCAACGAACAACTTATAAATCCCGATAGGGCTTGCATCCCCAAAATTCAGTATAAAACCATCTTAACGTACAGATGGAATGGCCACATGAAAGAAGTCTATAGAGAATTGAGAGTAATGTACGAATTAAATATCAGAAACGCATCAATTGACTCGCTACAACGAAGTAGAGAGATCAAGAAAGAGCTCAACCAGTTGATCCTCGAACAACAACAGAGACAATGGGACGATGCGATCGAGAGCCTCACCGAGATACATTCCCCAAAGACTTTTGTAAGAAAGTCAAAAGTCTCAGAGCATCATCTGGAAAAAAGAAGAAAATGGGAATCCAAAAAGAAGATGGATCCATTTAGACAGATGACAGAAACATCGAGTTAATATTCCGGCGTTATTGGGAAAGAATCGTCAGTATACCCGAAAAAGAAAACGAAGATTTTGACATAGAGTTCGAAAATAACATCATAAACGAGCTTAACACGGAAATACATAGAACGCATCATCATCATTAGGTAGACAGACGGCGTGACGGAGAGGCCAAGATCACTGAAGAAGAGATCCTTGGCGCACTCCGCTCATTTCGCCAAAAAGCACCAGGCCAATCGGGGCTTACGAAGCTAAACTTCGAAAAGGCACCAGCCAGCATCATCGAAGGAATGAGACGCATATTCAACGCATGTCTGAATACAGAGTACTTTCCAGATGCTTACAAGACGTCAAAGATGATCTTCTTGCCCAAGCATGGAAAGGACCCAACGTTGAGAGAGAGCTACCACTTAATTTTACTTCTGGAATTTGGCGGGAAACTCTTCGAGAAGATCCTCAACGGGAGGCTGGCGTTCACCTGGAAGAGAACTCCCTCTACAACCCTTGCCAATACGGGTTTAGAAAGAAGCGAAGTACGGAAATGGCAATCAATGTCATTACTGAAAGCTCGCCCAAGCCAAACAAGACAGGAGTTACATGGATATTGTTTGTCGGGATGTATTAAAGGCGTCTGATAAGGTGTGGCAGTTGGGCATTCAGTATAAGATCTTACGGCTGGGTCTAAGTGAAAACTTGGAAAGAACTCTCTCTGACTACGTGATGGAGAGAGCGGCGTATGTCAGTCTAGGGTGCACGGACGGACCAAAGTTTCCGCTCAATTCGGGCCTTCCGCAGGGGAGGTGTCTGTCCCCCACCCTTTACTCGATTTACACCGCAGATGTCCCAGCCCCCTGTGCTCTTCTTTCCTCAATATTCAATACGCCGATGATTTCAGCCAGATAATCATATCTCCATGGAGGAATGCACCGTGGCAAGCTCGCATGACAGCAATAGAAATCACGAACTTGAACAACTACGAGGCTAAATGGAAAATTAGAACAAACCAAGAGAAGTTCAAGGTGGTCCCCATTGGACGCACCCTAAGAGCAGACGTGCTTGTGGGGGATATTCGATGTCCCTACACTAACGAATGTAATGTACTCGGTATAAAAATCGCCTTTCTACCGGGTACACGAAGCACGTTGAAGAAAGAATTTCTCGAGCCTCGGCTGCTGCCAGAACTCTATATTCGTTTAGAAATCTACGTGAAAGCAACAAGAAGAAGATCTACAATGCCCCTGTAAGATCTACGTTGCTTTATCCCGCCTCCACCCTCTCTTGTGTCTCTAAAACACAAAATAGGCGATTTCAAGTAGTGCAAAATAAATGCATGTACCTAATCATAGGTACACGCAGGCAAGAAAGAAGACGGCAAGAAGACCTGCACAGAGAGGCGGGGACAATTCCCATTAACAAAGTCATCGAAGAACAGACCCGAAAAATGCAGGATCTGGTTAATTGAGAACTGGGTGAAGAAATTACTCAGATGATTAACCAGAACACAAGAGCAGAATGTCGCGCCAGATTTACGAGCTTCGCCAACCGAGTAGCTGGCGGGGACGAAGTGCCGTTCTACGCATGATGAGATCTAATATCTAACCGAATCAAAGTAACCAACCGAATTAAGACCAAATCTCACAATTAAGACAAATAATCACCGATGAAGACAACGCTAAACCAAGAAAGAAGAAAGCCCCGAATACGACGAGAACTTCACCGACTTAGAAAATACTAAAAAAACTAAAAAAAACATTAAGCACGCACTTAAAAGTATCAAAAACATAAACAAATGAGCAATGCATAACACACACAAAGCTAAGCTAAAGTAATTAAGACAAATGGCTTGAACGCCATAAAAGATTAAAAAAATCAACAGAAACAACTCAGAATACACGCTACAAAAAAATAATGAAAGTGATAGGCCTGATCACCAGGCTCTAGCATCTCTTTTCACCCTACCACACTTCTTTCTCTTTTAATCGCTTGTCTATTTGCTCTATCTATTCACACACCCTATCGTCCTTTCCTACATGCACCCACTTTAACGTAATCATAATCATAGTCTGACTATTTGTCGCTCCTATCTAGTTCTCTGGCAAAGGAAGCAAAGGAAAATCAGGTTTGAAAACATGCTTCTTTTAACGGCGTTCAACTCGGGGACGCCGAAATGTCGGGAGTATGGTTTCCGGCTGAAGTTGCACGTTAATTGCCGGTTTCTTCATTTGAATGATGACGGCTTCGGCCGTCCGCAATCTTCTGCAATTTTGGAGTCTCATCTACGCGCGCTATATCGATGACATAATTTTGAATACGAATAACCATGAACAAGTGAACGGCCTAGTTGAAACATTGAAAAACAACTTTTGTCTGAATTTCACCCACGAAACAGAAGATGAAGGATCCCTTTCCCTTCTTGATATCCTCATAAATGCCCAGGAGTCCAAATTTGTGACCCAAGTATACGTTATAGCCACGAACTTGGGATTCTGTTTAAACGGTTCTTCTGAGTGTCCTGAACGTTACAAGAGATCAGTCATCAATTCCTTAGTTAACAGGGCAATTTCTCATTCATCCTAGTGGACGGCCAGTTGATCACGAACTTAAGAGGGTTTCCCGAGTTCCCGTTAACAAAGTTTACCCACAAGAATCCTTCGACGCCATCATGAAAGAGAAAATGAACTTGGCTGCTGGCCCTAGAATCAGGTCTACTCCGAAGAAGAGTAATATCGACCTTTATTTCAAGGCAATATGAACACCGGCTACCGTGAAGATGAAATGGCTTTCAAAGCCATTCTCCATCGTAACGTGACCCCAACCGACCCTAATAAGAATATTAATATATTTATATACTACAAGACCAAGAAAACAAGTAGTTGCATCATTTAAGAATAGCTGTCTCCCTCCAACGGGCGAACTGCAGGAGACTAACGTAGTGTACGAATATTCCTGCATAGTCGGTGACTGCGAAAACCCAAATTTAAAGTACATCGGTGTGACTTCCAAATCCCTGTCAAGGTGAATGACAGCTCACCTTCAAGGTGGCACGATTAAAAAACATGCCCAATCTCATGGCACTACCCTAACCCGTGAAAAACTAAATCATTACACCCCCATCACCCTGAGACTCCAAAATCGCGGGAGATTGTGGATGGCCGAAGCCGTCATCATTCAAATGAAGAAACTGGCCATTAACGTGCAACTTCAGCTGAAAACCATACTCACGACATCTCGGCGTCCCCGAGTTGACCGCGGTTAAAAGAGCACGTTTTCAAACTTGATTTCCCTTTGCCTTCTTTGCCAGAGAACTAGATTAGAGCGACAAATAGTCAGACATGTGTTATAAGAGTAGATGTAGGTAGGGAGTAGAGTAAGGGTCTGTAACAGATAGCGGAAAGTAGACCAGTGGTGAAAAGAGAAAGAAGCGTGGAAGGGTACAAAGAGATGCTAGAGCCTGGTGATCAGGCCTATCGCTTTTAAGTATTTTTCGTTTTGTAGTTCCTTTGTTGTCTTTGAGTTAGTTTATATATATATATATATATATATATATATATATATATATATATATATATATATATATATATATATATATAATATTGCGTTCAAGCCATTTGTTTTGCTTAGAGTTTTGTTTTTTCGTATATTTTGTAATGTGTGTAATCTGTGTTGTTTGTGTCTTCGTGGATGTCTTCTTCGGTAAATTTCGGTCTTCATCGGTAGATTTGAGTCTTCATCAGTGAAATTGTAGTAATCGGTGAAGTTTCATAGTTAGGTTAGCTTTTTCTTAGTCTGGTTTTTCTATATTGGTTTAGGGCAAAAACATTTGTATTTTCATGCGTAGAACGGCACTTCTGCTCTGCCAGCTAAAACCCCGGCAGAGATTGGAAATCTGGCACGACTTATTCCTCTTCTATTCTGGTCAATCATTTGGACGATTTCATTTTCCAATTTACGATTAACCTTTCCCAGCATATTCTTTGTCCGTTCTTCTATGATAATGTTAATGGGACTTAACCCCGGCTCTCGGTGCAGCTCTTTTTGGCGTCTTCTTTCTAATCTGTGTGTACCCGTATTAGGTACGTACATTTATTCTGCACCACTTTTAGTTTCCTCTTTTGTGTCTTCGAGACACACGAGAGGGTGGAAGTGGGGTATAGCAGCGTCGATCTTACAAGTGCATTGTAGATCTTTATCTTATTGCTTTGATGAAGATTCCTGAACCTATATAGAATCATGACTGCAGCAGTGGCCTTGGTGATTCGTTCTTGGATGTGCCTCTTGTACCCGGATGAGGTAATCTTCATTACGAGTACATTGCACTCCTTGGTGTAGGGATATCTTCTATACCCCACCCTGACGTCATAAAGTAATCTCCTGCCTATGGGGACTACTTTGAACTTTTCCTGGTTCGTGCGGATCTTCCTACGGGCCTCGTAGGTGTTGAGATTTTCAATTTCTGCTGCTGTCATACGAGCTTGCCAAGGCGCATTCCTCCATGGAGAAGTGATTATCTGGGTGAAATCATCGGCGAATTGAATGTTGAGGCAAGTGGGGCTTCAGGGGCTGGAACAGCCGTGGTCTAAATCAAGTAGAGAGTGGAGGACAGGCACCCCCTCCCCTTGGGGAGGCCCGCAGTGAGCGGAAAGTTTGGTCCATCCGTGAACCCTAAAATGATGCACGCCGCTCTCTCCATGACATAGTCACAGAGAGTTCTTTCTTAGTTTTCACTTAGACCCAGTCGTAAGATCTTGTAAGGCATTCCCGTTGCCCCCCCTTATCAAACGCCTTTGATACATCCCGACAAACAATGACAACGTAACTCTTTTCCCGTTTTGCTTAGGCTAGCTTTTCCGTGATGACATTAATCGCCATCTCCGTACTTCGCTTCTTCCTAAACCCAAATTAGTGTGGTTTGTAGAGTGAGTTCTCCTCCAGGTGAGACACCAGTCTTTTGTTGAGAATCTTTTCGAAGAGCTTCACGCCAAATTCTAGAAGTGAAATTGGCCGATAGCTCTTCTTTAACTTTGGGTTCTTTCCGTGCATAGGTAAGAAAATCATCTTAGCCATTTTATAAGCATCTGGAAAGTATACCGTGTTCAGACAAGGGTTATATATTCTCCTTATCCCTCGATGACATTGGGTGGTGCCTTTTCAAAGTTAAGCTCTGTAAGCCCCGATTGTCCTGGAGCTTTTTGTTTGAATGAGCGGAGCGCGCCGAGTAGTTCTTCTTCGGTAATCTTGGCGTCTCTGTCGCGCTGTCTATCCACCTGGTGGTGAGGGTGCATCTTGTGTATTTTTTCGTTGAGCTCGTCAATGATGTTGTTTTCAAACTCTAGGTCATAGTCTTCGTTTGCTTTACAGTTATAATGGAGATCTTTTCCCAATAACTTCGAAATATTTCTTCAATTCTTCCTTCTTTCGTTTCGATGTTTCTATCCTCCTTTTGTAGCTCGATCTTCTGCTTCTTCTTCCCAGTCGATCTTTTGAGATTTCGGATCTTTTCCAAAAATCTTTGGGAGTTGTTTCGTGATCGAGGCTATCGATCGCGTAGTCCCATTTTCTAAACTGTTGTTCGAGGATCAACTGGTTCAGTTCTTCTTTGACTTCTTTACTTCGATGCATTGAGTCAACTGACGCATTCTTGATGTTGATTTGATACATAAACTTCAGCTCAAGGTATAATTCCTTCATATATTTGGTCCATCCGTAGGTAGAGATCGTCCTATATTCGGATTTAGGGATACAAGCCCTATCTGCGTTGCTTAGATGGTTATTGAGGTCATCGAGTGCCTCATCAATCTCCTCGAGAATTGCCTCGTCCAAGTTGGGCGGATGGTAGGCCTCGAGAAGGCGCGCGTACCGTGTCCAGTCTGCTCGGCTGTAGTTCTTTCTGCCTCGGCTGGAACTTTTATATGGGTTCCTGTTGATAGTGAGTAAGATCCCTATATGGTCACTACATGGTACCTGGAATGGTTCCATGTAGTAATTGAACGGCAGCTGACGATTTACCAGACAGATGTCTGGTTTTGTAGGACTTCCTTCTCTGACATAGGTCGGGAAGTCGGATACTATTCGCTGAGAAATATTTCTCTCCAGCAACAGGTCCAGGCTTTTTCCTATACCGTTGAAGGTCCTGCAACCGGATTCTCGGCACCTGGCGTTCAGATTCCCCTTAATATAGTGGGGCTCTTCTGCCAAATAGGCGAGCGGGAGTGTGAATTGGTAACACATCTCTCCTTGGCGGTTGATATTCGGTAGCAATGACCATCTTTCCTAAGTCGAGTTCGACCTCAATCGCGACGTAGGATTCTTCTCGATTTCTTATTTGCTTGTATTTAATCCCTTTCCTTATTGCAATAGCGGCTCCGTCGTACGGCTCCTGCAAATAATTTATGATCAAAACATCGTATTTCCAGATTTTTATTTCTGTACTACGCGTGTTGATCCCGTGTTCTGAAATTAAGATGATGTCCGCATCATTTCTCTAAATACATTTCTGTAAAGAATTCCTTTCGTCATCCAGCCATTGTTATTAATTTCCAGTATCTTCAGTGAATTACGTTTCTTCTTATTCTCCTTCTTCTTCTTCTTGGGAGCTGGCTGGGCGGTTTTACTTGGCGCAGGGTTTTCCTTTTTCGGAGGGGACTCGAGGTTTTAGACCTGTTCTTCGTAGCTCGTGTACGGGTGCAGGGGCCCTCTTCGTTGTCAGAAGAGGAGGATTCCTCCTCACTTTCAGCCTTATCCTCTTCAGCGTCTTCTTCGGATTCCTCCGATGAGGAAGCTTCAATAATCTCCTCCAGTCCAGACTTGACGCTATTATTCTTTATTAATTAGTCCTTGAATGCCTTGGAGCATTCGGGGTTTTAAAAGGTAAAACATGGCTTAGCAATAGTTAAATTTGCTCTACAACTGGCTAAAAAAGTTGTTAAGATAAACAACTATAATAACAAGAATAAATTAAAATAAAAAAAAATGCAAAAGTTAATTAATTAAAATCTGTAAGGTAATTGAGCTTGCAGTAGTTAAATTTGCTATAAAAATAGTTCAGGTAATCAACTATAATAAAAATAATAAATTTAAACTTTGTTTTAAAATATGTAAAAATTAATTAATTAAAAACTGTAAGTGTAAAAAAAAACAATTAACATAAAAATGGGTTGTTTTGGGTACTTACTAAAGTGAATCCATCCTAGAGAGTGAATGGTGTATTTAATAAGGGGGTAATATTTATAGGTTATAGTGATGCTCTAGAGAGAGGGAAAAAAAAGAACTAACCAAATAGTAGTTAAAATTTAGTAAAAAATCCAAAACAACTAACCAAACAGCAGTTAAAATTTAGTTAATTAATAACGATATTGCACTTAAATCTTCATTGAGTGTAGGTTTTCAGTGTTTTATCTATAAAGTTTCAAGGGTTCTTAGGCATTGTTGGTTGTTATTAAAGGCTAATTACCTTGAAATTAGCAATAAATATGTCAGTTTTACAATTTATGGCGTTTTCACTAATAGAAAATTTCTCCTTCTTGCTTAATATTTTGCCTGTGCACCAACTAATCCCAATATGAGCAGAGAACCAAGCTTTAAGAGACCTGACAGTGATGTCAATGTAAGAGGCTCCAGTACAAATGGGACATTTAAATAAATAAACGGCATAACTGCGGAACTCTAAAGAGATAAGATCTTTAGTGCTGAAGAAACTCCCTATTGATAAATTGTGTATAAAAACTATTCGGAGGTTAATTTGGGAAAAAATAGTATTTTGAAAATGGATAAGACTCTTCTTTTAAAACTATACTTTAAAAAAAAAACAACAAATATATGTGCATTTTAGGAATTTTTATAGAGAGTTGCGGGAGGTCAATGAGTTTATTAAGCAACTTTTATACAACTCTATCATAAAGGTCAGAAGGAAATAGATTCTCTATAAAATATATATTATGGAAAATAATTTCCTTATGAATTGAATTGTAGGGGGACGTTATAGAGAAACTTCTATGTAGTAATGTTTTTATTGTGGATATTTTGTATTTAAAATCACTGAAACTAAATATTAGCCCCTTCTTATATCCACTTTTCACTCTCTAGGATGGATCCACTTTAGTAAGTACCAAAAGCAACCCATTTTGCTGCTAAATGTTCTTTACTCTTATGGTTTTTAATTAATTATTTTACATATTTTAAAACAAAGTTTAATTTTTTATTATTATAGTTGATTATCTTAACTATTTTTAAAGCAAATTTAACTACTGCAAGGTCAATTACTCTTACAGATTTTAATTAATTAACTTTTGCATTTTTTTAAAATTTTAATTTATTCTTGTTATTATAGTTGTTTATCTTAACTACACTTTTAATCAGTTGTAAAGCATATTTAACTATTGATAAGCCATGTTTTACATTTTAAAACCTCGAATGCTCCAAGGCATTCAAGGACTAGTTAATTATTATTATACATTTTATTTATATTTAAGAATTGGTCACTTTTTCACGCAATTCAATATCTTATTGACCAATACCTTTTCATGTTTTCTTCATATGTATTAATTTTAGTAACTTTGTATTTTTGCCTGAAGATGAAAACTTGTAGTTTTCGAAACGTTGTGAAAATTAGAAGATGTTAGATCCGTTTCTAGTGGCTCTGGTATTTACCATATATATATATATATATATATATATATATATATATATATATATATATATATATATATATATATATACACGAGGGGCGGTCAATAAGTTTTGCGAATCTGTAGGGCAAAACAGAGAAAGGGGGATGACTGTTTCTGGGAGTGTTAGGACAAGTTATGACAAGTCAGTACCTGCAGCCGCACGCTCCTGCCTCGTCTATTTAAGAAGCAGTAGCTGATCGCAGATCGTCAGTCACAAATTTTTCAACAATGGAGAAGGTTTGAACACCGCGCAGTGATCAAATTTTTTACCAAGGAAGGCAAGAATGCAAAAGAGAGCCATGAATGCACGGTTGAAGTGTACAACGAAACCGCCCCTTCCTATGCAACCATTGCTCGCTGGAATAGGGAGTTCCGCCATGGTCGTGAGTCCCTTGAAGATGATCCCCGTCCAGGACGCCCGTTAGACGTGACCAACGAGGACAGTATCGCCCGTGTGAAGAGGATGATCCTCCAAAATCGACGGGTGAAGGTCGAAGTCATCGAGCGAGAACTTGGAATAACACAGTGAAGTGTTATAAACATCATCCACGACAATTTGGCCATGACCAAGGTCTGTGCCCGTTGGGTCCCTAGGTACCTCACGCTCCATGATCGACTTCAACGTCGTCAAATTTTACAAGGCCAGAGTGGCACAAGCTGCCCTGCGCGAGTGCGGATTCGATGAGCTCAACCATTTCCCATACAGTCCAGATCTGGCCCCTAGCGACTACTTTTTATTCCGCTAGTTCAAGGCTGCACTGTTTGGACGCCGGCTTGGGGACGAAGAAGATGTCCAGCTCACCGTCCAGGAGTGGATTGAACAGCAGTCGGGAGATTTCTGGTTGTTGGGAATTCGAAGACTCAGGAACAAGTGGTTTGTGTGCACTGAAGTCAAGGGTAGTTATATTGAAAAATAATAAAACACTTTTTCTCCTATCTCGTTTCCTTATACCCAAATTGCAAAACTTACTGACCGCCTTCGTATATACATTCTTTTCTCAAACTTGGAACTTGCGGAAGAGATCTTATCTCTATGTCTTCAGCCTTCGTATCCGGCATTGAATCCCGTTCCTGATAATATTTTTCTATTTTGTGTCCTTTCGCTGTATATGGGTGGGGCCTCGCTTTCTAGTCTCATATATATACCACTTTTGTAAAGTAATTCATTATTCCTTGAGAATGAAATCACAAGTTCGAAAGTACTTAAAATTCGCCTTTAATTTTCCGGGGGGATTTTTTGCATTTATTGCTCTACTCACGCGCTACTTTGTGAGTTTCTCATATATATATATATATATATATATATATATATATATATATATATATATATATATATATATATGTATATATATATATATATATATATATATATATATATATATATATATATATATATATATATATATATATATATATATATATTATAAAAAATTCTAAAGCTTGATTAGGTTATTTAAACATCACTAATGGTGGTGATGAATTAAGAACT
The DNA here is from genome assembly GCA_963969495.1 of Ceratothoa steindachneri. NCBI lineage: Eukaryota > Metazoa > Arthropoda > Malacostraca > Isopoda > Cymothoidae > Ceratothoa > Ceratothoa steindachneri. Next base: position 90,929,292 of record OZ018319.1, read on the forward strand.
TGAGAAGAAATCCTCTCCTCAAATGCGCAACGCATTTCGAGACCATTTTTCTGCTAAAGAGTCCTTAAATATACCATCAGTGCTATAGCGTGCATCGTATAAGATGCCATCAAAGCAACATCATTCATCACTTCAAGATGCCACCAGCACCACATCATTCATCCCTTAAAAACGCCATCAAAGCCATATTATTCATCCGTTCAAGATGCTACCAGCGCCATATCATTCATCAATTGAAGTTGCCACCAGTGCCATGTCATTCATCCCTTGCAGATGCCACCAGCGCCATATCATTCATCCCTTAAAAACGCCATCAAAGCCATATTATTCATCCCTTGCAGATGCTACCAGCGCCATATCATTCATTCCTTAAAAATTCCATACCTCAATATCGTTCATCCCTTAAACATGATTATTTGAAGGTTGTGAATTATATCGATTGAATCATTTTTTATCTCTTAAAAACGTAAGAAGCAATCAATTCAATAAACTGGAAGTGATTTTTATATTTCTCACAAAATAGATGTTTGTAAAAAAAAATAAATTCCGCGCTAAATATTTGGTGGTTGCTGGGTAGAATAAAATATGCTATTCCTGCCCTTTACTCATAAATCTTTATATTCTCTTTTCTTATTCATAAAACTCGTTTATAACAGATAATCTTTCACTGCTTCCCATATTTCTTTGGCACTTTTGTTTTGTCCGATCTCGCCATTCCAAATGTAAGAATGGCTGGCTACAGATCTATTTTTTATCAGTCCAAACTTAAAATCAGATATTTGAGTCAAGTTGACTCTAAAAGCTTCTGGTATATAATCTTTGTCTCCCTGATTCCAATCGAAACAACTCAAGAAGTTTTCCGTTTGGACAATATAGTTAAATTTGCCTTTTAATGCCGGATGCTTAAGTTTCTTATTGTAAAACGAGATCTAGAGAGAAATACATTATCTAATTAACATAGCGGTTAAAGAATAATGAAGGCGTCTATTTATATTAATATGCATATTTACTGCATAATAATGAACCTATTAAAAGTTGGTTTAAGAGTAATTTTCCGTTTCACATATTTTCTTCCTTTAGCAAGTTTGAAACACTAAATGCTTAAAATTAATTTTAGTTTCAAGTATTCGATAATTCAAGGAAGTTTATGTCTCTAGTTAAAGGACAACCTCCTAATGATTATGGATTGCTAACTATGCCTGGAGCCAAATCTTTTCGATATAAGGAATCTGAAACCTTTAACAACAGGAGGAAATTGAATTAACCTTGCATAACAGAATCTTGCAACTAAATTGTGCAGATAACTTTAGAAACTCTGAATTCCCTCCGGCAAAAGCTATGGAAGATGCAATAGAATTACAGGCATTCTGATCTTTCTAGGCGGTACTTTATGCAATTGACAAACTTATCATGTAAAAATATGAAGAATGAAATTTTTATTTAATCAATTAACCATCATTACAGGTGGTAGTAAACGTAAAGATAAACTATGGGCGATCCTTGGTTTAGATCTAACTTCAAACAGTTGATCCCCACACACATATGCGTCATACAATGGACCAACATTGTCAAACCAAGCACATTTTAGTCCCAATGGGACATCATGCCTGTTTCTTCTCAACACTATAATCCATGACTTTCTTCTCTCTAGGTCTGGATTAATCATTAGGAAGAGAAGTGCAAACTCTATATCTAAACATGAAAAATTCACTCACTAAAATCAGGCGAAGCACAGAGGGAAACCTAAAATATAGAAGGGTTATGCATAAAAGTAACTGTAATGGCGCTCTTTATCAACCCTAAAGGTGGTCTTGTGCTAGTATATTCGAATTTTAGGGAAAATATTATACAAAGAGCACGCCTTCTAAAAATGTATGGAAATACACTTCTACTAACATATATCTAATTCAAAGTCCATTCGCAATATTTTCTTATCGTTTTCTTGTGTTAAAATCAGTCTCATTTGCCCTGTTTATTGATTTTTTTTTTGTTTAGACTAACTCCGATATCCTATCACGTCTTTTGTGTGTTTTTATGCGTCCTGCCATCAATTCGTTCTTTCTCATGAGAAGCTCCTATATATCTCAGAGCTTATCCAGGCTAGCATAAACCGATCAATATCTGGTCTGCGAAGGAAAGTGGATAATGGTTAATATGATTAACTTGTATTTCAGGCAAAGATCGCTTACAAAAAAGTCCAGGATATAAAATTAATATCCTTGAGTAAAGACAGAAATTCGATAATAATTGTATTCATTCCGAAATTTATGATTATTGAAGCGGGGCTGATATATTGCTTATTTGAATACTCGGCTATTATCCGTTTTAGACAGTCATTTAGAAAAATGAACAACGTCTTCCGTTTGAATATGTATCAAACGGGTTGTCATTCCAATCAGTCACGTCCGATAAACTTGACAGTTAATCGAACTTTTGGTGATCGTCGAAGTGCGATTATTTGAAATTTGACAGTTAATCAGACGTTTTGTGATCTTCGAAAGACCAATATTTTAAATTTAAAAAATTAATCAGACAATTTGGTTATCGTTTGAAGGACAAATAATTGAAATTTGACAGTTTGTCAGACGTTGGGCTATCGTCAAAGGACGAATATTTGAAATTTGACAGTTAATCACGAGTTTTTGGCGATCTTCGAAGGACGAAAATTTTAAAATTAACAATTAATCGGACAATTTAGATATCGTCCAGGAAAGAATATTTGAAATTTGACATTTAATCGAACGCTATGCCTATCGTCGAAGGGTGAGTATTTTAAATTTAACAATTAATTAGACAATTTGGCTCTCGGCGAAGGACGAATATTTGAAATTTGACAGTTAATCAGAAGTTTGGTGCTCTTCGAAGGACTAATAATTTAAATTTAACATTTAATCGGAAAATTTGGATATCGTCGAAGGTAGAATATTTGAAATTTGACATTGAATCAAATGTTATGCCTATCGTTGAAGGGTGAATATTTGAAATTTAACAATTAATTGGACGTTTAGTCTATCGTCAGGGGACGAAAATTGGAAATATGAAGAATGATTATTGAATTATAGTACACCTAATAAATTATCTATAAATAAATGCTTATATGTTTATGAGAACAAAAGTTAGGTTTTGTTGTCGTGGGTATTAGAGGGATTACAGGCCTAAGTTTAAAAAATGTAAGGAAAAGAGATATTTCAATATAAAGATTGAAATAACACCAAAGCTAGAGGAGTTAATTTAGCAAACAGCCTAAAGTATTGTAAGAGTATAAATGAATGCGGAACAATCAACAAGCTAAGATTGAACAAAAAGGCAAAAGGATCCGATGGTTAAAATTAGTACAACCGGCACGACTGGACGGGGTCCTTGATAGCCCCACCATTTCCCGATATAACCTTTTTTCTTATAGAACTCAAACATTCCTGTACGCAGCTTCCCAGGGAAGGGGCCTTTACTCGCCCTTAGTTGCCTTTCACGGTACCGCGCCGGAGGACGATATATGTATTTTTCTTGTTTCACTTACGGGGAAATAATAATAATGATAATAAAACTAAGGATTATCACAATCATAACAATATCACCACTAATAATATCCTTCCGAATAAAAAACTATTATTTGATTCGGCCCACCCAATATCTGCGTTTTGTTTGCAGAACTTGAAATATTTTTTGCTGCTTCTCTACTCCTAATCCTTTATAAATCCTGAATATTTACGAATGGAAATTCTTCGTTCACATAAATATAATATGAAGAAGCTTCACAGAACACACAGATGATAATGGAGATTAAGACAAGAACACCTTAAAAAGTATTTCTTTTCTAAATGAATATTTGTAGGAAATGTTTTATTTCATCATGGCAACAGGGTTTTATTCGAAGTTATGTTAAATATATAATTTATTAATTGTTTCCATTTTTAAACTCATGTGCTCATAAGCTCTATTGAAATTAGAAAGCTTCATGATTGGGCCAATTAAAAATAACAGTAGATGGAGATCTAAATGGTTCGTTTGTTACATGCCTGAGAATAAGAATATGAATGTTACAAGATAAAATAATTAATATTGACTGACAAATTTATCATTACCATTATTGGATTAATTATTTTAGACGTTTCAGACATTAACACAAAACGTACATAATTGCTTATAACGATAAATCCATGTTTTCTTCATCACCTCACGAATCGCATCAAGTGAGAACTTCTAAAACATTCAATCCTATCAAACTCCCTGCCCCCTCCCCTATCTTATTTTCGTTTGCGACACCCAGACGAGATCTAAAAGGGGCGGGCTGGGCTCGCCGCCCCCTCCCACTCCGTACTGTAATCTTGAAAAACAAAACTCCCCAAAATATTTCGCTCTTGCATTTGTTAGTTCCGTTGATCTTTTCTCAGAATTGGCTACATCCTATTGCCATACACAGACATACGTAAAGGATAAACAAGGTAAATCTTCCTAAAATGTTTTCTAATTTAAAATAAGATAACTAAGGACAAAATATATGAGAAAATAAGAAGTACCAACATAGGCAACATATTCAGCTGTCAAAAACACAAATAGGTTTTGTAGCTGCAAGCCTAATCTCGTGAAGACTTTCCTCCACTTCGGTTTTTGTCGCTTGTGGTGACTAATCTGGTGGAGGATTCTTGTTTATGCGAGAGATTTGGCCCACTGGTAACTAGTAAATATGTTACAACCCGCAATATCAACCCGTTTCGAATCGAGACCTTCCTGACGACTGAAATAAATCTTTTTATCTAACTTCCCTATTAATTCTGAACCATTGCTTGCACTAGTCTAGCTCGTAACTCAGTTTATAGTATGGCACTGGAATGGGTAGATTAGTTAATTAGTTAATAGCGTCACTCATTCGTGGTCAAGGTTCCCCGACCGGATAATGAAAGTCGCATAAAGATCAGAATAAAAATCGCTGACAAATGTGTATGCACCAAAGGCCAGGATTTGGTCGACTGTAGAGAGTTGCAGACAAAGCGGTATATATGTGCTTTAAGACCCGTAGCGGACAGGGAATCTTTCATTGCCTAAGGACGAGCCACTTGTTCCGTATTAGGGGTGTGGACTTTAAACCCGCTAACTAAGGCGGCGTATGAGACGAAAAAGTTATATGTTACCTGTGTGAATACAGAGAAGAGGGAGAGACAGCGGTCATCCGATTAGCTATGTTTATGTTGAAGTACGTGGCCAATGCTGTATGGGCCTAGGTCTCAGACTCGACGCACCGTCAGATTGGCGGCAACTACCTGCAAGCACCTGCATTTCAATGCCTTATTGGAGGGTAAGTGTGGTTCATTCGGGGTCGCCTTGATTTACAGTCAATCACCTAACGCTGCCTTTTAGTGGGTGGCCAAGAAGTCATGCTGTCATTCAAATAATTCGTAATGATATTCCTATAAAAATGGACTCTCTTCAAGAATGAAAATATTAAAATTATCTAATGATATTATGCCATGTACAGAAGCATTATTTCGTTTATTGCATAAATATTAAAGTTATTGCATTTTTCAATAATAGCGCGAATTCGGACCAACCTGTATTGATAAACTACCTAACGTATATATAGATTATGAAGGAATTTTCACTGGTTCCAAAAGACTATCTATTTGTTAATACTGGTTAATAATAAAACTCCAACACACCTAAGTATTATATTATAATATACAGAAACTGGTAAAGGAGTGAATTGTTTAGGAGCTAAAAGAGAGTAAGAGACTGTTTGTGAGCAGGTTAAGCTTAGAGTAATAGGCTACGTAATGAAAGCCTTAACTCATTTAAGGAATTATAGTATGATTTTAGTGATTTGACTAATTTTTTGATTAATTTAACACATTTTGCAATCCATTGAATAAAACGCTATAGAGAAAATCCAACCGAAGAGAATCGTAGTCAGATGCATTGCTATACATAAATTAAAAAAAAGAAAACGTTTAAGAAAATTGTGTGCACGAATGTCAACCTACTTAAGAAAACATATGCAGAGTGTGGAAGCATAATTTGAGCGAAGGCTATCATTAATATTTTCACCAAAGTCTGCATCAAGTGACTTGGAAGCGAGAAACCAAATTTTACCAATAGTTCAGAAGTACAACTGATATAGTTTCTCTGCAAGGTTAAAGGCAAAGACTGGTGGTCTCGTTTCACCTCAACGTTGATCCTAAACTCATCTACAGCATATTCGACGTGTCTTTGAGCACGGTCTATAATACCCGAAATGCTATGGCGAATCGAGTGGCATATACATACATAAAAATCTGTCATCGATGAGGTCAACACGTAGTGGAATGCAGGATTCATAGTAGCCGAGAAGGCTTCAATTTTAAAGGAACCGACAAGATCCATGTTAAGATAGCCACGGAAAGCCCAAAGCGCCACACACGATGACCTCTGCCTTCAAGCGTACATCGGACTCTGAAGTCCCCTCCTCACTGAGTCATTAAAAGACATGAGGCTGAAAAAGTAGAAGGAAAGGTTAAAATATATCAAGGACCATTAGTCCGCCGCTTTGAAACGCCGAAATGACTGGTACCTCTTTAAGTCAACAAGGGATTATAAAGAAACAATAAGACTAAACACATGGCCCAAGTCATGGTGTTGGCCAGCAAGGCCGCTCACCGCAGGAATTTGTTGACTCACTCCTCGTGATGGCTGCCTTATGTTTCTTAATTGAAGCTGCTGACTGACGATGTTTCAAGCTCTCTTTCACGTCATGTCAGAGGTTTTTCAGGGGGATTCATATTAAGAGACTGAGGAAGTCAGTCAATCACTGTGATTTTCTTGTCCCATAACTACTGCATGCTGGAAGCAGCCTTGTGAGACGTGGCATTGTCCTGCTAGACAATTACATTAGGTGCACTTCTGGGCAGTTCTCGGGTTGAGCACATATAATCTCTCAGGACAGCTTGTCCTTCTCTGAATTCCTTACCATTATTTTATCAGCCACCATGCTTTACTGTTAGAACTATATACTTTCGATTCTACTGGTCTCATGGCTTCCTAAGTTGCTTCTGCTCAAGTTTGATCAGCGGCTTATGGTGAGTTTTACACGACTTGAGGCCTTGTGCAAGCAGTCTGCTAAAGGCTATTCTGACGGATCAACTAACATTGCCGCCCTGTGTCCATTCATTTTGCAGCTCGACTGCAGTCTTCCTACGATCTCGATGCGGGGACCTGTCATCATGCTGCGAATTGATGGTGGTTCGTCCAGAACGAGGTAGATGTTTCTACTTTCTAGGATCATCTTCAACATTTCCGTAACACCAAAATGTGATCCGCAGAACCTTGGGGTGATTCGTATACAACTAAGTCCTTCCTTATGATTTACGTGTTTTCACCATTACCACATCATTATCAGATCCAGTCAACATAGAATATCTTATTAATTAACAAATATGATGTGGTATATGAAGACATTTTGACTCTAACATACTGTATACTCATAATAATATTTCATGCATTTCAATAGCATCAGCATTTTAGATATTTCAAAAAGAGGTTATAAGGAAGCTTTTACTTTCATTTTGCCTTCCAGATTTATTGGGTGCAGGCATACAAATCTACACCAACATATTAATATATATACTCAAGGAATAAGAAAAGTCCAGGTGTCCGAATGATTTTGGCCGCAGCTCTACGTTTTAGACTTATCTCACTTTTTTGTCACTCTGGGGAGGCTCCAGTGGAACAAAACTTCAGTAAAAAGGAACCTCGTACCACATCTACATGTTCTTTGTTTTCGAATTCTCTTGCCATTATTTGTGGCAAGAAATCGAGGATCCTGAATAAGGTATTAATGAGCTGGGAGAAGTTGTCAGCATCTCCTCTCTGACTGTTTCAGGTAGGTCAACGGTGTATATACATACCGTATAGGAGGGGGCTAAGACTTCCTCTCTGTGGTACGCTGGGTGTCATTTCGAAGTCTGTTCCAACGTATTTTTTTATTTTCATGTACGCTTTTCGGTCCATTATATGTATATGCGCATAGAATATATGTTTCTCAGTTCTGGCATTTCTATTTCTGAATGAACCTACAATAATTCAATTCCAGTAGTTTCTTCTTAATTATTAATAATAGACCTCTATCTACATAATTATGAACTAAAGAAGACATTTAGATCCACTCAAGGCTAGTTAAAAAAAGCGGAGAAAAGTTAGAAATCAGAGGTGAAGGGCTGGTAAAAAGAAAAGAGTATATGTAAAAAATTAGATTTGCAACTATTAATTCTGTAGTTATATCTCACATCAATATTCTTCGATTCTTTAATTATAATAATTATTGTTTTGCTTTCAATGCTATTTTGTTGCTTGTCATTCAAATTTTGTGTTATTTTATAACATAATTTAAAAAGAAATATCTTGCAATCTTTCAAATTAAGGCATTCTACCCATTGAAATGATAAGGTGAATTACTCGCAGAGTGGGGTCTAGAAAGTAGTGATTGATTGTTCTTGTCTCTTACCTAAGAGGCCAAATGCTCCACTGATAAGATGGCTATTTCATTTTCGATTGAGAAAGATATGCCCTGGCGTCGGTGTCAATAGGGAGAAATAAGTGCCTGGGAATTGGAAACGTCAGAATCGTCGTAAGAACATAAATTACAGGTCTCCTTCCTTATTAAGAAAGGAAAGACAAATTATAGACAATTTACTCACTGAGAAAAGTTGAAAAGGCGTACGGAATGGAATGAATTTAAAGGAAAGGAATAGAAAATTATAACAGAAAGTAACAATGACTTGATTAGAGAAACATTAAGCATAATCATCGTTTGGTAAGGTAAGCTGCAATGCACACAGGGATGGTATGCAGTGTGAAGTGATTAACGATCAATGACGATTTAAGAAGGGAAAAATGTTTATGGGATAAATGTACAAAGATAGATAGGAAAAGTGTCTATAGGAAGAGAAGATATGTACCGAGATGTCTAGTAACATCAGTTGTCATGCCTTCTTTTTCTTCTTGTTACTTTTTGGTTACTCAAATAAATGCGTCTAGCTTTCGAGTCCTTGTTTTCATTGACAAGACATCTTCTGTGAGTTAAGAAAACCTGTCGTTCCGTTTATTTCTCTTATTATTTATTTTATTTTTCACTGTAGTTAAATTTCTCTCATCTTTGAATAATAATACCTTGCTAAAGATGATCAATCAATTCTAATTAATTTGATAGATGAATGAACCTATCTATATGGCATTGAGTATCTCTTGTATCCAGCCTCACAGATGAAACTGAGCTTCCTTCTCATTCAATTTTGTCCTCAGGACCAGAACTAAAGGGAGGGTAAAAGGAAAGTGAATAGAAATAATTGATAATAGTAGAAGGGGCAAATTTCCGAATGCTGAAGGAATCGCCAATATAGAACCTCATTACTATTTAACTCATGACTATTCATCTTTTTCCGTGCGTTTCTTTAAAAAAACAAGGTCAACAGACCTAGGTCGCGTGCTCTCAATTATTCTGACCTATGACCATATGACCTTCAAAACTGTCAACAAGTAGGGCAATCCTACGCATAGTGTGATAGAACGAGTTGAAGCTGCGTTAATTTCAACTTCTATCACATATTATTTAAAACCACGATGTTGCCCACGTGCATCTTCGATTCGAAGCTTGGTGCCTTATCGCAGCCACCGGATGTTAATGTTTAAACAAGGAGGTTATCGTCCCCCCGTTCGCCCCCATACGCCGACCTTGCCAGATTGAGTTAGGCTTATGCGCAGATAAGGCATTGTTCTCCGGCTCGGCTGTGCGTTCCCTCGAAGCTCCCACTCCATTGTCCCCCACGCCAAGGAGATGTCCTAGCTATTTATATGGAAACTTTACCACTAAGATCAGATTGGAGATCCAGATTTTCGTCGCGAAACATCACCACGACCCTCTCTCCCTTTGTGCGCCAAGGGACCTAGACCTCGAGATTCACCATCACTTGTCCAAAAGGAGGACAATATCCCTTGAGTGCCAAAGGTTCGAGCCTTTCGTGACGCCAAGTCCTCAAGGCTTTCCCCTCGTGTTCAAAAGAGAACAACGTAGAACAGTCATTGTTCTTTTGAGCCCTTCGCCAAGAAACGGTTCTCACCCTTCCCCCTTGTTGTTCAGAGGAGAACAACATTAGAACAGCCATTGTTCCTGAGCCCGTAGACAAGAGACGGTTCTCACCCCCCCCCCCTGTTGTTCAGAGGAGAACAGCATTAGAACAGCCATTGTTCTTGAGCCCGTAGACAAGAGACGGTTCTCACCCCCCCCCCCTGTTGTTCAGAGGAGAACAGCATTAGAACAGCCATTGTTCTGGAGCCCGTAGACAAGAGACGGTTCTCACCCCCCCCCTTTGTTCAGAAGAGAACAACGTAGAACAGCCATTGTTCTTCAAGCCGTTCGTCGAGAAACGGTTCTCATTCCCAAGACGCCACGTCAGGATCCTTTTATTCCCCCCCTTCGGCTGGACCTCGCCAGCGGACCGAAAAAACCTTCACGTCACCTTCCACTGCACCACTAGTGTAAAATTACGTAAGCCAAACGTCACCTTTGAGTACTTAACCCTTTTGTCAATTCTATCATGTGCTTTAAATAGTTTATCGAACCATCCCATTTCTTTAACTCTATATTTGTTTTACCTTTTTAAATCCTTTAAATCCTCGGATTAGTCAGAGTCTCCACGACCCTTTCCATTCTCTGTTTATGTCAATATTTTCCGTCTTGTGTTTGTTGATAGTTATTATTGAATAAAACTCTATTTTATTAATGATAGCAATATTATTATCCTTGAGCTCAGTTCCACTTCTTAAGCATATCGAAGATACATAATATCGGCCGCCAGACATTAACGAACTCTAAAGATAATTAAGGAAGTTCCCTCAACGAATAGTGATATATGGTATATCGTCGGGAGTCATTCTACGACACATAGTTAGTTTTCTTTGAATAATTCTTGGACTAACTTTGGCAGAACATTGGAAATTGTATGATTCGAATGAAGATGTAAAACAACATAAGGATTTCAAACATCGTTAGAATCGGCCGAACGGTTACAATGTTATTGCAAAGAAGCCTCATTGGTTACCATCTGACCGACTGGCCTACGGACAGAGGCAGTAACTTATGAGCAGATTTACAGGATGCGCTTTTATTCACACCAAACCTATATAAAGTGTAGCATTCTGGAAATAAGATAATTCCTTCATAATTTCCCTCCAGGGTCGAAATAGGTCCCGGAATAAAATATATAAGGTGAGTGTTCTTTTTCGCCTCACAGCCACTTTCAAAAAACTTATTAGAAGGATAAAGAAAATAAAAGTTGAAGTTAATATCGCTACTATTGCTCTAGACTTCAACAGTATATATATATATATATATATATATATATATATATATATATATATATATATATATATATATATATATATATATATATTTATATAAATATATATATTTTTATATATATATATATATATATATATATATATATATATATATATATATATATATATATATATATATATTTCCTCGGAAATGTTATTTCCTCATTTGCTAAAATTCCGTACAGGGGTGGGATTCGAACCGTGCATACTGAGGCAGTGATTAACCGTTTGGATCTCAATTAAACCGTTCTTAGACCACTCGGCTCTGCGGAAGATAAAAAAACTCGAATTCCACCCCTATAGGGAGTTTTTGCGAAGTAGGAAATAACATTTCCGAAGAAATATTATCCTGTTTTCTGTTTTTCTTGTGGTTTGCTGGATTTATTTCATCATTCTTTCGCGTTCATGAATCATGAAAGATTTGTATATATATATATATATATATATATATATATATATATATATATATATATATATATATATATATATATATATATATACATATATATATATATATATATATATATATATATATATATATTAGCGGCAAAATGTTGCCTAAGTGTAGAAGAGGATCCGAGAAAGTGGGAACATCCGAGACTGACGTCGTTCTTGAGGACCCAGGATCAGTATGCAACGTGCCGATCGGTCTACGCCTCGAATGAGCCTTTGGAATCGTAAGAAAATCGCAGTCCAGCGGCAATATGAATGGGCACATTTTTGTCACGTTAATGCATCCGTTGGAGTAGTCCGTTACAGAGTGCTTGCACAAGGCCTGAAATTATGTAAAGCTTGCTAGAAGCCGCTTATTAAACTTCAGCAGAAGCGACGTCGATTGGCTTGGACACCTGATCAGCGAACTGAACCATGAGTTAATAATGACATGTCTTATGGTCTCACGAGTCCACATTTTAGTTGTTTTCGAATTCAGGCAAAGATAGATTCCGCAGTAGGCGTTGAGTGCATAGTGCTATGAATACAGCATGGCGATCGCTCTGTAATGTTATGAGGATGCATGTCAATTTCAGGGGTGGCTCCTCTCTCTGTTTGTGAGAGACAACATGAATTCAAGGAGGTGCCAAGCAGTCTTGAGAGATTACATGCTGCCCCCGGCCCGAGACCTCTCCAGAAATTCTTGGAATTTGATTTTCCAGTAGAACAATGGCCTAAGTCCTAATTCTGCTTCCACCAAACAGTGTTTCCGGGACAATAATACCACGGTGCTTTACTGGCCACTTCAGTCTCTGTATATAAATCTACTGGAAAACTTATGACCTGCCCTGTAAGAGGCCGTATTACATCGTCAGTCACATTATAATGAACGATAGAAGAGAGTCATCATGCCTAGAAAAATAAATGTTCTCATCACTGCAAAAGGACTCTCGACATGCTATCCAGCTTCCCGTATCAGTTTTGTGTTGTAATTTTCAGAGTTTCATCAGTTTATTTGGTATATGTTGCTGAATAAAATTTTGTATTTTGTTGTTAAATTGTTAATTGGTTGATATGTAAATAAAATTTTACACCCTACATTTATATAATTTGCCCCAAATTCCGTAGTGTCCGCAAACATTTGGCCGCACATATATATATATATATATATATATATATATATATATATATATATAGGTTAGTGGAAGGCAATAAATGATACCGCCCGCTTCTTATAACACCCTGGGAAAGGCCCTAGTTACCACCAGGGAAGATCAAGTTTCAGTCAATCGTTTCTAGCGGACCTTGGAAGAGCCATTCGAAACCGTAACCTTATACTTTGGTTTCTCGTTGTTTTTAACAGAAAACGTGGAATTATCAATAATTTCTTAGGGTATCTATGCATTTGGAGCTTCATGTAATAAATTTAATGCAAGGATCAGAGAAGCTATATCAGGGGTTCTCAACCGGGGCGAATTTTAGAGTTTCAGGGGTAAGAAAATAGGACCACAGATTGGCAGACTCTAATTGTTGGAATATTGGTATTTGAATTGTCTTCGAACTCCCATGGACGGCACAAAACGCAGTAAGGATCGGTTACCTGCTGCAAGCACGAGTACTCCCTCCCCCTTTACCCTGGCATTTAACTTTATTTATTAAATTACAATACCCTGTCATTATCTTTAACATTTTGTTTATTGCAGTATGCTTTAGTTTGGTCTTCAAAGTAATTAATTATGAATATAAAAAATATTACTTTACTGATATTCAAGTTTTAAAATCCATCAACAATTTCAATTGCTATTAAATTTGTAAAACTCCGCTATAAAAATAATCCATGTAAATGTATCTGTACTCATATTTGATTAAAATAATATAGGATTTTCAGTATTATTTGAAATGCACCTTTTGAGGCAGACAATCTTGGAAAGGGGCAAATGACATTCTGAAAAAGGGTGAAAGGGGTACATGGGGTAAACAAAGTTGAGAACCACTGAGCTAAATGGTAAGCAGGAAAAGATTTATAATGACAATAGTGAAATTTGAAAGCGTAAAAGTTTATAACACATTCATATAAACATGGTTTAGTACAAATTTCCTTAACCATTGTTGTCAATTACAGCTTTCAGTCGCTTTGATTAGTCTCCTACGATTTTTCTACCTGCGCCTGGGTGATTTTGTTCCATTCCTGGAAACATATTTTTCTTCAAACCATACAAGTTACAGCCATAGACTTTCGATGGGATTCATGTCAAAAGATTGACTTGGCCATTCTAAAACATTAATTTTACCTATATGCAGCCAATTTTTAGTTTCTTTAGCTGTATGTTTGGGATAATTCATTGTTTTGTGCATTTCCGATCTAGGTTTCAATTTCAGAGAGCCAACGCTAGATAACAAATTTCTTTCGAAAGTTCTCTAGCACATTTGGATGTTCATTCTTACTTCGACTACCTCCATTCTTACAACCCTTGATGAGCAGGGATCCTATTCTTTGAAGCGTAAGCTGTGCACTTTTTCTCCAAGCCTTGTGCTATTTTCCTTTTATCTGACCACATAATCTCTTCCTAGAACGTTGCCAGTTTTTTTAAATGTTCATTTGCGGACCTTCGAGTCGTCTTGGAGTACGAGAAAAGAGATTATAACGATGCAGCCTTCAAGTTATTGTATTATTGCTAGCTCGACTCCACTTGTTTCCAGATCTTACTGCAGATCTCTTAAAGTAGTATGAGGTTTATCACATACTGTTCTAGTAACCTTTCGAACTGCACGTTCCGTTAACATCTGAGGGAGGGCGACCTGAACGATCCCAAGGATGAATTGAATTACGAGAATTCAAGTCTCGTATTATGGTACCAACTGAATTTAGAGGTACACAAAGATCTTGACTGATTTGTTTGTTTTTCTCCATGATGAAGTTGAAGGTACGACTATCATATAAGGAACAAAGCAAAGCCTTACGTGATGAAAAAAAGGCGCATTTACTCGGAGTTTGGAATACTTTAGATATTCTGGAACAAATTAGGATTAGTTTTTAATGAGACATTTTGCAAAGGTTAACTATTTATATGTATTTATCTGAGTGTGTTGTAAACTTTTGCGGTTTCAAATTTCGCTATTGTCCTTATAAAGTTTTTCCTGTTCACCATTTTGCTTATCTGATCGTTACATTATATATATATATATATATATATATATATATATATATATATATATATATATATATATATATATGGCACTTATTACGATGCATTGATTATTTAATGGAGGTTGGACCTCATATCACGTATCTTTGTATGTATAAACCATAAATAACTTTTCCATTCTAGTGAACGTGCTTTAGTTTTAAATCGAATTACTTCTTTTTAACCGGAGTTTAGGCGAAGTAATTCTATGGAAATGTGAGAACGATCAGCCATTTCAAATAGCCTAATTCAACTTAGTAATAAGAACTTAGGGTAAGTCGGAAGTGCTTTTTGAAAGGGAGCGGCAGAGCAGCCGGAAATTGGATAACGGTTCATGAATGGTTCTCAGTTTAATTTAAAGGCAATTCGAGTGAAAACCATTAGAGTAACTCAATCATTATTTCGTCTCAGCGAGTTACTTATATAGACCAGTCTGCTAATGCACGAATTCTATGAATTTCCCCTCAAATCAGCATTCCCTTCGGATGCCTTCTGCAAAAAGTTCAAATAAATCAAGTGAGATCAAAGGGAAAAGTTAACCTTAACTTTATTGCACAAAGAGCCAAAGATGCGTTTTAGAATTTCAATTAAACAAATTTTTATAGTCTTTCAAAATTGGATTCTCTCTCAAGAACGAATTAATATCTCTCAGGGAATTGCAACAGACTTTCAGTTCGTTTCTCTCTGTATATATATAATGTATGTACGTTTATCAATGACATTTCACATAACAAAATATGTACACACAAGTAGGTTTTAGGTTATCTTTAATCTTTTAGACAGGAAGTTCATTTCGCTAAATGAATGAAACCTTAAGTATTAAAAATGATATGATTGATTAATTGGAGAGAAAGAGAATAAAATTCCGCAAATGACGAATTTAATGAAGAGATTTAGTAAAAATAGAAAAGACTAATGGAAGTATTAATTTAGTGGATATCAATTTATTTTTTGCCTTATATATTGTTAGAACAAACACACTGTTTTTAATGTTGTTTTAGGGTAGTCCATAGTATTTGACTGCTGCATCTGCCTGGGATAGAGTGTCGCATTTGTATAGACAAATTTGAGTTTCATCTGACTTTAATTTTAGTTATAGAAATGATAATTAAATAATTCACAAATAGAATTATGATTTGCCACATTGATAGCTTTTATCGGAATTCTTTGGATATACGGCGCTCTCTTTTCCACATCTAAATATCCTTTTAGAGATGAAAAAATAAAAAAATAATAACCATGCCTTAATTTTAATGTGTTTCCTGAACTTCACGATTTGTATTTTTTTTAATTCCCCAAATATTCGACAATCATATTTTTTAATACAATTACAATGACATACAACCACATTTAGAAGCGACCTTCCTTTAAAGAGACAGAACCCGAAGGACGTGTACACACGCACACACGCACAGCTGGCGAGCAAGAAGACTTTACGTTCTAATTTCCTGTCGAACCTCAGTATGGGTAAGGAGGCAGTGCCACGGTTGATCTCTTCATCAACTCCCTTCTTCTTCTTCTTCTTCTTCTTCTTCTTCTCCTTGTAATTTTTTTATTTTAATTTCTTCTTTTATCCTTCTATTATTTTTCTTTATTTCCTTTCTTATTCTTTGCTTCTTCTTCATATTTTTTATCCTTCCTCTTTCATTCCCCTTTCTCTTTTATTCCTCTTTTATTACCCTTCATCGTTTATTCCTCCTTTATTCCCATTTTCTTTTCTTCTCTTCTCTCCCACCCTCCACCTTCTTTTACGCTACCCTTCTCCTCCCCTCCCGTCCACCTCCCCCTCATTGGATGTTTTCTAAAACTCCTTACCAATTATAAGGCCGTAGTAGTTATATCCCTATCTATATCCAGTCACCTAAATATGGCCTTATCCTTCCTAATTGGTCTAGCAAAGTGAGGTTAGCTAACTTTTCTTTCTTATCGTCAGTTATACCTATTCTTTAGGCAGTAAAACAACGATTTAATATTTAAAATCTAATTTGAAAACATTTAAAAGCCCCAAACCTACAGGAATTACATATCTAGATTACTAGTAAATATCTAATGTTTATCTCAAGCAATTTTCACGTTATTAAAATCAACATTAAATCATATCAACTACAAATATGTCACTGATCATGCAAATATAGGGACTCAGGGACATTAATATTTAATTTATGGAAAATAGCCTTTAAAAATTCTGATTTATTAAATAATTTATTAAAATGACCTATGTTTTATTACTAGCAACTATTTATAGAAGACCATTTAATAATTCACCTCCTAAATATATATTTTCCTTAACTCTTTTTAGTTTTTATGCAATATTTTTGCTTTTTTGAAGTTCGGTTTATTTTGTACATTATAGAACTACTTCAGGATTTGAAAAAACTAAACCCACTTCCTCTTTGTTGGTTTTGTTTTCACAACTTGTGTCTAAAGCAGGATATCAATTTACGTATACAACTCAAAGCCCCAATGAAAATATAGAATCTACTAGAATTGCATTTTAAGTGACCATGAGGTCACCTTTTCAAACCAATTTAACTATGGTCTTTTTTTGGGAGGAAATAATCAGTCAATAAATTGGAGACTGTTTTTTATTTTTCTTTGATATTTCAGTGTTTTCAATTTCAAGTTCCCTCATTGCGCAGTTTTCTATGTGGCAAACAGTCACTTACTAAGATGATACATTCGTTAGTAAGGTTAAAAACATAAATAACATAGTATGTAATGAAATCTCTACTGACGGGTAGAATAATATAGGATTAGAGGATGTTTTGGTTAACGAAATTTAATATTGATGCACTAAAACCATTCATTTTATAATAACCAAGAAATAGATACTTATCAAGCTTGTTAATGAACCATATTAAATAAATACTAACAATGACATATGTAGAAAATTTATACGACTAATTTGTGATTTCAAAAGGTTAATAAATACTTTGTCATAGCCGTTTAAAATCAGAGCATTCACCATTTTTTTCCATTGATTGTAATTTTAGAATGAACTGTCCCATTTAGATTTCGTTTGATCCTTTTCTCATTTAAAAACAAGGTCTGCTGAACAAAAGTCGCGTGCTCTCACTTATTCTGATTTATGAACTTACGACCTACGAATTTCAAATTTCGTTAGAATCGGGCAAATAGTTATAATGTGTTGGCCAAAACAAAATAATTCCCGGATAGCCTTGGAAGGAACTTGGCAATTATATCATTCGAAAGAGAATGTAAAAAACATAAGGGTTTCAAATTTCGTTAGAATCGGCTAAATAGTTATTACCTAAACAAATAAAAGCTAACGGGAATCGACCGACCGACCGAAATCATGAGATATAGAGGTGAACGCGACTAAAAACTTGATTAGATCCATCTGTCTTGTTTCCAGAGTTTTAAAGTTAATTTCTTCCGTCCATTCTCATATTCTTTGTTGTTTTTCTACATGAATTTGAAAATAATGTTTTAAAACATGTATATTTAGAATGGCTCACATTCAGGTAAAGAGGATTCAATTCTGACTTTTTAAATTTCGTATTTTTCTTAGCTCTAAAATCACCAAATCCAAATCTCTCGCTAGTTAGACTATTGAGAAAATAGATGTTTTTTTTCTCTTCTAAATTCATTTTCGATCATTTAAGCCCTCTGAAAATATTCTTCAAGCGTCCTCTTTTATGCTTTCTCATAAATTTCACCTAGTTTATCATGGTCCTTAGCTACCAAAAGATAAACACGATTTAGCAGAGTTAAAACACGGCTTCTTGTCTGGTGAAAATAAGTAAGACATACTTGTATATGTTGTTGTTAATTGCCATATGAAGTCCGGACTTTGGTCAAATTTGCGCCGGTTCCAATATGCTATAGCAACTCATAAATCAGACCACTCGTTAGATCCTAGGTTCCTACTATGTGAGACATCAAAAGAAAAACACAAATTTATGCTCTAACTTCTAAATAATTCACTTCAATTGATCATTCGCTCAAGTTTGATCTTATTCCGCTTCTCAGGTTCTTTTTATTCCTTGTTATTCATATCTTTCCACAAACTAGTCCAAGGTATCCTCAAAGTCGTCGAAGTACTAAATCTTACCGCCTCCTCTGCCGATACCCATGCTTACTGTTAAAGGGACATCGTTGATGGAGAACTTCATGTTTTCGTCTTTTCTTTCATTTGTTCGAGGGTTAAAGATCCCGTCCTCCACAAAACGACCAGCTGTCCATCTCCACTTTACACATCCGGTCAATATATCGCTCGATGGAGTGTCAGAAACAGCTTCTTTCCAACTTCAGGCTGTAATTGACATCACAACTCCTTGTATGCGTTCCCTCAAGGAACTAATGCATGAAAGAAGTTCTGCGGCTATAGATTTTTGACACATTTTTTCACAACTTTTCTAAAGATATCTTCTTTATGCGGGAGAAACGCTCATATGTTTTTGACTTTAAATAATAAAGAAATCTGCTTATAACTTCCCCATTTTCTTGAGTGCAAATGAAGAAATCATAAAGTAATGAGTAAAAGAAATAAGTGTGTTAATGCAAAGAGGGCATTTGGCTCAGAAGATAAAGGACAGAAGACAGACAGGGAAAGAAAGAAAGAAGAGAAAGTCCTGCAATTGCGGAAAAATCAAGACATTCAAGAGATTCACTAAAAAACCTCATAAGGAGCAGGTTTTGGCAATGGTTATAGTGATCCTTTTCCCTCTCATTGCCAACTTCCAGTTTGACCTGGGATACGAACCACGCCTCGTAACATGGATATCCTCCGAAAATCAATCCTAATTGATCTTCCATTCAACGAGAGAACATACTCATTGTGCCTTAACTTTCTGAAGCGTTGTTTCCATCCGAATAAATGGTAACCCAGGCCATATGTATAAACCCCCTCCCAGATATACCAACCTCAATGATAGAGGTGTGTTTGGTAAATATTAAAATATATAATATCAGATACTATATATAGAACCACAAAAGACTTTTTTGCTATTGAGTAAAAAATAGAAATAGATTTATGAACCTAAATACACGTTTTTAGCTATTTATTAAAAAATATAGACATACAAATCTTAGTGGACGTTTTTTTCTATCGATTAAACAAGATAAAACCTCAAGTGTATTTTATTAATGGATATTAAAAAAATAAAACAGGTATACGAACTCAAATTATGTTTGGGGATGAAAAATAAAGGCGACACTCGTTTGGCACTGGTGTGGCACTCATGTCTCAGAATTCCCATGCATTGTACTATTCTGCCCCTATAAATAGTCTTGCTCTTGAATTATAATCTTTAATATGTAACATAACAGGCTTACATTTTCCTCTTTTTATTCTATAGAAGAATCTCATTGTATCTTATTCTCTCAAAAAGGTTTGATTCCGTATCATTTATTTATTAATTTATACCGAGTCTTTTATTTAATAAAATAAACAACCATATCTTATCTTCTTCTTTGTTTCAAATCCGAAGATAATCCTTTGGATTTTGTTCCTGAAAATGCAGAAATCACCTTCATTGTGGAGTTCCAGGAAGTCTTCACCATTCCGCGCTTTTTCATTTTTCCAGATTGTGTTCGATTGTATTTTTTTCGATTTGTTCCTCTCTGTAAACATAGCCCTAGCTAGAAACTTTTTATTCATTATCCGTTCCTGGAAATATTCATCAAGGCCCCTTCAGTTGCAACTCCGCACTTGGTCTATGGCGTCGTTGGGTTGTTTGTTTCGTATTAATCAACGTCTATTTATGATATTTTTAGCGCTTTTCCCCTCTATTTATGTATATTTCCTGCTCGATATAAATTTGACATTGTTGGTTGGATCGTTCCAATGGATATGTTCGGAATATACCTTTGTATAGCTTATTTATCAGCTTTATTATCATCATATTCGTCGTCACCCTCTTCATTATCTGTCGTAGGGTGACCCTAAACACCGAGAATATAATATCGAAGGGGGACCATAAACACCGGACACAAAAATATATTATAGATGTCGTATGATCACAGTGAAGAGGGCACGCCAGTGAAAAATCAGGATACAGATCCCAGTGCGAGGGTTAAATATACAAAATCGAGTGCGGTTGGCCTAAATAATCAATTTTTAGAGGTTCTGGGATTCAAGAAACTAATGATAGAAAAATATATAACTTTACTATGTACAAAGAAAATATTCATAGCACAAGTAAATAAATGATAATAAATAAAATGAGACCCGAAGTACCAAACTGGGGGAGGGGGGTAAAAATAAATCAACGAGTACGAGAGACTAAGAGAGGATGCACGGTGATTGCTTCCAGAGAAAATGTGAGAGTGCAATTATCGGGGAGATTCACGTAGAGCCTAATTGACTGGAGGCTTGAATACAACGAGTAAACAGGGCGCTGCCAAGTTGAAGTTGCAAGATTCCTTTTTCTTTTGCCTCGCTGAGAAATGAGCAAAGGAGTACTCCAGTCGTTGAAAGAAGTCTATAGCAGAGTAATAGATGCCTGTCCGTGTCTATCGTCTGTCGGCGGGAACTCTGGTCTTGGTTACGAGCGAGGACGAGTAGAGAAGTGACGTATCGCGTTCGTAGCTGGAATCCGTTGGGAGGTGGAGCAGGGCGTACGATACTGTACGTGACTGCTAACCAAGACGGGGCTGTATTGTATTGCTTTCTCAAAGCTTTTGTCGAAGTATTTATACTGCTTCGGCGGAAGGAGGTACCCGGGGGCACCCAAAGAGGGGCGGGGATCTCATTAGACTTGGCGCGCCAGAGGGGGAGGACGCAGTCTCAGCGGTCTCACAACTTTGCGCAAAGTTCCTTGGCGCCATGGTTCTGGCGTCGGTCATACGATGAGATTGGAAGATAAAGAGAACCCAACCCAGGTCACCCGACAGCTCCCTTGGGGATTTGGCCGTGCAGGTGCATATTAAGGCGCCACAGTTAGACGTAGGGTTCTAGAAGGGAGATAAATTTCTCTCCCTGACATTATCATTTACAACTTTTCCACACAAAGAGTTTGTTACACACAAAGGCACAAAAATTACACTTGGATGTAATTAATGTACTATTGAAGAGAATTTCATCACTTGATTATCAGCTTTTAATCGCTTGCCCTACAGTAATTATAGCCGAAGCAAAGATTCTAAAGTCCTTTATTCCGGCCAGAGCAGTCTTGTAACAATCTTTGCTTCGAAACTTTTAGGTTAAGACCGCATCTATAAAAGTTATAATTGTTCCGAAACGTGAATTTTCCACTAACGGGTATTTTCTGTAGCCAATTATGGGCTCGATTTCACTGGAAAAGAAGAGTTTTCTCTAATATTTGTTCTCTCCAAGCAATTTCAAGGGTTTTGAAATATGTGTTGCTTCTTCCATAGTAGTAATCTGGATTAAGTTTGAGGTCATGTTTTTTATTGTCTCCTTCAATTATATGTATTATCAAATTAAATATAAAATAGAGTTCGATCAGGAAATCTTTTTTATTTGAGGTAAGATTATCTTATTTAGGAAGTTATCACCTGTGATGCAATTCTTTGTCACAACGACTTAAATTAATTTCGCTTTTAGCTTCACAATTATAACAGGATTAATAAAAAGGAGAGCTATATAAAAATGGCATTGTCTAAGTAGTATTCAAAAAAGTAATGTCCAAGTAATATTCAAAATAGCAATGTCCAAGTAGTATTCAAAATGGCAATGTCCAAGTAGTATTCAAAATGGCAATGTCCAAGTAGCATTCAGAATGGCAATGTCCAAGTAGTATTCAAAATGGCAATGTCCAAGTAGTATTCCAAAATTGGAATACTGTGGAAGCAAACTTAGGGGGCTTTGAAAAGCTACAGTTATGGTGGCAAATATTAAAGAAATTAGGCTACCTTTCAATGTCTCAGTTGCAGGGTGAGAAGAAAACTAATATTTTAATAAATATTATTGTTATATTAAACATTTACATAATTAGCATCAACTATAATTTCATCGGACATATTTGTTAAAAATGACATACTTTTTTTAAACACCCGTAAGGACAGACAACGCATCATGGCAGCTATGGACTTCTTTGACTACAAATATAGGCGACTTTTCATCGACTCTTCAGCCAAAACCATAAAACCAGGGTTGCTTTTCAATAGAAAGGAAGTTACTAATGTTGGGGCGACTTGTGAATGCAGTGAAGTAGGAACTGGCTAAGCTGGTTCGATAAAAACAGTATTAATCAAAATTTTCATGATTTGATTTTTATGAAAAATGCATTATCAAATTATTTAATGTGTTTTACAGATTGTGTCCAGCGTGCCGTTCAGAAGTCAATGTAGGCTAAAATCAGGTTTTAATTTTGTTCATATCAATTTGCAAAACTAAGAAAAGTGTCAACTATAAGTCTACATTAAATTTCAACAAAGTAAATGTTTTGTAGGAGCCTCTGCAGTAAGGGAAGTCAAAAATTCGCTTCCCCGAAGGACAAATTCAAAACAGCTATATTTTGAAATCCCTATCTTCGGTATCTTATGATTCCTGTTCATTGTAGGCGTATCAATAAACACCTCCTAAGTTCTCTTAGAACAAGTACCTTAAGGAACAAATTAATTTTCAATAATGAATCAAGCATAAATGTTATTAAATGAAATGTTTTTAAACGAAGAACTCTTTATTTGATCCACGATCTATGCAATTGGTCGAGCTTATGGTAGAATTTTCATATAGAGCTGGAGAATGGCCATAGTGTATTCCAACGAGTCTCTTAATACGCGATTAAGGATAGATATGGTTTATTGGTATTTGTGAATGAGTAAGCAATTATAATTATATGGTGGTAGTACTTTGATAAGCTAAATAATGCGGATTAATGGCATATATGGTATATATGACGTTGTGAAGGAAAGAGTGAATAAGGTCAGAACCGAGAATGTGCTGGTGTGCAAAAGCTCAGAAGAGTAATTAAGAAAAAAATAGACTGACTCGAGAATGAGTCGATGGTATTAAACATGGTAAATGTGTAGGGAACAAGTTATTGAGGGAGCTTGTTTGGTGCGTTTTATGTGGGGACGAACTTTGATTGGACGAAATGCTACACGAGATAGCATTCCATCACTAGAAAAGTCTATAATTGAATTTAATTGAAAGTAGTTTGCCTTTAGTTTTGTACTTAGAGGTGGGATTGGAAGTGTAATTTCTACGGCATTAATTCATTAATTGAAGATATAAACAAATGTTTCTCTGCATCCTTATGTGATTCATGCGGCTTCAAATATGTTTTTGGTCGAGGGTTATATAACTCTTATCAGTGTTAATTAGTTATGTTGTGAAATAGTAGTCATTAAATACACGAGACCATCTTCCTTATGACTTTGAAAAATATTGATGAACTTTCCAGTGTAAATTTGTTAGGAGAAAATTATATTATTTTTAATTAAATTCTTGATCAAGCTTTCGGAAATAATTCACAATTATTTAAGGACCAAAATACAAGTAGAAATTTCTAACTTTCTTTATCTTCTTGTATTATATTGCTCTAAATTTAACTTTGTCAATAACTTTGCCTAATAATATCTGTATCTATAAGACGCTCGATCTGTTGCTGCGGCCACAGCGTTGTTCGCTCAAAACTAACGGTCATTCAAGCGTACGCACAAGTGCGGGGTGTGCTCAGGGAAAGGTTTACTCATTGTAAGTATATTATATGAAACTATATGATATAATATGATAGGAAGAGTGAGAACCATTCCTGAATCTGCCTTCACCTCACAAATAATATTAATAATAATTAACAAGTAAAGTTATTTTTGTGCTGCAATATAAGAATTTCAAACAATATTCATCTGTAATTATTTGCGACAGGACTATTTATCCTCGACAACGCCTGGTATTTATGATAGTCTTTTCTAAGAATTACAAAAAGTTTGCATGTAAATCGAGAAGTAAGTTGTATTAAACTTAACTCATACAAAATTATTTAGATGTGGGATGTGTAAATGGGCTAAAACTCAGAAGTTAAAAATAGCTTAGATTTGTTTTTTTTTATTAGCTAGATTGATAATCAAATCAAGATTTTGGTGCATAATTATTGACAAAATTAATGAGTTGAAGGTGAGTAGTTAAATTTTTATTCGCAACTTACTGATTCCTCACTTAAGGCATCAAAAGAAGTTAGCATCTTCCAATTTCTCCCCTGAAATAAAATCAAGAGCGTCAATTTTCATAACTTTCTATTTAAATTTGCTGGCCAAAATAAGAAGCAAGTTTACTTTATATCCATGGAAATATTTCACACCGGAATATAATTTCCTATTATTGAATACGGAAATGCCGAAAGCAGGATATTCTTGTGACAAATCTGGCAATTTTTAATATTACAATGTAAATATCCATTTATAGAGGGAAGAAAGTATATTTTAATGATATTTATCATCTAATTTTACAACAGCAAGAATATGACATCAGAAATCCAGCTCAACAAGGCCCTTGGCATAATAATAATAATAGAAAAAGATGGCAACGAAGTTGTTCACTGTAATTTGAAAATTCCTAGTCAGCAAATTCATTGCTTTAACCTTGAGACCAAAATCAAAGTCAGAAACAAACAAATCTTTATGTGAGCATCCTAGCTCATTTAGAGCTACCTTTCCTCCCGAGCATGTCAAAATATACCCTGGTGGTCCTTATCCACTCTTTCTCAAAATAAAGGCAAAAGGATGTGCCGACAATGTAAATGAATCCAAGTATCAGAACAACGAATGTCCGTAGGAACCTCTTAAATGCAATGCCAAATCGCCCATCAAGGGTTCCCTTTCAGGTCCTGGTTGACGTTTTTATCTAAGAAAAAACTCCATTACTATAGTTTATGGTTTTATGTGGTTGATAAGTCATTTGATTACTCTTTTCCTCTTATCCTCCTTACAGTTAATGGTCAGTCTGTGGTTTACAATGTGAAAAACACCCGTCTACTAGAAGAGAAAGAGCATCCAATTCCAAGGATTTTCTTCTGCTTCTGCTTCTGCTTCTGCTTCTGCTTCTGCTTCTGCTTCTGCTTCTGCCTCTGCTTCTGCTTGGAAATCGCTTCTTATCTTTTCTTGCATTTTGTAACTATAAATTCAAAAGTAAAATTACCCAGTGATAGTCCCCTTTCTGTTGGGCTTTAACACTGTAACCACGACTTAGTTGGATTCAATAAATAACCAATCGCCACTAGTGTACATCAATAGGAGCACCATAAGTGCATCTAATTACCATACTCTGTTCTTCGGTAGTGATTACTGATGTTAATACTATTGCTTCCCTAAAGAGAGTAATTTCTGTTTTCAGAAAAAAATTCCTAGTTTGGATCTAACCCTTGGCTTGTATTTTCCAATCGTACTAATGTTCCTCATTTCCATTTAATTATGATCTTAGCGTCGTGTGTCGAGTGCGAAGCAATATCTTTAAGTGATTTCAATTAGAAAGAAAGGTGTTAAATTGATCATTTGGAATGCATTCAATAACAAAGTACAAAAAATAGCTCCAGTCAGGTCACAGGTCATATGACAAGCATTATTCTAAATTCTTGCTTCCACAAGTAACCTGGCTTTATTTAATTATTGAACTCGGTTTTAGAAACAATTATTACAAGTGAAATGTTATAAATCACTATGTGGTCATTGAATGAACGTATAGAAACACAAGTAAAGGATAACCCTAGATAAAAAGATAAACATAAAGAATAAAAAGGTTATGGATGATCAAGATATAATTACAATACTCAAGCCTGCATAAAATCCTAGTATGAACTCACTCGCAAGTTTTCGCATATACACAAGGTTCATTGACTCCCCTTAAATAAATTTGTCACATTAATTACATATAACAAATTATTTTTTTTAAAGTATGCACTCATTTATGATGTTTCAAAGGCAGTACAAAATAATAACCACAGACAGTGCCTAACAGTTCTTATCAGATCTCTGTGGACTTTGTTGCAAAAAACTTGCATTCGTATTGCAAAGTATCTCTTCTCGCACTTTCTTTACCTAGTTTGTGCCAAAGTTCTCATTTGATATAACTTTGTGCCATCGATGCAATAATGTCTACTTTGGGAAGACGGTTTAAAATCAATGAATGTTTTTTTCTCGGATGTTTCATTGTTTTAAATTTTCATGTACTTTTTCTTTGTAATTTCTTGCGATTTCTTTTAATTTGGACCATTACCAAAATCAGGTTTGACGTATTCGCTTGGAATATTATCCCCCAAGGTGATCTTGACCGGTACAATAGTGCTTTGAACTGCAATGTACTCAGCTTTGGATTTTGCTTACTATAGCAAAGGTTAACAACCTTCCCTTTTCAATGGGAGGCTTGAGGGGTGTTCTTCAACCCATTCTTTCTATTCACTGTAATCATTAAAACAATCTTACAAAGGCAGTTTCTCTAGCCTATTTTGACCTTTATTTTTGTGCACAAGAGTTTCACCTACTTGTGGTAAACGTTATATGTTACATTGCGGCATACACCGTGCCATTATGTGTGAGCAAATCTCCCTGTATTCTATGATGTCAAAAGTGAAGTTTAAAATATCGAATCGGATTTTTTTTAAGGCTGTTGGAATGTTTTTCTGATGCAGTCACTAGCTTAAAGTGGCTGAGGTCCGTTCCCGGAATTTGCTTATGCGCACTAAATGAACCACAATTTAGTTTTGCAAACCATTTCTCTTGTATCTCTTTGTGCTATGTACCTTCTAAACATTTTCATTTAGCCTAACTACACATTATTCTTTTCGAATCTCTTTAAAAAGTATTTTACTAAATTGAAATATAATCGTTCCTCTTAATTACTAATGGAAATTTAAAGCTTAATTTATTCCGAGCTGAGTTCTTTGTGCTTTTTATGTGTTTGATAAATTCTCTAGAAAATGTTAGCAGACAGCGAAAATTTAAATATTTTTTTTCTATCCTAAACGAAGTTATGTGAAACATGAATTGCGACAAAAAGAAAATTATTCATGAAGTTCAGAAAGTTTTATCGTTTTCCCATTTTGAAAATAGAAATGGAATAAATTGAAAGCTGTTAATTTTTAATATTAAAAATCCCTGTTATTTTCAAGGTCTTCTTTGCTTTAAATCAAAATATATCGGTCAAACTTGATCCTCTGCTGTCCTTGCTACAGCCATCATCAGCGCTTCGCAGTGAAATCACTGGTTCTAAAGACATCTTCATTGCATTCTTATATTGTTATTCTTCCATACTCTTACTCTAACATCTTTCGCACTTGTATATTTTCACTTTCAACTTTTTATTTCATCCCTACTCTTTCCCAAGAAGTAGCAACGACTCTCATCACTACTAGCAATATTGCTCACTCGCGATTACTATTGTTGTGAGGTATTATTTATATTTGTAATTTCATTGCGTTTTCTTGTGTGCTCTTGACCCTCCGTCACATTCATTTATTTTGTACCTCGCAATCTTGCGGCGCTGGCACTTCATTGTTAATCTTTATCTATTCTTGTTATCTATTTTCTTCGAAGCTACTGAGCTATTTGTCCTCGAGGTCATTTTCACTTTGTTCTCATTAATTAATCATTTTGGGTTCGAGTGGTTGTGTAATTTGTTTTATCCTTTGGTGCAAAATACAACTCCTCTGTAAATAAAAGATTTAAACGGTGGTGTTGCCTCTTTCGTCTCACAGACCGCAATTTCACGTTCAGATTTGTTTATCTCAGTTATGATTTCAAATTTCCATCTATCTTGAACAGAAATTTCATGGGAAACTTAAATAGATCAAAGAGCTTCTCCGCTTTGCATCATCAAAGCACATGGAGAATGAGAGTCAATCGGGTATGTCACTACCTACAATAATTATTGTAGGTAGTGTTAAAATAGTATTCATTTCTTTATCAGTTTGAATAAATTTAAAAATCTGTTTTATTTTGAACTTTAGAAGTAAAAACACATATCAAAATGTACGTTATGAGAATAACTCAAACATCATTGGAAACTTTGCCGTTCCATTTTTGTGGAGCATAAACCGTTGTAAATAATTTTGATAAATGTTAATTTTTTAGTGTTGTAGAATGCCTCCATACATATACGTCACTTCTACCCAATATTCGTGGGCGCTCAATGTCAAAAGGGTGACTTTGACTCAACTCTGGTCACGACCGAGATGGGGGATCAAAGTCGGGGGGGGGGGGGAGGGAGGACGAGCGCGAAGGATTTAAATTCTAAAGAGTAAGTGCAGTTGGCCAATATTAAACTAATGAAGGCTGTGGCTATGTGGCTTATAAAAAAGTAGGATCAAAATATACTTTAATATTTAGACAGTTAGACACAATAAATATATTAAATAAAATAGTGGCAATAGACACTTGATGAATGAAGGAACCAAACTTAACAGAGCTACTTAAGTGCAAGCTCTACGGGTAGGGGGGGGGGGGCAAAAGGCGATACGAGACTCTATACATACACACACCTGGATGACTGGCAAGGTAGCCACATAAGATTCCTCCCAGCCTGGCTTGGGTTCGAGGCTTTAATAGATGAAACGGGGGATTGGATGGTTATTCGAAGGACGTTAACCAAGGGAAGTTTAACCTCTAGTAGTGACACTAACTGGAAAGAGTATTCGTGCCAAATGAAATTTATCAAAATCAAGGATGGGCCAATTGACTGAGGCTCAGATCCTACGGTATAATTCTAACGTTCGGCTTGTCGAGAAAAGAAAGCGCCATAAAGAATGGCGTGTATTTTTGTAAAAGGCAGGCATATACCGTCGATGCCCCATTGGGACGAACAATATATAGGGACCAGCCAGAACCGTAACTGCTTTCTCTAAGGAGGATGGGGCGTTGTGGAATCTCTCCACCTAACAAAACACGGCTCTTGAGGGATGGGAATTACTCCCGCGGTGGATTCTTGATAAGACCCTGGGAGACGACAGAAGCACTCGTTTGAGATTCCAATCCCTCCCTAATCGCAGAAAGCAGTTCGATATTCTGACTGATCTCACGGTCCTCGCTCACGTGGACTGACCTCGTGATTTCGATGGGACACATGCTAGCAAGGAGCCTCTATTTTTGACAACTTCTCCATTCCCAAGATGTTACTTTAAAAAAGGTGTCGTCTGACAACTGCTGGATGGGTAGTAAAAATCTCAAATTTTTCCAACCTCATTGAGGGGGGGGAGACAATTCGGGGATACCTGACCTTTTCTGGATCGCGCTTTGGTGGTTTGGACATATTTACGTACTAAGAGTATCCAGGAACACAAGGTATAAATGAACTCGAAAAGAAAATAAGGGCTAGAAGAACTAACATTAGTTAAAACGGGGGTTGATCACCCAAGGTCAATAACGATCTAGAGCTCCACACATACCAAAAAATAACACACAAAAGATAAAAAACACAATAAAAAAGATACATAAGGGATATATAAAATACAGGGAATTAATTGATCAGAAAGATACAAGGGTTTACCGGATCATTCTTGATTTGTGAACAGAGTGACTTATTTTCCAAATATATACCTTTTGAACAAGAGAAACAATAATTAAACATAACAGTTATAATCACAAAATTTATCCTAGATTAGTTTGGGTAGGCTCTACGTGATTCCTACTCAAGCTATCTGCGACACAATTCTCGGATCCATTCATATAATTAATTTTAAATTGATACTCCTTGAGGTATAAACTCCAGCGCATAAGGCGACCATTGTTGCTTTTTGCATTTCGCAAATATGCGAGGGACTTGTGATCCGTCTTTACAAGGAACTCTTTACCTAATAAATACATTCTAAAGTTCTGTATGAACCATATAATGGCAAAGCCTCCTTTTCAATGTCGGCATAATTTTTCTGTCACGGGAGAAGCTTACGGCTCGCGTAGCCGACGGGGTAGCTATCGCCATCATCCCTACACTGTAGTTAAACGAATCCTAACCCTTCATTACTGGCATTGGTTCTGATACCAAACGTCTTCTTAGGGTTGGAAAGCCGGAGGATAGGAGCGGAAGTTAATTTTCCCTTCAGCTGTTCGAAGGGAAAGAGAGCTAATGGGGACTAGACAAGGTGTTCCTGGGACTTCTTTTTCAGCAAGTTACACAAAGGGGGCGAGAGAGAAGCAAAATGGGGGACGAAGCGGCGGTAGAAAGAAGCAGATCCCATGAAGGATCTCAGCTGCTTCTTATTAAACCGACGGAGCATTTTCACATTGGAGCGGATTTTGTCCTCCTGGGGGGCGAATCGGTTATTCTCAATGTGAAACCCAAGATAGTCAATCGTATTACAAGCAAAATGGCACTTGTTCGGGCCGATTGTGAGTCTGTGCTCGCGCAGGTGATACAGCAGGGCCTGAAGGGCGATCACGTGATGGTCCCACTTATGAGTTTCAACGTAAATGTTATCGAAATAAAAAGTCACGTTTGGCAACCCGTCTAATATTCTTCGCATTATGCGATTGTAATTACTACAAGCCGTCACCAAGCCGAACGGGAGACGCCGGAACTGCAATAAGCCTTTGTCTGTGGAGAAAACCGGGTATCACTTTACCCCCTCTTTAAGGGGAATTTAATAATAAGCCTTACATAAGTCCAATTTGGTAATGAAATTGGCCTCTTCAAAGAGATGGAGGTTTTGGTCGATCAAGGGGATAGGCTCAGCATCGAACAAGGTCACCAAATTAAGTTTCCGAAAATCGACGCCTAGCATATATGACCCGTCTGACATCTTTACCAACACCGAGGGGGAACAGTAATTAGATTGGGTAAGTTCTATTATCTTTAACTTTAACAATTTAGTAACTTCTGCGTTGAAGACCTATTCTAAGTGGATGGGCAGAGGGTACGGCTTAGAACAAATATGCTCCTGGGGAGTTAAAATAATATCATGCTCGAACTGAGCGGCACAGCCGGGAATCTCAGAAATTAGGTGTCCAAAGTGACTCAGTAACTGCTGAAGCTGACTTTTCCACTCGGGAGGCAGCTGGGCGTTAACATCTAATTCAGATGACTGGGATTCGGTAGGGCTGGGCACGGTGGGCAAGGGATACTCCTTGTCCTGTTCAATGCAAGCTACTTGCACTACATTTAAGGGATCCAAAGGGTGAATGGGGCCAATCCGGTCGATTGCCACATGGGCGAAAGGCTTAGGTGTGATGAGTCCCTTCTGCAGTGGAGCAAATCTTACGCGTCCATTTGTGGCTGTACTTTGACAGATATCACACGAACGGCAATAATTAAGGATGTCATCTGCCGCACCGAGCCAATAAAAATACTTAAAAATTCTCTGAGCCGTTTTGGTATGGCTGAAATGGCCACAGAAATGATTATCATGAGCCATCTTTGATATGAGGAGGACCTGCGAACGGGAGATGCATAATGTATGGGCCTCGAAACTATTTTTGTTTGCCACTTTTACCTTTGGAGGACGATGGATCATACTTTCTTCCTTCCTTAGGGTAGCAATTGTAGCGAATACATCGGCTTCTTCAATGCATTCCTTGAAGGTGGAGCTCCTACAGTCCTTCACTAAAGATCGTCTTCGAAGAAAGCGAAGCCATAAGCTGGTCCTTCAGAATTAAGACGACTAACGCTTCATACTCGTAGGGAACTTGCAAGGAGTCGAGCCAGAAGTTGAAAAGTTTCTGAAGCGTATACCCAAACTATTGAAAAGTTTGGTTGGGCTCTATACGGGCGGGACGAAATTTAACCAGGTAGAAATCGGGCGTCGTGTTATACGTGGCTAACAATTCAGATTTTAACGTCGAATAATCGATCGTTGCCTCCAGCGGACTGGATATGAAAATATCTCGGAGCTTAGAACATAACAATAGCAGGAGTTTAGCGACGCCATCCGCTTCAATGTTCCAGTTGTTTAGCTCGAAGGCCTTTTCAAAATGTGTCAAATAAGACCTGAAATATTCTCCTTCCTTGTAAACGGGGAGCTTCACTGACGCATTTGAGGGACGTCATTCCACGAGTTGATTGAGAGAGTTTCAGTCCTCACTCTATTCATTACCAGTTCATGTTATCTCATGCGTTCTCTTTCTTCTCGTTCTTCTGTCTATTCTTTCTTTTCTTTCTCTCTCTCTCGTTCTTCTCTTTCATTTTTTGTTCTTCTCTGTCCCTTCTTTCCGCTTTCTCGGCTCTCTCTTCTTCTTGTATATAGAAGAGAAGGTCCTTTCCAGATAAACCGAAATTCACCTTGTAATTTAAATTAATCGAATGCAGACATGATGGTTGCGAAATTGAACTAAACTTTTTTTAATAAAAACATAACGGGATTGTCGACCCGAATTGACTAATTAACTCGGTATACACACGGCACGATTAATAATTTCCGTCTGAGCACACGGAAATATACGAATTAACGCGAGAGCCTTTAAGTTTGATCACAACACCGAGATCAAAACTAGACTAGCGTTTCTTTGGTATGAAAGAATAAAATTCCGCTGGGGGAAATAAATGAGAAGCACAGTCTCAAAGCTTACACACGGTATGTATAAAGGCGGATACACAACAATTGGGAAAAATAGTTTGCAAGAATATTTCTGCCCACCTTCTCAATAGCCAAGCCTTCAACCTCAAATCCTTTAAAAGACCTTAAAAGGAACCTTTTAAAGACCATATTAACCTGACGTTTAGTTAATATAAAGTTCCTTCCCACCTTATTTATCTTTTTTTTTCCTCGCCATTTGTTATCCGAGAGAATCTCGCTTGTATCATACTATGAACACGTCAGAATTTTCGACTTCCTGAGAAGCTCAGTCTACTAGAGTTCGAAAAATGGAGAAGTAAATAAAAACGAGAATATGATATAACATATTTATTTAGAAATTTAAGATACGTAATTAAGTTCCTAAACAATTTATACCTAGTTATTTCTAATTTCACTTTACTTTTGGTGCATTAAGAGAACTATTATTCCTGTTGACCTTAAATGATCGAAGAGAGGACATTTCTAATCACCTTGTTATTTTCTTATCTTTATACCTTATTTATCGTTTAATGTTATCTCTACGCATTCAATCGCATTAATATCAAGGGATTCGCTCAATCAAGGAATCGTTTCATAATCTTTTACAGTGTGTTCTAATATACCGCCCCTCGACATGTCAGATGTTCTAATATACAGTCTACTCAATTTTAACGTTGTGATTAAAGAAAACAGTGATTGGTTTTGAAGTTTAGGGGTTAGTTAAAGGGCTATTTTTTATAATTTATTTACATGTTTCTTGTTATCTGTTAATTAATTCCACGTTGCGTAAAATTTAAAAAAATAATAACCAGCCTTTAATTAACTCTTATCTTTCAAAACTACCAAACCTTTTCTTAAATCCTCGATCTTTTTCCTGGTTAATTAATGTTTAGAATGTTGAGGTCGGGGTAGATTGCATATTTTAAACATGAAACATGTCAGTTGGCCGCATAATAGAATGTCATCGATTTTGATCTGATTCTTTTGTCTTTATGGAAGTGTCACGTGGAATTCTATATTCTGTAAACAGGCCGTTCTTGTTTCTAAATTTTAGCACTCAAAATTATTGGCTTGGTTCCATTTTCAGTAACAAAAATGTTATTTTTGGCTGAATTAAAGGATCCATCTCATCCAAGCGAATCTTATCCTTCAGTCTTCCCAGCTACTTCCTTGTGTTTTGCTGTTTTATAATTCTTGACTGAATGATTTCTAGGCATGGGATTGCAGTGTAACATAATTAAACAAATAGTGACTAGCTAAAAAAATAATTAGATCTAGTAAACATAACCAATCCCAATAGATCAAGGATAGCTTATCTTGATTAACTTTGGGAATGTTCATCTTTATCAGCAGTTAATATTAGGGTTTGTTTGTACGAGGATAAGTAAGCTAGGTTGAAGTGGAACTTAAATAAAGAACTTTCCAAACATGCTGAGATTAACGAAATGCTAATCTCTGGTTGGTCAATTTTAAGAGTGATCATATTCAGGGAAGGGAAAG
Source organism: Ceratothoa steindachneri (assembly GCA_963969495.1). Taxonomy (NCBI): domain Eukaryota; kingdom Metazoa; phylum Arthropoda; class Malacostraca; order Isopoda; family Cymothoidae; genus Ceratothoa; species Ceratothoa steindachneri. The sequence continues at coordinate 90,964,174 of OZ018319.1, forward strand.
TTTGCATAAATTACGTTTTCAAGAAGACGGATTGAGGGATATAAGTTGAGCAAACGTCATTTTGAGCGAAACTTGAACAACGAATGGCAGATTAAGCGATCTTTCAAAACATTATCAGACAATATAAAATGAAAATATGAAGTCAGATTTGTTTATTAAGTTAAAACAATAAAGTGATTTTCAAATTTGAAAGAGATAATGAATAACATTCGAATCTTCTTCAACTCAGCGATTATTCTAATTCTCCTCTCCAGCTATACTTGTATCTTCTTCTTCGGTAAAGATCTCCTTCCTAAGTATCTCATCCCTTTCAGACTCTTTAAATCTTGGAGCCTCTATGAAGAGCTCGACTATCAAATGACTCCATGATAAAGCTCGTTACAAAGCAGGGCATCGCCTCTCGAGCTCATTACTTTGTGTGCGAGGAATTTGTTTATAATGTAATAAACATGTTCAATAATCCTGTCAAAAAAAGCTCATTCCCGTTTTAAGTTTATTTACAAATGGATCAACGATATAATTTTCCTCCAAATAATAGAAAAGAACTAATAATACTCATCACAGGAGTTCTCCATCTCTTCAAAGGCTTTCAAACCAGCTATTATGTCGTCCCTTGGAAGAAACACCGTACAGTTCATCATTTCAGAGCAAGCATGAGGCTATTTCTATATGGGGAAATAGGCGTATTTTGCGTAAGAGCACGTGTATTCACTGACATGGAAATAGCTGGATGTTTTATCCACTTGGGGGAGAGTATATAAAGAGAATTTAAGACTTCATTTATAGCATATAGTGTAATTCTGAGCTCAGAATATAGGATAGGGAATGGTATTTTTAATGTATAGAGCAACTATTTTAATTCGTGACCTCAGAAATAGATCGTACAAGGAGCAAGTAAAGCAACTCAACCTTCTTTTTAGGAAGATCAGTATTTATGCAGTCAACATATAAATGTATTTATAATAGTAATAGGGTTTACTAGTATAAATTATAACTCAATATTTTATTTAAATGACCGAGCGGCCACTATAATTAGCAGTTTAAAGCTAGTAAGCCAAAAGATTTACACTGCAAGAACACAAAATTCTTTAATTATAAAAAAACTCAAGCTAGGTATAACTTGCCTAAGAATATCAGTGAAAGCACTGTCATAAATGTGTTTGAGAATATAATTGATAAATATTAATATAACATATAGCTTTGTAAAAATAAGAGTCAGGGTCCTAATTGTCTACCCATATCTTTTTTTTCATTTCCTCTCCTTCACCTCAGACTTCTTCCCTTTCCCTTTTTTCTTGAATTTCTCTCGTCTGGATCTAGAGTCAGTGCTGATTCAAATTTTTTTAACAAAAATAAGTTCTAATTTCTTTAGTTTTATGAACAATACACTGTAAGTAACTTTACTTTCATTTGGCATTAATGCATAAAAACTAAGAAGAACTTTTCCCGTATGAGTCGGTGGATTTTAAAACCATATTAGAAGATCGACGGAGCAGGTTAAAAGTTCCTTTATACTCCCAGAGAGGATTGTTTTCCATCTAGTGAAAGCTTTTTTGTGCCTAAAATGATTACGTTAGTGATACATCGCTGTCATAAAGTTCAAAAGTTGCCCCAATGAAGGGAAGTTCAGAGATTCTGCAATGACGATGTCCTTAAATTGCTTGAGGATGTAGAGAATAACCTCCAACACCCGTTCTTTTCCTAGCCATCAGGTACAACAATTTAGTCCCTGTTTCAATATTTGCTGCAAGTTTATTAGAAAGACAAAACATTGAATCCTGGACTATGCCTCGGGGTGAGTCGGGTGCTTTTCAGCCCCAGAAGACTTTTATCCTTTTCCATTTAAGACTAGTAACATTTGATCTCGCAATAATCCGAAGGTCAGTTATTTGGAGGATTCTATCTTGCATGGGGATATGAAAAAATGCCTTGTTATCATCACCTTAGAAACACCAGGCAAGTTTTCAGATTTTGTGTGCAATCAGTAAGAAAAAAAGGCGATAATTATATCTGAATGTAATAGAATTTAACGAACAATAATCGCAGTTTACCCGAAACGTGAGGGCTAATGTACGAACGAGGTTGATGAGATTGGCATAAGGTGATTTTCTGTGACGAATCTTTCCTTATGACAATAATGTTTGAGTAATGTATCTTGTAACTTTTAATAATGTAGATGAGAGACGTCAGGGCTAATGACGATAAGTGTAAAATTAGTTAACATTTGTTGTTATGATTGTGAGACACTGGGATCATTTGGTTCTTTATTTGTACGACTGTTAGGTATGTATAAGACAGTGTATTTTGATATAAATTTTCCAATAGGGGAGTCACAAGAAAATGAAAACGAGATTAAGGGCACTTTGGCAATTTGTATTATAGAATTTAGCTACTGCTAATTTTGGTTTCACCTTCAATTAATTTTTGCATTTTAATTCTACGATTAGGTTAAAATGAGAAAATAAATTTACACGTAAGAACGTCGTTTTCACATTACAAACGAAGAATTTCAACTTGAAACTCTGTTGTAACCCTAACAAAATTGATACTGTTTTCTCACTCTATGTACTGATAGGCGAAGCCGTTGCTATCTGAAGTGGAATCATGGTCTCCTGCTACTGATCAATGTGGAACACCGGTATCATGGAGATGATAATGTTGTCATACACCAGGAATCTTCCCACCAGAGAGAAAGTCGTCAACTTAGAGTGGTGAGGTTGAGAGAAGTAGATTTGCTTACAAATATTTGTGGCACGAGTAGATACTGTTAAAGAAGGCAGCCGAGAGTTTGCGGGCTGATAGAGACCGCTCTCAAGTTTAGTGAGTCATTGAGACATGCCGCTCACGGGTTTCGTGGAGAGGGTCTCTTGGAAGGGTGGTCACCCGCTTGTGGTTGGGCATATAAAATCTCGAACGCACGAGCTGCGAATCTAGCTAATTCGTTGGGTGGGGTTTATGGAGCGAGGATCCATACGGCGTTATGGATGTGGGGTGGAAGAACGTGGATGAAGGATCCCTTAAAAGAAATATTGGTTGATACTGCTGCCCAGTGTATGTATTTCGCAATCTACGGAGGAGGTCAAAATGATGGAGATTAGGATATCTAATTCGAGCCGAACAGTAAATCCTTATTTTTGGCCAACAGTCGGGGAATCTCTCTCTATAATGCTGTTCTATTGGGTGTGATACGTCTGGGAGCCAATTGAGTCAATAAATAATGAATGGGGAGATGACCTCTACCACCAAGCATAGGAAGGTTATAACCTGTGATTTTAATTTATGTTGATCACTGGTTATTCTTTTGATGTAAACCATGAAGTTAAGAATGATAATGAGAACTCGAGAAAACTAATTCCGTGTACACTAGTACTTACTAGATTGAGGGATGATGTGTTATGTGGGGCTTGTCGTTGTTGTTGAGTCATCTTTACTTTTACCTGTATGGTTTAGTTCCTGCAACTGCGGGATAGTTAAATTGATCTGATGACTCCTACATGTGAATAGTTACTCGAAACAGGGTCACCAGAGTCGACGTGGGAGGTAGGTGTTGATTTGTCACAAAAATTGTGAATTCCATTTCCTTTCGCAGGTTAAACAAAGAATTAGGTCTTATATAGATCTTTATTTACCGTCGACTCTTTCTTCTTCCATTAAGAGTAATTAATAGGACTTGGCACAAAATCATTACGTGATAGAATAGAAGTGAGGACGAGAGGCAACTAAAAGGGAGATAGAAATCCCTGAATTCATTTAACTTCACGTGACAAATGAGATATAGAGCCAATAAATAGTTTAATGGCGACGTAAGGTGGCTGCTGAAGGATGCGGAGAATGAAATGCAAAAAGAACTACTGGAATACTGCTCGAAAGTACATTTAATTGAGATATTTGAATACATATATTCATACCAGTGACGTTAGGGACTAAAAAAAGCAGCATTGCTTCACGATTAAACCAAAAAATTGTTTTACATAAGCGATTGCCATTTTGCAAGTAACCAATCTCTCTTTACATTTTTTCTTTGCTTAGTTATTTGGCTATATTGTACATAACTACATTAAGCAGGATATTTTACGTGCTAGATTCGTTACCCTTGCACTAGATCCGACGAAACACGAAAAAAATTAGACTATTTCCAGAATTGGTACTTAAATAATTAAAAGACAATTATGGTTCTTTATTCGCCATTCAACACTAATAAAAATAAGGTTTTAGTTATATTAACTGACGAAGATTTAAAAGAACTACACGAATTATTGTTGGTTTCTGAAAAATGATTAGTTTTATAATGCCCTGCAACTAATTACAAAACTGTGTGAGTTAGTGTTGAATATATGAGTCTCAAATGCCTCAATAACACGTTCTTTTTCTCATTTAAAGCGCTTACATGCCTGTGTAAGAAGGCCTCATGGAGAAGGAATTCTTTCAAACTTACCCTTAATATTGATGAGACAAAATAGCCTTAAATATATCATGACGATCAAAACATTTAACGAACGTGTAGACGGCACATTTAATGAATTAACATAAGTGGAAGTAATGGATTATATATCTATATATATATTGTTACATCTAATTCAAAGCATTGTTTATAAGCTAGCATGAGCCCCTTAGTAACTTTAAGGTTGTCTTGAAGACTCAAGGCTTCTCTTAGGTGTTTGCTTTGTTGGTATACAGAAGCCCTGTGAAGGTCAATGACCTTGAAAAGCGTCATTTAAAAAACTATTATTATTATCATCATTATTATTATTATTATTCTGGCCTGAATTGCCTGGCTGGGACTAATTAAAATTAATTAACACATGCCAGTGATCCATATATGTATAGACTAATTTTTTGTTGCGTGCAAGCAGGTTTTTAAAAGTTTTTAAATTTCTTTCGTACTTAGAAAGATCATCTTTAATTATTGTAACAGCATCCTTTATTTTTCTGACTGTATATAAAAACTTGGGCTAAAATTTCCTTTCTAAACAGCGCCCAATGTATAAAATTTAATAGAAGACGACGCTAAATGGCTTAAGAATTTCGGCAGGAAGAGAGACCGACGATCAGTTTCCACCTTGAAAGAAGTATTCACATACATTTCCGTGGAATATTTATGTGATTTTTATGTAAAATGTATGATATATATATATATATATATATATATATATATATATATATATATATATATATATATATATATAAATATATTTATTGTACAATATTTATTTTAAAACTAACGAGAACAACTGACAAAATTTTGAAGTTAAATTCTTAAAAAGAGCGAAATTTGAAAAAGTGAAACTGTGTGAGGTACATAAATTTAGTGACAGAAAGAAACTATCTATGACACTCTAACCCTTGAGGGCATACACATCTCCTAATTCTCCCGCAATCTCTCTATTTTACAAAGAAGGTAAGTTATTTACAGGACTCTAATGAGAGAGTGTCCATTGCTAACTTGACCTTAATTTCAGAAGTAACTGAGACCAATAATCCATTTTCGAAATATTAGAAGTAGAAATTATTTGGTCCATGATAGCTTGGATATCAAAACGCAAAAATAACTTTGGCTTATTCGGTTGATGTAAATCTAAACTTGACTCTTCTGAATTATCTAGTTAGTATTTCGCCCACACTTTACCCAAAGATGTCAGCTTTCAAGATCACCATGCACCAGTACCCAGAAAACAGCTCGATAGTAATTTATCGAACATTTAGATGAATTCTATGCTTTAAATTTCCATGCAGTTTGGGGAACCTCTGTGGATGAATTCCACATGAGACTCTTTTTCTAATGAAGTGCTGGAAGAGGCTGCTAGTTTTGTACTTTGTTATTCACTAATGTAATCATATATCATTTTTATAGGGATTCAATTTAATGCAATACTCTAATTCATCTCCATTAATGATTTCCGGTCGGCATTTCGAAGGTGCAACTTTAAATGACTCATTGCTAGTTGAAATTCTTTTACCCCCATTTTGGACACCCTGTCACTAACCTAATCTCGAACAGAAGTTTGCTGGATTTTCGGACCGTTTGTGCATATTTGATTCCGAGTTTAATACCCAAATGTGAGGCGCTCTTATAACGGTCTTTTTTGGCCACCATCATATTTCTACTCCTTTTGCCATGAACACCCTCTTGTGATCGTTATCTATTATAGAAAGGAATTGGGTATGTTTCGTGCTGTAGAAACCGCTATACCAACAATTGTCATTTAATGAATTCTCTTCATTTACAAATACTAATTAAACAAACAATGAAAACGGACTCATCTTTTATGAGAACTTGATAATTGTGATTTGCCTTCTTAGGTGACATTACCTGAACTAAATATCATCAAAGTTAGCAATTTTGAAGATCAGAGGGAGAAGCCAGTTTCCTTCTTAAGGATCTCGGAAGTAAATGAAAATTTCCTCTTGAAATCCAAACTCAATGTTATTATTACCTCATTTCTGATATAATTTTTTATTAAAGCTAAACATAATTAATAAAATTGACAAGAAGCCAAAACATTCAATAAACCCTCAAAATTTAGATTATAAATTTCTATCATACAGTCTACAGCAAATAATTTGAAAAATGTAATAATATGCTTATATTATCATTTGCTGCACTATAATAATCATAATTATCGTAATAATAATAATAATAATTATCGTAATAATAATAATAATTGATGGCAAAAATAGATAAGTAGACTTTTATCGTCTCCAACCTGTTTTGATTTTTTGATGATTGTATTTTGCAAATTAATTAGAATCGTCTAGGTTAGCTGACCATGGTTCAATAATAAAATAAACCCAACCTATGTAAGTTAACCTAATCTAAACTAATTAACGTGTGAAATACAAACACTGCCAATTCACAAAAGGTTTGGCTATCTAAAAACGGAACTGATCCTAACAATTTCTAGATAATTTCGGACGTTTTATTTATAATTGCCCACAGGAGTTCTGTGGCTGCTGCTATGTGCAACGTCCTGTTATATATAGTAGCAAAGTTTTGGTGTGTCACATAAATCTTTAGCGTGGCGTTAACAAATTAGAGAATGACAAGTGCTACTTGGTGATTCCTATCAAAATTTCTATAATACAATTGAGTTGTTGTAAACTTAGCTTATAGTATACTTATATACATCAAAATATAAGAGACTTGATGGCTAAAAATGTTGTGACCACAATCTTGCACCCTTTGTCGTTTGCAAAGTTTTAGTGTGTCACATAAATCTTTAATTTTTGCATTTTCTTTGCCCACAACTGTCTCCTGCATGATAAAAATAGGACAGTCTTCCAACTCTTTGGTTTATGATGTTTAAAAATCTCGGTCTTATAAGTTTGGATACCATTACTTCTAGAATGTTTAGAGAATCCGAATTTTTAAGTTCGTATATTTTTGTTTTACTATAGGGTAATATTATAGGATAAAAATCTAACGCTTTCCCACTGCTGTAGTTCTTAAGAGGTACATATTTCTCTTTCACAACTCCTTCAGAAGATGTATAATTTTTCAGCACAATACAGTTTTGAACTTGTGCTTCTTTTGAAATATTCTTTCTATGCTTGACAATCCAAGGTCCATTTATGCCTTCTTTAAATGTACGTGGCCGTTTTAAGCAGGTGTTTTAAGCTCATAACTTATAACTCAACATCAAATATTATACTTTTGTTTTCATCAACCAAAGTCAGATTGTCTTCTGCACTTCTGATGGATTGGTCAAACCACAAAATCTTTGCACCTATAAGGAAATCATTGACTCATCATCCAAGTTAGCAGACTAGTCCAATTCTTCTCGGCTTGTGTGTCATTATGTCAGGAAGTCTTAAATGTGTGGCCATGTGCTGGTACAGCAATTGCAATAAACTTGGTTAGATTTTTGTATACGTGTAATGTGGTATGAGCAATGGAATGAAAATTTCAGTAAAGTTAATTGATTTGAGATCAGTTTATATTTCATCCTCTGTGTATGAGTGATATGCGTGAACACTTTATATTTTCTGGTATTTTTCTATATTCTAATGTGGCATGACAAGGTCAAATGTGGTGTTGAGAAAATGCCTTTGCGCATTTTTAGAGTCTGGGTTACATGATTTGTGCCGTATGGGTTGAAAGTCAAGGTACATTGCTTGCAAGACTGTGTTGCACATATTCGCATTTCCTTTTGTATTTATCCATCCATTCATAATTGTAGTGATGAAATAGACAGCCTTGATTAAAAAACCCACTAACATTGAGCAAGTACTCGCCCAAAATTCAAAATAAAGACAAACAAGAAGTTAGTAGAAGGTAATATGGCCGGAAAAAAACAACTTTGTGTCAAACGAATAGACTCGTATATAGACAGAGACTCAATTAAAACATTTATCAGTGAACATCCAAAAAAAAAGGTTTCGTCTCGCATGTCGTTAATCAAATCAAGATTTCCATAATTTCAAAAGGAACTGAACTCAGGAAACGCAAAATCCTATTTTTTACGGCCTTGAGCCAATCATCTTCCAGTCGAATTCAAGTAACTACCTAAAACTTTATCACTTTAATTACCTATAGAGAAAGAAGTAAAAGAATTGAAGATATGATTGAATATTAGTGTGTGGGGTAGGCGAGTACGTATGCATGCATGTGTGTGTGAGCATGTACGTCTTTTTTTACTGATTTTTCTTAAATTGTATGATAAAAAAAATGGTGACGCAGTGCTCCATAATGTAAACCTGTGCCAAATATCTGTTCTATTTGTTATAATTTAGAAAATAAATCTATACCGATACAAGAGACCAAATAATAGAGTATATTAATGAAATTCTCACACAATCTGGGCTCTAAGAGAATTCAAACCAAGCATCTTAATCTTATCGAAATTTTTCTGCGTTGTAGTTAATCAAAAATTAACCGAAATGTTCAAAGAACTACCATAACTAGATGGGTATTGAGATTTGGGGTAGGATTCTTGAGCTGAGATGGGGCAGGCGATGTAAACGCATTTTTGTTCTAGAAATTGCATGTAAAGGTGTTTTTTTTAGTATTATTCGTGGACACAGGCACAAAAACCTTAAAAAATGAAAAGATTTGAAAGGAAAGTGGTAGTGAAGACAAGAGCATACCATCCGGATCAACGTTCAATGAGGTGGTTAGGTAGTAATGTATTTTTGTACAGCTAGTAACTCACTGCACATATTGTTTGCACAACAACCACACAGCTTAAAGGTATTAAATTATCCGACGTAGCGTATATAAGAATATCTCTCCATTTACTTTGTGAAAAAATACTTGCTCCTTTCCGCTAGTTTGAACGCGGTAAGAAGGAAGGCATTGCAGTGGAATTTACAGTAAAGTCTCATACATCACAATACGTATTAACACAAGTATGATTTAATACGCTAGTAAGTTAAGCTCTATTTTAAAAGATGGATTGTTTGTAGGCAAAAACTACAGTTAGGACCTGTATTTTATTATAGAGTTATTATTTTATGTTCAAATAACCACATTTTGTTTGATAAATAACGAAATTGCCAACGGGAATTCAACAATTCATTTTTAAATGTCCTCTTGCATGAAAAATACCGCATTGTCTTTTATATCGCTTTTGTTACAGTGTATTTTTCGCATTGTTGTGAATGGACAACACGCCACAAAAGTAAATTGCATGCAATGGATGCTCAGGGAAGATATTTTAGGTTTGCGAAATCACTACAATTTAAGTATGAGAGAAGTGTGTTTGTGACCACCAAACTCATAACTGCTGTATCTTTCCCTGCCGGAAAGTCACGAACATATTGTATGCGTGGCTTATTAAACATGCAACATTCATGTCTAGTCAAAATTGGGCTGCTGAATCCCTGTAAATCTATATTGATAATTACGTATTGTGGTGTTTTATAGAATAGTTATAGAGGATAAAAAAAGTCTTTCTAAACATTTTATGTTTTACAAATTGGATTTAATTTTATCATTATTTTTAGCCGTAGTTTAAAACAAGTAACCCAAAACACTTGGGAGTTGACCAGTATCGTAAGTTTGTAAGATGAGTAGTGACGAAGGAGAAATGAAAATGTAAGGCAAATTTACAGCCAAGGTAGTCTATACAGGGTAGAAAAGAAGGTGGTTTTGCCACTCTTCCCATACCCGCAATCTCCAGATTTAACACAAATCCCACCTCGGCCAGGATCGATTTCAAATCACTGCGTCAATTAATATATTAGACTGTCTCACCATTGTTCGTATGGAGGCTTCTGCCTCACTGCGTGAAGGTGAAATGGAATAATTTCTTTCGTCTTTGGTTATTTGAAATTGAGATTGGCGAAAGAAGTCAATGATGAAAGAAATCAACGGAGAAAGAAATTAATGATGAAAGAAGTCTAAGTTGAAAGAAATCAACAGAGAAAGAAATTAATGAAGAAAGATGTCAATGATGAAAGAAATTAACGGAGAAAGAAATTAATGATGAAAGAAGTCAAATGTGGTGTTCTACACAAACAAATGGCTTTCGGATATAAATAATAATTACGGTTCCCTTCTTAGATTTAAATAAAAAGCTGAATGGCATTTGCAATATGGAGTATATAGCGGAATTTCATCGGACCTTGCCTTTCTAATTAGAGAGACCCGTTAATATATAATATTTTTCCTCTTCTCAATTAGATCCCTTCACGATGGGTAAATCATTGATACTCGTAGTATACGACAATTATTTCTTAAAAAAATATAATTTCAAAGTGATTAACTCTTGAGATTCGTTCTGAGCACATATCAAATTCAGAAGCAAAGCCTGAACGATAACTGGAAATTGTTGAATAAATAACAGTCATTTTTTACAATATGGGAGGATTCCGCTTCTTAACACCCTTCTAAGGATCGCCTAAACTATCTCCCCTCTCTAATCGAACAAAGATTTAGGAAGTTTATAGTAAAAGATTCCACCATATGGCGTGGTGGAGATGTCCGATACAATTTGTTACTTGTTCACAATTACAAATGGCTCTCACTCATGCCGCAAAACACGAGGATCACGACTAAATGTTTATGAACCGTTCATAGTGGTTTCTATTAGGTGATATTTTGGTATTATTCTTTGGTTATCCTTGATGTTCGTTGGAGGAAAATCGCGTCCGCAAATTTCTTTCCTGTCTATCTCATTCCAAGCGCTTTGTCTTTTATTTAGCAAATACAATAGAAGATCTTATTTATTAAATGAAGAAGTAAGAACCTGACTTCATTACATAAACATTTTGCTCTTTGTTATCTTATATATGAGTTAATGTTAAGTGAGTCGAAGGAAAACAGTTTAAGCTTCATATAAAAATTTGAAGTAATGTAAGTGAAATATATTGAAGAATGTTTGTTTCAACAGGATAACTATAATACCTAAAAAATTTACCACTATCAAACACAATCATAAGATTAGAGAGAAAAGTGTACATGAATTAGCACGTTTCTCTGTACAACGTTGCACATTATATTTGCGTTGCTTGAATCGTCACGCAATTCTTTTCCTGTCGAATAATCTTAAAATATCAGCTAAGAAATCGATGAAATAAACGAAAAGCGAAAACTGTAAATAAATGACATCTAAACATTTTTATCCGAAGATAAATTAGCAAACCAATGGTAGAACAAGTTCTCACGTGAGTTACGAAAGGAGGACGCTTCATCGGACGAATTTCGCTACATCTTTGGACGGGGGGAAATTATACCTCATTTACTTTAGTACATTTTTTTCCCAAAATTTAGAATCTTAACGGGCTAAATTGAAGCTTATATAAAGCTTAGCGGGGCACATTGAATCTAATGTAGAACTTAGCAGTCCACATTGAAGCTAATGTAAAGCTTAGCGGGCTACATTGAAGATTATTTAAAGCTTAGCGGGTCACATTGAAGCTAATGTAAAACTTAGCAGGCTATATTAAAGCTTATATAAAGCTTAGCGGGCTACATTGAAGCTCATAAAAAGCTAGGCGGGCCACATTGAAGCTTATGTAGAACATAGCAGGCCACATTGAAGCTTATATAAAGCTTAGCGGGCCACATTGAAGCTTATGTAAAACTTAGCAGCCACAGTGAAGCTTATGTAAAGCTTAGCAGGCGAATTTGAACCCTATCTAAAGCTAAGCGGGCCGCATTGAAGTTTATATAAAACTTTGCAGGCCACATTGAAGCTTATGTAAAGCGTATCGGGTCAATTTGAAGCTTATGTAAAGCTCAGCGGGCCACATTGAAGCTCATATAAAGCTTAGTGGGCCACATTGAAGCTTATATGAAGCTTAGCGGGCCACATTAAAGCTAATATAAAGCTTAGCGGGCTACAGTGAAGCTTATATAAAGCTTAGCAGGCCACATTAAAATTATGTAAAGCGTAGCGAACCACATTGAAGCTTATGTAAAACTTAGTGAGCCACATTGAAGCTTATATAAAGCTTAGCGGGCCATTTTAAGCTTATATAAAGTTTAGTTGGCTACAGTAAAGCTTATATAAAACTTAGCAGGCCACATTGAAGCTTATATAAAGCTCATCGAGCCACATTGAAGCTTATGTAAAACTTAGTGAGCCACATTAAAGCTTATATAAAGCTTAGCGGGCCACATTTAAGCTTATATAAAGCTTAGCGGGCTACAGTGAAGCTTATATAAAACTTAGCAGGCCACATTGAAGCTTATATAAAGCTTAGTGGGCCACAGTGAAGCTTATGTAAAGCTTAGCAGGCCACATTGAACCTTATGTAAAGCTTAGGAGGCCACATTAAAGCTTATATAAAGCTTACGGGCCAATTCGAAGCTTATTTAAAGCTTAGTGAGCCGCATTGAAGCTTATATAAAGTTTATTGAGCCACATTGAAATTATCTAAAGCTTAGCAGGCCACATTGAAGCTTATATAAAGCATAGCGGGCCACATTTAAGCTTACGTAAAACTTTGCGGGCCGCACGTAAACAGTTAGAGGCAAATTTCGAATACATATCAGTTAATTGTAATTACCTTTGTGCATTTGTTTGCATATAATACATAGTCATATATATATATATATATACACATTAATGACTAAGGGTATTTTGGGGGGCATAGTTTTGCCCCCCTTTTAAACTTTTTTCAGACATATTAGAATGGAGACCTACAGCTTAACGTGGAATCCGAACCAGGATTTTCAATTCTACATCATGTGATAATTACCCAGGGCCCAGTCGTCTCCCATCCAAGTACTAACCACAGTCACCGTTAGCTTAACTTCCGTGAGCGAAGAGAACGTGTAGATAAGGGTAATGAGAAGAAGAATTTATAAAGTATCGTATTTTTTAAGATTATTTTACCTACAAATGAAATATATTTGAAAAAGACTCATTTAAGAATCTACCCCTTAACAACAAAATAGGATGATATTTTAGAAAAATATTCGACTATTGAAAAGCGGGCCACATGTAAAGCGTTCGCGGGTTGCAGTTTGCCCAACTTTATTCTAGATGTACGAAAACTCACTTAACAAATTGCTTGCTTCACCTGAAAGAGTGAAATGCAAGAGAGAGTAGTTCGTGTAGATAGAGAAATCATGCTGGAGCTGACATTTTGAAGATCGTGCACATACTGGCCCTTTCTCACTCATTTATTAGATAGGTTCAATATTTACTATGATTAGAGTTTACGGAAATTTAACAAGTTTATTTATACATCTGACTATATATATATATATATATATGTATATATATATATATATATGGAAAATTTCTAAGAATAATTGGTGCGGTTAATGTATTTGCATTATTATGTAACTGACTCTATTTCAGGTCCAGGGTGAAACCCTAGTCCTCGATCTGGAAGATAGCAGTCAAGGAACTCTTCTGATGTGTCCCCCCAAAAAGCACATTTAAAAGAACTCCCTCTTTGCTAGACTTATTTAGCGTCATAGAAAACTGAATATATTTTTGGAATATAACCGCTTTTTAGTTAAATGCAATCCAAAAATGAAAAGAGTTCAAGACAACTTGGTGCGGTTAATGAATGCACTTGCATTATTACACAACTGACTCTACTTCAGGTCCAGGGTGAAACCCTAGTCCTCGAACTAGAAAATAGCTTTCAAGAAACCCTTCTAAAATGCCCCCTCCAAAAACAAACCACATTTAAAATGACCCCCTTCTATGCTAGTCTCGTAAGCGTCATAAGAAACTGAATATTTATTTTTAAATATAACAGCGCTGTCTTAGCTAAATACATTCGAATGATGGAAAAAAATTCCAAGACAAACTGGTGCTGGCGCTTTGCTTCACTCGCTACCAGCCCATCGTACTATTGGCCTTCGGCCCCTTTGATATTTTTAAATCGATTGTGATCATCTCTACTCCCTTTATTTCCATGTTTCCTTACCTTCTCATATTCCTCTTCCTCTACCACTATCATATCACCTACTCCCCCCCCCCTGCACCATTCCCTCACCTATCCCCATTCCTTTCCCTTCCTTATCTTCGATAATCCCTTTACCCCTCCTTCTCTCTCCCCTTCTCAAAGAGGAGGGCAGGGTGAAAGGGGAGTTCATTCCTAAACTAAGTAATAATGAAATTAAAAATTATTTAACAAAATCACGTTCTAAACATATACACTTTGCCCAGTCTCTCCCCTCTCCCACTATTCCCCCCCTCACCCATTCCCTGTGTCCCCTCGCCCGTTCCTCCTCTATTTCCTCTCGAACTATTCCCTCTCGCTTGTTCCCCTATCTCCCCGCCCCCACTATTCCGCCCTCGCACGTTCCCCTTGATATCTATTAACTCTCTCTCCCCTCTCCCCCTAACTCTCTCCTCCCCTCCGCACCTTCTCTCCCCTCTCTAACATTCTACCCATAGGAGAGAAGAGAGCGAGTGATAGAGGAGATAGTTAAAGATAGAGATGGAGGGTCGATATAGTTGGAAAGAGTGGAGATAGGGGAAGGGGTAGGGTGAGAGGGGGAAGGGTGAGAGGGGGCAAAGAAGGAGGAAAAATAGAGAGGCTGGGAAGATATAGATGAGGGGAGAAAGAGGGAGAGTAGATAGAAGGGGGAAATAGGGGGGATAGAGAGTAAGGAGAAGAGGATGGTGGGAGGGGAGGGAGAGTAAATGGGGGGAGAAGGAGGTGGAGAGGAATGGGGAAGATGGATGTAGGAGAGGGGGAGAATGGGAGCAGTAGGTAGGGGGGGAGGGGAAAGGGGAGGAGAGAAAGGGGAGGAGATAGAGGAGGGGGATGGGGAGGGGAGAAAGGGGAGGAGATAGAGGAGGGGGAGCGGAAGATAGAGGAAAGAAAGTTGGGGGAAATGAGGGGAGAGGGAGAGAGAGAGAGGAAATGGAGAGGGAGGAGCGAGAAGGAGGGAAAATAATCCACTGAAAATTCATACCAGTTTACTTGTCCATTCTAAAAAAAAAGATATATTCAAATAATCGTGTTCTAAAAATATAGGGTTATATATATAGGAGGGGTGGTCAATAAGTTTTGCGAATTGGTAGGGCAAAACAGAGGAAGGGGGATGGCTGTTTGTGCGGGTGTTAGGACAAGTTATGACAAGTCAGGACCTGAAGCCGCACGCTCCTGCCTACTCTATTTAAGAAGCATAGGCTGATTGCAGATCGGCAGTCACAAATTTTTCAACAATGGAGAAGGTTGAGCACCGCGCAGTTATCAAATTTTTGACCAAGGAAGGCAAGAATGCAAAAGAGATCCATGAACGCATGGTTGCAGTGTACACCGACACCGCCCCTTCCTATGCAACCATTGATCGCTGGAATAGGGTGTTCCGCCATGGTCGTGAGTCCCTTAAACATGACCCCCGTCCAGGACGCCTGTCAGACGTGATCAACGAGGACAATGTGGCCCGTGTGGAGAGGATGATCCTCGAAAATAGACCAGTGAAGGTCGAAGAAATCGAGCGAGAACTTGGAAGATCACATGGAAGTGTTATCAACATCATCCTCGTAATTTGGCTATGGCCGTCTCTGCCCGTTGGGTCCCTAGAAACCTCACACCCAATGATCGACTTCAAAGTCATCAAAGTTCAGAGGCCAGAGTTGCAAAAGCTGCCCTGCGCGAGTGCGGATTCAAGGAGCTCAACCATCCCTCCTATAGTCCAGATCTGGTCCCTAGCGACTACTTTTTATTCCACCAGCTCAAGGCTGCACTGCGTGGAGGCCAGTTTGGGGATGATGAAGAGGTCCAGCTCGCCGTCCAGAAGTGGATTGAACAGCAGTCGGGAGATTTCTGGTTGTCGGGAATTCGAAGCCTCAGGGACAAGTTTGCAAGTGCATTGAAGTCGAGGGTAGTTATATTGAAAAATAATAAAACACTTTTCCTCATATCTCGTTTCCTTATATCCGAATTGCAAAACCTATTGACCGCCCCTCGTATATATATATATATATATATATATATATATATATATATATATATATATATATATATCAGGGCTGGGAACTGAAATGAATATCCATTCGAGTTTGATTTGAGTTTGGCATTTTTAAAATATTAATTTCGATTTCGATTCGGGTTCGAGTTCAGCCTGCATTTCAAATGCTTAAATCTATTAGTTCAGAGTTCTTTGTTTTTTTCTCGTAAAATATTATTTATTACACATTATTACACATTTTACATGAGTTAAGTCAATTCATTATTTACTATTATTTCTTGTTTACTTTAGCTATCCATATGTACTATGTAGATGCCCAAATTCACTGTGTACTTTTTTATTGAAATTAGTGGGTAAAATATTCGCAAATTCCCAATGCACGGGAACCGAAGGTAAGGATGAAAAAAACGCAGTCAAATGGAAGTTTTTAATGGGATGTTACATACTACATTTTTCTCTATATTGAAATATTATGCAATAAAAATACAGAATCAAAATACAGAACCCACGAAGCGTTTTTTATACATTGTACAACAAACATTGTGGGCAAAACCTGGTAAAGCATATATTACAAATTTTCTTTATTATATTGAAATATTATGCACTTAACATACAAAATACAAATAATATCTTATAAGAACAATTTAAGCTCTTTTAAAAACAAACTTGATAGCCTTATGGTGAATATATATATTCAAAATATCATACTGTCAGAGAGAAAGAGAGAGAAAGAGATATTTACGCAGACTAAGAAGCCTAAGTGGGTATCTCACGGACGAACAAATCTTCAACCAGCATCTTTCGGTAAACTTCTGGGTCGATAACGAAGCGAGACGAGTCTAACTGGAGCTGTAACACAAATAAGCGAGAGGGCGGTAATCCTTTACACGCCGCGTCTTGAATCGGAGTGGGACTCACTTCCGACGGCAAAAAAAATCACCCTACGGCGAAGCCTTATATATTTCCCAGCCCGGAAATGTGCAAATTAGTATTCAATCAGGCGGCAGGAACTGCTCACGCAGAATCCAAGCAGTAATCTCAATAAACCAGTTATTCAGAACTACGGTAGAACTACGGTAGTCAAGGACGAAGGACTTATTCTGGAATGTGCGCTTCGCTTCGTGCCCTACAAAGATACTCCCTCGAACCACCCCTCGAGGTCCTCTCCCCATTCTTGGAAAATCGTAAGCCTATTACCGTTTTCTCGATCACCGTCAAAGAGGAGTGACCCTTTCCGACTACAAAGCTTCATAATTTTAAGGAAAATCATAGACTAGGTTTAAATTATATCCTAATATTTTTTAGGATACAGGTAGGAATTAAACTATATTTATTGATACAACTACAATTAAAGTAAGACATATGAAAATTAAATTGCAAATATATACTACAATATATTTACATATATATATATATATATATATATATATATATATATATATATATATGTATATGTATATATATATGTATTTTCATGGAAACATATAATATAGAACAGTTTATTGCATATTAAAATTGGAGCGAACCACCAAGTTATTTTCTATGTTTTGAGGTAATAATCTATTTCTTTGTGGACTTAAGATTAATTTAGAAGTGGAAAACAATCTTTCAAATGACACTTGCGTCATCGGATCTGCATGAACGACTCGAGCTAGCTCATGTAGCTCTGCATATTTAAGCTTCATAAAATTCTACCATGTAATAAGATTACTATCTGCTGGGATTCTTTCAGCGTTAGCAAAGTATTTAAGAGCTGATATAACATCATGTTTTCTGAGTGTGGCAGTTAATTTGCTTTCTTCGGCTACTTTAAGTGCCTTTCTAAATTGTTTTTGTTTGAGTTATTTGTAATAGTAGGATCTAAATCGTTCTGCTCCTCAGGTTCAAACTCACCATTAAGTAATTGCAATTTCGTATGCAATTGTCCTAGATGTTCGATGGCAATTTCTTGGTCTGATTGGGAAAGCAAAACATTCAACCTAGGATCTAGAAATAATGTTGCTACGAATTGTTTGGTACTAAATAGTTATTTTTCTCGAATCGAAATTGCATCATGCAGGTTGCTTGAAATGGTTCATTGCATTTTGGAAACTTCACGTTTGCAATGGAACCAAACCTTATAAACGTCACCTGGAATTAAATTTTGCTCTTGCAGTTGTACGTTCGCAATATTTGCTGGCTCCAAACCTAGTTTGATTTCTTTAAACTTCTTCTAATATTTATGAGAGAGTTGCATATAATTTCCTATAATTCCAATAAATTCGTCACTGTGTGGTTTCAATGTCAGTATGCGTGCAATCATGTCAAAAGCAGGGCACCAGCCGATGGCTACATCAATAACACTGGTCTTCATTTTTTAATTTTTTAATTTTTATTTTTATTCATGGATGTGATCTTACATATTCTTGAGTTGCTGATTTTAAATATCTAAACCATATTTTTCTATCACATAAAGATCTTGAATAATATACAAATTAATGATAACAATGAATGTGTATTTTTAATATATTGTTACTTATTTAAAGTGAATAGGTAATCATGAAAAAGCATATCATTTTAGTTTTAAGAACATATGTATACCAAATCACATTAAATAAATCACGGTTATCATGAACTGAATCAAAATCATCAACATCAAATCAAATGAATGTAAAAATAAAACATACTCGTATGGTTAGCCTACATACCGATTCAAAGGAAGGCGTACCGCTGTGATTTCCGCTTGTGCTGTGCATAGGGATCATCACGTTTCAATGACCTGCAGTACTCCGCCATCATGCTGACATTCCATTTGCCCTGGTATCGAGTTTCCATGGTGCAAATATCCTGATGGAAACGCTCTCCTTGTTCCTCACTGTAGTTCTCACAATTCTTGGGAAAAAAGTCAAGATATGAGTGCAAAAATTCAATCTTCACACTCATTCTAGACCCAAGTTACTGGAAACTTGAAATCAGATCTTCGATCATTTTTTCATATTCTGGGAAGAGGCTGTTTCCCAAGAAGTTATGGACAATCTGTCTAAAGGAAAACCAGGCATTCACCTCGACACCTGCTAATGCTTCCTAAAAATGCTTGTCCTTCATAAATTCCCGAATATGAGGGCCAACAAATATTCCTGCCGTTAGCTTGCCTTCACTTACACGAGGAAACTTTGACTCCAAGTACCTGAAAGCAGCTCCATTCTTGTTCAAGGCATTCAAAAAAATTTTCATAAGCCCTAGTTTGATGTGGAGTGGTGGTAGCAGAATTTCCTTGGGGTCAACTAGTGGCATAGCTCTGACGTTGTGATTTCCGGGTAAAAAGCTGGTTGTTGGTGGCCAGTCCTTTTTTTCATAGTTCCGCTGTCAGTCCTACTATCCCAGACACACACAAAAAAGGGATACTTGGTGTATCCCCCTTGACGACATAGTAGGAGAGCAATAACTTTTATCTCACCACAAATAAGAAAATTGTGCTGATGGTACTTGATTGCAGTTATTAGTGTTTTAAAGTTTCCGTAGGTTTCGGACATTTGGATACTATGGTCAATAGGCACAGATGCAGCTGTTTTGCCATTATGGAGCATTTAAACTTCTGTTAGAAGAATTAATGAAGAGTTTCCATTCATCTGCTTTGTACAGCACCCCCATGTGTTCAATAAGGCCAGAAATATTTGAACAGAAAACCAAAGAATTCTTTTTCTTAAGGAACTGAATGAATTCCACTTCACGATGACAGTACCAAACGAATGTTGTTCCAGATGATAGGAGCCTGTGTTTCTTCAGTCTAGAGCCAAGTAACTGTGCACTTTCTTTTAGAAGGTTAAGGTCTCTCACTGGGTAGTTGAGCTCAGGTTGTTAAAGAGTTTCGGATCGTCATTTGTTGGTGGTTCATAGTCTATTTCCATCTGATTAGTATCACTAGTATCGGGTTCTGATGAAATTTCCCATATCTCAGGTGGCACAGACACAGGTGTATCATCTGAGTGTGGAACAGGCCTTATTGCTGAAAGAATATTTGGTTATAGTTTGTGATCTTTAGTCTTCTTGTTGAATCCTGCTACTTTAGTTATACAAAAGTAGCAGTCATCATGGTGATTCTTCTGCTCGCTCCATACAATTGGTACTCCAAAGGGCATACATTCAAGTTTTCCAACTGACCACATTTGGAGCTTACTGTTGCAACTCTTGCAAGCTTTGTTTGGGACAAATGGCTAGTCTTGGTCTCCTAATCTGCAGCCAAAATAAGCTAAATAACAACGCTTAAACAGAGGAGGAATATTGCTCCGGGAATCTGAAGGAGTGAATTGCCCGTAGACATAGCAAAATAAAAAAAAATAAATAAGCAATATTAGAAATATATATATAAAAATATTATATAATGTAAACATATATATTATATAAATATATATATATATATATATATATATATATATATATATATATATATATATATATATATATATATATCTATTATAATATATATAAATATTTACTTATTCTATACAAAAAGAGAAAAGTAACGTCTACGTATAACTCGACAACGTAATGTGATAGAGATGAATATAAAACAAAATAAATTACCAATTTTCATATATATTTTGAAAAAGATGTCATACAGTCAATAAAAGAAATCATGCAAACTAGTGTAATAGGCTTACGATATTGCTTTGTTTTTAAAACAGTAAATATAGCAGGCACTCACAGTTTGCTGGCTAATTTTCTCGCATGGGATATGGTATTTAAACAAGAACCACTAATAAAAGTGTCTTTTATAGCAAGCTGAAAAATGTGGGCAGCGCATCTAACCGAAAAAACATTGTGAAACACAGTTTAATTATTTAGTTTACTATCTATATTTAATTCGTTGACACTCACTTCATAGACACTATGATCAGTGGCACTATTTTCAGTCTTCATATGACGTATCTTGTATAGCTGTTACCATATTTCTTGCATTGTCAGTTGTAACAGTATATACTTGATTGGTATTCAGATCAAATTTTTGCAAGACTTTTATTACTGTTTCTCTGATTTGTTCTCCAGTATGAGAGCAGGAAAATTCTGCCACTACTAAAGTATTTATTTAAACCGAATTGCCAATAATAAATTGAGCATTAATACCAAACACAGATCAGTTCAAGCGGGATGCATTGTCAATCTTTAATGTTCTAGCCTTCCTTGAGTACCTTGCTAATTTTTGGGACAATATCTGCTGCTTTTTCATCTACTAAAGTTGAAATTTTCTTCCTGTCCATTGTAACATTAAGTACCTTTTTATTGAGGTATATCATTTTACATAGTTCACTATCTTAAACCATAGAAAATGGTCTTGCATTTACAGTGACCAACTTGATCATAGCGCCATTGAATATGTTTTCGTCCATCCTTATGCTTATTGTTGGGCAAAATATTTCGTAAGTTAGTTTGCTTCTTTTTCGCATCCACTAAAATGGAAATACGAGTAACACTTATCCGTTTATTGACGTCCCATTTTTGTGGGGTTTAAAAATGAGATGAAAAATTGTGCCACAAAAAATTAAATGGGACGCTTACAGGATGCTGTCTAGTTTGAAACTGATTTGCTCTATATGCTTTTAACAATTTGTGCATTTTATTATTCTACTAAATTATAAAAGAAAGGAAGATTCAACCCCAAGTTGGCGAAACAAAGGGTATCTCTTATATATGGTTGGCGAGAAGAAAGGCTTAGCCTTGGGTGATTCTGTGATTAGCGAAACAAGAGCTCGAGCCGATCATTTAGATGCGAAAGTAAGGTCAGTTTGGATCATTAAGAAATCTCCTAGGCATTTAAAAACTCAGAACAAAAGAAAGGTTTAGATTTGGATTAGGACGAAAGATTAAAATAAAATATTTACCTATGTACTATTCACAAGTTAAACTAATGTTATTTCTTGGAATTCCTTAATTTTTTATTAAGGATACTTAATGTTTGCGCTTCAAACAAATTATTTATAATCGATTCAAGTTTAAAAATATATATATTTTAAAGGTTTATCAATTTGATTTCCCAGCACTGATATATATATATATATATATATATATATATATATATATATATATATATATATATGATGAAAATTAATGCAATATCGCAAGAAAGGATGAGGAATTAAACCACATTCTCCGAAGACAATTTAATTCAGAACAGTTTCGGTGTATCTCACACCCTTTTTCAACTGACATTCGATAGAAAATATAAGAAAAGTGCTTACAAACATAACACAGAGTCAGTTTGTGAAAGATCCCCTCAACATTCCCCCAATCCCCTACTTGTAGGAAATCAGGCGGGGGGGGGGGGTTAGGCCTAAACATATTGAAGGGCTGACATTTTACTATTTTGTTTTTTTGCTTTCGTATTACAGGATTAAAAGAAAATTGACCCTCAGATAGATTTAAATTAGGAACTGACGATATCAAGCTCGATTCTACGATTCTTCTCTTAACATAATTAGCCGATTTAAATACCCTTTTACTTCCATTAAAATCGATCGAATGATTCAAGTCTCTAACATGCCAAAATATTACACTGCTTTCGCTGCCCAATCTAATATCTCTTTTGTGTTCATACAATCTCTTGTCTAGATTTCTCCCCGTTTCCCCTATATAAACTTTATGGCAATCGTTGCATGGTATTGCATATACTCCTATGTTATGATGTTTTTTGGCTTTCCTGGCAATCATCAATTGGTTTAAGGAATTATTATAGTTAAAGGCCAGATTAATACCCGCTTTTCCAAATATGTCCTTCAAACTATTTAATTTATTATTAAATGGCAATGTTATAAATTTTTTAAAATCATTAGTGCGGGAAGGCTTTTTACCATAGAATGTTTTCCTAGCTGCAAAATGGGCAGACGATATGAACCAATCGGGGTAATACAAATTAGAAAAAATGGTCCT
Source organism: Ceratothoa steindachneri (assembly GCA_963969495.1). Classification (NCBI taxonomy): domain Eukaryota; kingdom Metazoa; phylum Arthropoda; class Malacostraca; order Isopoda; family Cymothoidae; genus Ceratothoa; species Ceratothoa steindachneri. The sequence continues at coordinate 90,987,407 of OZ018319.1, forward strand.
GATAATGACAATTTCCTCATCTAAATAGGAAGAATGACATATTTTATATGCCCTAAGGAAAAGGTTAGAAATTACCGATTTTTTAACAGTATTATCGTGAAACGAAAAATAATGTATATAGGCATTCGAGTGGGTTGGTTTCCTATAAACGTCAAGTTTTAATTCATGGTGATATTTATTAATGAGGAGATCTAAAAAGGGTTATCTATTATCATATTTCCATTCATATTTAAATTTGATGGAGACATGCAAATTATTTAAATTATTAAACCCTTCACTTCCCTATATGTATGGGCTCCCAAAGACCCACAAAGAGGGATGTCCCTTACGCCCAATCATTTCCAATATTAATTCTCCCACTTATAAGCTCTCCAAATGGCTCGCCAAGTATTTATCTCCAGCAGTTGGAAGAATCTCATCTGCACACATTATGAACACTCAAGATTTCGTTGCCTGCCTCAACCACCTGCAATAACCGGATGGAAACTTGTGAGCTTTGATGAAAACTCTTTGTTTACCAAAGTTCCGGTTGACCAAACCATGGGCCTTCTGCGGGAAATCATGCCTAGACTTAATTTGGATCTTCCCATTTCTACGAGTAAATTTATCGATTTAGTTGAATTATGTCTCTCTGACAATGTGTTTCGAGTAAATAATGAGTTTTATAGACAAATATTTGGCCTTAGCATAAGAAATAGTTTATCTCCGATATTGGCATGTCTCTTCATGGAATATTTTGAGAATGAACTCCTTCCCACAATTTCTCCCCCTAACTTTATATGGTTAAGGTACATTGACGATGTATTTTCTGTATGGCATAATGGTCATATTTTGATAACTTTTTTAATAATTTGAATAATTTGCATGTCTCCATCAAATTTAAATATGAATGGAAATATGATAATAGATTACCCTGTTTAGATGTCCTCATTAATAAAGATCACCATGAATTAAAACTTGACGTTTATAGGAAACCAACCCACTCGAATGCCTATATACATTATTTTTCGTTTCCCGATGATACTGTTAAAAAATCGGTAATTTCTAACCTTTTCCTTAGAGCATATAAAATATGTCATCCTTCCTATTTAGATGAGGAAATTGTCATTATCAGGACTATTTTTTCTAATTTGTATTACCCTCGATTGGTTCATATCGTCTGCCCATTTTGCAGCTAGGAAAACATTCTATGGTGATAAGCCTTCTTGCACTAATGACTTCAACAAATGTATAACATTGCCATTTAATAATAAATTAAATAGTTTGAAGGACATATTTGGAAAAGCGGGTATTAATCTGGCCTTTAAATATAATAATTCCTTAAACCAATCGATGATTGCCAGGAAACCCCCAAAACCTCATAACATAGGAGTATATGCAATACCATTCAACGATTGCCATAAAGTTTATATAGGGGAAACGGGGAGAAATCTAGACAAGAGATTGTACGAACACAAAAGAGAAAATTAGAGTGGGCAGTGAAAGCAGTGTAATATTTTGGCATGTTAGAGACTTGAATCATTCGATCGATTTTAATGGAAGTAAAATGGTATTTAAATCGGCTAACTATGTTAAAAGAAGAATCGTAGAATCGAGCTTGATATCGTCAGTTCCTAATTTAAATCTATTGAGGGTCAATTTTCTTTTAATCCTGTAATACGAAAGCAAATAAACAAAATAGTGAAATGTCAGCCCTTCAATATGTTTAGGCCTAACCCCCTTCCCCTAGATTAGCCACAAGTAAAGGATTAGGGCAAAAAAGAGGGGATCTTTCACTACCTGACCCCGTGTTATGTATGTAAGCACGTTTCGAATATTTTCTATCCAGTGTCAGTTGAAAAAGGGTGTGAGATACACCGAAACTGTTCTGAATTAAATTGTCTTCGGAGAATGTGGTTTAATTCCTCTCATATATATATATATATATATATATATATATATATAATCGTTCAAAAGTGAGTGACTTTCCGGCCCAATAGCCACGGGTGGAACTACGGCCCTATATCCTCCATACATTTTCGCTTCCTCTAATCTTCATTACTGATCTTTTCCTTATAGATTTCTCCTTTCAAAATTTCTGCGGAAGAGACCCTCGCTCTGGCTCGTTTTCGCTTTAGTTTAATTTAAATAACTGAAAAGGGTATGGAAAAAATTATAGAGTTAATGTATGGCTTGAGGTTTCTTTAGAATTCTTCATTTTCTTATTTTACCGAATGAATTCTGGACTAAACTTTTGCACTCTTTTTATTTCATTGAGTGGGTGGCTATCATATTTTCGAGTTCTCATTTTCTAAGAAACTTACGTTAAAAGTTGTTTTCAAAAGATCTTTAAACGGATAGAAGTCTTCTGCCATACGGTCTAACTCTACCTGACTGACATTCACTTAGCGTTTCCTTCCAGACTTTAAATTGATTTAGAATAAGAGAAAATGCCTAATTATTAGCAATTGGGATATTTCTACATAAAATGACAATCAATATTCTTTAGAATTCAGTCATTTCTTGGGTCGTAGGCGCGTTCTAGGATGCGTTTATTAAAATATAATAAAAACAAGGTCAACAGATCTAAGGCACGTGCTCACAATTATTCTAACTTATAACCTTATGATCATATGACCTACAAAACTTTCAATAGTTCCCGGACTAACATTGGGACGACCTTGGCAATTATATCATTAGAAGGAAAATGTAAAACAACATAAAGGTTTCAAATTTCGTTGGAATCGGCTGAATAGTTATGATGTTATTGCCAAAAACTCATTTAAAAGTAAACTGGTTACCACCTGACCACCGACATACGGACTTCACATTTGCAACTATTCACAAAAATATGGTTCATTAATACCAACGTGAATAAGACATAAACTGATTCTTCCTTTTACCTCTCGATCAGGTTACTTGTAATAACATCTATCCATGACGTAGGAAAAACTGGATCCGTTTTGGTGCTGGTAAGAGACCTAGTTTCTTCCGTAATGTTCCGAATAGCACTTTTAGGTTGTTTTAGTTGTCTGAGACGACTGTATTGAGTTGATCACCAATTTGACAAATATGGTTTACTAAAATTCTTATTCTTCATGAGATGTTTAGCTAAATATTAAATCACTATAAAGGTAGTTACGGCATTTGGTATCTCACCTGCGTGAGATACAACAACCATTGTTAATAAATCATTTATGGTTCCTGGAGAGAAAAAATCTAAGAAAATGAGATCAAATGGTGGCGGTAAATTTTAACTATTGAATATCAGAAACGTAAAGTCATTTGCGAGAATATTTTATACACCTGGATGCTTGTCCCTGGTTCATAATCACATCTCATTATTTTTTATGGGCTAAATTCTCAATTCATTTATTTTGAAATATATTTCATTCGTAGATAAAATGTTCTTAAGGAAATACGATACTTTATAAATACTTATTCTTATTATCCTTATCTACACGCTTTATTTCGCTCGATGAACTTAAAGCTACGTTCATTGGGGCTAGTATTTGGATGGGAGATGCCTGGGCCCTGGGTAATGATGACATGATGTAAAATTATAAATTTTGCTACGGATTCCCCTTTAATCTGTAGGCCCCCACTCTGATATGTCTTGAAACAATTTAAAAGGACCTGCAAAACTATGCCAAAAATTACCCTCGGTTATTAATGTGTAGCTATATACTAGGGTGTTCAATGAGTTCTCGGCCTAACATACAAGGAGAGAAGACAGGAGCACGCCGCAGGTGGATCACGTTCATACATATTCCAACAGGTAATGCACGGGCTGACATCCTCCCAGCACATTTTGTATAGTTCAACAGTGACATTTTTGAGTGAGGATGGCGCCTTGCGTCAAAATCAGTGAAGTTGAACAGCAGGCTCTGATAAAGGTTTCCCTGATTCAAGGGAAAGCAACACAGTTGATTCATGAGGAGTTGAAGACAACACTAAGGGAAGGTGCCCTATCTCATTCCACCTTCAAACGTTGGGCTGCTCTCTTTAAGCAGGGCCGAGACTCGTGTGAGGATGACCCTCGAAGTGGTGGTCCGTCAACTGAAGTCACGAGGGAAACTGTGGCCATGGTGGATAGCATAGTCATGGATAATATCCGAATCTCATGGCGATACGTTGATTCTCAGATGGGGATAAGTAATGGATCCATTGTTACCATCTTGCACGATCACTTCAACCTTTCCAAGGGGTCTGCCCGATGGATTCAAAGAATGCTGACGCCTGAGCAGAAGAAGAACTGGATAATGACTTCAACGGAGATGTTTACCTTCATGAAGCAAATCTGGAAGGATTCATGGCCCGAATCGTAACCGAGGATGAAAGTTGGGTTCCTCACTTCGATCCGAAAACCAAAGCCAAATCTTAGCAATGGAAACATCCCTGCTCTCCAACGCCACGGAAATTCAAGGTCATGAAGTCATCCTGAAAGGTCATTGTGACAGTTTCTTGCACGGGAAGGATCTTTTGAAGAAAAAGATCCTCCCTGTGCACTTCTTGGATCATGGCCGTAACATTAACGGACCATACTATGCAGATATACTGGGGAATCTTCGGGAGGCTCTCCTACAGAAACCCCAGGGAAAGTGACCCAAGGTGTTCTTCTCTTGCAGGACAATGCACCTGCACAAAAGAGTGGGGTGGGCAGGAACAAACTGGTATCCTGCGGCTTCTAATTGTTACCCCATCCCCTATATTCCCCAGATCTGGCACACTCAAACTTTAACCTTTTCCCACACATGAAGAAGCAGCTGCAGGATATCTCTTTCACTGATGACGACGAGACCAAGGAAGAAGGTCATGGAGGTTTTGGAGGGATTTAACCCATTATTCTTTAGGGACGGATTTTGGCAATGAAAGAATATACTAGAGAAGTTTATCATTTTCCAAGGCGATGACATGAAAGATAAAAAAAGTAGTTGAGTGAATATTTATTCTGGGTTAGGCCGAGAACTTATTGAACACCCCTATGTAGTATATGCAAAAAAATGCACAAAGGAAATTGCAATTAACGTATATGTATTCGAAATTTGCATCTAACTGTTTAAATGTGGCCCGCAAAGCTTCCCATAGGCTTCAATGAGGCTTTCTGTTAAAATTATTGCACTAGATGCATTGTTTGATGCGGTTGTATTATATAAATGACTGCATCACTTTGAATGGTTTGATGAATGGAGGTTAGTGTTTTGGGTGATCAAAAATATCTCGGTAGGTGGTTGGTTCATCTAGAGCGCCCACAGTGGCATTTAGTGAACCAGACACACTTATTTTCTCTCGGTGGAGGGACAATTACGAAAAGAGATAGAGACAAAGAGAGTCAAACTAAAGAATGCAGATGGAAGCAAAGACAAGAAAATGATGAGAAAACGAGAATCACAAGATGAAAAATAGCAAATATGATCGACCGTTGATCCTGGGATCTGGTAGCGACAAGGTTACGAAATTCGCTCTAAATTACACGCAGGAAAATTAAAACTATGATTTCAGTGATGTTTTATTTACTTAACATTACCTCATTTACTGCCTAATTAGAGGCTTTCTTAAATGGAAGCGAGACAGCTTAGAAGCAGATTTTCATTTTCTTTGGGATAGTTTTCATCAGTCTTATAAAAATTTATTTCCAACTTCCATTGAGAAGATTTTTCAAAGAAAAATCACTAAAATCAGATTTTAATTCCTCTACCGAATTTCAATGCTATTTGAAGAGCCATTTATAAATCTCAAATAAATTCATAAAAACCATAAATTTATAAATTGGCGGCCAAAATCTCCTCAAAACTCATTTAGGATTTTCAGGCAGGTCAAAAGACTTCGGGCTTAATTAACTATTCATTCTCCCATGGCGGAAATTTCCCACTTTCTCACAAATAAAACCGACAGACGGAACAAAATAACAGGCGAAAATAGTTGTGAATTCGCAAGGCATATCATATAACCTCTCAAAAGAGTAGCTAATGACCCCAGATTAAATTCTCATTGGTGATCTATGTGAAAATATAACGATTAAACTCTGTAAATGAAAGGCAGATATCAGCATAACTTTATAAGATAATCCTGATTTTCCTAATCTTATAAGGGTTATTGTAAATTTAAATGGTTGTTCAATGGTTTTCATTAATTAGATGAGGGGAAGAACCTTTGGCGAAAATTCTGCTTTAACCATAAGCATATGGTACGCGCTACTTTACCATATTTATTTTGGTATTGACTTTAATAACTCATAATCATGGAGCTCATATCAATATTAACACTTCAGTTATTACATTAACTATTCCATACAGGGTGTTCGGGCTAAAATTCACTATTTGCATAAAAAAGCTCGCAAGATCACAAAAAAATAAATGTATTTCAAAAATTTCAAAATCTATCAACTAGATTATGGCTGGAAGATAACACTTTACTCAAAGTATCAGCCCTCATCTTCCAAAACGACCTTATGATGGCTCTGAAACCTGGCATTCCTCACTCTGTCTCTGAGAAGATCTTCGAACACTTTAATAATGGCCACCAGCTCATTTTTGATGTCGCAGGTACAGCGTTTGGTCTTTTGCTCAACAGCGCCCTTCACAAAGTAATTCATGTGATTAAAATCCGGGTAATTAGAAGAAAGAAGGTGTTGCAGATGAAATCGTAGAAATTCTCTGACAACCTCTTCTTAATATTTCTGAAGCTATGGCCTTTCAGCAGCAACCGTCTATTGCCAAGGGTTTGAACATTATCTCCAGCAACTTCACATAACATTCTGATTGAGCCTACGGCGCTGATCAAAGAAGTGGAGCGGAATATCATCACCCTGACTTGAGACACCCAAAGATCCGGATAATCCCGACTCAAAAGGATGTTTCAGCTTGTTCAGGAGCTTCTTTGCCTTCGTAAATTGGTTCGCCTTTGCCTCAGAATTTGTCTCTTGTGCTTCTTGTACGAGTGGTAGCGGAAGTCATCATTCAGGACAAGTTACATGGCGGGTACAAGGGGTCTAAGCCATTGTTTTTTGATGGTTTATGTTGACATAAACACACCACTTTTCGTCGCCAGTGATGATGCGGTGAATAAATCTGTCCTTATATCCACGAGTAGCCTTGTAACGAGCAAGCAAACCTGCGGCAATCGTGGAGCGTAAAAGTTTGTTGCTTTCGCTCAAAGCATGCGGAACCCATTCACAGAGTTTTTAAACTTTCTCCATCGAATGAAGGTGATTCATTACAGTTTTCTGATCACACGCTAATTGTACAGCGTATTCTCTAGTCGATTGACGAGGATTTTCATGAAAAAGGCCGTTCAATCGATCTTCATCCAACTTAATGGGGCGACCAGAGCGTTCTTCGTCATTAAGATTGAAATGACCGTTTATGAAACGTGAAAACCAGCATTGGCTGTCCTTTCTCATAAAACATTTTCTCCGTACACAGCACAAATATCGCGACGAGCTTTGGCTTCGTTTGCATTGTTCCCGTCTCGATTAAAAATGAATAAAAACAATTGTCGAAAATGTGCCTTTCTTTCAACTTGACATTCCATTTTGAGGGTACAGAACAAAAATTAAATTAACACAACTTTTAAATAGCCCGCAATGACTTATTACTCAACTTCAAGACGTAGCCTAAGCAAAAGCCTAATAGTTTACACTGTTAAGAAACGTAGCCTAACCTTTTCAAATTTTGCTCTCATTATTTATTATTGTTTCTTAATATGTGCACAAATCACGTCAACAAAACTTAAATCAACACAACACTATTAAGACATTTGACTTATTCATATTTGCTGGCTATATCTCGATTAAGCAGTGAAGATAACTTTTCTAAAGTCAGTTTTCATTTGCCTAGTCAGACAACAAACGTTTAATTTGTGTTTTTTTTACTAGGGATGACTTTTTGCTCTTATTAATAATGCTAGAGAATTTCCTAAGAGCCTTACACCTTATATCTCGCGAGGCGCAACGATACCTAGCTGCTTACAAATTGGATTCGGTGCTAGCATTAGGATTCAGCTATTTCTCACTTGATTCGAGATCTCGAGGGATAAAAACTCTGAATTATATTTTAGCAATTTTCCCTCTTCGCTGATTGCAATTCTCTACAGTTTTCTTCACGGTGCGAAGATCAAACTTCAAATCTTTTGAAATTTGCCGAGAAAACTTTCCTTTACCTAATTCCTTCACGATATAAATCTTCTTGGGAAAGTTTCTTCGACCTTGATATTTGATCAGGAAAGGTTTCTTGTTGTTATCGAATTTTAAAAAATCGACTATTAGCTATGTAATAGCTGAAGTAGATAGTAGTGAGAGTATCTATTAAACTGTGTTTATTACATTCTTAAACGTATCTGAAGCAAAAATAGTACTAAACTTTTTCTGGAAAATGATGAGACACTGAAGATGTATTGAATAATATCTCTAGACACACTTTACACACACTCACGCACACACACACATATATTTATATATATATATATATATATATATATATATATATATATATATAGAAAAAAATATATATATATATATATATATATATATATATATATATATATATATATATATATATATATATTGTAGAAATTGGCTTGGTTCACGGAAACCTTAATCTCAGTAGGAAAATGAAGTAAAGTAAAGCCACTCAATTAAGGAACTTACATAATAAAAACAAAATAAACAGGAATAAAAAAAAAAACACTGATAAAACAAGCTTAAGGGAAATCAGATAAAGCCAAAGAAGCGAGACTAAAGTTAAAACACGACAAAATATAAAATCAAAATATTAAAAGAACCGAATACGTGAAAGTTATACACAGTACCTTAGACAGATTGTCGTTCCGGGACAAGAATGAAAAGGTGAACGACAAAGAAGCATGGTAGGTTGTAGAGTTATAGTATACTTGGGGAAAGGGGGAATCAGACTCGTTGGTTTAGTTTTTTTAATATAGAGCGGCTCTAGAATTTTTAATAAATTGACTGAAGGAGACCCAGAGAGAATGGAAGAATGTTCTGATGAAATGAATTGGGCAGTATTTTCTGCGTGATTTCGTATGATTTCATTGGAACATTCGCGTGCTTGGAGCAATTGTGTTCCAGAGAGTGTTTTATGGGCATGACATTTGTTTCAGAGTGTAACTGATTTATTGCGGTGTTGCCGGTGCGTCTGTTGGAGAGGTGGATGTGTTTTGTTTTGGGTCTTGTGTAGTTTGCGGGGGCTAATGGATGCGAGATTGGGTATCATTGAGGCCATACTGTAGAACCAGAGGACAGTGAGGGAAGGTTATCCTGGTTATAGGTGGAGACGAAGAAGTCTTTGAACCGTCCTAATCTGATTCTTTTGGGTGTTCGATTTGTTTTTTGTGGGTTAACATTTTATTTAATGGGGGTGGTGTGCCGATAAAAGGATGTAGTGATGATTGATGTACTCCATTGTGTTTGGGTTGTGATGAGAGCAACAGAGGGGTAAGAAAGAGAGATGGTGTTGAAGTTATGTTGCTGCCACTATTCGAATCTTGTGATGTAAAATTGTAAATCATGAGCTGCTGGTTGTGTGTACTTTGAGTGGTTGGGAGAGGATGGTGATGTCATCGGCATAGATCTAGGATGTAATTGAAGGAGTTCAGGAAGGAATATCAGAGAAAAAAGATTATAGAGGTCAACAGAACTAGGTCGTGTGCTCTCAAATATTCTGACTTATGACCTTATGACCATGTGACCTTACGACCTTCAAAACTTTCGATAACTCCCGGACTAACCTTGGAAGGACCTTGGAAATTATATACTCGGCAGAAAATAAGGGTTTCAAATTTCGTTACAATCGGACGAACAGTAATGATGTCATTGCCAAAAATCTCATTGAAATGTAAAATGGCTACCATCCGACCGACCGACCTACGGACCGACATAGTAACTTATAAAGTTGTGTGCACGTGACTAAAGGGGGTGAGAGAAGAGGGAGGGTCCTTACGGAACTCCTTTGTCTATGGCAGGAGTCTAATGATTCTAACGGTCTGGAAAAGCGAGTAATTTGTGTTTTGTAGTTGTCAGCATTTTGTTGATGAGGATGTAATATTAACTGTATGGTTGACATTGCCGATGTGTCTATGTAGATCGGTTGAATCCTTCTTAGAATCCGTGTTGAGAGGCACGCATTTGAATGTGAAGGTTGATTTCATTTAATTCTAGAAGCTCCACGATTTGGTAGGGTGTGCAGAGTAGAGACGAAGTGTTATATGAAACGCAGCAAGTAGGTGGTTTATTTGTATTGATAATTAATATTGTTTAGGGAAACTTATAGGTAGTTGTAATAGATTTATGGGAGATAGAGTAGTTTGAATATTTATGTGAGGGCGCTCATCTCTCCTGGATCAATGGAAGTCCTATAGGTGAATATTTTGTCTGGCATGTCGTGCTTTATTGTGAGTATGTGTTAGTTCGTGGCTCTGTGTGAGAGGTAAGGTGATCTGTGACTAATATCTTCGTCGTCATATGCGAGGATTTGCTTGCGCTGTAGTAAAGGGCTTCCTGCGAGTATTGTGCAAGTCTACTGAGAGTTCCAGAATTTCTTGGTGTTTGTTTCGCGGGTAGGGTTTGGTTTGGCTTATATCAGTGTTTGAACACTGCGTGTTGATTAATAACGTGGTTTCTCTTATTTTAAATTACTAGATTAGTGGTTGCTTTCGTACGTTGTTCTTTGTTTTAATGAGCCGTTTAATTTACCTGAGGAAGTTTGGGTTATAGTACAGTAGTGATCAAATTATTATGGATTACTTGAAAATTCGTAATTTTTCCGGTAAAAGTTAACTTAGAACTAGTTAATGAGTCAATAATGAAGTAACATATAATATTAGTATGTAATAACAATTTTACATTTTCGAAGACTAAATATTAGAGTGTTTTGCTTTATTTTCTAGCAAACTTGTTGAAATAAAAGAAAGCAACACCAATTCGGTTTTGCCTGCTGCGGCAACTGTTAGTCTCATGCCCCAGTTCCAATTCAGAATTCGCAGGGTGAGGGCGTGCGGGCTATTCTCTTTTGCTGTTACTGACCTAGTAATTCAACTAGTGTGCGTTTTGTTTCCCTGTGGATAATAGTAACTATTTTATTTTGCTGTATAATAGATAAACAGAAAGTGAACAGGTATGGGTAAAGTCAGTGACTTAAGTCCTCGGAAAATTGAACAGATCAAAGTTTTATTTAGTGATAATGCTCTAAAACAGAAAGATATTGAAAATAAATTGGGAATCTCCTCTCAAACAGTAAGCAATATAGAGAAAAAAAATTGAAATGTAGTCGCAGGAGGAAAACAACACTGAGAAGAGACCGAAAAATAAAACAAATGGTTATTAAGGGCAAAAGCAAATCTTGTAGGAAGATTTCAAGCGAACTGTTAACAGATGGCATTAGTTTTTCTCGAATAACAGTAAATAGGAGGTTACTGGACAGTGAATCACGAGCCTACTATCCAGAAAAGAAGCTTAGGCTTACAAAAACCATGAATGATACAGACACGTCAAGTCTGCTCTAATGTTCATGCAGATTTGAATTCTGAGAAATGGGAACAGGAAAGAGTGGTACATTTACCAGGTATTTTCTTTGTTAAGCATAAGAGGACATACTGTACCTACTGTAGTAGGTACTTTCTGATTTACCTACTAGCTACGCGTTTATGCTGAATGAAATAATTTCAATTTATTATTCGTCTAACTGTTTTACTGCTGCCACTAGCATCACAGGTCGTTTCAGTACTGCTATAGTGTTTTATATTTTTGTAGGTTGTGTTTTCGGACGAGTCAACTATTGCAGGACTTGATGACCCTGTGCAAACAGTAAGGAGGTGGTCAAGTGAAGAATTTATGCCAGAGTATCTTAAAAAGACATAAAAAATAAAACAGAAAATCATGGTGTGGGCAGCAATTTCTGTAGATGGAGAAGTAGCTTGAAGATTGTTGAAGTTATAATGAAGCAGTATAAGTAGATTGATCAATGAAGACATGGTATGCACAAGAACTGCTATGATGGCCTGGAAATGCCCCAGACATGAACGCTATTGAGAGTTTATGGTATATCAAAAAAAATGAAATACAGGATGTTCCCATACAAACAAAAGCAAAGCTCATAGTACGTCTTATCTACGTTTGATTTCACTCCGAGAGAATCAAGCAATTATGCAGAACTTAAATCATTGGCATGCCAGAGCGTGTTAAAGCACTTAAAGTGACTAAAGGAGGTTAAACCAAGTATTAATCAATGTAAGAAAGTATATTTTTGCCATATGTACGAAAATAAATTGATTACTTTTCAATAAAAAATTTTATATAACCTTTTCCCAGAAAAAATTACGAATTTTCAAAAATCCATAATAATTTGATCACTACTGTTTGTTAAGATCCCCCTGAGGATCTATTAAGGGTGTTTTGGAAAGTTTGTGTAATCTTTTTATAGCAGTAAAAAGAGTGGCCGATTAGACTTCAATTATTTGTATTCAACATACTCGTATTTAGTAAAGAGATCCCAGTCAGATTTGTTGTGGTTAGTGTGAGTAGGTTTGCTGGTTAGGGGTTTTTCAATGGCGATTTTGTATGATTATGGGAAGATAGTCTAAGCATAGTGCATTTTCTGTTTCTCAAGCTGTTTCGCTTCTTGATTTGGTGAATATGTAGTGATGTCCAGGAAAGTGTATTGGGAGTAGATTTTGAAGGTTTTCCGAGTGCAGGTGGCTGTAAAAGATACTCAAGATAAATAGGTGGTTTGGTTGTTCTGAGATACTGCTGACTCTTGCTTCTGTCTTTGGAGAGTAGACAGGGGCGTTGAAGCGAACCGAAAAAACGGTATTAACTTGCTGTTTTGGGAGCAGGTCCAGTGCCAACTTGTAGTTGGTAGGTAAGATTTTGGGTGAGCTATAATAAAGATGGTGTGCCAGGGGTTTGGATTTAATTTTATCCCTATTCTCTCAGATACCATTTCGATCGGTTCACTCATCCTCTACAGGCTACTAACAACTGGCCATTAGCATACATCAGTTTAGACAACACCTTTCCACCCACTACCCTACCAGCACTTCTCTCAGATTAAATGCATATCCATATATTTCTCCTTTTTTCACCAATTAAATTAAAAGCCCCTTCTCAAACTTTTTTTCGGTCAGCATCTAAATTTTGTACCTAGTCAACGACCAGCTTTTCTCCACTCGCTGGTGAAGGCCAATGAGAGCGGTCGTCCCTCTCTCTCTAGTCTCCGGTGGGGTAGGAATTTTAAATATGTCTGTTACTTCACACCTTTATTTCTCTTCTACTGCCACATTTTTTCCTTCTATATTACTATCCCCCTCATGTGAGAGTCAGCTGGTTAATTTCCTCTTCTCTGGGTTCCAACCACGCAGATGAGTCCCCTACTTACCCAATGCAAGGAGGAGGAGCTTAGTAGGTATTTCTTCCACAGATTTCCATTTTTTGTATCTCACTCAATATCAGCGACACAATCTATTTGTCCATATCATCATCGATTGCATTCGCTCCACTGCACCCAGCCAGCGCCTTTCTTTCTATCTCAGGCCCTTCCTACTATATTTATCAATAATTGAAAATCACATGACACGTGTTATATATATATGTGTGTGTTTGTGTGTGTGTATTTTAAAGGCTCCCCCGAATGAAAGCTAGTAACACAACCCGGAAAAACGCTAAGGAAATTATTATTACGTGTACCATTAAATCCTAAGAAGGAAAATGGGAGATATAGTAACATAAAAATAGGGGCAAACTATTTTAACCGTTATAAAAAAATGAATAAAGGTGACATTAGCAAAGAGCGCTTAATGACAAAGGTTTGAATCAAACTCCTTTATTCATTTTCCTTTAACGGTTAAAATAGTTTGCCCCAATTTTTCTGTTACTTTATCTCCCATTTTCCTTCTTAAGCCTTATTGGTACACGTAATAATAATTTCCCTAGCGTTTTGCCGGTTGTGTTATCAGTTTTCATTTCTTCGGGCCTTTAAATACATATATTTAGCAAACATCTGGTTTCTTTATTATTTATAAATATTTAATAGCTTTCTCCTGTTCCCTTCACATTCCATATACTCACCCGATTCAAGCATAACTCAGATTAAATGGGTTAGGTTGACAATGACCAACACAACACAACAGTCCCTCCCATTACCAGGATGCATTAATTTACTCGTAAGTTAATAATAGATTTCGATTTGGTCTTTTCAGGCCACCTCCGCAAGATGGAGAGATCTATGTTCTCCAGTCTCATAAATAGGCCCCTAAATCCGTTCATATTTATTGTATAAATTGCCTCAAAGATAATTATATTTGAAAAAGGTTAAACTCTCTAACAAGAAGGGAGGTAGAAGGACACTGAGGAAGATTTCAATGGCTAATGAGCTCCACTAATCACCAAGATCGTCTCAAGAGTATGGGATTAGTGAAATGTGAATGCTCGTGGAGCTAAATGCGGAGTACGATATGACGCCAACCTCGTAGGATGAAGAGCTGCCAAGAAGCCAGTACCGATCAAGAGAAGCATTATGAATAGTCTGACATTCTGCAGAATGCTTAGATTGGGCGACAAAAGGTTATTAAAATAGAGAAAGACTGGGGTAATAAGATAAAAGGTTAACAAGCGGAATAAAAGAATTCTGCCATCGCTCAGAATTAAAAATAATAGTATCGCAAATTATGTCTATCTGGGTTGAGATGCATAACGGCACTGATTAACTTGGTTCATAGTAAAAAGGGATTGGTAATATGGATATTCAAAAATTATATTTAATTTGTACCTCTGCCCATGTTCTGAGTAATGTCTGTACATAACTACTGCAACTATAAATCATGGGTTAAAGGCGTAAAATAGTTAAATTCAGTCAATAAATGTTTAAATCAAGTCAGAGTTTAGGGCATCTTTATGCCTAGAGTGACCGTCTCCTGAAATACATGGCTCTCTTAAGTTTGAATACAAACTTCTTGAGATACAAATGTCGATATTTGATTTCAAATTAAGGTACTGAAGTCTTAGAAACTTGCTGACATCGGCTCCCAGGAGACTATTTGACGAGAATCCTTTGTTCTTCTGAGTCTCCTCAGCTTCAGTAAGATATTCCTATTTCGCAGTTCTATTTACTTGAATCGTGTAATGTCATTTGCATAAACTTTATTAAAGAATTCGCTGAAACTCAGAACAAATTAAATTTAAGTCATCCTCGAATATTTTGAAGTTTTTATGCTTGTTTTTTTACAATGTTGATTAGCTTGGAATGGTTAGGTTGGGTTTATTCAGGTATGGGACCAAACTCACTTAATCTAACCTGGCATAATATAATCAAATTAAATTTACAATATGTGAGAAAACCCATAAAATTAAACTTATCTGACAGTCGATTATAATTATCAATTAGTTTATTCTATGGCAGGATTATGTATGCGGATTAGGTAATAGGAAACGGAATAGGTAAGATAAATAGTGGGCCAGTGCTTTCAATTTTTTGGCAAAGACCTTTCCAAATAAAGAGGAAATCGCCATTTTCCTTGGCGGGTAATTTCAATCCAGTGTCTCACAGGACATTTGTGAGTTTCCAAAATCTCCGTTAATTTTGTGAGGGCTAAATTATACGGCTGCTTGCTTGTAAATTGCAGTATATCATGAGATTTGGAAGGTCCTATAAATAATACTCGTCTCTCCATAAGATGGCATTAGATGTTGAAATACCTCTTCACTCTTTGGTTGCTACTATAATTAAATCAAGTCTCAAATTTAAACTCTTGCAAAATGAGCAAAACGGTCCGCCGCTCGAGCTCGGAGCACACTTTGATGGGGATGTGGCACAAAAAGTTCATATCAAGGTTAAATTCTTGCAAGTCGGGTGATTACTTGAGGTTAGTTACTATATGATAACAGCAGGTAGAATCAGAAATTTACTTTCATCTCTCTTCTGAACATTCGTCTCTTTTATTTGGAAATTTTCGGTAAATATCCTAGTTTGCTGTCGCCTAAGATTGATCAAAGGCAGCAAAGTTTAAAATGTTGACTCTCTCTGGATCCAAGTCAAAAGAGTCTAAACACACAGGTTCATCTTAATCACCCGGAATTCAATCAAATATTTTTCCTTCTTTTTCTTTTTCCTTTATTTTCTTCTTATTTTTTTCTATTTTACTATTCTTCCTTTTGTTGTTGTTGTTCTTCTTCTTATTCTTCCTTGTCTTCTTCCACTCTTTCTTCTTCTTCTCTTTTTTATCGTTCTATTTCTCCTTATTTCCTTTTTCCCTTCTTTTTCTTCTTATAATTATCACTTTTTATTCTTCGCAACAGGAACCTTACTTCGCTACCAGCTTTAGACATGTTGAGGAGTAGCGTCCCTTCAGATTCATACTCCAGCCCCTAGTCTTGTCCTCTTTAGGTTTCACTCACTAGGAATGTTTTTCATCCCCATTTAAAATCTCCATGACCTCATCCCTTTCTGTACAAACTTCTGCCTCTATATCATGGCAGAGCTGCCTCTTTCGGTTCGTACTTTTTAAAAAAAAAATTTAATCTCCAAATAATAAAATACTATGACTCAGCCTCATAGCATCGAATTGAGGATTGAAGGAGTGACAATTAACTTAGTTGAAAATATTTATTCACGGATTTACCAAAGGAATGATGGTTAACGAGGTCAAAAGACCTAATTCGTGTTCTCTCAATTATTTCAGTAATTTTGAAAAGAAAATTAATTAACAAACAAATCATCTGACTTTAAGAACTTAAAAACTTTCAAAAACTCATTAAAAATTAAAATGGCTACCATCCGACCGACGAACCCTAGTAACTTATCGAGTCGCGTTCTCGTGCCTATAAAAACTCTTATTGTATCAAAAGTGACAATCATTGAGTATTGTTCATCAACAATGAAAGGATTTCCAAAATTCACAGGCGTTGGTTTCAGTTGAATTGCAACAGTGATTGTGCGCTATTTACCCAAAGTAATGGCTCTAGGCCTTTTAGTCAAGAGGGTAAGATTACAAGCAATACTCCTTCCACACTTTTGCTTTCCTTTATACGAAAGTTATTTCCCGATATTCATAAAACCGGCAGTGGTTTTCTTTTAGTTTTTACTCTTCTATACATCCGAGGGTGGATAAGGCGCACAGTAGGGCTTATACGTGATAGATACAGTCATTAAATTCCTGTCCTTTTTAAAGAGGACATGCTGTTGGATGAAGCTTTTAAGAAACTATTAATTCTTTCTAGATATATTAGAATATACATAAGCTAAAGGAAAGCAATCCCGCCACACTAATTTCTGAAAGGTTCTGGGGAAGATCATTGATATAGAAGAATGTGGACTTTCGAATTTGCTATATATAAACTTTTTAGTATTTTACTTTTTAATTAGCTTGTCACTAAGTTTATCTTTTTTAATATTTCATTACGAAAATCTCCTTTGAGTTTTTCCATTATCTCTGAGAAGCTTTCTTGCCATTACATAAAATATACCTAAATTCCCAAATTTAAATCATCTTTGTAAAAAAAAAAGAATAGAAAACTAAATATTGAAACAAGAAAACACAAAATTTTTATTCGAGAGTGTTGTGGAAGCCACTTGAAAAATTTTATCAATATTAAATTTGATTTTTCCTTTGATATTGTCGTTACGAGAAAACTTGGAGCTCTTCTAAAAAATGATACAAATTCCCTGTTTTCGCTCATAACATCTACGTGGAGTGGAAAAATTCACGTACACACGATAAATAACTTTTGTCTACCTCCTCGCTGTCCACATAACAGAAGTAAAACATAATACATAAACAATTTAAATTATCTCGTATAAGTTGAAATAGAAGTATGAATTATGCACCTCTCAAAAACATTAGAGGTGGGTAAACAACTACAAATATTAACATGTAAACCTGTTTGCAACCAAAAAAGATTTAAGGTACTTAAAAATTATTTAAAGATATAGAGGAAGGTTTGAATAAAATTTATTATTGCCATCTAAACGTTAAATAGGTAGTTTATATGTTTTATAATCCAGTGGTTCATAACATAAAGTTTATTTGTGAAATTTCCTTGGGTATCTTTCAAATTTTTATTTTTCAATTAATTCTTACTAATCTTTTTGCTTCTTTCTAAATCCCATTTGCTTCTGTGAAATTTCAAGTTAAACCATTTTTTAATATCCAAAATAGTTTTCTCGTAAACTTAAGTTTTTATTCGTGACCATTATGTATCTCCTTATATTTTTCTGAGGTCGAATGTCGGCCATCATTCTTGTGTGTAACTCTTAATGTTTCTCGTCTAACTACTAATGAAGATGAAAAGTTGGTTCTTTCTCCTTATTTCATTTACATGTGAATATATGTCAACATAATTTCAGAAAATAGCATGAGAATAAAATATTATTTATTGTACAAGTTGAAATACAAAACTGGTTATCACTGGAAAAGCTCCAGAATATTTCCACTTTTTTTCCTAAGCCTTTTTGTGTTGTTTTGATAATAGTGTGTGGGAAGATTAATTAAAAAATATACTTATATGCTTAGATTAAAAATAATAGCCGTCCTTATAATAAAATAGAATTCTGAGGTACACTGGAAAAGTAAGGGACAATGAGAATGGTAAAATGGTGTCATGCTTAAATCAGTTCCATTGACACAACACGGACCCAACAAAGTAAACTATTATCGTTGATTGGACTCAATAAAGATGGAGGATTGCAGGGCCGAATATTTAGTGATAGTCACCACTAGGATGAAAGAGCTAAGAGGTTAAGGAGGCGCCCCGGCGAATGTTACCATTAGGAGGGAAAGGATAGAACATGCCTCTTTAGTCATTTATTTTGCATTTCGTCTCGGTTTCAGGAATTCCAACATGAAGAACACGAAAGGCGAGAGGGGAAATCAGAGGACTACAACACTCGTGAGAATTAATGTGTCACTCTACCTATTAAATGAAACTTTATGGCACGACATTTACGAGTCAAAAAAGTTCCTTTATTGTTATTTGAATTTTTTCAAACCGACGAAAGATCTCGGACAAAAATTGGTCGTAAATAGAGCAGTGACGTTCATCGAGGTAAAGATGTGTTGAAGATTCAAAGCAAGTGTACTTAAAAGAGGTGTCTAGATTATTTAAATTGTCACAAACTCCCAAAATACTTCCGTTATTTTGGCATGAAGGCAGGAACTCTTCAAAGAGTTACAATCTTTGATTTTAATCAAGTATGGATTAAAATATTTTAAGAATACGAAGAAAATTATCACTGAAATATTTTGGGTTAAAATTTGTGACTTCTATTTATCAATATTTTATCTAGAAGAGCTCTATCCCCTTCTCGAAAGGCATATAGACTGACGGAGAGAAACTTATCTTCCCTGTCTCAAAAACTTTAGCTGCTTGCTCATGTTTACCGATTCAGACTTTTCATCGGTCACTGATAAATTCATTCGCCACTTTGATTAAAAAATTAATCAAAGAAATTGATACTTTGGTTAATTTAATTATAAAAAATAGTAAACGTAAGTAGCTAGTTAGTCATTAGACCACTTGCTTAGTGATTATGATTTACATTTGGGTCATCTTTGAGAAAGAGGATTTACTAAACTTGATTAGTCAGTTTAACCAAAGTCCTCCGCCTCCCTAAAATACAACATCAGCTTGTTGATAAGCTCTTCACACAAGTCAAATTAAACTGATTTTCCGAAATCATTTTGTATTTAGCCTCTATCGGGCTCTTTTGGCACGAGATCTAAACACCTCTCTTAATTATTTGCTCTTAAAACCCATTAACGCTCTCATACACCTCCGGTTGTTTGGTTGAGCCAGAGGCGCATGGAGAGGTGGGGTTTATCGAAGCCATCAGGGAGTTTGAAGTCCGTACTAATAACTGTTTATACCGGTTTGTAATTTGTTGTTGTTACTTAAAACAACCAACGAAAGCATCTCGACCAGATAGTTTGTAGAGTGGTGAAGATACATAAATTGAAAATATGCGGAAGATATACACATCTATAACTAAAGTTCCACCTCCAGCACTTGGGGGTTACATAATATGAGTTTATAATACTTAAAGTCTTCCAGAACCGAAAATTGAGGGATGAAAAATGTATTCGCTGGAAACGCTAATTTCCTCTTCTCAAATAAGCAAATACCCATTACTCATCATAATTAAGGACAACAAATACAAATACCTTTAATATATTTATCATGAATAATTTATTTACTAAGATACACTGGATTACCAGTACAGTCATGTGGAGGCAAATGATGTGGTTCCTCTGCTTTTTGCTTCACATAATACTGAGGCATTTTAAAGGAGAATCGAAATGAGGTCAACGAGTTCCATAGGTTTTATAGATAATCCCACTAAAAAAAATATATAAGTAACCTTTTGGGATTCGTCCTGACTCGATAACAACTTTAGGAGAAAATCCTGCACGGCAGCCTTCCAGTTTGGGCTAAATATCGATTGGAGTTGTTATAATTATGAGCCAATAATGAAATATTGTATTTTTAAATTATAAATTGCGAGGAAGATGGTTAACATAGTTTAATTCATAATTTGGAATGGTATTTTCTAAAAAAAAATATATATAGGAAGGTTGTTGTGATTAAATTACTCACCTAAAAATTTAATTTCTTTGCATCTAATGCAAAAATCTAAAGAGACTTGAAAAATCTCTGTGAACTAAAGGTTTGATGGAAAACTTTAGCATTTCCGTCGCAGGCTTCAGAAAGTTTTTTTCTGTAGACTCTAATTTACATCTTTTCGTTTTATCTCGTGATTATATGCTAAAAAATAGATATACTTATTATTTTTTTTTTAATTGAATGGGAAATATTTAGCAAGAAACTTTAAATATTGAAGGATTTCTCCACCTGTTCGATTAGTCCGATCTGACTCAAAAAAATATATGATTCAGCTACTAACCGTGATTTTACAAATTAAATTATCTTGATTCATTTTGTATACCCCTAGGATCCTCATGAAATATTAATATATTTGGATTTTAAGATAGCTAAGCTAATTTACTTTCATTACGTTTTTTAGCCTTTAATTGTTATGTATTTGTAACTTTTTATTAAGTCTATTATACAATGACAGGGTACGCCAGGTATTCAAAAATAAATCATAATTTAAAGAAAAATGAAATAAAACTGCTTTCAGCTTGTATGGCGGCATCAATGCGGCTTCGGAAGCGACTATTTTCACGGATCTGGTGATTTTTATTCATGTTTGCCATAATGTCTCCGATGGCAGCCTTTAACGAGCTCTTAGTATTAGGGGTCCTTGGTTTCTCTCTCTCCTTAAAATGAGCCCGTGGAGCACACACGATATATGAAAATGAAAACTCTCGACCAGACCTGAGTCGCTTATGCTGTTCGGAAGTGACCATAATCCTATTGGAACTCGTGCAGCATTCCCATAGATACACTTCTCGAACAAGTGATTGACGACCGTGTCCTTATCGAATTGTTCATTTTGTGGTTAATGATTCTCTTGACCTGGTGAAGGAACTCGGCGGTCCTGAAGAAGTCTGAACACCAAGAATGATTATTTTTCTTGGTTACGAATAACAAATCCCACCAGTAAACTAGGAGCTCAGTTTTGACCTTAAAAACGAAAGAATTGGCGAAGTTCAAGAAGGTTGCAATCTCCGAGTCACCGTAGGTGGCGGGTAAGACGCCGAGGATGGCGTGTCATTAATTTCTTCTTTCGGATTAGAAGCTGCCATTTTGAGGCTTAATTCGAGAAAAGAGGAAGCAAGGGGATTTATGGCTCACTAAATTATTATCTCAAATACTTGCTTCACACTGTAGGTTTTCTCGTTTAATTAAAATATAGATTTTTAATCATTTATTATAGATCATTTTTGAAAGACAAAGATAAGCTGTGTAAGCTTATCGTACTATTACGTCTACAGTTCTCGCCATCAGTAGCTTGCCGCGGGGTCTCTTGGTTTTAATCACGATTGAATCTTATTTGTTTATCATTGACGAGGATTACTATGGTGACTTATTTAATCCCAGTGAGGTCCTTTCTTTTACACAGGATCCTTACTTTCTAAAATGTCAGCCACCACCCAAGTGGGGAAGGAAACGACCATCAGCTTTTTTTAGTCTCTTCGCTTTTTGTAAAATTTTGTTGTTTGTATTTTTGGTGTCATATAATTTAGGGTAAGGTAAGGTTAAGTAACTGTTGCTTAATAACCAAACAAACCCAGCTAAATCTAACCTAAATTTATTAATATGTAAAATAGAAACAGCTAAATATCACAATTGGCAACAAAACCGATAAAGTCAGCTTTTGTTTTCTTTAAGTCTATCGTTGTTTAGTTCCACTCACGCCATTCGGATGCGAGAGGTGGCTCTTTTGAATCCAGGTCAAGAAGATATATAAAATTAATCATCCTTGACTCAACCTTTGTTTTAAATTGGCTGCAGAAAGGGAGAACCTTAGCTAAGATTTTAGGCGGACAATGTCGGCGAATAAGGTTTAAAAATCTATTAACCTAAGACATTACTTTCTATGTGCGTCTAATTTGGTTTAAGAAACTATGAACATAAATATGCGCCCATAGTAGTAATTTACATTACATCAACGATCTTGCGAGTAACGAAGCAAAATTCCTTTGCATAGACTAACGGCCAAAATGAAGATACAACCGTCCAAATGCAAGGACTAATCGATCTCAATAGAAGTACATTTATATTATGTGTATATGTAATATACAGGTTGTATAAATATAAAGGCATACATTTGTATTCCTTTAATTAGTATTAGGAACATACTTTTTTTTAAACGGCGGAAACAGTCAGAGGCATCTCTGCTTAGATTTTTTTAAAGTTAGGAATTAAGATGATGTTAAGAGACTCAAAAAGAGTTTACGGTACTTAATCAGAGTAACCAAAGAGGAAAAACTCCTTTTTTTACCAGATCCCAAAATTCCAACTTCTCTCTCGAACATGCCACTAGTTCTTAACAAAGGTAGATCCCGTTGTGCTGAGAAACATGGACGATATTAGAATACTTTGCTGAGGGAAAGTTTTAATGTCGTTAACATTCTGCCATTTTAATATTATATTACAAAAAGTCACCATATGTAACTAAATCCGTTTATCTCTGCAAAGGTTCTGCAATAAAAAAAAATATTGCTAATGAAATATAAAAGTGCCATTTCAAAAATCAATATTCTTATGTCACAACAAGACTAATCAACATTTTGAAACCTTAACATGCCTGTGAAGACAAAGACTAAAAATAGGCAAATCTCCTAAATAAAATGTAAATATCAGGATAAACGCCAATCATTTTTACAAAATAACTCTTTCTTAGGTAACAACAAGGAAGAGAGATGTAAAAAATGTTCATGTCTCCGGAGCAAATGATCCACAATGAAAGGATCTGGGTATAAGGTCCGCTATTCATGGAGCTTTAAACCTTTATAAATTTTAAATTCTCATTCACGAACAACATAAAGGGAATTTTTTGGATAAAATGCATAGAAATGGAAAGATAGGACTTAACCGCTTACAAAATTTAGGGCTTTATCTACAATTCTGACGAAATTCTTAGGAAAGAAATATACAAAAATAATCTTTGTTTGAACTTCACATGTAAAAATCTTTCTTACAAACGTAGGTTGCCTTTTTTTTAGTTAGTGGATAGCATTAAAATTTATTAAATTTAAGTGGTTAAAATTATATTATACTTTATGTATTATACTCTATTATACTATATGTATTTACAGGAGAAAAGAATTGCGGTGACCTAACTTAATCCTTATAAAACAATGTTAAGCCAGATGTTAATTTGGATATTTGGAAGCGGTTTGTGAAGGGGCGTGATTTGGGGCCTTGCGCCTGAGAATGAACCTTGAGTGAAATAAATGCTATACTACATCCCGTCAAAAAGCTATGAACAATAAATAGGGCGTATAGAGGTGCAAGGGATCTTTAGTAGTGGCATTAATAATTATTAGAATGTTAAAAAGAGTCATTTTGACTCTTCTTGCTTATCTACAAGGTCTCATCCCTTTTTCTATAGCACTTTAAAAAGAATATTTTCTTGACTTTTAATCATTTTAAGGGTTCAATATTAACATGCACCTAAACGATTTTAAAGGAAATTTTCTTCTAATTTAACCTCAGATGCCCCGGGGAGTCATTTCGATTCCATATTTAACACAACTGTAAAACGTTGCCTTGTATCATCAAAATTCTTTTAAACGTGATCCATTCACGTGCTTTAAAGACTTAGTCTTTTGGGTCACAATAGTTTTCTAGTTACCTCTTCTCTACCATTCTCATTCTCGCTTCCACAACTCCCTCCCAGCACCCACTAGCTATGATTTATTGGTAACGTCTGGTAGTGCGTTGTATCAAATGAACGTCCGCGGGCGTGTAACGGGTCTGTGCAATAGATGTCATTCGTATGCAATTATGGCAAAGGATGTTATCATCAAGGATATAAGGAAAAAAAAAAGTCATTTAACGTTAGCATAAAGAGGTAAAACCGCCAAAAGTGAAACAATATGAAACAAAGGGGAAAAAAATAGCAAGAGAATTAAAACACTCGGAATAATCATTGATCAATAAACTAAAATAAACCCTTTATAGCACAATAGAGCATCGTAAAATAAATTGCTAAAGGAAGCAAATGTATATAAGAGGAAAGAAACACGCTTTGCCCGAGTGTAGAAGGCTCATGGGGCGAATGAAAAGACATCGAATTAAGCTGGTACGAAGTAAAAAAAGTAAAAGACCCGACGAGGAATGATTATATACACAGACGCAATAAATAAATAAAGACACACAGGTTTATGATAAAAAGTTTTTATTCGCATTTTATGGGCCATCATTATGACTTGTTTTTGTTTCCATCTTTTCAAAATTTACTAAAAAATTACTAAATATAACTAGAAAGCAAAATTCCAAGAAAATTTCAGATTTTCAAAGCGGTCAGATTGTTAATCATTTTGAGGGTGAACTGTCGAAAATACAAATTGTTAGGAATCTAGGAATCCTCCTTTCTTCCGTTAACAAAATTATACAGTAGTAACATCACCAGATTTACGGCCTGGTTGTCTTTGGCCTTCTTGTAGATGTCTTCGTTCTGTTTTAAAATTCTTTGAGGACAGGCGTCGGTTAAAATTCTATAAAGTGACAGAAAGATTCTAAATCAGCTCAAGAATAGCAGTAAATTAGCTAAACTTTCTTGCACATTATGGAATTGCAGCCAGGGGTAAGCCTCTTTTAATTATTTTCAATATTAGAACGAGGGATAACAGGGCTGAAGAAAAGAGCAAATATTGGATTTTATACACCAAACAAGGTCGGAAATAGCACAAACGGTAATCTCAGAACTCAGTAAATCTATGCCTTGCCGAATTGTAGCTCTAAAACAGTTAAATGGGAGCCCACAAAGTATTAATGATGTACTTTCATTGCTCTAAATGCATTTCACTCTTTAAATTTACAAAAAAGCTTCTCATTTTAGTATGTGCATTTCTCTGTAAATGGAAGGAACGTCGCTGCTATTTTATAAAGAGGGAAAACTTTTAGTCATGAAGATAACAATTTTTAGCTGATCGACTTAAACCTTTGATTTACAGGCTATTAAATGAAGGCGAGAGGAGGGAGGGCTCCTTATGGGTGAAAGTTTTACCTGTCTCACCCGTATCAATATATTAGAATACCATCTTTCCTACTAGGTGCTATGCATGCTATTTTAAGTGGCTACTATGCTGGCAACATGGTCAAGAGTTATCTTAAAAAAGTTTCTCTCCAGATCTTGAAGAGGTTTGTCCTCGTTGGAGAAAAGTTGCATAAAAAATAGATTATTTCTACAAAGAGGATATAAATTGATTTGGTAAAAAATATTTCCCACAAATTTTAAAACTTTTTCCCCTGGACGAGCTTTTAAATAACCCATGTATAAAAATTAGATAAATTATTTAGACTTGGGTTGATCAAACGCCCGCAAGAGAGGGAAGTAAAAAACTTCAGAAAGTGGTTCATATACTTGTCAAAGATATGAGTGAGGCAATTTTGAACAGAAAGCGTTTGAAAAAATGCGGAATCTGTGAGCATAAATTTGAGCTGCAAAGACAGGTTATATGTTTTATTAATCTGTTTTAATGGAAATATTAAAAATATAAGCTGTAAAGCTTAAATGATTTGTACCAAAACCAAAGAATACATGTTTGCGATACGCAAAGGTCTGTAAGTTACTTGCGAATTTAGGAAGACTAAAATAAATACAGGAAGGAACATATACTGTAATAAAGGAGTTTATTTTGCTTTCAGTGGCTATGTTAATATTTTTGATAGCCTTATATAAGATGGATAACTTATATAAATATTATCACATTTATTGTTTATTTTGAATTGTTGCCCAATGTGCGCTCGTAAAGTTTTTCATTCTCCTGGGCTTAGTTTTGCCTTATTTTTTACAGTTGCATCCTATTCAGGGCTTCTCAACCGGAGGTACATAGAAGCCTAAATGGTAACAATAAAAAAATAGTAAAAAAATATTTTTATTCTCAAGAAATGATTCTGGAAGCCTTGGATTGGGGTAATCGAATAGAAGTCATCGTGAGAGAAGATGTCTTTTCAATTACGTTTTATTAATTATAGGCTTTTTTTGCTACATTTTCCGTACCATCACTTTTACATATTTGTATTGAATGTGTGATTAAATAATTTCTTAACGAAAATTAAATACATAAATAGTACTGAAGAACAGTTGCAACAAAATATTGTGTTTTATCTATGGCGATTTATCCCCCAGATAATTATAGCCAAATTTAGAGCAATGAATATTTGCAATACTAATAAAATTTTATATATATTTCAGATATTATAGAGTAGCTAATTTGGTTTTTATTGGAACCATTTTTTGAACCCTCTATATGAGTAGGAAACGTAAATATGCAGGCTCATACTTTCAGTTAGTCTTCACATCCATACTAAGCAACGGCATTGAAGTTCCGCAGTGTGTTCTTTGTCACAAGACATTAAGCATCGAATCTATAAAGCCAAGCCTCCTGCATAAACATTTTTTTCAAGCATAAAGAAGCAAAGCTTAGAGAAAACGACTTGACGAGATTAGTGGCATTTATCAGCGAACTAACGGGATCCTGAAAGTATCTTATGAAGCTTCTCTTATGATTGCCAAACAGAAAAAGGCGCATCCTATTGGAAAAAAATTAATACTTCCAGCAGCAAAGGAAATGGTAGACATATTATTGGTAAAGAAGCGGCAAAAAAATTAAATTCTGTATCTTTATCAGATGATACAATTAAAAGACGAATTGTAGACATTTCAAAAGACATTTTGCCACAAATAATTAGGGGAATTAAAAGCTTTAAAAGTGGATTTTCAATTCAACTAGGTGAGAAAAATGATGTTACCAACCATGCGCAATTACTTGCATCCGCTCGTTATGTAGATGAGGATGATATTAAAGAACTTTTTATGAATGTAACATTTGAAGCAAAAACCAAAGATAAAGGTATTTTTGAGACACTTTACTCATTTTTTTAAAAAAAACATGAATTGTCATGAAAAGATTTGAAAGGCTGCACAAAGAATGGGGCACCAGCGATATTGAGGAGAGATTCTGGCTTTAGAGGACATGTTTTGGAAGTAGATCCACACGTGAAATTTATATATTGCATCATACATTGGTTTGCATTGGTTTGCAAGGATTTGTCCGATGTCTTATCACAGATAATAAAAATTGTTAATTATGTCAAAGGGAGTGCTCTTAACAGTCGAGTTTTTAAATTGATGTGTGAAGATTACGAGGCGAAACATAATGTACTTCTTTTCCACACTCATGTACGTTGGCTTTCTGGAGGAAATGTTACAAAACAGGTGTATAAGTTGCGAATTGAACTGTGGCATTTTTTTCAAAATTTCTAGTAGTAACCGTTACAAGGATTTTTTAATGTCATTAAAAAATAATCACTTCCTCTTAAAATTATCATATCTGGTTGACATTTTTGATGCGTGAAATAGGCTTAATCAAAGTTTGCAAGGGCCAGATGCATCAGTATGTGACTTTGTATAAAAGATTAAGGCTTTTTTAGCCAATATTAGTGGTTGGAAAAAGAATATTGAATCTAATACTTTGGTTATGTTTAAAATTGTGACTGAATTTATCAACGAAAATGAATCTGTGGAGACTAATGAATTAATTGGACTAACCTTTGATCACATTGGAGCGTTAAAAAATGAAATAAAATATTACTTGCCTTCACTCGGCGGAGTGGATCTTGTTTATCTCCGAAATCCTTTTACAGCAGATCCCTATGCCTGGCAACCAGGAACAGGCAAGCAAAAGGAGTTAATAGAACTAAAACCTGATGCAATGGCTCATGACATTTATAAGGAATTTAATTTAAAATTATTCTGGCTAAGGATGAAAAACTTATATCCTTTGCTTGCTTAACCTGCAATTCAAGTGCTGCTGCTATTTCTATCGACGTAGCGAAGTGAATCAACCTTTTCAATACTGTTCGGAATAAAAACAAAGCATTGGTCATGTTTTAAAACTACTGAACTTAATGTTCGTTGTGCAGTTACTAAATTATCACCCAATATTAATGAACTCAAAAAGGTAGGCGCAATAATCTCATTTATTTTTAAAGTGACGCAATACATAAATACACAATACGCATACTACCTTTTTTGTAAATATTCATTTATTTGTTTTGTTTGTTCTCCCAATGTTGGGTACTTAGTACTAGTTACTTGCTTCATATTATCTTTTTCCAGTGATAGAGAATGTTAGTATTATAATGAACTACTCTTTGCTTGTTATTACTTCTAAGTTTCATAATATTAATTTCAATTCATTTGTTTCATGTTATTTTTTCTAGTCAAGAACTTATAATTTCTTAGTTTCCTAATAATACTTACAAGTCGTTTGCTTCATATTACTTTTCTAGTCAAGAATATTAGCATTAACCACTGTTTGCTTGTTTTTATCATTAATATTTATTTGTTTCCTATTATTAGTTATAAGTCATTTAGGAGAACATTATTTAACAATACATACAATTAAATTGTGCATATTTTCATTATTTTACAATCCTCAGCTTTTGAGAGTACACAGGGAAATGCCGAAACACTAAAGGGGTACTTGAAAATTAGAAGGTTGATAAGCCCTGCTCTTATTGCTCAATAATATTGTAGAGTAGCAACGAAAAACAAAGAAAGATGAGACATCCTTGCGGATAAATTTTATATATAGATTCCGAAAAATCATATTTGTTTTGCTATGTAACCCACAGGGTTATGAAATCGAGTTGATTTCGCAATCACAGTCTCCAACTACATTCTATGTAAATATTTTATTTTAATTTAATTTATGTTGTTTAATAATATTTCTAATTTAACTCAAATACTATATAGTATATTTCAGTTTGCAGGTGTTGTTTATTGTATTTCAGCTACATTGCTGTTCGTTAATACTAAAGTAAAACAAAAGGCAACTGACTTGTCAAGTGAAGAGCTAAAAATGTTGCATTTGGGTGCCAAACTTGGTGATCAAGACAAGCGTTGGACTCCACATGCATGCAGTGTAATGCAAAAGTTCGCTTTAAGCATGCGTCCAAGGTACTGGTCGTAGTTTCACATTTGTAATGCCGATGGTCTAAAGGGAACCATTGGGCTATTCAACAGACTGCTACTATGGCTTAACAGTATGCAGGTAAAATGACTTCTTTATTTCATATTCCCTATTAATTGCAAGTCTCACACAAGACATTTTATAAAAATAATCACCATAATCTAATTTAAATCTATATATGTTCGAATAAACATATTTATTTTTTGCTTCTCTAGGTCGGAAAGGTAATAAGGCTATTGTTGACCTCTGGCTCTAATCGTCACCCTGTTTAATATTCCAGTAATATATTTAAAGGCACAAAGAAATGGAAATTCGTAACACAACCTTTAAAAACGCTAAGGAGCATATTACGTGAACCAAAGAAAGCTTAAGAAGGAAAATGGGATATTTAGAAAATGGAAAGATGGGTCAAACTATTTCACGTGTCATGTGATTTTCAATTAATTTCAGTAATATATATACTTATTAATGTATGTCGTGGTTTAAGGCCGGGTAAGTATGTACATTTGATACGTACATGAGTAAATCAGTTCCACTTTTCTCTAAGAGTGCTGTAATTTAATTCTTTGACCAGGGACGCTTCGTATAAAGATATATCTATTGCCATTTGCTGCGTTTGAGGATCTAATTAAACAACTCCGCCAAAATATACTTTTAATCGCATAAAAGAACGAAATATTAAATCTTTAAATACACTAATTCTATAGCAAGAGGGTCTAATAAAAATTAACACTACAAATGAGCAATACGTGGGGCGCTAAATAAGTTTTGCAAATCGGTCGGGGAAAACAAAGGAAGGGGAATAGCTGTTTGTGGGGGTGTTAGGACAAGTTATAACAAGTCAGGACCTAAAGCCGCACGCTCCTGCTTCGTTTATTTAAGAAGCAGTAGCTGATCGCAGATCATCAGTCACAAATATTTTAACAATGGAGAAGATTAAAGCACCGTGCAGTGATCAAATTTTTGACCAAGGAAGGCAAGAATGCAAAAGAGATCCATGAACACAAGGTTGCAGTGTACATCGACAACGCCCCTTCCTATGCAGCCATTGCTTGCTGGAATAGTGAGTTCCGCCATGGTCGTGAGTCCCTTAAACATAACCCCCGCCCAGGACGCCCGTCAGACGTGACCAATGAGGACAATGTGGCCCGTGTGAAGAGGAGAATCCTCGAAAATCGACGGGTGAAGGTCGAAGAAATCGACCGAGAACTTGGAATATCACATGGAAGTGTTATGAACATTATCCACGACAATTTGGCCATGACCGAGGTCTCTGCCCGTTGGGTCTCTAGAAACCTCATGCCCCATGATCGACTTCAACATCGTCAAAGTCCACAAGGCCAGAGTTGCACAAGCTGCCCTGCGCGAGCTGCGCGAGTGCGGATTAGAGGAGCTCAACAATCCCCTTACAGTCCAAATGTGGCCCCTAGCGACTACTTTTTATTCCGCCAGCTCAAGGTTGCACTGCGTGGACGCCGGTTTGGGGACGATGGAGATGTCCAGCTCTCCGTCCAGGAGTGGATTGAACAGCAGTCGGGAGATTTCTGGTTGTCGGGAATTCGAAGCCTCAGGGACAGGTGGCGCGAGTTCATTGAAGTCGAAGGTAGTTATAATAAAATATTAAAACACTTTTCCTCATATCTCGTTTCCTTATATCCGAATTTCAGAACATATTGACCGCCCCTCGTACGAGATCGTTGACTCAAAAATCACTTCTAATACACGAGATTTAAGCTTAATTAATACTTGCTCTTAGTCACTTAAAAGTGAAATAGTCTGGTTACGACTACCAGATTGAACGAGTTTTGCTACGAATACACTTTTGCACAAAATTGGAAATAACAAAAATGAAAAATCTTGTATTCGTTTTACTTTTAACTCAGAGTGTGTCGACAGTTGGGTGACCTTGAAAGTGAGCCTCCTCGCTAAGGTGTGGGGAGCATGGTGGGGTGATTCAGGCAAACAGCTGATGCTTCTTCCGGGGTCATGGAGGCGATGGATGATGCTTCTCTCAACTTGAAGATGTAAGTGAGGTGATTTTAGGTTGAATGGAAGTTATCTCGAGCCCTGTGTTCCCAATTCTGGGTTCTCAACGATCAGACTTAACCAAGAGGTGAATCTCTTCTTGAATGGGAATTCAATTTGGTCTTCTTCAATGGTGAGTGGTATCTCTGTTTTTTTTCAGCATACTGAGATAAGTGATTTTCTCTAGACGAGAATGGTAGGAGAGTTGGTCTCGCTACCACTGGTCTGCTCTTCTAAGTGACTCGTTTTCTTCTCTCGATCGCTACGCAGATTCTCCCTCCAAATATCTTAAGATCGATATATATATATATATATATATATATATATATATATATATATATATATATATATATATATATACGTCGATTATTCCCTGGGGGGGGATGAGACGATGGAGTTTAGGAGGAGCGAAACCTCACTAGCCCACAGAAAGTCCCTTCTCCGAGGGCATAAATTTTCACCGCTGTGAAACTTCGCCCCTTCAGGTTTAAGCACTAGGAAGGTGAGGTTTCATTCATTTGGCGAAAATAGACTTAAACAATCAAAGCAGACAATGAGCCTGTTCCTAGATTTTCTGCCGACGAAGGCCTAGGCAGCATGATTTTCATTCTAAAGGCTCTCATACCCTCCTATGTTTATATTAACGGACTACACCACCAGTCTCGTAAATTACGAAATCTGCTGAACGAAATCCGTTTTTGCGAGCGACTTCGAAGGGTCTTTGGGCAGCGGGAAAAGGGCAGGGATGTAAAGTCTTGGCCCAATACGGAGCGTAACGGTTGACGCTGTATAAAGAAACTAGCGTTTGCTTCTACTCGTTATATTTATTCCTCCACGAGGCTCTATTTGGAATACCAGGCGATACCACTGACAACTCACAAATAATGCGAATATTAATAGTGACTATTTTTAACATCTTTTTTCATACATATGATTAAAAATCGGATTTGGGGTGTAAATAATTAGCCCCAAATCTTTTCTACCCCTTTTTAATTAACTTTAAAACCAAAACCAACTAGGGCGTCAACCATGCGGAGTTTGTAAGGAGGGATGTGCAAAGAGGTGAATCTATATAAAGGAATTGGAAATGCGTGGAAGATATATATATATATATATATATATATATATATATATATATATATATATATATATATATATATATACACAAATGGAAAAGTCAAACATCCATTCTTTTAGCGGCCGAAAGCTATCGGCCGGTGTGGTTGGCGCGCAAACTAGCACACATCCACCCCTAAGCTTAAACGCTTGATATCAGTATGTGTAGAGAAGTGATACACAGAAACAAGAGGGAAGAGATCCTAGTGGAGGTGACCCCGAGAAAAATCAAAGAGAAAAATTATTGCCCGGCAAGGACTCGAACCTCAGACCTCTGGTTATCTAGACCATTGCTTTACCGACTGAGCTAAGGGAACACGTAAGCCATGGCGACACATTTCATCTATTTAACTTTTACGTTCGCACCTCCAAAGTCCACCACCCAATGAAACTGTGGAGGGGCCTCCATTTATTTAGGTTTCAGTTATAGCTGGAAGTTTATCCCTGGTCACTTGGCACCCTCTTACAGCCTAGTTTATCAAATTTAACAAATTCTAAGTCTTTTTAAGTTTCTGTCATTAAAATGGAGAAGATAATTTGGGTGTAAATACAAATATTATATTTTTAGTTGCGTGAAAATAACTCTATAAATTACTATGTCGGTCCGTAGGGTCTGTCGGTCGGATGGTAACCATTTTACTTTTCAATGAGTTTTTTGTCAATAACATCGTAACTATTCGGCTGATTCCAACGAAATTTAAAACCCTTATGTTGCTTTACATTACCGTTTGAATGATATAACTGTCAAGGTCCTCCTAAGGTTAGTGTGAGATTTATTAAAATAAAACTATGGGTTGGATTGTCTCACTTGTTGAAAGTTTTGAAGGTCGTGAGGTCATAAGGTCATTAGAATAATTGAGAGCACACGACTTAAGTCTGTTGACCTTGTTTCATTCTATGGCGGCAAAGAACTAACCGTGTCTTTCCCTACAGCGGGTCGCTGCTCTTCTTATCCCTCCTAATGGAATATGCATTTGTGGACCTATGATGACAAGTTCCAGAAACTTTCACCTGTATAATTCTAGCACTGCAACTAGTCACCACTTTTGGCTCTTCTAGCTAGATACATTTCACACAAATTCCACCTCCAACTAACTATACCAATTTCTTTACATAACTCTTCTGCTAAACGTTGTGGCGAGATATTCCCAATGATCGCCGTTGCTTTTAAATGAAATAGAGGAGATAAATGAAGCATAAGAAACATTTTTATAATATCGTGACCTGATTTAGGACCAGTGTGTGAGTGGAAATGCTCACGAACAATCACACACAATTCCAGAAGACTTCCTTTCATGCTGGAATTTCTGTGAAAAAGAAAGCGGTTGTAGTATGAATGTGCGTGTGTTCGTCTCATTTATTCGAAAAATGTGTAAAAGAAGGTGGAAGTTAAAAATGTTTTATGGTCTGAGAGCAATTTTTCTGCCCACTGAATGAACTTTTCCTCTCAGATTGCCGAGCAATTCTTTTCTTTCGTACAAATAGTCTTTGGATAAAAGATGTCCTTCTATGGAAGATACTTCAAATCATTTATACTCGTCTGATGATTGTTGAGTTAACGTAAATTTTATTTATTCTTTTCCCATAAAATGTTTTAGTCCGGCAAAAGGATGTAAGCAAATGATTATCCCAATTTATAAAGACTCGTATCTCAGCCCCTTAATTACTTAGAAGGTTGGAAAGAGCCCTTCAAATGAGAATTTATTTTCTTTAAAAGTAATTAAATCAATATTTTACGTATAAACAATATTAAAAAAGTTACGGCTATCTAAATTTTTAAGTGGGGGGGGGGAGCCCAAAGTAGATGGACATGAAAAAATATTTTATTTTTACAAAAAAACAAACTATCCCTTTTGTTTCTTAAAATGCATAATTTTTTTTATATTTTACTTTGTCTGTTCAATATACAAGGTTAAATATACTGAGCTTTTGGGCAAATTTTTAGCATCTATAATACAACAGTATGGACTACAGATAGTCTATGTTGTACTATGTTGTAGAATCACTTTATGTTAGAAAGGAATTTTGCTGCTTCTCTTGGGTCAAATGAATATGTGATTGCGACTCCTGCGTTCAATTTGGGGGCACTCAACACACTCAAAATATCTTCATCAATACCCAACATATATCCTCAGTGGACAAAAAAAAAAGAGGATTTGTTTTGCGCAACCTGGTGCGTGAAGTTAACTTTACAGTCTTGATGTTCATCTGAGATTTCTTAAATAAATCCTATGTAAGGAATATTTTCATAGGTTAAAGGAAGATATTGGCCAGGATTATAGTGATTGTAGACCATGGAAGGAATTTTTATATCAGCTGAACAGTATATTCTGTTGAGACTAATTTAAATGTTTTGAGGACAGTCATTAAACTGCTGGGAATAATCTTATGGAATCCTTATGTACCTGTTAAGGTTTGAGCAGTCTCAAATCTTGATTGTAATTGCTCTTCAATTGTTGATATGTCATCAGATGGAATGTAAAAGGATTGAACTTCAGTAAAATGATTTACGGAAAATTTGAAAAATTCTAATGGTGTTATAATTGGAAATTTATAGATCCTCTTAAGACTCTCCTTAGTTGCAGTCCTTTTAACCACACCTCCACTGCCATTAGAGGCAAACTTGCCATGAAATGGTACCGAAAAAATTACCTTTATAATTCATTCGAAAGTCTAAAAAATGATAGCGCAGATTTATGAAGTTGTACTGAGTAACACAACCATCTGAGGAATAGTGAACTTCGGTGCATTTTGGAAGAATATCATTTATGGCAGCAAAAGTCTTTTTAATGCATAAACTGCGACTATTGAATGGGTCAACGATTCACTAATAAAAGAAAAGCTTTTATGGTTAAGGCAATGTCTGTGTTCTCATTTTCATAATAAACTACGAAAAGGTGTACAGTTGTTAGAGTAGATAAGTAATGTTTTATAGTGAAAAGTGTTTATTAAAGAAATCTTAGATGAATTGTAAAATTAACTTCATTCATCAGACCTGGTGCATGAAGTTGCGCAAAACAAATTCTCTTTATTGTCCACTGATGATACATGTTTGGTATTAATATTGACCCCCCCCCCAATTTTCTTTTTATTTCCACGTACTTTGCGGGTACCCCCTTTTAAAAATTTAGATGCCTTTAACCTTTGAACATTTTTCTCCATAAAATCTCGACTTAATCAATTTTAAAGAGCTAAAAATTCTCTTGTGAATATTTTTTTTCAAACCTTCTGATAAATTAGGGGTTATGATAAGAGTCTTTATAATTTGGGGGCTACCAATCTCCCCAAATTGGGATTTCCATAACTAAATTTCTAATTAAGATATTGAAAAACGGATTTCAGAGTCGGTGGTTTCAGCCAAATATCGACCAATACACCAATTTTCATCCAAATCGGAGAGGGTGTGGTTCCACCGCTCTCCTGATTCGTCAGAGAATCGGCCAGAAATCGATTTTTTAAGGAAACCTGTGATAAAAATGGATCTATGGGATAACAGGAAGAACTCTAGGGAAGGCTTGACAAGAATGAAAATCGAAGTCATATGCTAAAGCCATTACTGCACCTCTAAACGTTATGATTAAAGTTTAGTGCATTCGTAAGGAATCATATATTTTTTTTTTTTGGGGGGGGGAGAGAGCCAAGCAAACGACAAGATCACAATAGTGTAAATTGACAGCTTGCTAAGATGCATTGGTCATCAAACAGATTACATTTCTTAACAATACCACGCCCTACACCTCACAGCTGGCAAAATTGGGATAAGATATTTGGCAGAGTCAACTAATGAGTATATTCACCTGAGCTTTCCTTTATTGATTACAGGTTTTTTCAAACTTTAATTTCCATAATCGTAATGGCTCAATAATAGGGATGACATAAGTCATGTTATACTGACTTTGTGACCAAATGAGGTGAAAACTTTGGAGTTATCAGATATTGATGCAAATGGATCATAATTTGATTAAATATTTTGCACCAACTTCAACTTACTATTCAAAGTGCGAAATTTCATGGGATACAGCCGAATATTTTAGAAATTTTTCTCACATTATGTTTGACAACTTTCTTTATAATAAAAGATTAGTTAAGTATTTAAAACTGTATGCGTTAATTTATTTAACATTATTACCCTAGAATGTTATCGTAAGGTACACCCCTCCCGTTAACACGGGTTTTCGTAAGGAATACCTCTTTCGAGAACTTGGGGTTTTGTAATTAAATTTCTCTCAAAAATACTGGTTTCCCTAAGGAACAGTGTCGATAACAGATTATCGAAAAGTTTTCGGACACATTTGAACGTTTTAGGAAATTACATAAATGAAGGGTCGTAAATTTTTATTCGCGTACGAATACGAATGTCGGTTGGTCCCCGTTAGGCTTTTTTGTGTAATAACATCATAACTATTCGGCCAATTTTAACGAAATCTGAAAAATTATGTTGTTTTACATTTTCTTTCGAATGCTATAATTTCCATGGTCCTCCCAAAGTTAGCCCAGGAATTATGTTGTTTTAGCTATGACATTATAACTATTCGGCCGATTCTAGCAAATTTTGAAACCCTTATGTTGTTTAACATTCTCTTTCGAATGATATAATTGCAAAAGTCTTCTCAAGTTAGCGCGGGAACAATTTAGTTTTAGCAAAAACATCATAACCATTCGGCGGATACTCTGCTAGGCAAGTTCTAGAATAGGCTATACTATGCTAACCTATACCATGCAAGCTATGCTAAGATATAATGTACAAAAGGAAGATATACTATGTTAATTTTGGGTATAAAATGCTATGCTAGGATGGCATATAGTATGTTAGGCTAGACAATACTCAACTATGCTTAACTAGGGTATAAAAGAATAGTATAGGCTATACTTGTTTAGGATAGTTAATGCTAAGCTAGGTTATATTATGCTAGGCTATGCTGAGCTATACTAGGCAAGGTTACACTCTGCTAGGTGAGGCTAAGCTATACTAGGCGAGATAGGGCTATAATATGCTATCTTAAGATAGGATAAATTATAATAGGCTAGGGAAGACTATGTTCTGCTAGGCTATGCTAAGTGTCGTAGAATTGCTCATAGTCTGGTCCAATAATTATTCTAGTCCTTTATCTGGGCACACCGATTTTGTCTAAGCCGATGGTATTGACCCTATAACTCAATCTACGATCATATATATATATATATATATATATATATATATATAGGTAGGCTTTAATTCCTACTGAACGTGCAAAGCTGGTTAGAGGCGGGTTGTGCCGTAGCCAGGATTCTCACTATAAAAGTCCCACTTGTTACTGGGGGGGGAGGATTGTGATTGTTTAATTCTAAGAGTGCATAATACATTTTGAAAGAATTAGCCGAAGGAATGCTTAATTAAAGTCTTGCCAAGGGTACATCAAAAGGGAGAAACCACAAATAAACACACGTACACAAAATAAACTTTACTTTACACCAATTTAATAATTAGCAATAGTTAAACGGTCAAAATTAAGGATTAAATATTAAACACTGACGTTAGGCGTCTAGATTTATAATGACTCAATAGGAGTATCAATCACTGTTAATTAAGTAGGTAATTTAAGAATAGAGGGACACTGGGTTTACAGATTACCATTAATTGTGATGGATTGGAGAGACGACTACTCAGGTCCAGACGGGGTGGTTCGAATGGCGTTAACACGAGTTCTCGGGGAGAGGGGGGATAAGACGACGGGTTCGGGGCTGCTGGCTGCAGTTCCGGTTAGTTCTCTCCTAACTGGATGTGACACTAACAAATAGTAACTTCCAGTAACTATTTGGATGTTCCTTTTCTTTCTCAAGTTACGTTTAGCAACAGAGCGTATTCTTCTAGTCACAGACTCTGCGGGGCGGGATTTACTTCCAGGAACACTTTGAGACAGCGACCAAGTTGTCTCGGCGGCGCGTTGACAGTCGATACGTTACGGCAACGACTCTCGTTCAACGTGAGGATTACGCGAGTAGGTTTGAAACAGTGCTGTAGAGGGAAGAACGGCGTTATTATTTATACCGAGGATTGTTTGGAAATCGAGAGGGAGATTTCATTAACGACAATTCGCTTATCGTAGCGCCTTCTAGGCAATTTACATGCTATCATAAAGAAGGCCAATAGAATTTAGGCTTCTCTGTGAGATAGGATTTCTTTCGTCAGACTTCCTGTCGCCAGTTGGGGGAAGGGTAAGGAGAGAGAGAGAGAGAGAGGAGAGACGAAGATCAACTCAAACGACAAATTTCTTTCGTTCCCACGATTGTCTGGCGGCATGCGAGTATGTACGTTCCATACCCTCACACGCCTACCTATTTCGAGGAACATTATTCTGCCATGAAATAAGGAATAATGTGAAAATTAACTTCACCGGGGAAATTTGTAATTATCTTCCTCGACTCGAACAATTGAGTCGGTAATTTTATCCTAACTGTTAAGAATTTACCATAGTATCTAATGGCTACAAAATACTACTGCTACGTCAGTTACTCTAATTTACATATACAAAACAAAACAAAACACATACGGAGTACAGGCAAAAAATAATTATTAATACAAAGAGATACACACAAAAAATAAATAATTGACTATTAATCGCTATCTGAAATTGGGTTTCTCGAAAGGCTATCTGCAGTACATTGTCAGACCCTTTTAGATACCTGATTTCATAACGGTACTCCGCTAGCAATAATGACCAGCGCATTAGCCTGCCGTTTCGGTTTTTACAAGTTTTTAAGTAGGCTAACGGTCTATGATCAGTCTCTATGAGGAATGGACGACCTACCAGATACATTCCAAATTTTGTAATCCCCAAAACAATCGCTAGAGCTTAGAGTTCTACCGTAGCGTATGCTCTTTCGCGAGCCGTCAGTCGGTGACTCGCATAGCTTATAGGAGCAGGTTCTTGGTCCTCGTCATATTGGAGTAATACGCAGCCAATACCCAGTTTGGAGGCATCTGTCCATAGGCCAAATTTCTTTTGAGGGTTCGGCAGTTTTAAGATTAGGGCGGAGACTAGCTTCTCTTTGAGCTCTTCAAAGTGCCCTTCGGCGTCGAGGTTCCGCTGGAGGGGACCCGTGAGTTTTCTTTTTAGCAGATCGTTTAGGAAAGCTGCTACAGAAGCAAATTGGGGTACAAAGCGGCGGTAAAACGAAGCGGCACCGAGGAACGACCGTAATTGCTTCTTGGTGCGCGGTAGGGGCATATTTACAATAGCCTTTACTTTCTCTTTCTGTGGGGCCAGATGACTTTCGCCTATTTTAAATCCAAGGTATTCTATGGATTTATAAGAAAAATGGCATTTTGAGGGTTTAATCGTTAAGCCATTAAGCTTTAATCGTTATAAAAGCGGGCGGAGGGACAAGATATGATCGTTTCATGAACGTGTAGCCACATACACGTTATCAAAATAAAAAGAAACGTTTTTTAAACTGTCTATTACACGGCGCATTATGCGGTTGTAGCTACTGCAGGCAGTGGCTAGGCCAAAAGGAAGACGAGTGAATTCCATTAAACCTTTGTCTGTAGGAAAGGCTGTTAGTTTCCTTGCTGATGCCTTTAAGGGGATCTGATAATAGGCCTTACATAGGTCTATCTCAGTGATGTAGGCGGCTCCTTCAAAGAGATGTAAATTTTGGTTAATTAGGGGGAGAGGCTCGGCGTAGAACACGGTTACAGTGTTTTACTTCCAAAAATCGACGTACATCCTAAAGGACTGGTCTGGCTTGCGGACCATGACTATTGGGGAACAGTAGTCGGACGTAGATGGCTCGATAATCCTTAATTGCAAAAGATTGTTGACTTCCTCATTGAATGCGTCTCTTAGGTGCACCATGACGGGATAGGGCTTACATCGCACCGGTTCGAGCGTAGTGAGGGTGATATCATGTTAGAACAGAGTCGAGCATCCTGGTGACTCGGAAATGACGTCACTAAATTCTTCCGAAAGCGCCATCATTTGGTTCCTTTGGGCAGGGGTGAGGTCGGAGTTTACATCCAACTCGGGGAAAGGTTCTTTTATGGGAGGCAGCTTGGACAGGAGGACGGAGAGGGGGCAATCTTCGCTTGACTCTACTCAAATCGAATTAACAATATTTAGGGGGTTGTTTGGGGGGACGGCGTCAATTACCCTTTCTTCGTAGAAGGCGACTATATTTTTTATACAGGCCCGTCGTTGATACTTTTTTAGCATGTTTATGTGATATAACTTATCACCTGCGGGTGTCTGTATTACGTAATCGACCGATCCGTGGGTTTTCTGAACGGGGTAGGGGCCTTCCCATTGAGAGAGAAGTTTATGGGAGTCCGTGGGGAGTAAGAGCAGAACTTCATCTCCGAGCTTCAGTTTTCTGTGTTTGGCCTTTAGACCAAAGCATGTCCGATACTTTTCCATATTAATTTCGGAATTTCTGACTTCTATGTCGGAACACCTTTTTAATCTTTCCCGCTAGTTTGAGGACAAAGGA
The DNA here is from genome assembly GCA_963969495.1 of Ceratothoa steindachneri. NCBI lineage: Eukaryota > Metazoa > Arthropoda > Malacostraca > Isopoda > Cymothoidae > Ceratothoa > Ceratothoa steindachneri. The sequence goes on from OZ018319.1 coordinate 91,028,609, forward strand.
ATAAGTGTTCCTTAATTCTGGACACATACGGGAATTTGTCCATAACTCTTCAAAATATTGAGGGGCCCCCGCACGTTTCTCCCGTACAGGAGCTCGAACGGGGAAAATCCGATGGTCCTATGGGGAATTTCGCGGCATGCCAATAACGCAATTTGCAAATATCGGTGCCATTCTTGGGGTTGTTCCATGCAAAGCTTCTTGAGGACGCTTTTCAAGGTCGCACTGAACTTTTCGCACATGCCGTTCGTGCTCGGATGGAAGGACGTGGTAAAAATAGGTTTGATTTGGAGCAGGGTGTTCAAGTGTTCCATGAGCTCAGAGGTAAACTGGCGGCCTCTATCTGACAAGATTTCTTTGAGCAATCCTACTCTAGAAAAAATGGAAATAAGGGCTTCAGAGCAAGAGATACTATCCATCCTTTTTAGAGCGACAGCGTCTGGGAATCGGGTAGCGCAGTCTATCAATGTTAGTACATGCGTATGAACTTCGGCGGAAGGGGGGTGAATTGGTCCGATGAGGTCGATGGCGACTCTCGAGAAGGGCTCCAAAATGACTGGGGTTCTTTGCAGGGGAGCTGGGGCTTTTCGACCTTTTTGTAGTGGTTTTCTGGCACAAATCGCACGTTTTGCACGAATTCTGCAATATCTTTACCGGGCCAAAAAAAGTATTTAAATACTTGCTGAGAAGTCTTGTTATGACCGAAATGACCGGCCATGGGACTTACATGTGCTACTCGCCGGATTTGGTCTACATGTGTGCGCGGAATACACATGACTTTGGAAGGTGGGTCCGACTCATCTCGCGAGGTGCAAAATAGAAGGGAGTCGTTAATGATGTACCTTATGGGACGGTTCCCTCGAACGATCACCTCTTCGTTCTTTCGGGCTTTTTCCCAAAGGGATTGAAGTAAAGGGCAGTTCTGCTGAGCTCTACGGAATTGTGCATTACTCGTGGGGACCTCTAAAGGAGCCTCTGGGGTAAAAGGCGTGTTAGAAGGGAGGCCTCGCGGCTAGCTTGCGCTCGAGTGACGACAGCTTGAGTCACTTCACTCGGGGAGAGTAGTGCGCTCTGGCCAATGAGTACCGAGCAAAATTTGATGGGGGCTGCCACTACGTCAGCCCAACAGTGAAATATTTACACTGTACATGGCAGCGGATTACCGGGAATCTATTTTCTTGACCCAAGAAGTCGTGTACATTTGCGTACTTCTTATATTGGGGGTCGAGAGGGGGGAGCAATTTGTCTGACACCACAATGCATGTGCACCCTGTGTCTCTGACGAGGGTGGACACTTTACAGCCATTGATCGAGCCAGTTTCGAAATTTAGTCCTCCGGGGGAACTCTTGTTGAACAGGAAGTTTACTTGAAATTCCTGTGGGGATGGAGACGAGGGGGATGACATAAGCACGGCCGGCTGTTCCGGGGGAAGGGTAGCGGTTACTTGGTGGACTTGTTAGCTCTGGGATGCACGTAGGCTGGAATTCTGTACACATTGGGACTTATAATGGCCGGGGGAACCGCAGGAGTAGCATATAACCTGCTTATTCTAGTGCTGGTTTTTGTAGGGGGTATTAAAGACTGGGGGGTTTCTGTCTTCGTGGGCTACAAAAGGCTTATTCTTTGGCCTGAACGGAGCTGTGGTCTTTATCAATGGAGGAGGTTTCCTTTGTTGGGACTTCCATTGACTAAATTTATTTTTCAGGGACGGGGGATTATTCTTCCGGGTATTCTGTGGGTATAGGCGATGATTTGTCGCATGGAGATCAGCTTCCTCGAGACATTCTTGAAAAGTAGACGCTCGGCGGTCTTGCACAAATGCTCGGATCTCCTGGGAGAGAGTAGACAATAGCTGGTCTTTTAACATAAAGTCAATCAGGGCCTCATACTCCGATTCGATTTTGGAGGATTCTAACCAGAACTGGAGGTTTCGCTTCAGGATACATCCAAAATATCGGTAAGTTTGACGGGTTCGATTTTAGCCGATCTAAACTTAGCGCGGTAGAACTGAGGGTTTAAGTTGAAGGCGGATAGCAATTCGGCCTTCAAGGTGCTATAGTCTATTATAGCTTCGTGTGGTAACGAGATGAAAATTTCTCTTAACCGCGGACTGAGCAATGGGAGCAATCTACTCACTCCTTCGGATTCTAAGGCCCATCCGTTTACCTCGAAGATCTTTTCAAAATGTGTTAAGTATGAGCACAAATCTTTTTCGTCTTTATATTGGGAAAGTTTCATAGTGGGGGCCTGGAGTTGATGATCACGGGATCCAACAGAACTGACTTCAACTTGGTCTCTGCTTAATTCCCTTTCATGTTTTCCAATCCTTTCTCTTTTTTTTCAAATTCTAACGCTTCTTTTCTTACTTCGATTTCTAACACTTCTTTTCTTCTCCTTTCTGCCAATTCTTCCTTTCTTACTTCCATTTCACGTGCTCTTTCCTCTCGTTGTTCACTTTGGATGAATTCCTTTAGTTCCTGTCCTGTGAGACCGAGAGCTTGTCCTTGCTTGACGAAAACTTCGAACGATTGTGAAGCCATTGCTGCTCTTGCTGACGCAACTGGTGACTCACGGAAGAACTTACGCACCTGGTAAGAGAATAAGAAGCTGCGATTGTTCCTAACCGATACAATCTAATAACTAATCCCCAAAATAACGAATATTTTGCTAGCTTTGTTTTTGCTATCTGGAAAGGGTTATTAATGATTATTATTTATATTCCTTCGGGGAATAGACTCTAATTATTAAAATTGATAAATTCCTACTGAACGTGCGAAATCTGGTTAGAGGCGTGTTGTGCCGTAGCCAAAATTCTCACTATTGAAGTCCCACTTGTTACTGGGAGGAGGTTTGTGATTGTTGAATTCTAAGAGTGCATAATACAGGTTGAATAAATTAGCCGAAGGGATTCTTACATAAAGTCTTGCAAAGGGTACGTCAAAAGGGAGAAACCACAAATAAACACACGTACACAAAATAAACTTTACTTTACACAAATTTAATAATTAGCAATAGTTAAACGGGAAAAATTAAGGATTAAATATTAAACACTGACGTTAAGCGTCTAGATTTATAATGACTCAATAGGAGTATCAATCACTGTTAATTAAAAGGTAATTTAAATGTAGAAGGACACTGGGTTTACAGATTACCATTAATTGTGATGGATTGGAGAGACGACTACTCAGGTCCAGACGGGGTGGTTCAAATGGCGTTAACACGAGTTCTCGGGGAGAGGGGGGATAAGACGACGGGCTCGGGGCTGCTGGCTGCAGTTCCGGTTAGTTCACTCCTAACTGGATGTGACACTAACAAATAGTAACTTCCAGTAACTATTTGGATGTTCCTTTTCTTTCTCAAGTTACGTTAAGCAACAGAGCGTATTCTTCTAGTCACAGACTCTGCGGGGCGTGATTTACTTCCAGGAATACTTTGAGACAGCGACCAAGTTGTCTCGGCGGCGCGTTGACAGTCGATACGTTACGGCAACGACTCTCGTTCAACGTGAGAGTTACGCGTTACGCAAGTTGGTTTGGGACACTGCTGTAGAGGCGTGAACGGCAATGTTATTTATATCACGGATTGTGGGAAATCGAGAGGGAGATTTCATTCACGACAATTCGCTTATCGCAGTGCCTTCTGGATAATCTCCATGGTATCATAAAGAGGGCAAATAGAATTTAGGCTTCTCTGTGAGGTAGGCCTTCTCTTGTCAGACTTCCTGTCGCCAGTTGGGGGAAGGAGAGGAGACGAAGGTCAATTCAAATGACAAATTTCTTTCGTTTACACGATTGTCTGGCGGAATGCGAGTATGTACGTTCCATACCCTCACACTAAGTACTATATACTAGGTTAGGCTATAATATGATACGTTTAGCTATATGATGTTAGGTGTGGTCATAAATCAGAATAAGTGCGAGCACACGACTTTCTGTTCAGCAGACCTTGTTAATTCACATATCAATATGAATATAACAGTGATATATGAAGGACTAAGTGGCAATAAGTTATATATGCCTCAAAGAATCAACAAGAATTAACTAAATATAAAAGTTGAAAATATGTAACATCAGCAACATAAAACAGATGAGGAGATGAAACTTTTTTTAAATTATAGCCAAACCAAACTGATACAAGAAGTTCAGTAGCGTGTCGATGCTTATAAAGATGCTTGTGCCTTTGTTTTGCTTTCCAGATGTATAGGACATATGGATACAAACCTACTTCAACATATTCATACAGGTATGCGAAAAGTTTTATCTGCGGCTGTACAGTTTGCCTACCTAAATTAGTCATCTCACATACTTCAAAATGTTTCTGAGAAAAGTAAGTTAACTACTATATAATTATTTAAATGGGTTTTATAAGTCCTCGTGTAGGCTTCCATTGTGCCGCTAGGCTTTGGTATGCTGTGTTGTCAAGTAATAGTATTTTTCTTCATACATTGGAAAATGAATTCTAGCGATAAAATAGCCAATTGTTAATGGGAATATTTTTGTGATATTTATGATTAAAAATTGAATTAATATATAAGTAAATCTATGAATATATAATGCTGAATAAGGTAGGAAATACATATTTCGGAAATTTGGCAAGCCTGTTTTGAAATACCTCAATAACGTAAAAAGGTCGCTAAATTTAATCTATTTTGTTGATAAATGTCCTTTATAGTTTTTTTTATAATTGATTATACTCAAAAGCTCCATCTCATCAAATAATAATATACTAAATTGTCACCTACTCAACGAAATTCAGCATAAATTGCGACATGACTAATTGTGGTCGCGATCGTAAATCAACCGTTTCGGTTCAATCCAACGTTTGACTTTAGACGACATTTTTTTTTCTTTTAGAAACCGTTTACGACTATATTACTCACTCTACATTATCACTACAATGCTCGAACTGGTCTTGGGAGAATAGAAAAATAAAAAATGGAAAAGAGTTAGTAACAAAGAATAAGGATAAAAATATTTCTATGGCAAACATTAATTTTGTGGGGAGGGGCTTATGTGGTGGTCACAAACTAAAATGTACATAAGACATTCATTCAAAGTGAAGAAATTCCCCTTTTTAGTATACAGATTTAATAAGCTCAAATTTGCCACTTCTGTAATACACGGCTCTAATGAGTTCAAATTTGCCAGCTTGGTAGTTCACAGTTTTAAGGAGTTCAAATTTAGCCCCTTTGTAGTACACAGCTGTAATGATTTACCGGCATCGCCAAATGTTGGGATTAAAAGACAATTTTTCTTCGTGCTGTATACAGTACCACCCCAAAGGATCAGAGTGACTGTAAAGAAAGTATATAAATGAAAGATGCTCTAAACTATTTTTAAATACTAACTTTAAAATAACCGTAATTAGAATTAAATTGGCACGAACTAGTCAATTATTTACAACTATCGCTAATCTGGTACTTTAGAGCGTGCTATGGTGGAGGGATAAAATATTTTCTCGTCTCGAGGTGACCAACATGATGGAATGTCTAGAACTTGACGCTTTTTGTCCTTGGCATACTATTGGCTCATCTGAGAGTATGTCCATAGTAACCACTAGGTTAAGAGGTCGACTTCAAAGTATTAGGTACTGTAATTAATAATTCTGAGCGATTGTTAACAAGAACCGCGCACGCTAATTTATAAGGGTTTCCGAGCCAAAAATGTTTAGTAGATAGACCTAAAAGATAAGCACTCTCTCAAAGGAGAGAGTGTAATTTAGGCCCTCTAATAGCATTTAAAGATGGCGTAGCAACAAAAAAGAATTTATAGAAACTGTCTGCGTAATTAGCAAAATGCAAACAATTTATTATCATTATATAAAACTAACAAACCAAAATTAACCAAATCTAACCTCTCTAATACATCAAAAAACCCAATTATGTAAATAACTGCAACAAAACTGAACCATAGTTAAAAGGAAATTTGCCATGTTTAAACATTTTTTTTAGTTAATAAATGAGGATGAAATAATGACTTTTCGTGACTTTATAAGGTGTGCTAAACCCTCTCCACCATCAAAATATTTCTCAGAGTACACTATTAAGTTTTTTAACCTGTTTGGGTTGGAAAAACGCTATAAAATATGGTGCGTGGCATTATTAACAATTACCTAATTCTGATTTGCATATCCAGAAGTTTATCGCCAGGAATCTCCTTAACTTTAAATCTCTTTGAAAACTTGTAGATGTTTCTCAAAAATCAGACCTACAAGGAAAATTCCTCAAAATGCCACGACCTCTGATGTTTCTCAAAAATCAGACCTACAAAGAAAATTCCTCAAAATGCCACGACCTCTGATGTTTCTCAAAAATCAGACCTACAAGGAAAATTCCTCAAAAAGCCACAACCTCTGAGGATTAGTAAGCCAAAAATGTAAACCCATTAATGAGAAATTCATCTTGCATACTAGACTAAACTATATATATATTAACTATGTAAGGAAATATATCTTTGGGTGTGTATTAAACTTTTATATAAACCTATCAGATATATTGTAATTGACTTGGATACGAGAAAAAAACAATTGGATAGTGAATTAAAATAGGCCACAAATCTTTGTTCAATCTCCCAATGATAAATTGAAATAGTGTGTATTTATTGGCTTCTAGTCCGATGATATAGACTAAACTTTCTTCTATTTCCCCAAATCTTTTGAACCTCATTGGTTTCTAATTACTTATTGGCGCGAAAACGAAAGTAAGGAATTAATATTTGCAAGGACTACATCCCCTATGTTCTATATTATATTTGCATAACGATCACCTAGTGAATAAATAAAAAAAAAACAATCTCGCTTATAAGCCGATTAAGTGTAAAGAATGCAAACAAATGCTTGAGTATCAAATCTTAGACACAATTTCAAAAGAAATCGCTATCGATAAACTAATGCAATTCAAACTTGTTCTTCTTTAAATGTCATCATCTTTTCATGAAATCCTTTACATACGACATTCGAATACACATAAAGTCTGTTTTTTTATGAATTTATTTTCATTTTCATTTTTATCCCTATTTTATGTTGACCTTTGATATTCTAAGAGATAACATACATTTGCATACAAATTTTCGGAATTTCATGGCTCTTCTGCAATTTGGAATGACTTTTTCAAGTTCGGCATCGAAAAGATTTATGATTACGATGTTCTCTGACGAAAGTTTTGTGTGGCCATTTCGTTTCTCTTTCAATATCATTTCCATTCATTGACCTCCTTCCCCGCCCCCCACTTGGTTTTTTTCCTTTGCAATTCTATGACGTTGGGAGGCAGAGACAATTTTCTATTCTATAAGAATGTTATCCGTTTTATTCGAAATGCTTTAGGAGGAACCGTCCTTCGTATATGAACTTACAAAAGTGACTATGAATATTTTTAAGAATGATTATTATCACCATTATATTATCTTACTTCCAGTCACTTACTACTCTTTTGTAAAATAAATAAAGCTTAATTCTTCATTGTGACTACGTTGCTCTAAAACGTGAATCATTGACTAATTAAACAAGGAAAAAGAATAAAATTCAAAAGGCTGTATTTGTGAGTTTAAAGGACATTTTCACACAAATTTCAAACTTCAAAACCAAAAAAGCTTTTAGAGCAGAGACAAAAACCTTACTATAATTATTCTTACTGAGTTTTCAAGATGTTTGGACGCAGGAAATATATTTATTTTTATTATTACATTTTCAATATGATTTACACTAGTCGCAATGCACATTTCGAAGTGTTGAGCGAAATGGAAATGAACAGAATCAATATTGAAATATCTCCGCCGTCGATTTAGCGCATTCATTTGTGATGCGTTGCATCAGATGATCAATATCTCTTCTTTTCAGTGAGCAAATCTTCTCCTTCATCATGGAGATTCAGATCTGGAAAGAGAAGAGCCCATTCGACAAGGCCACGTCTCTCAATCCAGTTAGGGAAATCCTTATCCACGTGTATCTTTCTATTGTTACGTAGGGGACAGGGGCACAATCCTGGTGGAAACAATTAAGGTGACCTTCAATCAGCCCATTAAGTAAGAGCATAAATTGGTTGCCTGGCATAGTGGGCTATGACTCTTTTAGGACGCAAATGTCGAGTAATAAAGCTCCCAACCCATGTGTTTTGCATAGGCCAAACCATACCATAATCGTCTGCGCTCCCATTCCTCGATGTTTTGTTTTTAAAAAGCATTGACAGATCATTTGAAACCACACCCTCCTTATGCTGAATTTTAACAGCTTAAATCGGGTCATTTATTAAAAGTCAATTATGGACCCTATACAAGAGAACGGCAACACACTGCAGCAATACTAAACTTTGGACAGAGGAAGAAGAGTATCTGAAGACTGTTTTTGTAGCCAAAAACTACCCCTTTGAAATTTGTGCGCAAAGTAAAAAAAAAAATACGAGACCAATGAGGGTTTGCGCAAATATCAAGAGGGTTACACTTTTATACATCAACTGAACCTAGAAGATCGCCTCCGGCCTACTCCAACCCTATGGATTGGAGTCGTCACAACTACAAACACTTTGCCCTGCGAAAAGGACAAGGTGGAGCCTGTTAACTGTTCAGCTATGGTCTCTAAAGTAGAATGTGTTTTTTTCAATGGTAACAACATGGGATAAACTGGTAAACAGTTGAAAAAAAGAATCCATGAAACCAGCAGCCTGCTATGAATTCTGGTGTGCGGACGCATTCAGAACGACTGATGAGTTCCTTTCTGCTGGCCAGCGCTTCGTAGTCTCCGATGCAGCAACCAATTTCACATCTTACAGCCTTTTCAGTGTTAACAAACACTGATGGCTTGGATTAGAAACTTCCATTGGGTATTTTTTATTTTAATATTAATTAGTACGGTCAGAATATTCTATTTAATGTAATTTAAAATATAATCTGACTACTAATTGGTTCCGAAAATCAATAAAAAAAATGTTGAATATTACGAAAGCGGAATGTTTCGTTAAATGAAAGGGATGTCTAAGGAAAACCCTAAAACTGCTCTTTTTTAAATGTAAATGCATAATCAGACATTAGTTTTTGTTTATTACAAAAGATTGTGTATAAATCATCACAATTTTCGCCAAAATACAAAGTTTAAAACGTCAGCAAATAAAACTAACTCCTTAAGAAGAATACACTAAATGAATAGTAAACGATCGCACTAAATCGTAATTGTCGCAATGGTGAAAATTAGTGCAAACATGGCAATTTATTGTTATATAGCCTAATAAAAAAGGCAATGTAGTAGCAAATTAACACACTTACACACTGTTCTAAATTCTATATTCAGGAATTACGATATAAGTAGAAAGATAAGAATAGATTTCACGAGGAATTGATGGTGATATAAGATTGACGAAGCAAAATTTAACCGTAGTAGGGCTTTCGAGGTAAAAGTGAAGAAGAGGTGCCATCTCATCAAAAACTTAAAAGCTGGCATGTGAGAATCACTAATAAAATCAAGAGGATTAGCCATTGAAGGCTCAAAACAACAGTCGAAGGAAGAGATTTCATGCTTAACGTGAAGTATTTCTCTTGTTGTCTGGCTTCTAACTGAGAAGCTTTCGCCATATACCGATGACAAGATTGAGGCCAAAAAATGGGGAAAATTTGGCTAAGAAGAACTGCCACGACATATTTTACTATTTACCAAAATATATCTTTTGTAACCAGCCGTCTATATTTTTCTATTACTCTTCTAGATGAACTGCCCCAAGTGTACTAATCAAGCATGATATACGAGGGGCGGTCAATAAGTTTTGAAATTCGGATATAAGGAAACGAGATATGAGGAAAAGTGTTTTATTATTTTTCAATATAACTACCCTCGACTTTAATGTACTCACGCCACTTGTCCCTGAGGCTTCGAATTCCCGACAACCAGAAATCTCCCGACTGCTGTTCAATCCACTCCTGGACGGAGAACTGGACATCTTCATCGTCCCCAAACCAGCGTCCACGCAGTGCAGCCTTGAGCTGACGGAATAAAAAGTAGTCGCTAGGGGCCATATCTGGACTGTAAGAGGGATGGTTGAGCTTCTTGAATCCGCACTCGGGCAGGGCAGCTTGTGCAATTCTGGACTTGTAGACTTTGACGACGTTAAAGTTGATCATAGGGCGTGAGGTTTCTAGGGACTCAACGGGCAGAGACCTTGGTCATAATCAAATTGCCGTGTATGGTGTTAATAACACTTCGATGTGATTTTCCAAGTTGTCGCTCGATTTCTATAACCTTCACCCATCGATGTGGAGGATCCTCCTCTCCACACACGCCACATTATCCTCGCTGGTCACGTCTGACGGGCGTCCTGGACGCGGGTCATCTTCAAGAGGCTCACGACCATGGCGGAACTCCCTATTCCAGCGAGCAATGGTTGCATAGGAAGGGGCGGTGTCGGTGTACACTGAAACCATGCCTTCATGGATCTCTTTTGCATTCTTGCCTTCCTTGGAAAAAAATTGATCACTCCGTGGTGCTCAACATTCTCCACTGTTGAAAAATTTGTGACTGCCGATCTGCGATCAGCTACTGCTTCTTAAATAGAAGAGGCAGGAGCGTGCGGCTGCAGGTCCTGACTTGTCATAACTTGTCCTAACACCCCCATGAACAGCCATCCCCCTTCCTCTGTTTTGCCCTACCAATTCGCAAAACTTATTGACTGCCCCTCGTAAGTTTAATATAAATCCAAATATATATTCGTTTCAATATATATTCGTGTCTATGTATTCGTTGAACCTGGCTTGAAAAGATGCAATGAAAAATGAGGAAATATTACGCGTAAAATTCGAATTGCTTGAAAGTTTAATAAGGAAATCTCAACAAGAAAGACGTACACTTTAATTAAAGCTTTAGCAAATTATATTTTTAAACGAAAATATTTTTAAAATGAATTCAAGCAGCTACAGTTGCGCGCATATCTATTGGCAACAAATCTCAAATTTTGTAATTTACGAATTTTTATACGTTACTAGTTCGAAATGTACGTATTTATATTATATTTAATTATATTAGCCTAAAATCAATATATTATAATGTATAAATAATACTTAAACAAATTATTAACATTAAACATAGTGTTTATTAGAAAAACACAAGAAGCAAACGTATTGACAACGTTTACATAATACTGATTTAACAAATCAAATAATTAAAATTAGTGGTAAAGAATGTTCGAGAATGACTGTTGGAATATTCTAGACTAATCCAGGACAGCAGGTTACTTGCAGAGCAATCTTTTGGGCTGTTCATTATGGTATTAGACACGGCTGAAGAATCATCTCTACAATAATTTTGAAATAGCAACATGGTGAAGACATCCGAACACTCAGAAGCATATAGGAAGCGTATAATATAGATGCACAACAAAGGAAATGGAAATAAAAAAATTTCGGCAAGTTGAATATCCCAATTTCATCTGTAAGGAATATTATTGTGAAATTTAGGGCTGATGGGACTAGTGTTAATATTGTGCGGAAAGGGTGACCAAGAAACTAACTGACAGAGATGTGCGTTCGTGTGTTCGAATTGTCAACAAGAAGCCAAAAGTCACTTCTAAGGGATTGAAAGCAAATGTGGCTAGCTTTGGAACAATTGTGGACGAGTCAACAGTGCGGTTACCTGAACCATGATGGTCTCCATGGACGTGTACCTAGGAGAAAACTACTGTTGAAAACGGTTCACAAAAAGAGACGTTTTGAGTTTGCCAGAGAACGGCTTGATGACACTGAAGCAGAACTTAGTAAAATATTATGGTCAGACGAGACTAAGCTCGATCTGTTTGGCATAAACGACCTCCATTACGTTTAGAGAAAATCTGGAGAAGCTCTGCTGGAAAAGAACATCATACCTACTGTGAAACACGGAGGTGGTTCCATCATGTTGTGGATGTATTTTGCTGCGGCAGGTACCGGCTTGATTTGTTTGATAGAATGTACTATGAATTCCGAGGGATATCAGCGAATTTTGGATGAACATGTGAAACAATCGGCGAGGAAACTTAGTCTTGGCAGAGGGTGAGTCATCCAACAGGATAAAGATCAAATCAACGCAGAAATATTTTGCCAATCAACGCCTGAAAGTAATGAAATGGCCATCTCAAAGTTCAGATTGAAATCCGATTGAAAATATATGGAAAGAACTGAAGTCACTTGTTCATAAGAGGTCACCGAGCAACATCGCAGAGTTTAAAGCTTTTGCAGAGGAAGAGTGGAGTAAACTTCCTCCTAAAACTTGCCAAAACTTGTTCATACCTACAAGAAATGTCTGAATGCTGCTAAAGGAGATCATGCGAAGTATTAATTTATAGTTTCTAATAATATATATGTAATATTTCTGAATGTTGCCAATACTTTTGCTTCCTGTGTTTTTCTAATAACACCATATTCAATGTTAATAATTTGTTTTATTATCATTTATATATAATAATATATTTATTTTAGGCTAATATAATTAAATATAATATAAATATGTATATCTCGAACTAGTAACGTATAAAAATTTGTAAATAACATAATTTGAGATGTGTTGCCAATATGTATGTAGATATGCACGCAACTGTAACACTATTTTGGTGATGGTCAGGACAAATAAAATGATAAGACATTTTTTCAATTGATTGCCTTATTTCTTGTATGTAACTAAATTAATACTTTTTTATCTAAGGGAATTATCGCAGTTCATTTGTCATTTGAATTTCTATTTTGTTTAGTTTTCCCAGCAATTCTTCTTTCCCTTTCCTGTTTCGTGATGACGTCAGTGTGATTTGGTGCAAGTTTGATTTGTATTAATTGAAAGTATTTTTTAGAATTTAATTTAGATCTACCAACTCATTTAGGGGTCCCTGAATTTTAAACTCATATGTAGATGCTTTTCAAAAACGGTATAAATATAGAGTCAATGTGATTACGGTCCGACAATACATCCAATCTCTACGGTTCTTTTGGAAATGGTATCATTAAGAGTTCTTCTTAGGTTGTACGGTGTCTCTGTTAAATATATTAACAACACGAATAGACAGAAAAAATATTTGACTGATCATTAAAAAACCTTGAGCATTCCTACGCACTGGACGCAATTTAAATAAAGGCGGACAATCAGTATTTTTCTGGCAACTTATGTGTGAGGGTATGGAACGTACATACTCACATGCCACCAGACAATCGTGGGAACGAAAGAAATTTGTCGTTTGAGTTTACCTTCGTCTCCTCTTTCTCTTCCCCCACCTTCCCCCAACTGGCGACAGGAAGTCCGTCGAAAAGAACGCCTATCTCACAAAGAAGCTTAAATCTTATTTGCCTTATTTGTCCAGTAAAGTTTATTTTGTGTACGTGTGTTTATTTGTGGCTCCTTCTTTTTGATGAACCCTTGGCAAGACTTTAATTAAGCATCCCTTCGGCTAATTCATTCAACCTGTATTTTGCACTCTTAGAATTCAACAATTTCAAACCTCGCCAAAGTATCAAGTGGGACTTTTATAGTGAGAATCCTGGATACGGCACAACAAGCCTCTAACTAGCTTTCACACGTTCAGTAGGAATTAAAGCCTACCTATATATATATATATATATATATATATATATATATATATATATGATCGCAGAATTTAGTCATAGGGTCAATACCACCGACTCAAACAAAAGCGGTATGTCCAGATCAAGGACTAGAATAATTATTGGACCAGATAATGAGCAATTCTACGACATAAATAAAAGTGGTGTCAGGTGTGGGGTTTAAATTTTTTAAGAAGATAATGACGAATTCCCCTCGGTGAAGTTAATTTTCACATTATTCCTTATTTCATGGCAGAATAATGTTCCTCGATAAAAGGTAGGCATGTGAGGGTATGGAACGTACATACTCACATGCCGCCAGACAATCGTGGGAACCAGAGAAATTTGTCGTTTGAGTTGACCTTCGTCTCCTCTCTCTCTCCCCTCACCTATTCCCCAACTGGCGACAGGAAGTCGGACGAAAAGAACGCCTATCTCACAAAGAAGCTTAAATCTTATTTGCCTTCTTTATGATAGCATGGAGAATGTCCAGAAGGCGTTGCGATAAGCGAATTGTCGTGAATGGAATCTCTCTCTGGATTTCACACAATCCTCGGTATAAATAATATCACCATCCATCTCTTAACAGCAGTGTCCCAAATCTAATCGCGTAATTCTCACGTTGAACGAGAGTCGTTGCCGTAACGTATCGACTACCAACACGCCGACGAGTCAACTTGGTCGCTGTCTTAAAATTGTTCCTGGAAGTAAATCCCGCCCCGCAGAGTCTGTGACTAGAAGAGTATGCTCTATTGTTCAACGTAACTTGAGTAAGAAAAGGAACATCCAAATAGTTACTGGAAGTAACTATTTGTTAGTGTCACATCCAGTTAGGAGTAAACTAGCTGGAACTGCAGCCAGAAGCCCCGAACCAGTCGTCTTATCCCCCCTCTCCCCGAGAACTCGTGTTAACGCCACCCAAACCACCCCGTCTGGACCTGAGTAGTCGTCTCTCCAATCCATCACAATTAATGGTAATCTGTAAACCCAGTGTCCTTCTACTTTTAAATTACCTTTTAATTAACAGTGATTGATACTCCCATTGAGTCATTATAAATCTAGGCGCTTAACGTTAGTGTTTAAAATTTAATCCTTAATTTTGCCTGTTAACTATTGCTAATAATTATATTTGTGTAAAGTAAAGTTTATTTTGTGTACGTGTGTTTATTTGTGGCTCCTTCTTTTTGATGAACCCTTGGCAAGACTTTAATTAAGCATCCCTTCGGCTAATTCATTCAACCTGTATTTTGCACTCTTAGAATTCAACAATTTCAAACCTCGCCCCAGTAACAAGTGGGACTTTTATAGTGAGAATCCTGGCTACGACACAACACGCCTCTAAACAGCTTTCGCACGTTCAGTACAAATTAAAGCCTATATGTATATATATATATATATATATATATATATATATATATATATATATATATATATATATATATGATCGTAGGATTGAGTCATAAGGTCAATACCACCGACTTAAACAAAAGCGGTGTGTCCAGATCAAGGACTAGAATAATTATTGAACCAGATTATGAGCAATTCTACGACATTATGATAATTGTGAATGGTGCATTTTGGCAGGATTTTTTTTACATGGATCTCTATTTTACACAATGGATATCGGCGTCCCTCTCTTGTTGCCTATTAGGGAATTGGAAATATGTTTTTGTTTTTAAAATAAAAACTGAAATTAGTCATTTTTCTGTGTCTTCGTTGTAAAAAAGGGAGATAATAGAAATATTTAAAAAATAGAAGTCTTTTTTTCGGGGGACTGGATTTGGCGGGTGTAATTCGTAGGTGATTATAGTTGTAATAAAAGTGGAAATGAGCTTGTGTCGGAGTTTAAAGTGGGGTTTTTAAATCTAATATAAAGAGATTCCAGTGTACATAGTTGGTATTGGGTGTTTGCTGTATCTTTAATTTAAAAATCATTTAAGTTGGGTTTATGGTGTGGATGTCTGTTTTCGTAGTGTATTCGAATAGGGGAGAATTCGAGAGTAGTGAGAGGGGCTCCAGTTCTGTTGCTGATGTCTAAAAGTGCGCAAATACGGGTATGTAGTGTGCACTGTGTCGATCCCAAATACACCTCGGAATTACATCTCGAGTAGGTGAATTCATATATGATGGAGAATCGGAGCAGCGTTGGTATTTTCTCTTTAATATTGAAAAGATGAAATTTACTTGTTTTGAAAAATGAGTATAAAATGTGTCACAGGAGATGAATTTTTAAGAAAGGGTGAGTGTTTAGGCCAGAGAAGTGAATTGAGGGGCCCTATATATTGGTGGGAGAGGTACAAAACCTTCTCTTTAGGGACTTTGTATGAGGGATCTTTCGGGTTAAATATTTTATTGATAAAATTTCGAAGAGTTTGGTCGTATAAGTTTGAAGGATATCCGTTTTGTTGTAAATAGTTAGTGAGGAAAGTGACCTCGTTATGGAAATTGAGGTATGATGAGGTGTGAGATTGTAAGCGCGAGAAAGTAAGGGTTTTATAGTTTAATTTGATTTTGGTAGCAAAATGACTAAGAAAATGGGTAATTGTTAAGATTAGCGCCCCCTGATTTTTTGGAATACTTTTCTAGCTACCAAGAGAATAGGAAAGCAACCTTTTGTGAGGCACATTCAAACTGTTAATATTCCTAATTCGAAAGCAAAACATTAAATCTTAAATTCAAAAACGAATACTAAACATTTTGTTATGACTATAGTTTTTAGATCTCTATTTTCATTTCGATTTTTTACGTCGAGAATAGAAATTAACAATTCTTTTTCATCAATTTATAAATCCGAGTCTTTGCCCTCGGTGCGAGATGCACCCCAACATTCACCGCCAATTTAAAAAAAATATTAATATTCATAATTCGAAAGCACAAAAATTAGATTCTAAAACGTATATATTATTAACCTCAAGCCGGTGGATATAATTTTGCGGAAGTGACCAAGAATCCTTGAAACCTCTCTTTAATGCAGAGATATTTTTTGATAAAAAGAGAGGTTGCGAGATACACTTCTATATGGGCCTCTCTCCGTCCATAGTGGGGGGCATCCCGGAGGAAAGAAATATTTAAGGCACGGAACAAACAGCTTTAGTAACTGTCACTTCAGATTTACAGGTAAAGGATTCGGTCTTGCTTTTTATTATCTGATGGCTAGCTAAATATTCTTGGTTTTCTTAGGATCAGTGAAAATCACACCTAGATGTTGGACCGATTATGAACATAAATTAAAAAAGAAGCACAGAATATAATAAAAAGAGGGTTTTTTTTTATACTTCGTTTCGGCGAACACAATTCCTTGCCAAAAGGAAAATGTTTTTTGTTTTTTTTAAAAAAAGAACACTACGTCAAAAGACAAAATAGTGGAAGGT
This sequence comes from Ceratothoa steindachneri, assembly GCA_963969495.1. Lineage (NCBI taxonomy): Eukaryota > Metazoa > Arthropoda > Malacostraca > Isopoda > Cymothoidae > Ceratothoa > Ceratothoa steindachneri. Next base: position 91,045,513 of record OZ018319.1, read on the forward strand.
GAAGAGTATTTAGACTAGATCTATAATAAACTCACAAAATATAGAAAAAGCCAAAATGACATACCTTTTTCCCATCTTTACAAACACCAAGTAAAGCGTGGTAAAATAAACGGTTATAATTAGTCAATGACTATATAATACAGTTCGCTGATTGGGCAGTCGGATAGCTGAAAAAAATTAAATGAAATAGCAAAATTGCCCCCAAAAATCCAGCATGAAATCAGGGGCCGCTAATCCAAAGCCCGTATGTGTAGGTTTTCGGTGAATGGAAGTAGAGAAATCGTCGGTTGTACGTGTTATTAGTAGGTCTAAGAAAGGAATGGAGTCGTTGTCTTCCTTTTCTTGAGTGAATTCTAATATTTGGATGTAACTAGCTTATGTACTCTAGGAATTTATCAGATGTACTTTTAGAGCGGAAACGGGCGCTGGTGTCGTCTACGTATCTCTTTTAGTAGATAGGACGGAAATGTAAGGGGCGTTTGTCAAATGCTTCTTCTTCTAAGTTATACATGAAGAGATTTTAGAGAGGGGCGGCAATAGGACTTCCCATTGCGAGGCCATCTATTTGGTGAAAAAAGTTTCCATTAAATGAGAAATAGTTTTCGTGAGAAACTGTAAGTAGTATTGGGGAAATAAAAGAATTGGGAAGGGAATGCGTGAGAAAGAAAAATATTAATTGTTTCTAAAAGTTTTACACTGGTGTATAGGGAGGATATGTTACAACTAGCCATATATAAGTTGTAATTTTGTTTTGTAATTTCTTCTTTTATGTGTGTAGAAAATTTTGACAGTGTATTGGTTTGTGGCAAGGGGAGTAATAAGTCGGGAAATGAATTTGACGGTTTTATAATTAGAGAGGTTGGAGGTTGCTAGAATAGGTTGAGTGAGTACATTAGGTTTACAGATTTTAGGGAGCCCTTAGAGTTGGCCGTAGTTGGAGCCTGTAAAGTGTGGCTGTTTGTAGTTCTCTTCGCCAAAGGCGTGCGATTATTTGAGTGAAAGAAGAAACTTATTGACTTGGTCTTCAATTCGGAGGGAGAGTTCAGCGGGTCTTGTTGGACGGAAGCAAATTTGGATCGGTCATCTAAAATGATGTGCATTTTTCGAGTATATTCTTCTTTGTTCATTATAACTATTCTTCTACCTTCGTCAGGGTGGATACTGATACCGTTAACTTTTGAAGATAGTTCTCGTAACAGGTTATATCACCTTTATGGAAATATAAAGGGATTGTACGAAAACGTTTCACCTTGTGAAAAATTCATAGGCAATGTTAGAAATCCTCAGTTGTGTGGTTTTAAATAGGCCTCGTATGGGTAAAGATTTAATTCGTTGCAATAGAGTCTCAAATGTGAAGAGAAATTTAATTTTGTTCGGCGAAGTTGAGGGTAGACAAAAGTCTAGTCCAAATGCTAGTAGTAGTTTCTCTCGTGAAGTTAACTGGTGGTCAGATAAGTTAAACACTACCTTTTCTGGATCTGGTAGAGTTGAAGAAGAGAGGTGCATTCGTTCGAGTTTGCGTGCGTGAGTCCGTTTCACTTTGAATATATAGGCAGAAGTGGGTATTTGGGCTACATTTTGCGGTACTGCGGTACTTCGGTTCACAAAAAGTATATATATTATATAAAAAATAAAGTTACTTCACCATTTTTTCATTTAAAATTATATAAAAAGACTACAAGTATCTTATTTATTAAATGATTATCTTATATTAAATAATTTAACAATACGAGGGGCGGTTAATAAGTTTTGCGAATCAGTAAGGCAAAACAGAGGAAAGGGGATGGCTGTTCATGGGGGTGTTAGGAAAAGTTATGACAAGTCAGGACCTGCAGCCGCACGCTCCTGCCTCGTCTATTTAAGAAGCAATTGCTGATGGCAGATCGTCAGTCACAAAGTTTCCAACAATGGAGAAGGTTGAGCACCGCGCAGTGATCGAATTTTTGACCTAGAAAGGCAAGAATGCAAAAGAGATCCATGAAGGCATGGTTGCAGTGTACACCGACACCGCCCCTTCCTATGCAATCATTGCTGGCTGGAATAGGGAGTTCCAGCATGGTCGTGAGTCCTTTAAAGATTGCCCTCGTCCAGGACGCCCGTCAGACGTGAGCAACGAGGACATTGTGGCCCGTGTGGAGAGGATAATCCTCGAAAATCGAAGGGTGAAATTTGAAGAAATCGAGTGACAACTTGGAATATCACATGGAAGTGTAATCAACATCATCCACCACAATTTGGCCATGACCAAGGTCTCTGTTTGTGGGTCCATAAAACCCTTACGCCCCATGATCGACCTTAACGTCGTCCAAATCCACAAGGCCAGAGTTGCACAAGCTGCCCGGTGCGTTTGCGGATTCAAGGAGCTCAACCATCCCTCCTACAGTCCAGATATGACCTCTTAGCGACTACTTTTTATTTTGCGAGCTCAAGGCTGCACTGCATGGATGCCGCTTTGGGGACGATGAAGATGTCCAGCTCGCCGTCTCGGAGTGGATTGAACAGCAGTCGGGAGATTTCTGGTTTTCGGGAATTCGAAGCCTCAGGAACAAGTGGCGCAAGTGCATTGAAGTCGAGGGTAGTTATATTGAAAAATAATAAAACACTTTTCCTCATATCTCGTTTCCTTATATCCGAATTGCAAAACTTATTGACCGTCCCTCGTATATAGTCGTTTGATATTATACTTATAAAAGAACGAACATGGTGAAACAACTTTATTTTTTATATAATACCGTCGTCATTGTCGTAACCAGCTCGTATCCGAGCATTGGTTCCTTCATCTGTTATCTTATCTTCTCTTTTGATGTTTGTGAGCGATGTGACTTAGAAGGCCTCATCTGTAGTGGAAGAGTCACGGCCTCTGATCACATGGGAGGGGGGGGGGAAGGATGAGGTTGTTCCAGTCTCTCTTTTCTTCTACGTTTTTCTTCTTCCTTTTGTCTCCTCACTTCCTCGAACGCCGCGGTACTATCACGGACGGCTCTCCTTCGGGTTGAAAGGGGATGAGGATGAAGGGCAGAGAAGGAGGAAAAATAGTGACGAGAAGCCAGTAGTTAAGTATCTTGTTTTTTGGTGATCGTGACTGCGCGACGGACACGCGCACTTATTTACCAAAGGCATGTCCACTGCGGCTCAATGAGGATGAGATTTGCAGTTTCAGTAATGCTGGCTGCAGCGAGTTGCGGGGTTCTTAGTGTGTTAAGGCTCGCCTTTAACCCGTTTGCCCGCCAGACACAGGCCTCCTCCACTGGTACCAGATAGGTTTCGCCGTTGGGTTCTTGGGTTTGGTTTATTATTTGGAGTTTTACTTCTCCTAGTCTTTACCTGAAAAGTTTTACCCTACAAGACAGCAGAGGGTTTGGATTCAGAGTTTTCCTTCTCCGAACCTTTTGTCTGGAGTTTTCAGTGCATAGTTTATCCTCACAAGAGGAGCGGCATCGCCACTCTTCTTTACAGTTACTCATAGGTTTATATATCTTCTTAAAACCACATTCTGCCATCATTTCAATATAAATTACAACTCCTTTCAAGATAAGTAGATTCGAGTTTTACCCACAGAAGAAAGATTTATAAATAAATAAATGATGGGTATTATTATTATAGACTATCTAATCTTTACATAAACGCATTTAGAGGATCTCTAAATGTGTAAAATAGACCTAAATTTCAATTAAAATAAAAATATTTTTTGCAAAACGCCAAATTCTGTCCCAAGTAGAATGTTAAGCTTAATCCTTGGAGAGCGGCACGCCCTTCAGCCTTCTGTGCCCTATGCCCCTGCCATTCAAACAAGATCAAGACTACCTGACCTTCATTCCTTCTAGACATTTACATTTAACCTCTTTACAAGCCATTTCTCAACTCTCTCTCTGTCTGTCTGTCTTTCTACCTCTCTCCTTCTACCTCAGTCGGCAGATAATTTTGCTCACTAGTCGCCGAACAGCTTTCGGCCACTCAACACTAGTTTGGACCGAGCACAAAGTGGGGGTCTCACCTCCTATACTCGACTTGGCTCCGGCTGGAAAGGAAAGTTAATAAGCTTGCACTATGTACTTCCTTTATTCCTTCTACTTCCACATCCCCCCTCAGAACTCAAAAGTAGAATACCATATGAAAGAGCAAATTCTCGAATCCGTTAACTTAGAAAAAGACCTAGGAATTTTAATCTCGGAGGACCTTAAAGTATCAAAGCAATGCGCAGAAGCTTGCAAAAAAGCAAACCGAATGCTAGGATATATTGCTCGGAATTTTACTTTCAGATCGAAAGATATAATCATGCCACTATACAAATCGCTCATGCGCCCACACCTCGAATACGCGGTTCAATTTTGGTGTCCCTCCCTAAATTAGGATATAGCGCAGTTAGAAAGAGTGCAACGTTGGGCTACGAAACTAATTCCTGAAATCCGAAACAAACCGTACAAAGATAGACAACGCTCATTAAACCTACTATCACTTGAAAGTAGACGATTACGTGGACAATTGATAGAATTATTCAAAATCTTAAAAGGATTTACTAATATTGATTACAGACTATTGTTCGAGCTGGACGAAAGGGCCAACACACGCCAAAATGGTTTAAAATTAGTGAACAAGCGATTTAACTCTACTATACCCCCAAATTACTTCACGTTTAAAATCACGCAAACGTGGAATGGCCTTCCCAACTGTGTAATTGAAAGCACGTCAGTTAATATATTCAAAAACCGACTTGATGAGTACTTCAATAGCGTAAATATAACGTTGTAGGAGCACAGATTAAAACGTCTGATATTATAAGGAGTTGAGGATTAAAATGAAATGATGAATAGAAAGATGCCAGCGACGCCTCCATGCATGGAGTGAATGAACATAAGAACATAAGAACATAAGAAAAGAAGGAGACTGCAAAAGACCATTCATGGCCTACACTTGGCAGCTCCTGTTCCCCTTTTCTTTTTCTTTCTGTCCTATAAGTATATAATGTTATCACTAGCAGGCGACGCCTGCGGGAGAAGAGAGTACTGTCCGATCACACAGCCCCCTCCCACCTGGTACGAAAAAGCGTGTTAGTGTATTTGAGGGATAGCTAAACCTGCGTGTCAAGGGTACACATGTAGATAATTGTGTACCGTAGAGTTAAAATAGTTAAATATATATATATATATATATATATATATATATATATATATATATATATATATATATATATATGTATAAAACAAAAAAAAACAGCATGAAAAAAAGAGCATGATACACTAACGTTAGAATGAGTAAGCGGACTGGCCTTGAGCGGCATTAGGGTCTTTCCTCTTACGATAAATTAACGGTGGCACGCCATGGACCCGAACGTTAAGCCACCGTGCAAAAGTAGTCCCTATTGGCGCCAAACCGATCCAATCGGCACCCCATGCACCGTACGGATCGGGATCTGAGGGGGACAATGGTAGCATTTATACATCGCATTTTAAGTGGGTTTCTTGCCCAATAATGAGCTACCAAAACCACAAAACGTGGTTTCTAAAGATGACGACCGGAGCAACCCTTAGAGTATTGTATACACGGATCATAGTGAAGGGGACTTTCCTTTCTACATCTCTCCTAATAAAGGAGCTCCCTTTTTACAATTTCTTCCTCTCTCGGAGATGATCCCTATCGGCTCCGTCTTTAGTGCGGTGGTAGCCCCTTCCTTTTTGTCACAGAGGTCGCTCCATGGAAAAAGAAAGTGTGTGACGGAGTACTCAGTCCCAAATAAGTCTTGGGCCCCCTCTTGATCCCTTAGTGGAATGTAGATCCATTGAGTCTGGCCCCATCTTTTAAAAAGCGCACTTTCAAAAGTTCATGATAGCTGATGCGCCTATGCCTTGCCGGTTGTCCTTTGGTAGCTGCGCGCCAGCCTATATCACCCTCTCTATGTGTCACTTATCTTCCCCTACGCATGAGCAGAGGATCTGGTCATAGAGCTATGGCGGTGGCGCCCTAAAACATAAAGTCCACCCACAAGGGAGACCATGCCACGCTGGTTATACTCTCGTAGGACGCAACCATATGAGCCCGCCTCATTAAAATCAAAAGTTCTATATCCACCATAAAGTACTAATTGGCTGGAAATTATATTAATTTTATGTCCCACAAACAGGACACTGGTATAAAGTTAAAAATAACCTGTATGAATTATTAAATTACTCCACTATATTTGAACAAAAATGAGTGAATTAGTTAAAAAATCGCCTTTAAATTTTGGTAATTGATTAAAAAATTTCTTATGGCTAGCATTTCCTAAATCCAAGATTTGTCTAAGAAGTTCTCACGCTACTGCGTTCTGCAAAGGATGGTCCAAACAACATCATTAAGGGCGATATTTTATTGACACCTTTCTGTTGACATAGTATTTAGCGTTTGTTTTCAAGAAGCCGTTCTTACTATAGCAATTTAGCCTGTATTTGTAAGCAGCTGTTCTAATAATAGCCGTTTAGCGTTTGCGTTTAAGCCGCCACTCTACAGCCTTTTTGCATATACTTTCAAGCAGCCCTTCCAAATACCGAGAACCCTCTACATTTCGGATTGAGTTATATCAAAAGCTTGAGATGAAAAATGTAAAAAACATTAATTTTCATCAGTCACTCACGTATTATTTTTCTTTACTATTCTTCGGTCAACAAATTTTAACTTTCTTCTGCTGACAAATATTTGATACCTGTTTTGGAAAAATTAAGAGTCACTGAGTTTAAAAATTGCAATAGTTTTCTTCTATCACGTCAAGTTTTTTTATTTATGGACTGGTCCATATTGGTCACACTCATAGTAGCAGGCGATCTTACGACCAAATGAATGGAAGTGGAGGCGTTTGGTATTCTTCATATTTTATTTTATTTATGTATTTATACTTCTCTTTATGCACATCTAGATATATAAAGTAATTGTGTATAGTATAACTTTGTGGTTTTCAGATTTTTTGATGAAATAACATTCAGTAGTACAGGGTGACCCCCCAAAAACGGCCCCCAAATTTCGATAGGTCTCATTTCTTAATTTTCTGCAGGGATTGAATGTAACTTTGGTGATTACTAGTTTATTGTGTTTAAAAACATCATATCAAAACATGAGAGTCTTTGGACTTTTCTTTTTTATTCTAGAGCACGTGTTCGATATGACCTCCATTTAGCTCTGCATTTCTTGAGGCGCAGCACAAAGTTGTCCATGATGTCCTTACAAACCGACCGGCTAATAGCTCTGATCTCCTAACTGATGACTTGTTTGAGTTATGTCGTGATCCCGGCTCTCCTTACACAGACTCTGTCTTTAAAGTAGCCAGAGAGAAAGATATCTGGGGGGCTAAGGTCTGGGTTGTGAGGTGCCCACTCAAAATCAGTCTTGAGACTGATCACGCTGTCACCAAAGTTCTCTTTCAGCCAATCTCGGGACAGGTTTGAGGTATAGGAGCTTGCTCCATCTTGCTGAAACCAAAACCTCCCCATAATAGACGAGAACAGCGTCTTCAGCTCCCTCTTGAAGGTTTTGAGGAACTAAACATACCGCTCCTTTGTGATTGTCACTGTCGCGCTAGATTCCTCGAAGAAGAATGGTCCGATGATGCATCTGGCTGAGATTGCAGTCCATACTGTGAACATAGCGGAGTGTAGCGGCTTGATGGCTACCTCATTTGGTCTAGAGTTCCATCATGAAGACATTTGTTTTCAAGTGCACCTTTCCTTTAAAATGGAAGTGAGCTTCATCTAAGGTCTAAAGGAGGTTAAGGAAAGTTGGGGTCTCCTGAAGCTTCTCCAGTATCTTGATTGCCATATCTTTTCTATGCTACTTTTCTGAGGCTTTAAGGGTTTGATTTGTCTTTATTCTGTATGGGTAGGCCTTTAAATCCATTACTAGCACTCTCCTGCAAGTCTCACGGGATATACCGAGGGACTGACTTCGCTTGTGCACAGAGTGTTTTCGACTCTGCTAAACTGACTCTCTCACGCTCTCGATCAACTCAGTTGTACGCTTCCTGGGGCGCCTTAAATGGCTTGGACGGTTGTCACTGGCTGCAATGAGGTTCTCCACTGTCCCATAGTTCTCGAAGTGGTCCACCCAGTCTTGAATTCTGCTCTTGGGGGAGCTTTTTCACATTCAAACTGATGCAAAAAAGTGTCCTGCAATTTATTAAAAGAGCCTGTCTTGTAGTAATGCCTGACGCAGTATATTATTGGTTGGATCCCCCTTTGAGATCTAGTTGTACTCACAGGCGTTGTTTTACTGCACTAACTCAAAGAATGAACATTAGTATCTTTGTCAAAAAGAGCATACGTAGCTTAAGTTAAGATTAAATTAGGTGATTGGGATAAACCGTGGGCCCTGCACAATGTTTGAAAACCATGTGTCGAAAATCTACCCCAATGGACAAAGAGCACTAGGAAACAACTAGAATTTGGCATTCCAATGGTGTGGCGGGAACCCCTCAAAATGTAAAAGATTGCTATTTTTGTCTCACACAGACTTCTATTTATAGCAAGAAAATGCGACATAAAATATGTTACCTAAATCTTGATTCAGCAATTCGTTAAGGGCTTCATTCAGATGAAATTCCAGTACCTGTATTCAAGGAACTTCCTTTTACTGGACGATGTAAGTGATATACGTAAATCTGATGTAAGCAATAAATCTGACAGTGATCCAGACTTTGTACATATATCAACCCAAGAACTTGGAAACTTCAGCCAATTAGAATCGAATGATCTAGTTAGAGACCTAGGCTTGTCAAAAGAGTTAGCAGAAGTGTTAGCTTCTAAACTTAAAGAGAAGAATTTGTTGCAAGAAAAAACAAATGTAACTTTGTATCGGAACAGGGAGAGAGATCTCTTGGCATTCTTTGAAACTAAAGAAGATTTTGTTTACTGTTGTGAAGTGGCGGGACTGTTAAACGCGATGGGTGTTTCAAAGTATGATCCAATTGAATGAAGACTTTTTATAGATAGTTCAAAGAAGAGTCTAAAATGTGTCTACTCCATAATGGAAACTTGTTCGGTGCGATTCCTATTGGTTACTCTGTTTATTTAAAATAAAAGCATAAACACATAAGATCTGTATTTGATATACTCAATTATGATGGACACAAATGGATCATATGTGTGGATCTGAAAATGGTAAATTCTTTACTTGGCAAACAGGGACGATATTCAAAATATCCGTGTTTCCCTATGTCTATGGGACCGCCGAGCCAATGAAAAACATTGGGAACAGAAACTATGGCCAGTTAGATAAAGTTTGACTGTTGGGGAGAAGAATATTATACACCAACCACTTTATTGAGCGAGAGAAAATCATCTTCCCACTCGTTCATATTAAACAAGGGCTGATGAAACAATTAATTACTATAGCTCGAGTGGTAGGACTTTCTCTATCCCCTTAATTTTGATATGCTCATTTGCAATCGGAAACGACGTCTATCTCTATAATTTAATCCATCTTCTCCTTTACTCTCCTATTCATCCTCGCCAAGCGTGCAATCAACAAACTTAGTTCTCCCCTCGCATAAATCATATAATTCTTCTGCCAATAAAGTTTTAACCGCCACTCCTATATATTATCCACAAATGGAGCATTTATCTTCGTTAGTGTCTTGGGTGATGTAAGACAAAGAACGGAATTTAGGATTAGGCACGTTAGATGCACCAATCAAGATCATTCGAGCGAATCAGACACATGCAAGAAATATTTTTAAAGCTTCTTGCTTCATCTTTCAGATGTACATTCATGGCCGAATGTTTTGAGACTAATATATGTATAATTTTATTTGTTTCATTCGTTTTTTAAATTTACGTGATAGGAATATATATATATTAAAATGTCAAAATTATTGCAGGCTATTTATTCATAAGTAATCATTTCAAAAATATTAGGAAAAAGCAGTGCATCGCTATGCTGAATCTAAACACGCCTTCTGGTGCTATTCCTGTAGGAGGTGAGTTTCAGTCTCTAGAGTTTGGCTATTCGATGACAAATATGGGTTAAATGAATAATGTTGCATAATTTCAATCTATTTCGGATTTCTTTTAGTAAAAATGAATGTTGGAATCTTATTCAATTCCAGAAATAATTCTTTCAAAATAAAAGCGTCAACCATTGTTGCTCTGCCCCAAATGCCTGAAATGCAAGGAGATAGTTGCTAGTGGTATTAAATCAATGAGCACTATAGACGCAAAATGGTACCAAAAATGGCTTCATCAGCACCTTTTCCCAAAGGTTTAGGCCCAATTTGAGGATAATAACTGTATTATTCAGTATGATGCTGAACTTTGTCACAGATCAAAAGCATTAACAAAGATTTTGGCTAAAAATAACATCGAACTTTTGGAACCTTGGCCCAGGAATTTACTAGATTTGAACCCAATACAGAATTTGAGGACGATAACCAAACGGGCATTTTAAAACAAAAGCCATTCAATTGTGAGCAGTTCCCGTTAATTATTAAAGAGATCCCCTGAATAGATTCTGAAATTCGTATAAAGATCAAAATTACAATCGCTAGTAAGCCTAAGTTCACCAGAGGCAGGTCATTGTTTGGGGCGAAGGTGCTGAATAGTATCGCGCTATGACACCTATCAATGAGCACTAATCCCTTAGTGACCGAGGGAGAGAGGGGGTCATCGGTTCCACCTCAGGGGTGTGAGGATATAAACACTATATCGGAAGGTTTCGGCGCGGAAGAGTAGAAATGTTGTGTGTGTGAAGACGAAGGAGGAAGAGACAAACACGTTGTGATTAGTATTATGCGTGATGATTTATGTAAGGAACCCCCGTTCCCCACGTGGATAGACTCTAGTACGCCCCTCAATACAATACCAGCAGTCTATATAGGCTGAAGTTTCGTGTCCGCTCTCGCTAGGAATAAATCCGTAAAAGAACAACGCCTTATCCTTAGAGGTAACAAGAACTCCCTCAATATTCATTATCATAAAAAGCATAGTTTGGGAATAATTTGCGATATAAAAGACTAAGAACAGTTACCACTATCCTTACTTATTATAAGACCAAAAAGATATTTAGAATCCTTAAACCGTAAAACGGAAAATTGTTTCAAGTGATAAAAAAAACTCTTCAGCGCACTCAATGAATTCACTTATCACACTTTATAGTATGAAGCGGATATAGGCAAGATCTTATTTCATATAAAATTGTTAATTGACAGAATAGTCTGGGGGAAGGCTTGAGCTGCAGCACCAGACGTAGATCCAAGATCTGCTTGTACCACCATTTCGAAAGAATAAATATTAAATAAGTCTGTGGATGCCTATATACTTGCTATTACTTAAATATCTAGGAAGGAACATTAAAAAAGAACATAATTAATATTTCAAAGGTATATATGAAATATTACCACTAAATTTAATTAAGGAGAGAAAATATTTTCTCGAATGGCATGACTAAAACAAAAATCATGAGCAAACTTAAAGTCAAATAGAAAACCAATTGTTTCAGTTTACTTTGTTCTTCACACGATTTGTCCATTGTGATAATGAACTGTGGACGTGTTCCTTATTTTTATTTATTTTTTATAAAAATGAACAACAAAAGTTGACATCTACGAGTCAAGTTTTCTCTTAAACGTAGATTTATAGAAACCAGCACACGACATCATACGAATCCAACGAATTCAGTTTGGTAGAATAAAAAGTATGCGGAGCTAATAAATATAATTTCTGCCGTAAAACTAACATAACATGGTTTTCATTTCCAGAAGCCAAAACTTGCACGATAAATTAAAATTTATTTAACTTTAAAGATTTTGAAATGTCAAATTTAAAAGTTGTTGTCTATTAAGCAGAAAATATAGAGGTTTGTTCCTTCGCGGAGAATAGTGAAGAGTCAGATCCATTGTAGTTGTCTTTCCTACCAAATGATCACCTATTCTTATGAAACCTGCTACCAACTATTATAAATAATATTAGGAAACACTAATACATCATAGTCAAGATATAAACACTCCATTTGGTATTTCTTAATCTTTATTGTTATAGATTATTTAACTACGCCATTCAAAAGTGCTTTGGGCATATTACAGCACAAGCATAATTATACGACTAAGTTTAATAAAGTTTTACGAAACCCCCTTGAGATTTGATATAGATAAATCAACATCTGGAGGAAATCCTGAAAGATGACACCTCAAACTTTATCCCAATGTTTGTCTATATCCCAGTGCTCTGGGAACAAAATTTGACTCTCCGCTAACTTTCGCCCAATTATTTATTTCAGTTGTTTAATTATAAATTATTTGAAACCTTGATAAGATCTCCAGTTTGTCTCTAACTTATAAGTTCATATATCAGATATAAGATATTGTTTATTAAGATCGGACACCGAAAACATAAATAAGAAATATTTTGTAGAAGATAAATTACAAGTTTTACTTACTTAATTTTAAATATAAATCTAAAATTACGAGACCATCACTGAGAGAAAATATTACTGAGACGTTCGTAAAATTAAAATAAGTGATGAAGTTATGAGAAGTAAAATGAGTGATTGCAAATACGTGTAAAAAGCATAAAGGAGGCAAAGAGAGAAACAATTAAACAATCAAAATTTAGAACAACAAATTATCTAACGGGGCTGGTGTTCTTTACCCGTGCTACAATTTAATCTCAAAAATATAAACAACCCAATTAAATGATTCACTCTGGCTTAGACTTTGGCTCTGACTTGTGCTTTACTAACGATGCCATTTCTTTTTCATTGTTCCTTTTGTCTGTTTTCAATTGGCGTTAGGCAAGAGGACTCCAATAAAGGTGTCGGTTTCAATTATCGGCAATATTTAATTATTTATAGTAGAAAACGAACGCTAAAAATCATCATACACCATTTGTGCGTTTTTATCATTTCAAATTTGATTTAATTTAAAAGTTTTAAGTAGGAGCGAAAATATAAATACAGGATTTAAAGTTAGGGGTGAGATGAGAGCTCTCCTAAACACTTTATGGAGTATTTACATTGAAACGAATTATATTATGATCACTGTTCCCAAGTGTTTCGCCAACGAGCGCATTCTCAACTAATTTATCTTCAGTTGGTAAAATTATTGTATATCTAAGGTATTCTGTTCACGTGTTAGCTGATGTAATTGTTGATGAAGGAAGTTATTTATAAATTCTAGAAGTCTATTTCCTCCATTGTGTGTCGTGTCATTTTTTAATATCTAAGTTTGAAAAATTTAAGTCATCGCATATAACCGTTACTTAATCTCTAATTAAGGCCGAAAGAAAGCGTGGGTGGAATGAAGGCGAAACCTTGAAGGGATTCGATGGAGGAATGCACATAAGAAAAGGTATCACTTAAGCAAGAGAATATTGTATGATGGTCGTTCTTGGATCCCTATGAATCACAAGTTGAGCACCTGAAATAAAAAATAAAGGCAAAAAGAAATGCAGTTCCTCTAACTGGAAAATGTGATTACCAAACCGGTCCTTGTAGTAAAAATATACGGGTTTAGTGTATTTTTGTTGTATTAGTAAAGCTTTAACTACCGGTTGGCATCGATTGTTGTCTAGGAACGACTAAGAGTATTTGGATCTGTACTAAAGAGATAAGCAAGTTAACCCATCAAGCGCACGTTTGGTCTATAATAGAGTCCCCCCCCCCCCAAACAAAACGGCTCCAAATTTCAAAGGGCCTCATTTCTTAATTTTCTACAAGGATTGAATGAGACTTTGGTGATAACTAGTTTATTTTATTAAAAAAACATCCTATCAAAATATGAGTCTTCGGGCTTTTCTTCTTTATTCTAGAGCACATGTTCGAAGTGACCTCTATTTAGCTCTCAGCATTTCTTGAGGCGCAGCACAAAGTTATCCATAACGACCTTACAAACCGACCGGCTAATACCTCTGATCTCCTCCCTGATGGCTTTATTGAGTTTTGTCATGGTCCTGGGTATCCCTGCGTACACTCTGTTTTTAAGGTAGCCACATAGAAAGAAATCTGGGGGGTTAAGGTTTGGGCTGTGAGGTGCCCACTCAAAATCAGTCTTGAGACTGAACACACTGACACCAAAGTTTTCTTTCAGCCAATCTCGGGACAAAACTTCCACATAAGCGACGGGAACAAGGTCTTCAGCTTTCTCTTGAAGGTTTTGACGTCCTCAACATTCGGCTCGTTGGTAACTGTCACTGACGTGCCAGATTCCTCGAAGAAGAATGGTCCGATGATGCCTCTGGCTGAGATTGCAGTCCATACCGTGCTCCTAGCCTGATGTTGTAATGGTTTGCTTCGTCTGTATTCTGTATGGGTAGGCCTTTACTTCCATTACTAGCACTCTCCTGCAAGTCTCATGGGATAGACCAAGGGACTGACTTCGCTTGCGCACAGAGCGTTTTGGACTCTGCTGAACTGACTCTCTCACGCTCTCGACCAGCTCAGTTGTACGCTTCCTGGGGCGTCTTGAATGGCTTGGAAGGTTGTCACTGGCTGCATTGAGACTCTCCACTGTCCCATAGTTCTCGAAGTGGTCCGCCCAGGCCTGAATTCTGCTCTTGGAGGGGTTCTTTTTTACATTAGAACTGCTGCACGAATGTTGCCTGCAATTTCTTGAACGAGCCTGTCTTGTAGTGCAACGTTGGGCTACGAAACTAATTCCTGAAATCCGAAACAAACCGTACAAAGATAGACAACGCTCATTAAACCTACTATCACTTGAAAGTAGACGATTACGTGGACAATTGATAGAATTATTCAAAATCTTAAAAGGATTTACTAATATTGATTACAGACTATTGTTCGAGCTGGACGAAAGGGCCAACACACGCCAAAATGGTTTAAAATTAGTGAACAAGCGATTTAACTCTACTATACCCCCAAATTACTTCACGTTTAAAATCACGCAAACGTGGAATGGCCTTCCCAACTGTGTAATTGAAAGCACGTCAGTTAATATATTCAAAAACCGACTTGATGAGTACTTCAATAGCGTAAATATAACGTTGTAGGAGCACAGATTAAAACGTCTGATATTATAAGGAGTTGAGGATTAAAATGAAATGATGAATAGAAAGATGCCAGCGACGCCTCCATGCATGGAGTGAATGAACATAAGAACATAAGAACATAAGAAAAGAAGGAGACTGCAAAAGACCATTCATGGCCTACACTTGGCAGCTCCTGTTCCCCTTTTCTTTTTCTTTCTGTCCTATAAGTATATAATGTTATCACTAGCAGGCGACGCCTGCGGGAGAAGAGAGTACTGTCCGATCACACAGCCCCCTCCCACCTGGTACGAAAAAGCGTGTTAGTGTATTTGAGGGATAGCTAAACCTGCGTGTCAAGGGTACACATGTAGATAATTGTGTACCGTAGAGTTAAAATAGTTAAATATATATATATATATATATATATATATATATATATATATATATATATATATATATATATATGTATAAAACAAAAAAAAACAGCATGAAAAAAAGAGCATGATACACTAACGTTAGAATGAGTAAGCGGACTGGCCTTGAGCGGCATTAGGGTCTTTCCTCTTACGATAAATTAACGGTGGCACGCCATGGACCCGAACGTTAAGCCACCGTGCAAAAGTAGTCCCTATTGGCGCCAAACCGATCCAATCGGCACCCCATGCACCGTACGGATCGGGATCTGAGGGGGACAATGGTAGCATTTATACATCGCATTTTAAGTGGGTTTCTTGCCCAATAATGAGCTACCAAAACCACAAAACGTGGTTTCTAAAGATGACGACCGGAGCAACCCTTAGAGTATTGTATACACGGATCATAGTGAAGGGGACTTTCCTTTCTACATCTCTCCTAATAAAGGAGCTCCCTTTTTACAATTTCTTCCTCTCTCGGAGATGATCCCTATCGGCTCCGTCTTTAGTGCGGTGGTAGCCCCTTCCTTTTTGTCACAGAGGTCGCTCCATGGAAAAAGAAAGTGTGTGACGGAGTACTCAGTCCCAAATAAGTCTTGGGCCCCCTCTTGATCCCTTAGTGGAATGTAGATCCATTGAGTCTGGCCCCATCTTTTAAAAAGCGCACTTTCAAAAGTTCATGATAGCTGATGCGCCTATGCCTTGCCGGTTGTCCTTTGGTAGCTGCGCGCCAGCCTATATCACCCTCTCTATGTGTCACTTATCTTCCCCTACGCATGAGCAGAGGATCTGGTCATAGAGCTATGGCGGTGGCGCCCTAAAACATAAAGTCCACCCACAAGGGAGACCATGCCACGCTGGTTATACTCTCGTAGGACGCAACCATATGAGCCCGCCTCATTAAAATCAAAAGTTCTATATCCACCATAAAGTACTAATTGGCTGGAAATTATATTAATTTTATGTCCCACAAACAGGACACTGGTATAAAGTTAAAAATAACCTGTATGAATTATTAAATTACTCCACTATATTTGAACAAAAATGAGTGAATTAGTTAAAAAATCGCCTTTAAATTTTGGTAATTGATTAAAAAATTTCTTATGGCTAGCATTTCCTAAATCCAAGATTTGTCTAAGAAGTTCTCACGCTACTGCGTTCTGCAAAGGATGGTCCAAACAACATCATTAAGGGCGATATTTTATTGACACCTTTCTGTTGACATAGTATTTAGCGTTTGTTTTCAAGAAGCCGTTCTTACTATAGCAATTTAGCCTGTATTTGTAAGCAGCTGTTCTAATAATAGCCGTTTAGCGTTTGCGTTTAAGCCGCCACTCTACAGCCTTTTTGCATATACTTTCAAGCAGCCCTTCCAAATACCGAGAACCCTCTACATTTCGGATTGAGTTATATCAAAAGCTTGAGATGAAAAATGTAAAAAACATTAATTTTCATCAGTCACTCACGTATTATTTTTCTTTACTATTCTTCGGTCAACAAATTTTAACTTTCTTCTGCTGACAAATATTTGATACCTGTTTTGGAAAAATTAAGAGTCACTGAGTTTAAAAATTGCAATAGTTTTCTTCTATCACGTCAAGTTTTTTTATTTATGGACTGGTCCATATTGGTCACACTCATAGTAGCAGGCGATCTTACGACCAAATGAATGGAAGTGGAGGCGTTTGGTATTCTTCATATTTTATTTTATTTATGTATTTATACTTCTCTTTATGCACATCTAGATATATAAAGTAATTGTGTATAGTATAACTTTGTGGTTTTCAGATTTTTTGATGAAATAACATTCAGTAGTACAGGGTGACCCCCCAAAAACGGCCCCCAAATTTCGATAGGTCTCATTTCTTAATTTTCTGCAGGGATTGAATGTAACTTTGGTGATTACTAGTTTATTGTGTTTAAAAACATCATATCAAAACATGAGAGTCTTTGGACTTTTCTTTTTTATTCTAGAGCACGTGTTCGATATGACCTCCATTTAGCTCTGCATTTCTTGAGGCGCAGCACAAAGTTGTCCATGATGTCCTTACAAACCGACCGGCTAATAGCTCTGATCTCCTAACTGATGACTTGTTTGAGTTATGTCGTGATCCCGGCTCTCCTTACACAGACTCTGTCTTTAAAGTAGCCAGAGAGAAAGATATCTGGGGGGCTAAGGTCTGGGTTGTGAGGTGCCCACTCAAAATCAGTCTTGAGACTGATCACGCTGTCACCAAAGTTCTCTTTCAGCCAATCTCGGGACAGGTTTGAGGTATAGGAGCTTGCTCCATCTTGCTGAAACCAAAACCTCCCCATAATAGACGAGAACAGCGTCTTCAGCTCCCTCTTGAAGGTTTTGAGGAACTAAACATACCGCTCCTTTGTGATTGTCACTGTCGCGCTAGATTCCTCGAAGAAGAATGGTCCGATGATGCATCTGGCTGAGATTGCAGTCCATACTGTGAACATAGCGGAGTGTAGCGGCTTGATGGCTACCTCATTTGGTCTAGAGTTCCATCATGAAGACATTTGTTTTCAAGTGCACCTTTCCTTTAAAATGGAAGTGAGCTTCATCTAAGGTCTAAAGGAGGTTAAGGAAAGTTGGGGTCTCCTGAAGCTTCTCCAGTATCTTGATTGCCATATCTTTTCTATGCTACTTTTCTGAGGCTTTAAGGGTTTGATTTGTCTTTATTCTGTATGGGTAGGCCTTTAAATCCATTACTAGCACTCTCCTGCAAGTCTCACGGGATATACCGAGGGACTGACTTCGCTTGTGCACAGAGTGTTTTCGACTCTGCTAAACTGACTCTCTCACGCTCTCGATCAACTCAGTTGTACGCTTCCTGGGGCGCCTTAAATGGCTTGGACGGTTGTCACTGGCTGCAATGAGGTTCTCCACTGTCCCATAGTTCTCGAAGTGGTCCACCCAGTCTTGAATTCTGCTCTTGGGGGAGCTTTTTCACATTCAAACTGATGCAAAAAAGTGTCCTGCAATTTATTAAAAGAGCCTGTCTTGTAGTAATGCCTGACGCAGTATATTATTGGTTGGATCCCCCTTTGAGATCTAGTTGTACTCACAGGCGTTGTTTTACTGCACTAACTCAAAGAATGAACATTAGTATCTTTGTCAAAAAGAGCATACGTAGCTTAAGTTAAGATTAAATTAGGTGATTGGGATAAACCGTGGGCCCTGCACAATGTTTGAAAACCATGTGTCGAAAATCTACCCCAATGGACAAAGAGCACTAGGAAACAACTAGAATTTGGCATTCCAATGGTGTGGCGGGAACCCCTCAAAATGTAAAAGATTGCTATTTTTGTCTCACACAGACTTCTATTTATAGCAAGAAAATGCGACATAAAATATGTTACCTAAATCTTGATTCAGCAATTCGTTAAGGGCTTCATTCAGATGAAATTCCAGTACCTGTATTCAAGGAACTTCCTTTTACTGGACGATGTAAGTGATATACGTAAATCTGATGTAAGCAATAAATCTGACAGTGATCCAGACTTTGTACATATATCAACCCAAGAACTTGGAAACTTCAGCCAATTAGAATCGAATGATCTAGTTAGAGACCTAGGCTTGTCAAAAGAGTTAGCAGAAGTGTTAGCTTCTAAACTTAAAGAGAAGAATTTGTTGCAAGAAAAAACAAATGTAACTTTGTATCGGAACAGGGAGAGAGATCTCTTGGCATTCTTTGAAACTAAAGAAGATTTTGTTTACTGTTGTGAAGTGGCGGGACTGTTAAACGCGATGGGTGTTTCAAAGTATGATCCAATTGAATGAAGACTTTTTATAGATAGTTCAAAGAAGAGTCTAAAATGTGTCTACTCCATAATGGAAACTTGTTCGGTGCGATTCCTATTGGTTACTCTGTTTATTTAAAATAAAAGCATAAACACATAAGATCTGTATTTGATATACTCAATTATGATGGACACAAATGGATCATATGTGTGGATCTGAAAATGGTAAATTCTTTACTTGGCAAACAGGGACGATATTCAAAATATCCGTGTTTCCCTATGTCTATGGGACCGCCGAGCCAATGAAAAACATTGGGAACAGAAACTATGGCCAGTTAGATAAAGTTTGACTGTTGGGGAGAAGAATATTATACACCAACCACTTTATTGAGCGAGAGAAAATCATCTTCCCACTCGTTCATATTAAACAAGGGCTGATGAAACAATTAATTACTATAGCTCGAGTGGTAGGACTTTCTCTATCCCCTTAATTTTGATATGCTCATTTGCAATCGGAAACGACGTCTATCTCTATAATTTAATCCATCTTCTCCTTTACTCTCCTATTCATCCTCGCCAAGCGTGCAATCAACAAACTTAGTTCTCCCCTCGCATAAATCATATAATTCTTCTGCCAATAAAGTTTTAACCGCCACTCCTATATATTATCCACAAATGGAGCATTTATCTTCGTTAGTGTCTTGGGTGATGTAAGACAAAGAACGGAATTTAGGATTAGGCACGTTAGATGCACCAATCAAGATCATTCGAGCGAATCAGACACATGCAAGAAATATTTTTAAAGCTTCTTGCTTCATCTTTCAGATGTACATTCATGGCCGAATGTTTTGAGACTAATATATGTATAATTTTATTTGTTTCATTCGTTTTTTAAATTTACGTGATAGGAATATATATATATTAAAATGTCAAAATTATTGCAGGCTATTTATTCATAAGTAATCATTTCAAAAATATTAGGAAAAAGCAGTGCATCGCTATGCTGAATCTAAACACGCCTTCTGGTGCTATTCCTGTAGGAGGTGAGTTTCAGTCTCTAGAGTTTGGCTATTCGATGACAAATATGGGTTAAATGAATAATGTTGCATAATTTCAATCTATTTCGGATTTCTTTTAGTAAAAATGAATGTTGGAATCTTATTCAATTCCAGAAATAATTCTTTCAAAATAAAAGCGTCAACCATTGTTGCTCTGCCCCAAATGCCTGAAATGCAAGGAGATAGTTGCTAGTGGTATTAAATCAATGAGCACTATAGACGCAAAATGGTACCAAAAATGGCTTCATCAGCACCTTTTCCCAAAGGTTTAGGCCCAATTTGAGGATAATAACTGTATTATTCAGTATGATGCTGAACTTTGTCACAGATCAAAAGCATTAACAAAGATTTTGGCTAAAAATAACATCGAACTTTTGGAACCTTGGCCCAGGAATTTACTAGATTTGAACCCAATACAGAATTTGAGGACGATAACCAAACGGGCATTTTAAAACAAAAGCCATTCAATTGTGAGCAGTTCCCGTTAATTATTAAAGAGATCCCCTGAATAGATTCTGAAATTCGTATAAAGATCAAAATTACAATCGCTAGTAAGCCTAAGTTCACCAGAGGCAGGTCATTGTTTGGGGCGAAGGTGCTGAATAGTATCGCGCTATGACACCTATCAATGAGCACTAATCCCTTAGTGACCGAGGGAGAGAGGGGGTCATCGGTTCCACCTCAGGGGTGTGAGGATATAAACACTATATCGGAAGGTTTCGGCGCGGAAGAGTAGAAATGTTGTGTGTGTGAAGACGAAGGAGGAAGAGACAAACACGTTGTGATTAGTATTATGCGTGATGATTTATGTAAGGAACCCCCGTTCCCCACGTGGATAGACTCTAGTACGCCCCTCAATACAATACCAGCAGTCTATATAGGCTGAAGTTTCGTGTCCGCTCTCGCTAGGAATAAATCCGTAAAAGAACAACGCCTTATCCTTAGAGGTAACAAGAACTCCCTCAATATTCATTATCATAAAAAGCATAGTTTGGGAATAATTTGCGATATAAAAGACTAAGAACAGTTACCACTATCCTTACTTATTATAAGACCAAAAAGATATTTAGAATCCTTAAACCGTAAAACGGAAAATTGTTTCAAGTGATAAAAAAAACTCTTCAGCGCACTCAATGAATTCACTTATCACACTTTATAGTATGAAGCGGATATAGGCAAGATCTTATTTCATATAAAATTGTTAATTGACAGAATAGTCTGGGGGAAGGCTTGAGCTGCAGCACCAGACGTAGATCCAAGATCTGCTTGTACCACCATTTCGAAAGAATAAATATTAAATAAGTCTGTGGATGCCTATATACTTGCTATTACTTAAATATCTAGGAAGGAACATTAAAAAAGAACATAATTAATATTTCAAAGGTATATATGAAATATTACCACTAAATTTAATTAAGGAGAGAAAATATTTTCTCGAATGGCATGACTAAAACAAAAATCATGAGCAAACTTAAAGTCAAATAGAAAACCAATTGTTTCAGTTTACTTTGTTCTTCACACGATTTGTCCATTGTGATAATGAACTGTGGACGTGTTCCTTATTTTTATTTATTTTTTATAAAAATGAACAACAAAAGTTGACATCTACGAGTCAAGTTTTCTCTTAAACGTAGATTTATAGAAACCAGCACACGACATCATACGAATCCAACGAATTCAGTTTGGTAGAATAAAAAGTATGCGGAGCTAATAAATATAATTTCTGCCGTAAAACTAACATAACATGGTTTTCATTTCCAGAAGCCAAAACTTGCACGATAAATTAAAATTTATTTAACTTTAAAGATTTTGAAATGTCAAATTTAAAAGTTGTTGTCTATTAAGCAGAAAATATAGAGGTTTGTTCCTTCGCGGAGAATAGTGAAGAGTCAGATCCATTGTAGTTGTCTTTCCTACCAAATGATCACCTATTCTTATGAAACCTGCTACCAACTATTATAAATAATATTAGGAAACACTAATACATCATAGTCAAGATATAAACACTCCATTTGGTATTTCTTAATCTTTATTGTTATAGATTATTTAACTACGCCATTCAAAAGTGCTTTGGGCATATTACAGCACAAGCATAATTATACGACTAAGTTTAATAAAGTTTTACGAAACCCCCTTGAGATTTGATATAGATAAATCAACATCTGGAGGAAATCCTGAAAGATGACACCTCAAACTTTATCCCAATGTTTGTCTATATCCCAGTGCTCTGGGAACAAAATTTGACTCTCCGCTAACTTTCGCCCAATTATTTATTTCAGTTGTTTAATTATAAATTATTTGAAACCTTGATAAGATCTCCAGTTTGTCTCTAACTTATAAGTTCATATATCAGATATAAGATATTGTTTATTAAGATCGGACACCGAAAACATAAATAAGAAATATTTTGTAGAAGATAAATTACAAGTTTTACTTACTTAATTTTAAATATAAATCTAAAATTACGAGACCATCACTGAGAGAAAATATTACTGAGACGTTCGTAAAATTAAAATAAGTGATGAAGTTATGAGAAGTAAAATGAGTGATTGCAAATACGTGTAAAAAGCATAAAGGAGGCAAAGAGAGAAACAATTAAACAATCAAAATTTAGAACAACAAATTATCTAACGGGGCTGGTGTTCTTTACCCGTGCTACAATTTAATCTCAAAAATATAAACAACCCAATTAAATGATTCACTCTGGCTTAGACTTTGGCTCTGACTTGTGCTTTACTAACGATGCCATTTCTTTTTCATTGTTCCTTTTGTCTGTTTTCAATTGGCGTTAGGCAAGAGGACTCCAATAAAGGTGTCGGTTTCAATTATCGGCAATATTTAATTATTTATAGTAGAAAACGAACGCTAAAAATCATCATACACCATTTGTGCGTTTTTATCATTTCAAATTTGATTTAATTTAAAAGTTTTAAGTAGGAGCGAAAATATAAATACAGGATTTAAAGTTAGGGGTGAGATGAGAGCTCTCCTAAACACTTTATGGAGTATTTACATTGAAACGAATTATATTATGATCACTGTTCCCAAGTGTTTCGCCAACGAGCGCATTCTCAACTAATTTATCTTCAGTTGGTAAAATTATTGTATATCTAAGGTATTCTGTTCACGTGTTAGCTGATGTAATTGTTGATGAAGGAAGTTATTTATAAATTCTAGAAGTCTATTTCCTCCATTGTGTGTCGTGTCATTTTTTAATATCTAAGTTTGAAAAATTTAAGTCATCGCATATAACCGTTACTTAATCTCTAATTAAGGCCGAAAGAAAGCGTGGGTGGAATGAAGGCGAAACCTTGAAGGGATTCGATGGAGGAATGCACATAAGAAAAGGTATCACTTAAGCAAGAGAATATTGTATGATGGTCGTTCTTGGATCCCTATGAATCACAAGTTGAGCACCTGAAATAAAAAATAAAGGCAAAAAGAAATGCAGTTCCTCTAACTGGAAAATGTGATTACCAAACCGGTCCTTGTAGTAAAAATATACGGGTTTAGTGTATTTTTGTTGTATTAGTAAAGCTTTAACTACCGGTTGGCATCGATTGTTGTCTAGGAACGACTAAGAGTATTTGGATCTGTACTAAAGAGATAAGCAAGTTAACCCATCAAGCGCACGTTTGGTCTATAATAGAGTCCCCCCCCCCCCCAAACAAAACGGCTCCAAATTTCAAAGGGCCTCATTTCTTAATTTTCTACAAGGATTGAATGAGACTTTGGTGATAACTAGTTTATTTTATTAAAAAAACATCCTATCAAAATATGAGTCTTCGGGCTTTTCTTCTTTATTCTAGAGCACATGTTCGAAGTGACCTCTATTTAGCTCTCAGCATTTCTTGAGGCGCAGCACAAAGTTATCCATAACGACCTTACAAACCGACCGGCTAATACCTCTGATCTCCTCCCTGATGGCTTTATTGAGTTTTGTCATGGTCCTGGGTATCCCTGCGTACACTCTGTTTTTAAGGTAGCCACATAGAAAGAAATCTGGGGGGTTAAGGTTTGGGCTGTGAGGTGCCCACTCAAAATCAGTCTTGAGACTGAACACACTGACACCAAAGTTTTCTTTCAGCCAATCTCGGGACAAAACTTCCACATAAGCGACGGGAACAAGGTCTTCAGCTTTCTCTTGAAGGTTTTGACGTCCTCAACATTCGGCTCGTTGGTAACTGTCACTGACGTGCCAGATTCCTCGAAGAAGAATGGTCCGATGATGCCTCTGGCTGAGATTGCAGTCCATACCGTGCTCCTAGCCTGATGTTGTAATGGTTTGCTTCGTCTGTATTCTGTATGGGTAGGCCTTTACTTCCATTACTAGCACTCTCCTGCAAGTCTCATGGGATAGACCAAGGGACTGACTTCGCTTGCGCACAGAGCGTTTTGGACTCTGCTGAACTGACTCTCTCACGCTCTCGACCAGCTCAGTTGTACGCTTCCTGGGGCGTCTTGAATGGCTTGGAAGGTTGTCACTGGCTGCATTGAGACTCTCCACTGTCCCATAGTTCTCGAAGTGGTCCGCCCAGGCCTGAATTCTGCTCTTGGAGGGGTTCTTTTTTACATTAGAACTGCTGCACGAATGTTGCCTGCAATTTCTTGAACGAGCCTGTCTTGTAGTAATGTTTGAGGCAGTATATTCTTTGCTGTAGCTCACATTGCGATCGAATTGTGTTCACAGGCGTTGCTTGCTTCTGTCATATCTTGCAAAGTAAGGTTGAGTAGTGAATGAATGAATGAAGGATATATCACAAAAAGTGTGTGCAGGCCCGTTTTTGGGCGGTGACATCAGATTCGAAAATGTAATATCACTTTTTTTTCAAGTAATATAATATAGCTTATACAATTCGTCCGTCAACATATTTATATACCCGTAGATCTCATTGAAACTTAACTTGGGGCTCTTCCAATATGTGATCTGTCATAAATTTAATTTCCAATATGCGCTCTACTTTATTCTCAATATTATTTGGCTAAACAATTCGCGAAATATCCATATAATGATCGCACTAAATTTTAAGAACGGAATTTTTTTGACGTTTTGGATAATAATAGATATTTTTGTCTCTACGTTTGGTTAACCCCTGTGTATATTTTAATGTTTATCCCAGTTCATTCTAATAGTGCTTTAAAGTTTGAAAAAAATCATGAAGTTTAGGAAAATATATATATAACATTATAGAATGTTTTGGAATATTTAAAAAAACAAAACGAATTACAAATGCATAAATTTATTAAAATTAATGCATAGCTGTTTTTTATTTTACTTTTTCGTATATTCGAAAGTTGTTTCTAAAAGATTTTAATTTTTATCAGATGGAAATAGTTACTTGCACCTAGAAAGAAAATTATTAGAGCAAATTTAGATAGAGAAAGAGAAAAATAGTAAGGATTGTTTTTTTCCGTTAATAAAAAGAATTTCGATCAAATATTTTTCTGGCCTTTAGGCCTACAAAATAACCCTGAATGTGAAAAAAATAGACCAAAGAGTACTGCATACTGGAAACCCTTTGATTTTTCTAAAACTAAAAGGGCGTTGCCAAAGCCGGATATACCGTACGCCACAGATCGAAGGTTTGCCTACGAAACGCAAGCTTCTCATGTAAGGAGGAGTAGCAAAGTCGCTTCCTTTGAAACTATATACTCTCTGAATCAAGCTACTAGCTTGGTAGAGGAAGTTAGAATTTCTCGGTTCTCTGCGAATTAATTTGGATGAAAACTTTCCCGGCTATCCTATAAAATAGGGTACCACTAATGTTATGGTTTCTTTATATTGTGTTACCTCTTCAATTTTTATTTCAGATCGTCATTTTGGGAGTGAATCACGCTAATAGCTTTTGAATTAAACTAGCCCATCTAGATATATTTTAGAGAAATGAAGGACAATTATGCACATAAGCATATTCTGCGTATATATTTAATAGAAAACCATAATTATAATACACGATTAATAGACATAATGAATTATTTGCCCACATGAGCGCTATTTCGAAAGATGACTTGAAAAGCCTTACCATGCATGGAACCCAACAATTTCTTAATAGTAGCAGGTTGGACTGCCTCTCCTGCAGCTTTGTTATTGCATATAAGACTTCTTTATACAAAAATTGACGCCCATCTGCATAAACATCTTATTTGATGATTGACGGCAAATTTTAGATTCGGTTTAAATCTGGAAGGAATGGTGACCACACCATTAACTTGTCACCTCATATGCCGTAAGAGCCTAGGAACGGTTGAATGGCCCTGGTAGAGTGGTATAAGGCGTAATCATGCATCAAAGCTAGAGTCCTTGGAATTGGAATATGTATGTCATCTAGCCAGGGATCCAAGACTTCATTCAAAAGATTTCAGTAGACGGCTGCTATCACTTTA
Source organism: Ceratothoa steindachneri (assembly GCA_963969495.1). Taxonomy (NCBI): domain Eukaryota; kingdom Metazoa; phylum Arthropoda; class Malacostraca; order Isopoda; family Cymothoidae; genus Ceratothoa; species Ceratothoa steindachneri. The sequence continues at coordinate 91,072,057 of OZ018319.1, forward strand.
ACTTAATCAGGCACCTTGGCTGGTCAAATAAGTCTGTGTCAAATTATATCTGTACACAACATGACCCCTCCTCCCTGTTGTTTACGCTACAAACATGATGACGCTCATCTACGAAATACTCCTAATCATTTGCTCAACCGCCAGGTCTGTTAAAGGTCAACCCTCATCTCGTCTGTGAAGAGAACGAAGTTCATGTCCAACGTCATGTAAATCCGGGCCCATTGAACCCTCAAAGGCCTGCAATCGAGCGTTAAAGGAGGCATTTTCAGAGGAGCTCTCACGGAAGCCATGGTCCCTAGATTTTTGACATATAAGAACGACAAACGGCGGTCAAAATGACTTAACTGATGGCAAATATTCCTCAAATCCCTAGCTGTCAAGCCATGGAGGTCCGACAATTGGCTCGCTTCTTCCTTAGCAGAAGTTCCTTCAGAAATCTTCTAACCGTGTCCACGTGGCGAACTAACTTCTCTGCAATAACATGAGCAGAAATGGCTTTAGTATTTTCTTTAATGATGAAAGACTTGTCTTTGTTTTGGATCTTGCATTAGGTTTTAAAAAATATGAATATAATTTAGCTCCAATAATTAAATTGACTTCAGACATGGAAAATAATGGCATCATCCAGTTTTCAATAAACTATGAACTATTTATACACATGTACGAAGTGGCGACTAAAGTTAGGACTTATACAATGCAAAGTCCTGTAGAAAACGGTCGGGAGACGGCGAATGAGGCACAAACCGGCAGTTATCGTTTTATAGTCGGTCTGACGTCACCGACTATTGACTCAAATGAGTCATGACATCAACTCTATTTTAGTTGGGAAGACTTGGAATATCAACCGTATACTTGGAAGAAAATTTGGAATTTTACGCTCAAGAAGAAGTCACAGCCGGCAAAGGCGGTAAAGTCAAAGTGAAAAATATCTTGAAAATGCCAACCAACTTTGCCCTTTCCCCACGGGAAAGATAATAACAAATTTATTTGGAGCCACATATAGACGAATAATGTCTGGCTAAGCTCCATTTCAGTCCCTTCCCTCCGGGAGCATGGGTTCCAAGTGAACTGAACTGCCACTCATCAATCTCGCCTCAACTATGTCGGTCCACTTTGATAGTCATAATTGGAGACGTAGGGGAAAGCAGGTTTGAGGATTAGTCCACTGTGAAACTATACTGAAGAGAACGCCCGGTTACGAGGCGATGCTGAAAGCTTTAGGAAAGAATACGCTCTAATCTCTGAGGGTAGTTTCCGGCCAAGACCACAGGGAGACATATAACCGTCCATGTGTAAGCTGGAAGCAGCATCGATAACCAAACCCCAGATGGGGCGGCACCCCCCGGGTGGTGATAGTTGATTCAATCACCACCCATCATTAAGTCTGCCACATATCTATCTGAGGGGCCTCCCTGGATCCACCCACCATTCATCCACCCCATCCCGCTGTTCATATTCACAGAACTCCTCTTGCAAAGGAGAGGAAGGGGGTTGCGTACAATAAACAACTCCATAAAAAAGTTCACCAGTTTCACCAAGAAGAAAGGGACATCATTAAGGACTCAAAGAACTGCATGATGCACCTAAAACACAAGTGGTCTTCGGGAAACTGAAGATTGCTATGCTCCGTCTGCTCGAGATCCCCACAGGATATGTGGCGGTCTGCGAGAAGGAGAAAGACGTGGAGTGAATTACGAAGGAGGAGGAAGTAGAGACACTGTGCGAGATAGGCCGTCAACCTGCAATTCCGCCCCAATCCAAACGCATAGGAGCATTGTATGCAGAAAGCTGGATCCGTGGATTGGAGAACATTCCAAGGAACAAATAAAGGACGAGATCAATAAAAACCAACCATGGGCCAAAGTTTCGAAAGTAATCAAGTTCTGGAACCGAAAAGAAAACGCTGAATACTCGCATGTGTTCAAATTGGTTTTCACGGACACAGCGATGGCTCAAAAAGCAAAAGAGAATCGTCTTTTGATTTTTAACGCAAAAATCAGCGGAGAGCAGATAGAAAGGGAAAAATATACTCCCGTTCAGTTCTGCTTCCGCTGCTACAAAATGGAGAGCCACGCGACGAAAGACTGTTCCAAACCACAGGAGATCTGCTCAAGGTGCAGCGAGGCGGGACACTACTGGAAGAACTGCAGCAGCCCGAGGGAAATGTGCTCCAACTGTGGCCTAGGACATCGCTCCATGGCTATGGCCTGCCCTCTTAAAAAATAAATAATAAAGAAGAAGGTACTACCAAAGAAAGAAGAGCAAACAAGGAAGCAGAACACCACGTACGCACAAGCAGTGAAGGCAGTCCTCACAGAAACGAAGGCAAAGAAAACCTATCTAAGACTGGAGAATCCAGGAACCTTTGCAAAGGAGCTGAACCAGATGCTGGCAAAAAACGGTATGAGCGAGATGTGGTTCCCTGAAAACAAACCATCTGGAGATGTACTCCAGTTACAAATGGTCCCCAAGGAATCAGTTAGCAGAATTCAGGAGACAGAGAAGAGAAACAGTAAGTTAGTTAGACGGCCAGATCCCAGGATCGAAGCCAAAAAAGGGAGAGAGAGGCAGCCGCCAAGACAGTCCAACCAAAACCACAGAGTGCAGAAAAAGAGAAGGAACCGCAGTCATCCGACACCACGGACACTTCTGACTCAGAGTTCTCCGTATGTGAAGCGAAGCCCAAAAAGGAAAAGAAGGTGAAAAATAAGAAAATTGACGCCAACAGAATCAACCTATATATATACGCCTCGGAACAATTCCCGTTCTTGAAGGACTTGGACACAAACAAAATCTGTGTGGGGATCAAGAAAAAGTATTAAAAATGGGACTTAAATGCCAGATGTGACGAAGAAACGGTGGAGGAAGCTTTGTATAATCAAAGTATCACCTTCCATCGTGAAACCTTTGTTGAACTGTCCCCAACAGAATTCAAAAAGAGAAGAAACAGAAAAAGAAAATCAACTACCCGTAAACACTAGGACATCCACACAAGCCAGAACAGAGAATGGAAAACCAAAACAACAGGTGAAAGATCTTGAAACTCAACAGTAACGGATGGGAGGGGAAAGCCACGGCATACGGCAACATATTCCGTGTGCTAGATCCCGACATCATACTGATTACAGAGCATGGTATCGATACAACCAATAAGCAGTTGAAGATACCAGGCTACAAGATAATCTCAAAAAACCATTCTCAGGAGGGGTACGACGGTGCTGCCGTTTCCATCAGAAGGAACCTATCGTTCAAACGCCTTTCAGATATTGACGAGTCCCGAATGGCGGTAGAGCTGCATACTTAAGTAGGCCAGCTCATAGTAGTGGCATCATACCAACCATCTCGACGAAAGTATCTCCCTATCACTAACTTTTACACCCTGTTTTGCCACGGCAGAATGGTTTTCCTTGGGGGCGACCTTAATGCCAGATGCCGAACGGGTGGCTATGGTAACACAAACGAAAGAGGTCATAACTTAGAAATGATTATGAGAAGGAAAAACATTCAGCGTATGGGTCCGGATTTTCCGACCTATTTCACCGTAAGGTCCGCAACGAAATCCGACATAATCATGACAAGTGATGGCTTCCCTTTCAATAACCATAGTGAGCCAGGCCCGACAGTCCCTAGCGACCACATACCGATCTTGACGACCATTTCTCTCGCGCCAATTCAGCTCCCAATCCCTCTTCGAAAAGGCTACGCTTCGGCCCACTGAGAACGTTACAAGGACATCCTTGCTAGATATTAACCAATGGACCTGAATGGGGCAAGTCTGGAGAGGATCGATGAGGAGCTGGAAGCGATAACTGCATACATCATCGAAGCAGATCGTGAGAGTGTGCCGATGAAGAGGTACAAAATTCTCCCTCGAACCAGATGGACCGAAGAAATGAGAGAGATCGCTAGAGTGCACAGGGAGGTTTATGAGGAAACCAGGAGAGAGGGTACAAATCGAGAAAGAACAACGCTGCTAAGATGCCTGAGTGAACAACTTAAGCAGGCTATCAACCAGCAACAGGCTGAAGTCTGGGACAGCCTGATTGAAAATGTTGACAGCGAGGTGCGACCCGATGTGTTCTGATGACTTGTGAACAAGTTGAAAGGTCTTACAAGTAGAGTAAAGACCAGCATTAAGGAGGGCGATGACTACTTGGAAGACCCGTCGGTTTTGGAATAAAGATTCCGCATGTTCTGGAAAAATATCTTCAAGATAACCCTAGAAGAAAATGAGGAATTCGACCAGGAATTTGAAGGCCAACTGATTGAAAATCTGAATCAGAATGAGCGTTGCACGCTCCCCATGTCTATGTCGACGAAGGGAGGAATTTGGCAGACCATGGCCGACCAACTACACCGGAAGAGGTCATGGCAGTCATAAAAACCTTCAAACAGAAGGCACCAGGCTGGATGGGCATCACCAGAAATAACTTGGTATATGCCCCCAGGCAGATAATTCAGGGAATCACGAACATCTACAATGCTTTCCTGAATACGGGCTACTTCCCAGATGGTTTAAAGATTGCTAAAATCATCTTTTTAACTAAAGGGAGGAAGCTTGATCAACTGGTAGACTACAGACCAATATCCCTCCTGGAGATTATATGCAAAGTTTACGAAAAGCTTGTGTCTAACAGGTTACAAGATCAACTGACCGAGCTAGAAACCCACAGCCCTCAGCAACACGGGTTCTGCAAGAGAAAGGGGACGGACACAGCCCTTGCCCTTCTCACCGAAAAGCTCACCCGATGTAAAGTTGAGAGGAAATACGTAGACGTCGTGGTGCGAAATGTGCAAAAGGCCTTCGATAAGGTTTGGCTTAGAGGCTTACAATACAAGATCTTAGTCCTTCAGCTGAACCCAACCCTGGAAAGGATCCTCTGTGACTACATCATGCGCAGAAAGGCCCGAATTTCGATCGAGGGCTACAGAGGACCCGAGTTTAAACTTAAGGCGGGTGTTCCATAAAGTGGCTGTCTGAGTCCGCTGCTGTACCTTCTGTACACACTGGACTTACCTGATCCGGTAGTGGAGGAAGTGATGTACCTACAGTTTAAAGATGACATCACGCAAATCGTCCCCAGTTACTACAAAAATGCCAGATATCAGGCAAGGCAGACAGCCATCGAAATCGACAACATCAATCGATATGAACGAAAGTGGAAAATCAAGACCAACCGCCGAAAGTTCCAGATCCTTCCAATTAACCGCCGAAGACGTGTGGATGTTACAGTGAATGGCCAAGTTTACCCATATGGTAACAAAGGAAAAGTCCTAGGTCTGCAATTTACCTCCAAAGGGTACAAAGTTCAAATTAGTGATAGAATCTCCCTAGCCAAAATACAGCTTGGCAAACTGTATAGGTTTAAAAACCTCAGCTTCAAAAACCTAAAAAAGCTTTACACTGCTCTGGTACGCTCAACCTTAGTGTACCCGGCAGTGGTCATGCAGGCTGCGAGTTTCACCTCTCTCAGACAAATGCAGAGAATGCAGAACAAAGCAGCTCTACTTATAGCTGGAGCGAGAAGGACGGATTATATTCAGCAGACAGTACTGCACGCAAGAGCAGGACTAACCTCTCTGAATATAGAACTCCAAACGCTAGGGAAAAAGACCTGGGACAAAATAGAAGAGGAAATACTCCCGAATACGAATCACAACCTGGACATACCGAAAGCAGTCAGGGGACGTGTCACTAGGAAATCCCTATTCCCGAGTGGAAGAAACTGCTCCCGAGAGAATCAAGTTGGAATATATACCTAAACAGGCGGAGTACTAACACCGAAGTGCAAAGAAGAAATAAAGAAAAAACAACAACAAAAAGAAAAGGAGGCATAGTGCCCAATGCAAAAACAATTTGAAGTAACAAGTATTAAAACCTAAACCCCGGCAAATATAGAAATTAGCGAATAAGATAGAAATAAAATAGAAGATATATATAGCAAATAAGAAACTTGAAAGGCCTAAACGCCACGATGGAGGAAATAACAAATATATTTATTTATTTACTTTATGTAAAAAATATATATATAAACAAAAAATTGATAACAAACAGATAATGGGAAGAAAAATAATAACCAAAACAAGAAAAACCTGAGAGGAGCCCTTTACACCAAGGCAAAACTAAAACTCTTTTTATCTTTATATACCTACTACACATTTTCCTACTTCTTACATTAATTTCAATTTTATCAACCGAATTGTCGTCTGATACTACTAAACTGATGACCGGCCTCTAAAAAAGAAACAAGAAATGCGAAAGTACTAGAGGAGTGCCCTCTTTCGCAAAAATTGAATAGACCTTGTATTATCAGACATAAAGTTGGAATCGGGGTTATTTAGATATAAAATATATGAAGCGATAACTCGGCGCTGACTGCAGAGGAGGGGTATCTCAGGATGCAGGGAAGAAAGGAGGAGTCCGAAAAGATTTACTCTAGATCCCCCAGGGTGGTGTTTAAATAAGCTACCCACTCGGTTGGAAGCGGGTGGGCTTCAAGGAACACACATGGACGACAACAAGAAGCCCAGCCACTTCACCTTGCTGTAACATCTGTAAACGAGTTGAGCCCAGCGAGTCTGGTTTTGTTTCAAGACGCTCAAGGATGTCAAGAAATACGTGCATACGCCGCTGCTTCTTGCCACCATCTTCGCGGAAATCTACCGAATGCCTAAATCATCGGTGATAATCTTCCAGACGCTATCGCGTGTCATGCCCAGCTCACTTGCAATCAGCCTAACAGTCACCGCCAATCGCCATGCGCCATCTGTCTTACACATTCAACATTTTCCTCAATACTACTCGTTAAAAGCCTTCCACTCGTGGGGTCGTCTTGAAATGAGTAACAGACTATTTAATAACTATTTGTGCAATATAGTTTAAATTCTTTTAGTTTTAGCATATATAATTCAAATTTTCTTTATTAGTGCAAAATTAATTGGATCGCAGAGCCAAAAATCAAATAATGGAATGCTTTATGTCTGTTTAAGAAGCAATACGATTACCTGAAAATACCTCTTTTACGTCAAGCTCTGATTGCTCCCATTTGAATTGGATCTTTATGGCTCTTCTATTCTTCGTAATTGAAATATTTTTCCTAGTACTTAAAAAAGTAAAAATTGGGGATAATCCAGCGTGTGGGGATCAAATTCATATTTTGTTGAGATTCTGCTCTAGTACGAATTTGTTAGTGAAGAGTTTAATTAAAATTTTATTTCCTGTATTTAAACCATAAGGAATCTGATTTTCCATTCTTTTCCACCTTCTTTATCCTTTTTATTGACTTCGTTTTACATTCATCTTTTGTCTTCTTTCTATAATCCAGCAGAAAACACTCATTTATGTCTGAAGGATGGCGTTAGATCACTTAAAGAAAGTGAATTTTCGCGTCTTTTGTGGGAAAATATGCAAACAATGGAGGAAGAATTTAAAACAAACAATGAACCAGAGAAAAAATCCCTCGTCTTTAAATTTTATTCGGGATGTTTAAAAGGGCACACAATGGCGCACGTCTAATGATGCTGACTAGGGCTTTGATAATAAAGAAGAATTTTGTTTCAATTCTCTTTTTTTTTTTACTTTCCACGTATTTACACTCAATTGCAATGCTTAAAATGCCATCAGTTGGATAAATAAAAATCTTTAAAGTACACATTCATTGAATGGGCATCAGAATGACTGGCTAAGAAGCATCTATAAAGTCCAAACTAACTTTACTCTTTGAGGTAGACGGGACATTACGCCTAAATCAAATAGGATATAAGAATATAACTTAAAAAATATTCGGGTATTTGGGTATTGGTTCACAGAAATTATAAAGCTCACCAATTGTTATATTTGAATTTTATAGATCACTAATTTTATTTAGCCAACCCTGATTCGCTCTCTCGTCTGTTACACCCTTCTAGCTGGAAATAAACTATTGAGTTGCAAAATATGTTTGCGATGATAATTTGCAATAATTGACAATTTAGTCATTAAATGTTGCATTAATTTTTGTCACGAAATTATATTCCTTGTCAAAAAAAATCATTATAAAGTTAAACCTTTTTCTCATATAGTGGTCAATAAACAGCATTTCACAGAATTGCCTTTTTGTATCAATTGGCAAATTTGTTTCAATTGGTTACACTATAAAGCAGTTAAATGGCACAAAAATTTTAAATTTCGGAGTTCTTTTTTTTTACCTCTCTAACACCGCTACTTCATTATCTCCTTCATGGATAAGATTTTTAAAAAGTACTACAATATAAAAAAAGGTAAATTATAAATTGTGCTTATATTAAGATAGTAAAAACTGCATAGAAATGGCTAAACATATTTTTTCTCATGAATCAAAATATTCCTCAGAGAAAGAATTCAATTGAAAAGTTATTTTTTAACTATTTGTTTCCTATAGGAAATATACAAACCAACTTCCTCTTCAATATATATATATATATATATATATATATATATATATATATATATATATATATATATATATATATATATATAGATAGATTAAGCATGTGTGAGCATGAGAAGTTTTTATAATAAGTTGCAGTATGAATTTCTTCTATAGATCCAACTTAATTGAAACTGAACTGCCCAAAATCCACTCAGAACAAATTAAATAGTTCATTATGAGCAAAGTATGGCTTTAATATCAGTATATCTCCATAACAAGACACTCTTAATACAGTTCAATTCTAAGTTACATCGTGATTTAAGTATCTTGTTGTACGTTCTCTGAAGTTATTTAAAGCACAGTGAAGAGAAAATATTATATCCCATCACTGAAATTTCAGAGAACTAATCCAAATACTCATTATTATTTATAATTACTTAAACTCATTTAGGATATATACTATTGACATTCTAAAGTAAAGATTATAATTTAGGAAAGTTTAAATCTTCATAAATTATTAGTAAACTGGTTTTAGCTGAGTAACATTTATTTTACTCGCTTTCAAATCTTATACCATCGACCTATCAAATCAAATTGGATTTAATCTTCTATTTGTCCCAAATAAGGATAAAATTCAGCTATAAATATATTTTATAAGGTAGAATAGGATTTGAAATCATTCTGTACAATTTTATAATATAAATAGTAAAAGTTATCGAAAGAAAAATAAAAACCCTAGCACTTATACTTATGGAAATAAGAGAGAAGCTGGTTTGTCTTACCCATGACGCTCTGGTGCATCATAGTACAGATACGAGTACATATTTCCGCAATTTGGTGTCTTTCGCACCTCCTCTCTGAGAGTTCTGCTGCTCACAGTGTAGAAACTAATAGTAACCAAAAACTGATAGTTTTAGACTTTTACGCATCTATTTACTTCGTTACTTATATTTTAATAGGAATAAAAACTGTTTCTGGTCTTAAAGATATCATAAAAAATCTTACTACCTTCCACTACTCCGTTTTTGTGTTTGTGCAATACCGGTTAAAATCTACCAACCAACGATCAAAATACGAGTTATTAAATTGCAAAAATGACAGAAAAATATCAAATTATTACTACTTGTTCCATCCATATATGTATAACTCAGATTAATATCATGGTTATTTTTCCACTTTACCTCAAATAGTTATAAAGTATAACCCTTGCGATAGTGGGATTTGCTGCTATTTAGGATATGGGTCTCTTGGTGCCTTAAAGCGATCCTTTCGTTGTGGACGCTTGAGAAAACGTAGAAATCAACTTATCAGAATCTCAAATATTACAGTGGTTAAATGCGTGCATCACATATCCCAAGATCTGTTTTAGATAGATATTAAGTGATACTATCTAAATCCTAAATCTCGTATACATATCTCTTACATTTTAGAATCAATGGTTAATTTATTATTATTATGATAGCTTGAAAGTTATCACAACAAATTTATGATTTTTTCCAATGGCGGAATTAATAAGGATTTCTACTTTTGATCAGTCATACGAGTAGGTCAATGTCGTAGAATTCTTTCTAATAAAAACCCTACTAACCTGACACCACTTTTATAATAGTGTGTCGTAGAATTCCCCCCCTTTTTGTTCTATTCTAAGAGTGCTAAGAGTGTCTAATATATATTGATATCTGAATATCTTAACGAACAGAGGCGTTCCGATACACGTAAGGATATAAGAGAAACGCAAAATAATCCCAAAATAAACTTATATTTTAACTTTAACCATTGAATACACAACATCTAAACATTAACTACAGCAATACTCTGAATTTTATCATAAACAAGAATTAATTAAATTAGTTTACCCCTCAAAAATTGGTTAATTTCTTTACACACAACAATAATATAAGATTTAGGCTTACGGACTCTACTGGAATTTAAAGGCCTCAGAAATGTTATTGACTCACGATGCGTGCCGCCTGACCAGATGTAGATGGGCAGGATCACAAGGTCGTTTTGGCGAGGGTAGCAGCTAGGGGGTCCACACGTTCTTCCGGGGGAGGGGGTTCTTCAAGGACGAGAACAAATACGGTGCTTTATGCAACACCTAGGCAGTCGTGGTCTCTCTGGCGAGAGTGAGTCAAACTTGGTTCTTAAATCAAGTTAACTTGGAGTGCGGTATGACCACCGAGTAACGAGCTCGAGGAGGACCTTTTCTCCTTCGTTACTTATTTCCTCATTGAATAGGATTAAACTCGGGGAGGGTCTTCTTCAAGGGCGAGTATCGATGAGACGGGGTTTCTCTGACGAGAATAAGTTACTTAAAGTTCGGTTTGGTAACCAAGGAACTAGCTCGAGGATGAGCTTCTTCTTAGTTCCAGTCTTCTTCAAGGGCGAGTATAACGGAGGGGGATTTCTCTGACAAGAACAAGTTGAACTTGGTTCCTCACCAAGTCAACTAAGGAGTTCAGTGTGGCCACCGAGTAACGGGCTCGAGGGGGAGACTTTTCCTTCTTCTTTTTTCAATTCCTCAAGGACGAGGAATACTTCTGGTGCTTAAGGTGCACCAGGATATGAGGAGTCTCTCTAGCGAGAGTAAGTTGAACTTAACAAAGTTAACTTATCTTTTGGTTTGATAACCCGGGACGAGCTCGAGGATGAGCTTCTTCTTAGCCCCTTAAGGTAGGTAGCCCTGCCTCTCTTGCAGGGTACTTCTTGGTCTGGCGAGCCAATTACACTACCTCTCCAGTCTCGGTAGTTCGGTTTGATCCGAAGACTTCGTCACCTAGAGACTGACGTATACTACCTCGATTTTCCTCAGAGTTCCTCATTTATACCTCGTCACCCCACTGGGGGAGTGGTAAGGGGGGGAGGGGCTTGAGGACGGCCCCAGGAGAGTTCTTTTGGCCAACGGTTTTTCCCACGAAGTCAAACATCGGCTCCTCGTTAGCCTTCGAGCTTGGGAGAAACACGTCTCCAATTTCTTATTTGACGTGAAACTGGATCTCACTCTCCTGGGGGAGATCTTACATTTTGACCTTTAGGGTCTTTCATGGCACCGAGTTGTGCCACGCTGCGGTTACGCTTTTGACTCGCCGATGCCTGGGCCGGATGTCTTTGCGGTAACCGCCTTGTGACTCCACCAAGAGTGAACGGGGTGTGGGGGGGGGAAGTGACGATTCCCCTACAGTCAAATTAAGTAACATATGAGTACTTTACCCTGGAATCCTATCCTAGAGCATTAAGAATCATGTGTCATTCACCCTGGAATCCTATCCAGAGCATTAGGAATCATGTGTCCTTCACCTTGGAACCCTATCCACAGCATTAGGAATCTATTAATTATAAAGAAAAGGCCGATTTGCAATCATTGCAGATCTGGACCTCGCATTCATTCATATATATATATATATATATATATATATATATATATATATATATATATATATATATATATATATATATATATATATATAATATATATATATATATATATATATATATATATATTACCAATATATACATATATTGGTAATTTGTTGCATTTTCTAGTGAATAATTTATTGTAAGGTCCCATTTCAGGTACTACGAAATTTTTTCATTTTTGGAAACCTCATATGAGAGAAAGGATGGAGAGTAATTTTTGGTTTGAAAATTAAAGATTAATTTGTCAACCAAAGATAGGGGGTAACAATTATTTTTAAAATAAGACTTTAGAGTCTGGAATTAATTGTGCCTTAGGGAATAATTGGAGAAGAAATGGTAACCTTTATAGATTAGAGATTTTATTGCACTGAGTTTATGTGACAAGTCACAATGGCGGAAAAATTGATCCCTAGGCCAATACAGGTAGGCTTTTTGTATATTGAAGTAGTTAGTTTGTCGGTTTTTTCTATAATGACATATAGAAAAGGAAGTTGATTGTTACTCTCTAATTCAATGGTATATTTAATGTTGGGATGATAAGAGTTTATCAATTTAAAAAATTGGTGGGCATGTTCTATATTATTTAAAATAGCAAAGGAATCGTCCACACACCTACGATAAAATATGGGTTTGAAATCTCTAGGGCATTGTTTCATAAAGTTGTTTTCAAGATGAATGATGAAAATATTAGCTGCTATTGGAGCTATTGGTGAACCCACTCCTACTCCATCTATCTGTTGGTAAACTTTGTTATTAAATAAAAAATATTTCTCATTAAAAATAATTGGTCTTTTCAAAATTTTGACGAGGGGAATTGTGAAAGGTATCTGTTTTGTTAAAAATTAGGTTTAAAATAATATCAATTGTTTCATTAATAGGAACATTTGTAAATAGTGAGGATACATCGTAACTAAATAGGACTTTTGAGGGGGCAAAATTGCGTGACAATAATTCATTAACAAAAGAATAGCTGTTTTTTATGGTGTATTGACCTATGGCTAACCCAGAGAGCAAATTAACAACATATTTAGAAAGGTTAAAAGTTGCAAGAGAATAAGAAGCCAAAATTGGTCGGAGAGGAACATCAGCTTTGTGTAGCTTGGGGAGGCCATATAATAAGCCTAGCCCTGAACCACTAGAATAGAAAGCATCATAATTTTGCTGGTGGATTTTAGATTTAACAGAACTCTGTTAATTTTATCTTCTAGTTTTAGATATATTTTTATAGGTGTTTCAGAGAGCGGTTTAAATTTTTAGTGTCTCTAAGTATGGATTCTATTTTGTGTACATAGTCAGTTCGATTTAGTAGAACAACTCCATTGCCTTTATCAGGTTTGGTAATGAAAATATCTGGATTATTAGATAGGGATCTTAGCGTTTTAATATCACTGTTTCTGAACATGAGAGAAAATCTTTTTAACTTCCTAGGTTCGTGACAAAATTCGTGTGCCACTTCTGAGACGTCAGATTTGAATCTACTGAAGTCATAGTTTATGGGTACTTTGCGAATGTCGTGTAAAAAAAATTTCAAAGTATAAATAGTATGAGGGATATTTAATTTTTAAGTTAAGCAGTTTAAATTGGAAACCCAAAGATAATAGAAACTCTTCTCGTGGAGACAGGCGATAGCTAGATAGATTTTTTACATTATTACCATTAGAGAAGAGATCAGGTTTTCCAAGGCCTAATTTGCGGAGTTTTTTGTTATGAATCCTAAATACATGTTGGGAATACCTTGAATTATCATGGTAATTTAGGATAAGAAAGTATATGAACTCCAAAAATGAAAAATGAGTGCGGAAATTGAATTTAGTGTTCAAAATCGACCAATAGGCGCTCGTATCACCGAACTTTAAATTCAATTTCATGGTTTAACAAATAATCGAGAGAAGATTTGTAAAATTTGAAATCTTATAAGGATTTCCGATAAAGCTTGAAATAGACAAAACTGGGATACACATTACCATTGCGACAAATCTCAATAAATGTACAGTCAAGAAAGAAGCTAAGAAGGAAGCTTCTGTAATTAGAAATTATATATATATATATATATATATATATATATATATATATATATATATATATATATATATATATATATATATATATATCCTGGTCCTGATCTTAAGTTGTGTATGTTGCCCTGAACTACCTATGTTGTCCATCCCTGGCGTGATTAAATGAGAAGGCGAATATTTGAAACACCTCTTTTATATATAAGGCTGTAAAGGTTTCCTATGGTACTTTTCATCACCTTGATTCTTAGTCGCGTGTGCACGTGACTCTATAAGTTACTATCTCGGTCCGTAGGTCTGTCGGTCGGTCAGATGTTAACCGTTTTAATTTCCAATGAGTTTTTTGGCAATCACATCGTAACTATTCGGCCGATTCTAATGAAATTTGAAACCTTTATGTGGTTTTACATTTACTTTTAAATGATATAATTGCTAAGGTTCTCTTAAGGTTAGCCCGGGAATTATTTTAAGTTATGTAGGTCGTAAGATCATATGGTCATAAGTCAGAATGATTGAGAGCACGTGACTTAAGTCTGCTGACCTTGTCTTTACCTTTACCTTTTAAATTATGAACTATTTGTGTTTTCATTTACCTTTTGCCATCACTCTATTGCTGTCTGACCTGAGGAAACGGAATGAATCGTTCCCTAGCAACTACTGATTATCTAAGCATACCTGTGTAAACAAAGATTGCCTGATAATAAAAGCAATTGACTTCTATCTCAGGGGAAAATTTGCTTCTACAGCTAGAAGGGTGTTGCCTATCAAACCCCTAATCGAAGAGGACGCTGATTACCTTTAAGTTGCAAATTACGTTACTGCATAGAACGAAGGCCAACTCTACATCCACTCTCTTCCTGCCCTACCCCCTGATGTCTTTCCCTTACTGATGACCTACTTCATGGCAAAGTTCCCCAAATAATTAGATAAAGTCATTGCCACTCCATCACCTGCCACCGTAAATACTCAGAGCAATGTTCAAAGATTTTAATTTTCTTCTTAGCCATGAATCACTTGCCTCTCTTTACAACCACTATGCAAAGTCTTACCGCATTAATCCTCCGTTATTCCTCCTCTGCTGCCTTTAAAGTGGGTGAGTTTATATTCCACCACTTTTCCTCATTCTTATTGCATTCCAATAAATGAAACTGACTTGATCATGGTGAACGTAACCTTTTCAAGCGTTTCTAATCCAAATTCATTTATGATCACTCTTTTCCATTGTGTTCCGTACGTTTGATAGTTAATTTGAGATTAATCGCAGCATTCATTTATCGACTAGTTTTAGTTGGACAACATTGTCTCGGTGATGGATTTTTTTCAATACCTCTTCTAGAATCTGAAGCAAAATTTCTAACTTAATGGGAATTTAAAAAATTACCCATGTTTACCATTTTAATTGCTTAAATTTGTCCCTCCTCTTCTCCATAGAAAACGTTCCCCTCAGAAAGAGGCCCTTCAGGGAACTCCATCCGCGGTCGAAACTAGAGTTCCTTGATTCTTATTCTTGTCCTATCTAACATCCAGTGAGTTTGGGAGACTAGCTTCTTACTTTCTATGGTAGTCGCTTCAATTATTTGGTCATTAGCTGTATTAGGATTTTATATCCGAACCTCATTTGGATTAGTTTTAGCCTTTTGTTTAAATCTTTAAGTAGGTTTAGGATGCTTTCGCCTAATTTGATATAGAGTTATTAACCATTCATCAAATGATTTAATCATAATTTCACCTTAATGTTCTTAAAGCTTTAAGTTTAAAGGGTAGGTCTATTTTAAATTTCTTTTGTAAAGGTAAGCGCTAAGTTCATCCCTAGAAAATTTCTACAATTAATGGAGTTACTTTAGATATAAACCCATACGTTCATTTCTTAAGTCAGTGGGGGAGTTTTCGAAGTTTAACAAGGTCTTCTGACCAAAGTCGCGTGCTCTCACTTATTCTGATTTATGACCTTACGACCTTCAAAACTTTCAATAATTCCCCGACTAACCTTGGGAGCAGAATAGTTACAATGTTATTTCCAACAAAAAAAAAAACGAAAAATGGGGACCGGCATTATATGATTTATTTACCCCCTGGTACTTACACGTCTAAGTTAAGTGGGGAGATATTATTTACCCAAATAAATTGGTCTCGAATGTAGTAAATATTCCTAGCCAGCAAATTCCATCTAAGGTTCACCTGGGATCATTTAGAAATTGGTTATTACTCCTCTCCTATTAAAATTAAATTTGCCTTCGTTTATCATAGCTATTTGCTGCCTATTAGACCTCTTTAGAAAGGTTTTAATAGTTCAAAATTTTCAAAGTTTTTGTTTGATTTCTATTAAAGACTTGACAAAAGGGGTACTTTCACCTTACGCTTTTCGCTACAGGGCGTGAGAGTAGCTAATAACCTTAGGTTCACTAAATTCATGAAGAGTAGGGTCATTTTTAGTCGCCTGCGCTTAGTCGCGTGAGACTCTATATCTCACTATGTCGTCGGTCAGTCGGTTACTCCGTCGGTCCAAGTTTTGCTTTTTTTTGTTTTTGTAATAACATTGTAACTATTCGGCTAATTCTAACGAAATTTAAAATCTTATATTGTTTTAAATTATCTTTTGATTAATATAATTTACAAAGTCATCCCAAAGTTAGCCCGAGAATTATATTGTTTTGGCAATAACATCATAACTATTCGGCCGATTCTAACGAAATTTGAAACCCTTATGTTGTTTTACATTCTAATTCTAATGATAGGTCATCCTATGGTTAGACCTTGTTTATTTAGTATTTTGAAATCCCTAAGGATTTAGGATCGGCCAGACTGTTCTTGTTTTACTGAAAAAGAATCTGTAGCCTAAAATTAATATTTTTATCTTTATTATATTTGCTTAGATCCGGACCAATTTTAGTATATAATTGAAACCATTCAGGAGCATGGATACTTTGCTCCCTTATATTTGATTACCAGTACGAGGACTAAAGGGGACTATTTCTATAGTCGTTTAATTACAGTGCTCCTTTTTGTAGATGGTTAAAATATCCCTTTCCTTTCTTTAATTTTTGTTTAGCCCTCCCCCTTTTACATTTCCGAAAATCTAGTTTCGGTTCAGCAAATATGATTGTCTTAACGGTTGCCCATAAGAGGGTTAAGTTAGGTTGGGGTGAGGTGTAATTGTCGGGATCGGGATTGTGTAACCATTTTGGCTCACTTAAGTTTCTCTATAAAATTACCTTGCGGATTTTGAACGATTCGTTCCGGGGATATATAATAATTAAGCCCTTGTCCTAACTGGTGGAAGATTGAATGCTATTTGACATAAATACGAAACTAGTTTCCGGGTTTAGTTGCTTAATCGATCTCATTGGGGTTTGAGGCTCAAAACACTCTAAATGGAGTTCAGTTTTCAATTTATTCGTTCGTAGTTCTGTCCAGGGTTCATTTTTTTTTTAATTGTACTCATTGTTAATCACGCTTAAGTTATCGATTAAAGGGTTATATTAATAACTTTTAAGCTTCAGTAGGTTTAAGGTTTGTATTTATGTTAAGGATAATTATTTGAAGTTATATAAATCTGTAGTTTCTAGAGTTTCAAATCGTGCCCTTAACCTTAAGGGCTTACCGAAGTTTATCATTAAGTCAACTTAATGGAAGTACAGAAAAGGAGTTTAAGTCAGCGAAGGAAAGTGAGTCAGGGGCCTCCCTATTAAGTTTCCTTGATTCTCGAGGAAACGCGACTGGGCACAGAACCCTGGTGTAACGAAGTTTAATAAGAATTTCTAACTAACCCCAAGTGAACCTTAGATGGGATTTGACTGGCTAGGAAGGTTTAATACATTCGATACCAATTTATTTGGGTAAATAATATCTCCACACTTAACTTAGACGTCTAAGTATTAGGAGGTAAATAAATCATATACTCCCAGATTATTCATTTTATATTAAAAAGCATATATACATTCCTTCGTTGACACTACCTTTAATGGATTTGAGGAGGTTTATTTTAATCGTACCACTCAACCCAAGTACCACTTATTACTTTATATTAATTATATTTTCCTGCGCGTTCTTTGCCTCTTTCTCAGGAACTATAAGTATAGATTTTTTTCTGCAAAGGAACTAAATGTTTGCGTCATGGAAAATTTCACTGATTACTATATACCTAAATGCTAATTTAAGTCGCCTTAAAATAAAATGTCGAATGATATTTACTCTGCAGAAATTAGAGTCCTGTTTATTAGCTAACGAGACTAATGACAAACAAACCGGTAGATGGCCGGTCACTCAGCAGACTGCACCCGACCTTTGATTATTTCACTTTCAAAATTACACACACTCTCTCTCTCTCCACTGGACTAACTCTTTCTATTTTTACTTCTAATTTTACCAAGACATAGATACAAGAGTTCTCTTTGTTACTCTTGATCAGTTTGACTTGTATTGGCCTAGTTGCCTAGTGAGATGTTGAGGTGTCGTGGTATTGTAAGGGCAGAGTGGTGGTACGTAGGTTGGTCACGTACTTCAATAACTCCTTTATTACGTTTTCTCTAAGAGTGTTATATTATTTTACGTTATTATATCTTACAACATATAAAAGTGAAATCTTAAAAACAAACAATACATTTATGAATAAACGAGTCTATGTTAGAATTATTAATTTAAACCCAATGAATATAAAGTAAGGGTTGACTCTAAGCTCACTTTAATATTGGACGTTACATGAGGCACAAAAATAATTGAATTTCTTTCCCTTTAAAAAACTACCAAGAATGACCTTGGCCTTGGATCTTATGTAGATGGGAAAATGGTTTGCTCTTTGGCGCGTGAGCGCGTTCGCTGACGCCAAGCCGTTTGTCTGGCGAGGAGGCAAACTTGGAGCTACAGGTGATTTCGGTGAGGGTGACGGATGGCGTTGATCACGTTTTCTTAGTCAGATGATTTAGACAACAGGAACGTGAAGGTATGCTTTTTCCAATCTTCGGGTTAATCTTGAGATGTTTTGCACTTACGAGCGATAAGCAAAAAAGCGAATGCTTTGAAGAATGAGGGGGAGGGGGGATTGAGGGAGTTCACTTTGGGTATTCCTCAATGGCGAGGACTATCTCTGTTTTTTGGATTTTGTGCAACCCGAGATAGGGGGTTTCTCTGACGAGAGAGGTATGAGAGTGATCCTCGATACAAAAGGGCTAATTTTTTCGGTGCGACCACCAGGAACTGGCTCAGAATGAACTTCTTCTCTGTTCTTTTCTTTGACTGCCGGGCACTGCCGCCAGACTTCGTCGTGTCGATCTCTAACTCGATCTCCCTGTTCTTCTCTAGTTATTCTCATATATACTTCGCCTACCTACAGGGGGGGAGGGAAAAAGGGGGGATGAGGGCTTATGAATTAAGCCTCTCTCCTCTAACGACGCTTCTCCGAGCGTCTTTCACTTAGCCCTAAAGGCATCTTCTGGCTTTTAGTCGCATCTCCTATAATTTTGTCTATTACGCGAAACTAGATCCCAAATCTTAGGCGAAATAGTGCCTGTTTAAACATTGTTATTGCACCTGGTCTCCTTTCCTTCGTATTGTTATGTTCGCTGGCACAAGAATCTGTTGATTCGTACTTCTCGTAATTTGAGGAGGCGTCTGGTGGCCAGCGGGTCGAGGGAAGAAAGGACGGGGAGGTAATCGGGTTACACTGCCTAACGCCAGGACGTTGCAGTGACCGAACAGAGCCCTTGTTTTTAGGGTGAGATATCGTTTCCTTACATTAGGTATGTGTTTTACGTGCCAGTTAATTCAAGTTAGGATAAATTGGGTTTATTTTGGCGCAAGTGTAACTAACTGTGCCGTCAAAAAAGAGACCAGTATTTTTATTTAATGATAATAATAATTATTATTATTAATAATATTATTATTATCTTCATTATTATTATTGAGTAGATAATATTATAAACTATGTACTAATTGGCTTTCAGAAATACTTTCCTCAAAATGAAATTCATGTTTACTTGGAAGTCGATTTTGCAAAAGTTAAAGTGGAACTGCTCATTATTATATTAGATTAAATCATAGTTAATTAATTAAACTAATTAATATGAGGGAAAATACACCTAAAAGACAATGAACATACAAGGGTACCCCTAAAATGTCGAGTGTTCTCTTACTCTATAGACCAAATTGCCAGAGCTGTAATTAAATCTTAGAAAATAAATAACTTGAATTGATTCAATTCTTCAGAAACTAATGATTCATTTGAACACTTTCGCATATTTTGCCTTTAATTAAATTTAAAACTGGAACTAAAATCTGAAATCGTTTGAATATGGAAATTTTGAAATTAAACCTAAAATTAAATTAGAAAGAAAGCAAATTGAAGCCTTCTTTTCAATATAAAATATACGGTTCGAACGTGAATTTGTATTTTAGCATATTTAATTAAACCCGCTACATTTTCTGCATAATAGAATTAAATACTGAATGCGACTAAATAGTCTGCATTGCGTGACCAACTGAAGTTTTGTTTATAGAATAAAATCGATTTTCTTTTTTTTTTAAACGTGATGATTGATTATCCTGATTTTGACTTTCTTATAGTGTCCAAGATACAAATAATTTAGTTGGCTCTCATGTAAACAATCTTGCCTTTTATCCTCCCTTTCTTTCATCTATGGTGTGTATTATTTTTTATGTGCACATGTACATACAAATCCACGCCTCAAAATAGAATTCAAATCGGTATCATCCTTTCTGACAGAGGCTGCGACAAATACTATTTCATGAGCATTTTTCGGGAATAATTGATAAGTGCGAATTTCTTAGACATCATCATCCAATATAAAGATGAATTTCTCAATCAGAAATTAAGATAATGAACAAGATCAACAAGGCTTAAGTCGCCTGCTCTCAATTATTTAAGTCCCGTGTGAACGCATTTTTGAAACAGTAGCTTTACAAATACCTATTATTATTATTGTTATTCTAATATTTCTTATTCATCTGGGTTTACTATTAGCCCTTCGCTTTCTTCATGGCTGCCGCAATTGTTTTTAAGCTTTGGAGGGAGGCTTTTAAGCTCTCAAAATAATAATAATATGAGCATATGCCATTTCAACAAATAGGGCAATCCGACCCATAGTTAGTTTTCTTTTAATAATCCCCCGACTACTCTAAGCGGGACCTTGGTAATTATTTCATTCGAAAGAGAATGTAAAACAACATAAGGGTTTCAAATTCGGTTAGAATCAGCCGAATAGTTACAATGCTATTATCAAAAGCTCATTGAAAAATAAAATGAATACTATCCGACCGATCGTCCTACCTACGGACCGACATAGTAACTTATAGAGTCACACGCGACTAAAAACACAAATTATTTTCTCTAAAATGTCCTCCTACAAAACCATTTTGTAGTCGAGAAGTTTTCTTACAAGGGAAGCATTTAGTTATTGAAGCGTAACTCAACGCGGAATCCAAAAATAAGCCTCTTGGTTTAACTCGATGGAATCATAAGAAACCTATTGAAAAAAGCATCTTCTCCTTAAGCCCAGATTTGGTTTACATTCACTATAGATCATTGTATGAGATTTTGGATTCTGATAGGAATAAATCATTTATATTTTGTTGTTGTTTTTTATTCATAAGTTGGACCCTAATGATTAACGTCTAATCCGAACCAGGAGTATATATAGGGTATGCGAGACGCCGAGAAGTCACCCCACATCGAAATTCCATGCGATGACTAAATACAGACGATGCGGCTTAACTTGGCTAAAATCGAAAGCGGTGTTTCCATTCTGCTAAACCGTAACCATTGTTCTGTTTGTAATGAACATTTATTATTTAAGTGATGGAGTCTCAAAGGGATTTATTTCTTAATATATTATATAATGATTTTTAATTAAAAAGGAATAAAGTGTATGAAAAGGCAGATATAACTGAAGATTGAATCTCAAAATGATTAAAAGAAATGTCGTCTTGAATATAAAATCATTTATATCAGACTCATAAATCCGATTATAATTCGAGGTAATTCTTTATTCTAGTCTCTCAGTTATTATTATTAAATTTATTATTAATAAGTTGTTCCGCATAATAAATCAGGGGGTTATAATATTAAGTTGGAGACGGCAAATAAAAATCAAAAGCAGCGAATTGTTAATCAAAATATGATGGATTTTCATCAAGATCTTAATTCTCAAATAGAGCTTTGGTTACAAATTCCGTAAGACACACTTAATGTCTCCCATTTTATTGCATCCTTTATTGATCATCAACTACATCTATTTTTCTCTATTATTCTTCTTATTTTTCCATATATATATATATATATATATATATATATATATATATATATATATATATATATATATATTTATACATAGTCTACAATATTCAACAGACCTCTCCCCTTGTAATTTTGCATTCATCATAAAGTTCATAAGGTGTATGAAGGTGAAACTTAATCTTATAAGTTATAAGAAAGCGTTGAAATTCGAAATAATTGTAGAGAGGTGTAATAGTGAGATGTTTGTATAATTTTCAGGTGACTAGACGGTCCTTTCACTTCTCGATCTTAACTATTCATACTGTCTCAATCTAAACACTCGATGTTATTCCTGTTTTGACTCTTTTATACGTTCATTTACTGTGATTGAAGTCTGTCGCTTACTTATTAGTTATAGGCTTATACAAACTATGGGTATCTTTTCAATCCTATCCCTTTTCTACTGCTAAAAAATTGAAATTTCGTCACAATACCCGCTTTTAATCTCAATCTGTCGTCCAAACCTTTACTCAGTTCTTCTTCGTTCCTTCTCCAGATCTTCTTTGCCCTCTTATGTAACACTATATTGAGCGATTACATTTTTGCTCTTCCTCATTTCTTAATACAGCTTTTTATCTCAGCTTTTTCGTACTCCTTAGGCTCTTTTTTCAGATTAGCAAACTTTAGAGCTTAATCAATTATCAAAGTCATTCCATTCTCTACAATGACACTATGTTCCTCAATTTGGCTATAGGTATTTAATCCATTATAGAATTTTCCCATTTTTTACTCCTTTCGAGGTAGTATTGACCTCTTGCACAATTATTGATTTCTTGCACAATTATAACAGGTGACTTCACCCTCGGAGCCAGGCTGATTGGCAGTCGCCTCATCCTGCTTATCTAACGTATGCACGCAATATATATATATATATATATATATATATATATATATATATATATATATATATATATATATATATATATATATATATAAATATATATATATATATATATATATATATATATATATATATATATATATATATATATATATATATATATATACATATATATATATATATATATATATATATATATATATATATATATATATATATATATGTTCACTCCATCTTTCCATTAGCTTTGCTCTCAAATACAAAAGTACATTAACAATTCTATTTTTTTAATATTCATAAGGTTATTTTTATCTTTGTTTGTTAGCTTACCCCATCATAAACAACTTCCCTCCTCGATCCTCCTTCATCTTTCTTCCAAGCGTTTCATTTGTGCTATCATTTCTCCTCTTTCCATTTATTCTAAAGGATCTTCTTGGCCTATTAATTTGCATTATGCATCTTCTTCAAATATGTTTCTTGATTCCTCACCACTGCCAGATAGACATCACTCCACCATTCACTACTCCCTTATTTCCAGTCCGGGCACATAAACGCATTCAGCTTTTCCTTGAACAAGACCATTTGCTTAAAATTGATCAATAAAATTAGTGTTTCTTCCTTTCATATATTATTCCTACATTTTCTGATAAATATAGCCCCCAAAAAGAAATATTTCATGGAATTTAAAGCTTTGAGCTTTGATGATGGAGAATTTAGTGTAACGAACTATATTTTTTCATTAAAGTTCAGATAATACACATTTCTTTCATTGTGACAAATTTACCGAGGGCTCATCAGTGATATCTAGAAAATTATTGATTTCTTCAATCTGCTCGTATATAACGCACAAAGGAATGTCTAAATAATGGATTAGATATGTTTTTTATAAATGTTCCCTTTGATCTATTTCTTCCGAGATCCAATGGGACGCAATATCTTAAATTGATTTCCGATGAGGAATGAGTTAAATTGTTTGTTTTGGATCCATGTGGTAACGACATATAGTGTTAGAGATGTCAAAATAACCTAGGCTATGTTAGTTTTCATGTTATGGGTTATTAGTTACACTGATGTAAAGTGGAAAGTAATATATAAAAATGTTACCTTTTAGAGGTTATGTATTAGAATGATGTATAATAGAAAGCAATATGTTACATTTTGTGGGGGGGGAGGTAATAAGTTAAATTAATCAGTGCAATTACCTAATCGCTTCGTATATTGTTACACATCTGTCTGATTGACCTTTTCTCTGCTGATGGCATATGAAGAATATTGCATCAATGATGAAAACCAAAAGATTTCAGCTTCATACAGAAAGTTGTCAATTGCATCATTTAAAATTATATTAGGCATTTGTGGAGGTTCTTGCAGTTGAAGCATAGTTTTGAAGAGAGCAACAAGAGGAGTGCATGTTTGCGGCTATTTTAGCGGGCTAACTCTAAATTCATGGTTTATGTATACTTCTCTATTAGTTGGTACATTCCAACACTTTTCTTCAATATTTTGTTATATTTAACCTCGCTCGACTGAATTTTGGACGCGAGATTAAAAAGAAAGTTTATCAGATTCATTTTATGTTGATATTTGTTGCAAACCCGACGAAATGCTCGTGGATTTGTGAGATTTAAATCAAAACATTACTGAAGCCAACTGGAGTATTTAATTTGCCTCCAAATTGGTTGAGCCCTTTAGAAATTACTTAAATAGGAATAGCCAGTGTTGAGATACAAGAAACTAATTATCTATCTTGAACAGACTAAAACTAATTTGTTCAGAAGGAGAGATTGAAGCTTTTAAAGAATAGATGTCTTTTTGGACTCCTTTATCCAATAAGGAGGAGGGGGGGCCCAGTTCTGCCCATTTAAAGATATAGGTCCCAAGTTTGTCTAGTTGAAGAATAGTGATAAAAAGGTAAGGTTACAAATTAAAAAATGTAAGATATTAAATTAAATCTTAGTTACAAATATAATGTTCTTTAACCAGATGGGACCGCTATTCTCTAAAAGAACCGACAGATTAACAATACTTACATATTAACATAACAAACATAAAATTCCAGGACAATTAATTTTTTCGATACTTTTCTCTCTGTTGTCTCCTTGTCTAATTTACAAGCCAGTTTAACAATATCTGTGACGTTCCAGAACAGAAAATCGGGGTCTTTTTCGGATCAGGCACGGCAGCGAATTAGGCGTTCGAGGCTATCGCCAGTTTAAGGTTAGGCCAAGGTTAGGTTAGGTTAGGAGAGCGACTTTTCAACAATGGAAATATTATAAAACTTTCGTTGGCGTCTTTGGGTTGGCCTTGGCGCTGTAATAAGCGTGAATGCAATTTCAGTGTTAGATTGCGAAAAGACGCTTGGTTAGAAGAATCAAAATTATCTTTAGAGAAAATGGTTTATTTCATTCACGCATGATGCAAAGCGTTGACCAATACTGTCTTTTTTTTGGTTAATGACCTTAAAATGTCAACGGAAGCCATAATTGATTAGAAAAACTTTATGCGAGAAGTTTGCACCAGTTGATTGCTCTAGAACCTAACCTAACCTAAACTATAATCTGTACTCAAACTACCATCCTCGAGCCCCATTAACTTATTTTAACCTCACGATAGCCTCGAACACCTAATTTTGTGCAGGTCCCGTTTTTAAAGGCCCCCAAAATCGAAACAAAAGAGTAAACAAATATATTATAAAAGGTAGGAAAACCAATGAGGGCATCACCAGGTGAAATTGTTTAACATGAGGTAGACAAGAAAGTGATGAAGTTAGGAGATATGAAATGTGTGGAAGGTACATGGCCAGAACTCTCTAGGAAGAGGCTTCTTGTGGTGTCCCGGATTTTTCCATTATAGCGCTCCTCCAAGAGCTGCCAGCTAGGTTGAAAAGGAGAGCGCGAGTCTCATTCCGCGAACCACAAAAAGATCGTTAAAGGCTCTTTATATGTAATCAAATGTTAAATTTAGACCGAGGTCACGAAATTACATTGCGATCTCAATCACCTTTCTATCTCCCCGCCATTCTTAAGTATACGAAAAATTAAAAAAATGATCGCAATATCAAAAGAATATTGAGCAATGAATGAATGGCCTTCATTCGTAAACATTGGCTTACGCTTTTTGAGAGAAATGCCTCGTTGACATTCCTGGAAATCCCAAAAGATATTTCTTAGCTAAAATGAAGAAACATCGCAAATCTTCAAGTACTAAAACGTCATCACCATCGTTGTCCGCTTTACAATGGTAGGATCATCCTGTATCAACTCCACTGATACAATGAGGGAATTCTATAGATAAACAACACATCGCACTCGATGGCACTTTGTTAGAAATATCTGTATACTCTGAAAAACTACGCAAATGATATATATATATATATATATATATATATATATATATATATATATATATATATATATATATATATATATATATATATATATATATATATATATATATATATATATATATATATATATATATATGTGTGTGTGTGTGTGTGTGTGTGTGTGTGTGAACGCGGGAGAAAGAGGAATATAAATCAGCTCTACATCAAAAAAAGAGAAGATAAAGGGAATAATTTTTCTTTGAAATTTGCTTAATTACGATCAAAGAGGTTGTTCGCTGCCTCGGTGTGCTTGGTTTGATTCTCACTCCACTACGGATTTTTCGAAATTAAGAAAAAATGTTTTCCTGAAGAAAAATTATTCTATTTATCTTCTCTTTCATTGCGGTAAACTGAATTATATATATATATAAATATATATATATATATATATATATATATATATATATATATATATATATATATATATATATATATATATATATATATATATATATATATATATACGGTGTGTAATTAATCAAATGGTATGTTTCCAATTTCTTCTAGGCTTCGAAAATATTGATCGCCTAGGGTTGTTAACGGTTAGCCAGAATAGAACTAGGAACCACTGTTTTTACTGGAACTTCCGGGTGTTTACCCAATTATTGTGGAACTTGTAGGCAACTAGGACCCAGTCGTTGTTGCTTGAATCCCCCCTGAAACCAACGAGGGCACTGAGCGCTCGGAATATATTTGGAGAACGTTGATGAATAATCTTTATTCTGGAAGGTCGCAACAAAAGAGAATGGAATCGAGCTTTTTTCACACTAAATAATTAATTCACATATATTAATTAAATATGCGCCAAAATATAGTAACACATAAATGATGGGATTATTCACTTCAATTATCAACCACTAGTCACAGTCATTCCAATGCCAGTCTTTCTAGACTTCACTGCTATCATTACATGGTCTATCCACTACAACCAGATCTCCCCCCATATAATGCTTGACCTCACCCATTCAAATCCAACTATTGCACCATGACTCTCCTCACTCAAAAGCATATCACACCTTCTTTGTACCTACCACCATAAATCACACAAATTCGTACTCCATTTATTCCATGCCACACAAAATATTCATTCCTCTCACGTTTTTCTTACACTTCGCAAGCATCTTCAATCTCCTTTTTTTAAATACGTTTGCTTCTTCACATTTAATCTTTAAATTTTAACCTCCAACCCCACTCGTACGACACAATGACGACGATTAATCCGCGTGCATTGATGGGTCGACGACATTACTACCATTTCGGGCGCTCGCCTCTCAGCCCAGTGACCTGTATCAGGATTTAGTAATTTTTAACGTCATTCGCTTGAACACATTTTTTTGTCCAGTAAACAAAGCCTTTATGTAGACAAAGCTACCACCTAGCTGAAAGGAAACTGATTTTGACCATGTTTGAAGTTAAACCACATCGCTTCAGGTTAGGCGATGGGTGGAAGTTTCGAGCCGTGTCGGCCCTGGGGCTGCAGCCATATGATATAACGATCCAGGGTTTGATTCCACGTGATACAGTGGACCCCAGTCATAAGCCTCGGGATCGGTCCCCGACAAGAGCGTACACAAACGATTTCGCTGCTCGTAGGGAGCTAATCGCCGATTAGGGGTGCGCTGAGCCAGAGGTGTGACTGGTCGCATCGGTCCCTTGTGCTCCCTTCCTTCACGCACATAACATTCTCCCTTTCATCTCAGGCTTCGGTGAATCGATTTCAAAATCCACAATCTACTCACAAGGAACGGGTGGCTCAACCTTGAGCCACAAAGAGTTCCCTGCGCACTGGAGGGTTTCAAAACACAGCTTTTTCTTTACCATGCGTTTCCACCCCCACAATGGGTACCTACTGCTAGTGGCTCGGGCTACCCAGTCTTTGTCATTCTGATCTTTATTTGAATCTCCTTTTTTTGTCGTGGGATCTCATCCACAATCCTAAATGGAGAGTGGCACAATTTTGTAAGGAAACTAATGCACTGAATATGTAACAGATGATTCATATTGATGGTGAAAGCTGTGTAGCAAAGCAACATTTGTGCAGACAAATTTTGCTAAAAATATATTTTTTATCTTCCTCAAAGACCGAGAGGGAAAAATCTAGAGATCTGGCTGTGAACTTCTCTGTGAGCTCATTTTTTTGTTGTTGTTGATTTTTTTCCAAGTATAAAAATTCGGAAGGTGTATGTGAGAGTATGCAGGTGAGATGATAGACAGGGTGTGTGAATAGACAGCGGAAAGTAGACCAGTGGTGAAAAGAGAAAGAAGTGTGATAGGGTGCAAAGTGATGCTAGAGCCTGGTGATCAGGCTTATCGCTTTCATTTTTTTTTGTTTTTTAGTTCCGTTGTTGTTTATTGTTTACTTATATATATTTATATATATATATATATATATATATATATATATATATACATGTATATATAATATATATAATTTGGCGTTCAAGCCATTTGTCTTCATTGCTAATGTATTTGTTTATGATGTGCGCGTTAGCTGTTGTTTTTGTAAGTCGTTAATATAACTTACTATGTTGTATTAGTATCTTTGTTTCTTCGTAGTTTTGTCGTGTGTGCATTTCATGTATAATGTTTCTTCCTATTGTCTTCTTCGGTGATTAACGTCTTCTTGTGTGTGTATCCATCTTCGTTAGTTTGTCTTAGTTGGTTGATTTTGTCGATATCGGTGAATTTGGTCAAAATCGGTTGAGTTCATGATTGGTAAATTATGTCTTGATCTGAGGTAAATCTAACTCATCTTGCGTAGAACGGTACTTCTGCTCCGCCAGCTAAAATCCCAGCGTAGCTTGGAAATCTGGCGCAAAATACTGCTCTTCTGTTTTGGTTAATCATTTGTACGATATCCTCGTCCAATACACGATTGACCTTTTCCAGCATATTCCTTGTCCGTTTTTCGATGACAACGTTAATAGGAGTTAACCATGCCTCCCGGTGCAGCTCCTTTTGGGGTCTTCTTTCCATTCTGCGTGTACCTGTAATTAGGTACACGCATTTATTCTGCACCACTTGAAGTCTCCTCTTCTGTGTTTTTGAGACACAGGAGAGGGCGGAAGCGGGGTATAGCAACGTCGATCTTACTAGTGCAGTATAGATCTTCTTTTTGTTGCTTTAACGAAGATTTCTGAACCTGTACAGAGTCTTGACTGCAGCAGTGGTCTTGGTGATACGTTCTTGGACGTGCTTTGCGTACCTGGTTGTGGTGATCTTCATGCCAAGTACGTTGCATTCATTGGTGTAGGGATATCATCTATCCCCCCCCCTGACGTCATCAAGTAGTCTCCTGCCTATGGGGACTACTTTGAACTTATCCTGGTTGGTACGGATTTTCCACCGGGCCTCATAGGTGTTCAGGTTTTCGATTTCTGCTGCTGTCATGCGAGCTTGCATAGGCGCATTTCTCCATGGAAAAGTGATTATCTGGGTGAAATCATCGGCGAATTGTAAGTTAAGGCAAGTGGGGTTTACAGGGACTGGAACATCCGCGGTGTAAATCAAGTAGAGAGTGGGAGACAGGCTTCCCCTTGCGGGAGGCCCGCATTGAGCGGAAACTTTGGCCCGTCCGTGCACCCTAAACTGATGTACGCCGCTCTCTCCATGACATAGTCACAGAGAGTTCTCTCTAAGTTTTCACTTAGGCCCAGTCGTAAGATCTTGTACTGCATTCCCCGTTGCCACACCTTATCGAACGCCTTTGATACATCCCGACAAACAATGTCCACGTAACTCTTTTCCCGTCTTGCTTGGGCTAGCTTTTCCGTAATGACGCTAATTGCCATTTCCCTACTTCGCTTACTCCTAAACCCGAATTCGTGTGGGTTGTAGAGCGAGTTTTCCTCCAGGTGAGACACCAGTCTTTTGTTGAGGATCTTCTCGAAGAGCTTCCCACCAAATTCCAGTAATGAAATTGGCCGGTAGCTCTCCTTCAACTTGGGGTTCTTTCCAGGCTTAGGCAAAAAATTCAGAAAACTGACTTCGGCCGTGTTTATGTTTAAACGATTGAAGCGTTAGTAACATTTAAATATATCCTGGCGCCTGATTGGTTGAAATGTTATAGAGTTAAGTTTAGATGAAATTACTATTTATATAGGTGAATTTTTGTGTAAAAATCGACTGCTAAGATTGGGAGTGCCGGACTGATTGGAGATTTCTCCTGTTTCTGGCGCTCCTTGGTCGGACGGACTGATTGGAGATTCCTCCTGTTTCTGTCACAACCAGTTTAGTGTTGGCCACGAAACGCTATTAATGAGAAGTTACCCTCACCATGAACGTGAGGGGGGGAGCCGCTGGACTTTGGACTCCCGCTTAAGTTAACCGGCTATCAAAAACCGGAAAAGGCCGAGGTGTTTGAAGCCATATTCGACAAACTTGGCATTGGTCTCAAGAGCCTTCTAGAGACCAACAGAGGCTATACGGTCATCTGCCACACGCAAGATGACCTTGAAAAAATTTCTTCAGAGGCAGGCACCCAAGAACTCGGCAAGATCGGTCTAGAACCTCGGCCATCTCCGGCTCTGGCTGCAAGGAAAGCAGTCATTTGCAGAAGAGTGGACCCTTGGGTAGGAGAAAGATCGGCAGAAGACATTAAAGCTGAAATTTTGAGGAACCATCGATGGGCGGAGGTGATCGAAGTTGTGAAATTTCGCAGCCTTTCCCATGTCTTCAAAATTGTCTTCCGAAACATGGAAATGACTGCAAAAGCCAAGGAATCAGGCCTCAGGTTGTTCTCCATGATTATCTCCTCGGACCAAATTGAGCGGGAGAGGTTCTTCGAACTTCTTACCTGCTTTAATTGCTACAAGGTAGAAGATCACACAACCAGCGCCTGCCCAGACTCTGGAAAGCCCAAGATTTGCTCAGAAGGCTCGCAGACCGGACATGAATGGATGCACTGCGTGAGCAACACGAAAATGTGCATCAACTGCGCAGGTAACCATCGCACCCTAAGTATGCAATGCCCAGTCAGGAAAGAAGAACTAAGGAAGAAAAGAGAGGCTGCGGACAGGCCTAAACTTTCCTATGCCGCTGCCGCTAAACCACAAGTACTACCAAACACAGCGCCGACTCAACCGCAGATAGTATTGCAATTAAGCGACAAAACCCCTACCAAAATACTGGCATGCATTTTACATGCTCACATCATAAACCTAGCTTGCCCTGGTTCATTCAACACTGAGATGAACAAAATGCTGGCAGCTAATAACTTGGAGACAGTCAAATTCCCGGACAACCCCGATTCCGAAAAAGTCCTCTCGGCATCATTCACTAACACAAAACACCCACAAGCAGAGAACATTCAGATTACCTCTAAACCTCAAGATATCGAACAGGCATCAGCTCAACAAAAGACTGACGCCCCAGCACCCACACCCAACTCACCCAGACAGAAAAAAAAACAGGAAAGCCAAAGTGGAGCCCAAGATCCAGGCAAATGAGACCGAGCAGAAAGAGGATGATCTCGTGCTTGACGGCAGAGAGATCAGACTCACTCTGGCGATTAACTCACAAAACGTCGAC
This sequence comes from Ceratothoa steindachneri, assembly GCA_963969495.1. NCBI lineage: Eukaryota > Metazoa > Arthropoda > Malacostraca > Isopoda > Cymothoidae > Ceratothoa > Ceratothoa steindachneri. Next base: position 91,103,921 of record OZ018319.1, read on the forward strand.
AAAAAAGAGATCTCCACAGAGGAGGTGGCTACCAGAGTCAAGAAAGGACAGATCAAATGGTGTTATGACGCCCCAGTCTCCGGGGAAACAATTAGAGCCTCTCTACTCGCGTGTAAAACTAAACTCTACAACGAGAACTTCAGGCTCTACGACCCGGAACTGTACAAGCAGATGAAGTCTGGCCGCCAAACGGCCAAAGATTAATAAAGACTAGCGGGATAGCAAATAGAAACAGTAACAGGTTAACCATCCTGGCACACAATGTGCAAGGATGGAAACCTAACAAAAACCATATGTATAACGTCTACAGAGAACTAGACCCAGATGTTCTTCTGCTGTCAGAAACAGGTGTCAAAGACTTAGACAAGCAGAAGATCTTTGGATACAATGTTGTACAGAAGAACTGCACCGGCGAAAGATTCGATGGTGCGTTAATAGCAGTAAAAAAGGATTTTCAATACAGACTAGGCAACCCTACGGATGAATCCACGTTGTCTATCATCTTAAGGTGCTCAATGGGTGACATAGAACTTAGCGCGGGATACCAACCCCCTCGCAGGTCATATCTTCCATACCATGACCTGTACACCGTGTTCACAAAAGAGCACCCTGTTCTGTTCGCTGGAGACCTCAAAGCCAGGAACAGAGCAGCGGGATACTCCTCTACTAATTCAAGAGGCAGATCACTTGATCTCTTGACACGTAGAGGTGTTGCAGAACGCATTGGTCCTAACTTGCCCACGTTTTTTTACCCCGGGACAGCCACTAAACCGGACGTGGTGCTCACGAACCCTAACTTCCCGTTTCACCATCGTGTTGCGCCCGGACTCCTAACATCTAGTGACCATCTGCCTATGATAATCATCATAGCAACAGCCCCTATCCCAGTCCCAGTCATCCCTAGAAAAGACTTCTGGAATGCAAAATGGGAAGAATACTGGAGTGCATTCCCAGAAGTTATCTCTGAATTACAAGGCGCATCCGAAGAAGATCTGGATTACGAACTAACTGCTATTAACGACCTCATATCAGATGCCGACGCTATAGCTATCCCGACGACGTCACACAAATTGATCTTGCCCACAAAACCTACACAAGAGAGAGTGGTGCTACAGCATCGTTTCACGAGAGTCTACGAGACCATCCTCAATTTGGGCTAAACCAGACCCATGGATTTCGAATCGTTCAAAATTTGAGAAATCAGCTGAATTTCACGATAGGAACGGAAATTCAGAATAAATAGAATTATCTAATAGAAAAATTAGATACTGAGAGAAACCCCAAGACCTTTTAGACGACCATTAACAAGCTAAAGGGAAATTCTCGCATCCCTGGTCGAACAGAAATCAGGCATGAAGGTACTAAGGCGGTCACTCCTAAGGAGAATGAGAAGCTTTTCCGCGGAGTCTGGGAGAATGTCTTCAGAATCTCAGAGGAAGAAGAAGAAGACTTTGACCTAGGCTTCGAGGATCAGGTTCTTGAGTACATGAAGAGGAGAGAGGGGAGGTTTGACCCTTACAGTTCCACTTGCTACCTTCGATTTCAAGGAGCCTCTCAGGACGGCAAGAAAATCTCAACCGAAGAGCTAACAAATTCCATTTCCTCATTTAAGTCTAAAGCCCCAGGGCTAAGCCTAATCACTATTAGGCACTTAAAAGAAGCCCCGGAAAGACTTAAGACCAGACTGCTGAACCTGTTCAATGCTTCTTTTGCAATGGGATACTTCCCGGATGGCCTAAAGACATCCAAAATGATCTTCATACCCAAGCCGGGAAAACCATCTAACCAGGTCATGAATTATAGACCTATCTCACTGCTAGAGACCATTGGGAAGGTTTTTGAAAAAATCCTCAACAGCAGACTAGCTAAACACCTAGCTAAAAAGAACCTCCTGAACGAAGAACAGCACGGGTTCAGAGAACATCGAGGCACAGAAACGGCGATAGCCTATACGCTGCAACATGCGGCAGCATGGCAAGCTAGAGGTTGTTGGATCGATGTCGTATGCAGAGATGTAAAGAAGGCCTTCGACAAGGTCTGGATCGAAGGCCTTAAATACAAAATCTCTAGGATGAGACTCACTCCACACTTCGAAAAAATTCTCTGTAGCTATCTCACCAACAGGCGAGCGGTGATAGCATTCGAAGGACACATAGGAAAATCCTTCGACCTTGCCTCCGGTGTTCCTCAAGGAGGATGCCTTAGCCTCACTCTCTACACAATTTACACAAGAGACATCCCTAAACCAGCCGATGGGAAAACCCTCAACATACAGTACGCAGATGATGTCACCCAAGTTGTGGTGCGAAGGACAAAATCGGCAAGGCTGATGGCCATGGCCTCGGCGGCAGAAGCCGAGAGAATCTCCAGATTCGAAAGTCGCTGGAGGATTCAGACCAATGTGGCTAAGTTCTCCGCAACCGCAACTAGAAGACAGCGTACCGTCCCCTTCAAAATTGGAAACACAGATATTGAGTACTCTCCTCGCGCGTCTATTCTCGGTTTCAGACTCTCCAGTTCTGGAATGAGCAAGCACGTGAGGTCCTGAATTGGATTTGCAAAAACCGAACTCGACAAACTCCACCGATTTAAGAATCTTTCTACAGCCAATAAAAGAAAACTATACATCAGCTTGGTCAGATCCAAGCTGGTATACCCAAGCATACCACTCAATGTAGCATCCAACAGGAACATGTCGATGCTACAAAGAGTACAGAATCAAGGACTTAAATTCGTTACAGGCTCCAAATGGTACGACTTCCGGACCTCAAGGAGCCTGCACGAACAAACGAAAATTGAGCCAATTAATGTATACCTCTACAAAAGAGGCAAAAGCATCTGGGAGAAACTGGAAGGGTTTCTCCCAAACGAGACACTCGTTGCTCTGGATTCCGAAGAGGAAGGTTACCTCCCAAACACCAAAACTGAAGAGCCAGAACCCAGATTCAACTGAGTTGAACTAAAAAAAAAAATAAATAAAAAAAATAAATAAATAAAATCCTTATATACATACTCATATATGGAAGATCAAACAAGTTAAATGTTTGAGAAAAAAAAAAAATAAAAAAATAAATAAGATAAAAAGTTTAATCATCACATTTAAGAATCTATACAATGGAGATGGCCCGTACACCGGGCAACTACACTGTTAACCTAATGCTTTTTTCATTTTCGCATCTTTCGCCCCTCCCCTCTCTTTACTCACTATCTACCCCCTCTTTTTCATAACTTTCTACAACTAATACTAATACTAATTTGGTAACAAACCACATCTCTCTCAGTACATAACATTAGCGAAAGGAGGAAACCGTAAGTGAAAATTTACGAAACGCCTCCCAAGGTTTTCTCAAAAAGTGAAATTCCCTGTGTTATTCCCCTCCCTCCATTAATCGTAAAAAGTGAATGTGGTATACGAACAAGACCACACACAGTGCCAGTGCCACACAATATTCAGGACTACAGCAAGTTTCCGGACCCCGACTCTGCTTGTCAAAGGTAAAGTGCTGAATTGGACTTTGAAAATTCTATCCTTTTTCTGTATTCTTTTCTCCCACTTTATACAAATCTGACGAAAATGACTAAGACAAAAAAATGACGGACGACGTACTCAGGATTAGCCTGAGGACTCTCCCCGAAAGGACTAAGCCCGATCTGGGGAACGTCTTCTCTATAGCCTACGGTGAGCTCGACGTAGCTCTCGTCAGACTAATTGACACCGTCTTTGGCTATACCGCCATATGCCAAAATGAGAAAAACTCGGAGATCCTGGCTTCCTCCAAAGCCGCGGCCGTGTTCAAGAACATCAACTAACCCACAAATTCAAGCCCACCGTAGTGTGGTCTGCCGTAGGCTAAACCCATGGGTGGGGCACCACACAGCTCAGGAGATAACAAACGAAATAGAAAACAACCATACGTGAGCCAAGGTATCAGAAGTAATTAAATTCAAAGAATACACCCAGGTATTCAAGGTGGTGTTCCAGGACACCACAATGGCCCCAAAGGCCAAAGAGACCGGTCTCCTCTTCTTGCATGTCAGGGTCTACCCCGAGCAAATAGAAAGGGAGGAGTTCACCTGAGTACAGACATGCTTCAAGTGGTATAAGCACAATGAGCACACAACCAAATCGTGCCCACAAACGTCAGATGTCTGCTCCATATGCAGCAAATCTGGCCACATTTGGCGCGAGTGCAAGAGTCTGGAGAAGAAGTGCGTCAACTGCAAAGGTGAGCACTCGGCAATGGCGATGTCCTGCCCAGCCAAAAAAGAGGCTATTAGAAAGGAGAAACAGAGAAAGAGGGATGGAGAGGAAACAAAGAACAATAGGTCCTATGCCAAAGTGGCAAAGGCGGCAGTGAGAGAGGCTTCTGCTTATCCTACCTACCTCAAGGTAGAGAATGAGCAGTCGACAAAGATCATGTGTTGCATTTATTATGCACACATTTTTAATCTCACGAGACCCGGCTCCTTCAAGAAAGAGCTAAACCAAATGCTGGTCAAGAACGGGATGGATGAGATGAGGTTCACGGAGAACCCCCTATCCGAGGAGGTGCTGCGCGTCAAAATGCAGCCCCCCCGAATCCCAAAATCAAAGGCCCTAGAACAATCTATCCTGCCTAAAAAAGTTAACTCTCAAATTGCGATTGTCCCCCTTCCAACACCCCCCTCCCCCCAAAGAAATCCGAAGAATCAGCCAACTCAATTCCCACTACAGGAGCTGTGCAAAAAACGAGACCCCGTCATGGTAGCCACACCAAGCGGTCACTCAACCGGAAGAGGGCAAGGTCAGCCTCATCCTCTAGAGAAGAAAACCATGCCTATCATGGCAAGAGGATACACTTAAAGATTTACACCACGGAAAGTGAGCCTTTCCCAGAAACCAATTCGCCCAAGGACGTGAGCGACAGGGTGACGACGGGTCGCTATAAATGGGAGTATAGCGAGGACGTTCCCGAGAGGGTGGTCGAAGAGGCCCTCATCTTGGGAATGGTCCAGCTGAACAAGGAGGCCTTCGTGACATTAGCCGCCTCTGAGTTCCACAAGAAGAGATCCGGTAAATCTCGATCTCCTCCAGCCAGCCCCTCCAACCCCAAGAAACTCGTCAATAATAACGACTAACTTACAGACGACATGGACAGACTAAAAAAGTACTTGACAGTATCACAGTTTAACTCTGACGGCTGGACCGACAAACAGATAACTTACGGCAACATCATTAGACAATGTGACCCTGATATCATTCTGATATCAGAACACGGACTTAACTCGACACAGATGAAAATGAAAATCTTTAATTACGCCATCGTAATCAAGAATCACAACCAGGGGCGTTTCAATGGCGCTGCCATCGCAGTCAAGTAAGGAAAACAGTTTAGGTCACTCCCAGATTTAGACGAGTCCCCTCTGGTAGTCGTGATCCAGACTACCCTGGGGCCACTGGTAGTGTCCACTGGGTACCAACCCCCGAGACGGGACTATATCCCGATGCACAATTTTCTCCAACTCTGTGCACATGGGAGATCTTAACGCCAGATGCTCTGAATCCGGATACACCGGAGTTTTGAATAAGAAAGGGAGGAACTTAAGGAACCTTATTGGCGGGGATATTGTTGCCCGCATTGGGCCCGACTTCCCCACCTATGTAACCAAAACCTGCGTAACAAAGCCAGATGTCATCCTGACCAGCTCACAATTTCCCTACAATTACTTCATACAGCCCGGCCCTCTAATCCCAAGCCGCCCCATAGCTACCCTAATTAAGATATCCTCAAGCCCCATTCAAATACCCTTCAGGATGAGAAATTGCTTTTCAAGAACGAACTGGGAAGAGTACCGCACCCTTCTCGGTTAGTTCAGACCTCTACTACTCGAGGAAGCCACCCTGGAAGAGATCGACCAGGAACTGGCTAGACTAACGGAAGTAATGGTGGAGGCGAACCGCGCAGCAGTACCGAGAACATCATACAAAACGAAACCAGCACCAAGATGGACTCAGGAGTTATACGACTTAACGGACGAATACAAGAGACTATTTAAAGATATTAGACTGACCGGCACTGACAGAACCAAAATCAGACGTTTAAGGATATAAGGACTGAAATGAAAAGACACATAACGCAACAACAAGAGGCTCTTTGGAACAACCTCATAGACGAGATGGATGAAGAAGTGGACCCCCGAACCTTTTGGAATACTCTTTCAAGACTGAAGGGTAAGCCACCTGACAGAGACACACTCCTCACAAAAGACGATGGGAAGAAAATGACCACAAGGCAAACGGAAAAAGTGTTCAGGACCTTTTGGAAAGATGTGTTCTCCATCACACCAGAGGAAAATGAACACTTTGACCTGGACTAAGAAGACCAAATCCATGACCAGTTAAGACCAATAGTAGACAGGACGTGCCCATTTAATAATACGACAGCGGACAGAGAGATGACGGGTGACGGACGAAAAATAACGGAGGATGAAATCCTATCGACGCTACGTGCCTTCAAACAGAGAGCGCCAGGTAAAACAAACTTGACCAAACTAAACTAGTTGAACGCCCCCCGTAACATCCTAGAGCGGCTGGTTAATATCATGAACGCGTGCCTAAACGTTGGCTATTTCCCGGACGAATGGAAGATCGTCAAAATGATCTTCATTCCAAAATCCGGGAAACCGCCAGACCGCCCAGCGAGTTTCAGGCCCAGTTCCCTCCTCGAAGTGACAGGCAAGGTCTTCGAAAAGATCCTTTTCAACAGAATCCAGGATTTTATGGAGGAGAATAACCTCCATAACCAACATCAACATGGATTCCGAAGGGGGAGGGGGACTGATACGGCGCTGGCTGTAATCACAGAAAAACTGGCGAAGATCGCTAGCCAGAAAAGGTACGCGGACCTGGTACTCAGAGATGTTAGGAAGGCATTCGACAAAGTATGGAGGACTGGGCTCCAGTTCAAAATACTGAGACTTGGACTTAACCCACTACTAGAAAAAATTCTATGTGACTATGTGACTGACAGAATAGCGTACATACAAATATTCGACCACACGGGTCCCGACTTCGAACTGACTGCAGGCGTACCGCAGGGTTGGTGCCTAAGCCCCCTGCTGTATAACATCTACACCCTCGATCTACCAAATCCGATCAGGTAAGACTCGCTATACGTCCAGTTCGCCGACGACATCACCCAGATCATGACTGCCCCCTTCAAAAGTCCCGAACCCATGGCACGAATCACCGCCAGTGAGATCGACCATGTCAGCAGGTTCGAGAGAAGATGGAAGATCGCCACTAACACCCAAAAATTCAAAGTGATCCCATTCTTCCGTATGAGACGGGCCGATATCGTAACAGATGACGTCCGTATTCCATACAGCTCGGACGGGACAGTCCTGGGACTAAGGATAGGTAAAACTGGATACGGCAGCCACGTCACCCAGACGGCAGTGAGCGCGAGGGTCGAGCTTTCTAAGCTGTTCAGATTCAAAAATCTCAACACGGCCAACAAAAGAAAGATCTACAACGCGCTCGTAAGATCCAAGCTGCCGTATCCACCGATACCTATCTGCACTAGTTCTAGGAACAAAATGAGACTCCTTCAAAGAGTGCAGAACAAAGGCGTACTCTTAATTACAAATACCAGGAGTAAGAAAGAAGGAGGCAGAGGGACCTACACCGCACGATCCAAATAACTCCAATCAATTTGGAACTGCAGAGTAGAGCTCGCAAGATCTGGGAGAAAGTACCACGACTCATGACGGACGAGACCAGGCAAAGACACATAGACATTCCGCCAGAAGACAGAAACAGAAGAAGACTCGACTTCATCAGTAGCAAAGCGCAGACCGAAAGACAAGAAGAACCGATATACACATAGGACTTTTACCACGACAAACAATAAACATAACAAAGATCACCCAACGAACCGAACAATTTCATTAAAACACACAAACATACAACGAGAAGAACACGAGAGACACAGAATACGCATATAAAGGCTCGAATGCTACAAGAAGAAACATCATAAACCACAAGAAACAAACCAATAATCACAAACAGTAAAAAACACAAAACACAAACAACACGAATGTACACGAAAAAGAACCATAAACAAAGAAAAACACAACAAGAATCAAGAAAAAGTACGTAAAAAGATCAAGAATATTAAGATAAAGACCTGAGAAACAACATCAAACTCAAACAACCCCTGCGATTCCCTATCACCAGGGATTTTCTCCCCTCCCCCTCTATCCTTTTCATCAGAGAAATCTATTTCTACCTACTTGTCTTCCACTATTATATACATATATGCATACGTCATTGCAGTTGCAATCTCATATGTGTGTATGTATTTTCCGTTTCACTACTTTTTATATCCAAGTCCAAGTACAAGTGTAAAAATCAGTCAGAATCAGAAAATTATTGTTGTTTTAATAAGAAAAATTATATTCCTTTTTCACCATTTTAAAAGCTTATTCCGGCTATAATATACAGGAATAAAGAATCCAGATACAAATATATATTTTTCCTTCATCCCGTAAGGAAGCTGATGATCACTTAAACCCAGCCTGCTAAACTAGAAAGAGAGTACCATAACTGCCTCAGACCCTACAAACGTATCACTTTTTCATATTTCCAAATCTTTCTGTACAATTTCCCATACTTTCTGACCTGAAAAGTTGGAAATCAAAACTATTTTGACCTAAGATGTTGGAAGTATTGCCGCATGGAGCTTTAAATTCTTGTCCTTGCAAAAACATCAGTTCCATGTTCCTTTGCATCATGTTTTCCATTAGAACCTCTTATCTAAACAAGATAGAGCAATAAATTAGGGATCAAATTGAATGGCATAGGAGTAATAAATAACTAATAATAATAAATAAATAATAGTTAAAATAATAAAAATCGTCTATAATTTTCAGGAAATAACAGCAACTGATTAAAAATCTAGAAAACTATTTACAAGTTACAAATTCACAATGGCTTTAAGCAAGGAGCTGGGGGAGCTCCGTGAGCGAACAGTTGATATCTCAGAACGTTGACTACTGTCCATAGGAAGGTACCATTAGGCCATCTACCAGATTTCTCACTGAAACTTGCCTGGTTGGATACTTTTCAGCTTTTATCAGTGATTCCAAGTTTTCTAACATCAGACAGGTGGTTCACTATTTCCTTAATCTTCAGAATTCACCGGATAATGAAGGAATGCCCAAGCTTCCAGCCCTTGCATATGAAACAGTTCAATCTATTAGCCCATTCGGTCAGATGGCAAAAATACAAGACAAAGACCAAGTACAACGCACTGAAGATCTTCATGAAACTACATGAGAAACATCGGGCTCTGGTGAAAAGCAAAGGAATGACAATTAACTCTGGAGGAAAATGAGGAGCATTTGTGCTGGAATTAGACAGCCTGTTCGATATATTCGTAGGAGCTACTGATGCAATTTAGGAAATATGGAACAACAAATTCTTAACCAAAGAGAAGAAAACTGAGGATACCAGGTTCTATGAAGACCAAAAAACTGAAAGGAAAGGTCATATGTCTGGCCACGACAAGATTTTCGAGACAAGAGCCCAGCAGCATTTAGCGAGGAATGACAGAATGTAGCATATATAAAAACATGTTAAAACTAATTACTTTGAACATCAAAAAAGCCTTTAAGATTCACTCAATTACGTTATTTACTATCAGTGTTGGGAAGTATTTTTTCTTATTTTACTTTTACTTCATTACATTTGAAAAGCATAGAAGTATTCGTTGCTTCTCAGTTAACTTTGGCCAATCACAGACGTAGAAGCAAAAGTCAGACGATGACCATTCACAAGCGTGTACTCTGGTTTGAATCAATTATAAGCGCTCTTTCATGTTTGGACCAATCACATGCATCATTTCATACCCGATAGACAATTCGTCTGTCTCTCTCGCTTTCTTGCCTGAAAGAGGGCGTCAGGTAATTAAATTATTCTTCATTGTGCTAGACTCCTACTGTGCTGCCGCGCCATTACTGGAACATCATGAGTTCTACTCTTACCATTGAAAAGAAAAATAGTGGCGATTCCCACCCATGGCCATACTTGGAATAATTTTTCAAGTAAAAGAAGAATGTGGGAAACTCGGTGAAGCTGCAATGTTTGTTGTGTTTGCCGAAAATTGCCGAGGCGACCGTATACATGAATTCGCCTTCAAATTTAATAACTTGTTTAGTTAACCAGTCTTATATTACTTTCATATAAACTAGACTTTTTGATGAATAGAGGGATATTTACAGCTTGATTGCTAAGTTCAGTTTAACCGAATTCCAATATATAAGGGTCAATGTCTAAAGTGATGGGTATTTTACTATTCACCGCTACTTTTTACTTTCACTACGTGAGTAATTCATTAATAAGATACTTTATTATTTTCACTTACGTACATTTAATTTGGGGTACTTTTACTTGTACTTTGAGTACAATTTTGTCAGGGTAACAATACCACCTTTACTTAAGTATCAAAGCAGGCTACTTTTTACAACAGTGTATTACTATTTACTTAGCAATTACCATCCTAACATGTTGTACTATTTGAAAACTGCAGCAGAATAAAAAGCAGGTGTTTATGTGGATGACATTGCCTCAGATGAATCAATTGGCAGCTACAGTAAAAATGAGGAGATGGATTACCATAAACCTCTTCCTGGGTGTTCTCACCATCAAGATACTGTAACTAGTATGACTTTGACATTTTCAAAGAAGGGTTATAGAATGTGATGTCATCTGCAATACAGCTGATCGAATTGCTTTATCAGACAATTAATTACTGCTATGGCTTTTGTCATCTTGAAAGCTGTAGGAGCTTATCTAAAAAACTTCGTCACCTCAACCTCAAAAACCTATCGTAATAGAGCCGCATGTCCAATATTTGTAAAAGAATTTGTACGTTGCCTTAAACAAGTGGAAACCTGCTAAAAGGTGTCTTGGGCAGTAAACCTAGAAGTCCTCTAGAGACTTTAGCTGTTTTAGTCTTTAGTTCGCCTTCATACACAGGAAAAGTGGGAGTACCTGCCATTGACGATTCTTCTTGCAAAGCTCAGGCTGAGGTTTTAATTGATTTACTGTAACTTATAGAGTCGCGTGCACGCGACTAAAAAACTGAAGAGTCCCAAATGTTTTAAACGACAGCGGAAGCAAAGATGTGTTAAAATATAACGATTAAATTATCAGTATTTAGTGTGGAAGCTTTAATTCTCGATGATGCTCTGACATCTCCTGGCACAGGTATCAAGTGGCTGTTAACACTTACCCGGTAATTTTGCTCAATTCACTTTAAACTCTTTTCGGATTCCTCGCTTTAGGCCTCTCACTGAGTGCCTTTCAAACCTTTTCATTGGGATTCAGGATCTAATACTGTCCAGGGTAGTGCATAACAATGATTTACTCTTCATCCAAGAAGGTCTTGGCTGATTTTGGCGTCTGGCAGGGAGCGTTATCTTACATAAGAGTTTCAAGTTGGGTTTTGGTGGCTCGAAGATGAAACAAAACATGCTGCTGGGCCAATTCTTTGTACACGTGTGCATTCAATTAAGCGCAAAAGTGGCCGAGTGCCTTCTCTTGAAGTCCTGCCCCAAACTATAACATTTCCTCAGAAAAACCTCACTATTATTTGTGCGTCGACAATCATCCGCCTGCTCTCTGTTGAACGAACCTCCAACTATGTGATCAGAACGTATTTAACTGAGATTTGTCAGTGAATTGGACTCGGCTCCATCGGTCATCCTTCCATCTAACGTGCTCACTAGCAAATACAGGACGAGCCTTCATGTTCTTTGGACTGGTTAATGGCTTAACCGCCGGCGTTACAATGTTAAGTGTGTCTTCCTACAGCCGACATTACATGGTATGCAGGGAAACATTGCTGGAAAAATATCACTAATCTCTCGACAACATGCTGCAGCAGTTTTGAAACGGCCCTTCCTAGTTTGGTTTATGGTTCGGTAAACATATTTTTCAGTTCTTCCTTGGCCTACCGGTTGTTTTACACGCCTTATTTAAACCTGTTTTCTCACAGGTTGACAGAATATTATGCACTACGCTTTTGGCGCGCTTGACAATCCCAGCAATGGCTCAAATTGAAAGACCATATTGGTCACGCTTCTTTACAATAAGCTCCTGGACAAAGAGGGGTGATAGATTTTTCAGGCATGTTATCTAGACGACAGCTGATAAGAGATTGACCTAACATAAAGGAGATTGAACTGAAGTGAGTTGTATGCAATCAATGCTGCATCGCTCTATAAGAAACCTAAGCTTCTGGATCATTGTAGATACATCATTTTTCTAGTAAATTGCTTATCTGATGATAAATTTTGTTTTATTTATCCACATTTACATAACATTTACCCACAAAACGCTATACCTGTAGATTAGCACGCCCCAATATTGAAAGGTACTGTATAAAAGTTGCTAGCCAAAGGCTAATGAATTTTTTAAGATCAACATTTTCAGTCTTTTATGGCCGATAGATTTTCAGCAGCTCAAAAACAGATTAGCAATGGCCATCAAGTTGCCTCTGAGGTCACCGAACTCCAACTCATGTTTTTTTTGTGTGTGTGGTCATAAATCGCCATGCTTCATAAGAAAATTCTTAATAATGCAATTTTTAGTCAGATCTTGAACGCAGTGATAAATTCCTATTTTCTCTGTGATTCTTTATACATTAAATTTTTTAATATATAATTCTTATGACCACCGCCACGAAATGGTCTTCCATAGAAATTGCCAAATAGCATATATTATAGAGGGTTAATGTATTATAGTGGGTTAATGTAAAATTGCAAAATATATATATATATATATATATATATATATATATATATATATAAACAACCCTCACGAGATAAAAAGGATTCCACTTGCCTCAATAACTTGAGCATTCAGAAAATTATTTAGATAATAAAATACTATGTAGTAGACCCTCTCCCCTCCAAATAAATAATAAGAGTCCTATGTGCAGGAATCCTACTAAAGGTCTTGAAACAGGGTGTAACGACCATGATTGTTGTGTTATTAAAATAATACACACTCGAAGTTCTCCCAGAAAAGGACATTCCACCAAAATGTGTCTTGCCTTTTGAAGCAACAAGCAATCTTGACATAAGCGTTTAGGAGAACGCTCCAGTCATCGAGCCTGCGTACCGCAAGTTTACTTGATTCAGTTGCGAGAAAATATGGCCTAATACCGTTGAGGAATCTGTGGATTGGTCAACATAAAAAGCCGGGCGCAATGACTTGCAATATTAAAGTCCCGCACGCTGTTTCTATCTTCTTTTCTATGCATCCCCGAGGGTTGGCCGCGAGCAAAATAAGCCGTTAGATATGCTGAACTCGCTCATTCAAGCGCATTGTGTACTGGACACAACGTAGAGTGAGTGACATCTCGCCTTATTGTACAAGGATGGTTTATATAGTGGATGTGCAGAAGAAATCGGTCACCAAGCAATATCGGTGTGTTAGATAGAATCCACATTCCGCAATAGATGTTCTGATGTGGAGGAGTAAATTTTACGAACGAAGAAAGGGTAGGAGAGCTCAAGGTTAGCCCTATCACATCCCACGCTATGAATATCACAGAGCGAAGAATCTTAATAAAGCGAGTGAAAGAAGCACTAAGGGTACATATATGCGTCTCCAAGGTAAGAAAGACGTCAGCTAAATACAAAACCAAGCAAACGGTTTGTTCCCTACCTCCAGGTGGGGAATCTCACCTATTATAGCCCTACTGGCTCGGAAAGCGCCCCGCCCCGTACCCGGAATCGGAAATCTGGTAAAAAAAATTTGGAGGCGTCTCTTTGCACTCATAGAATGGATGGTTGCCATGATATTGCAATCCCCTGTGGTATCATAGGTATTCGTAAATTTAGAAACACCGTGGAAAAATGTTGCTTTCGAAAAAAGCCTCGCGGGAATGCACTATCCATCAGAGGCAGCAAAACATTCGAGGTAAAATGGAACTAACAGAAATAGCACTATGCAGAATGTAAGAAACCTCCATCAACTTGCATATAGGCAATAGGTTGGAGTGGTTTCATCCTGGTTTGCGAAAAGCAGGTATAGTAGGCATTTGCCAGGAATCTTAAAATATACCCTGAGACCTGATTCTGTTAAACAAAGCTAGAAGAAAGGTCAAGCCTCACTCATCGAAGTGTCATAGCATGGCGTTTAAGATATCGTCCTGACCTGTAGCTCTCGGTATCCACGCAAGAAGCGACCTGAAAACGCACCTGCATTACCGAAAATAGGTTATTGAAGAGCTCCCCGCCATTGCGAGTGAAGTCCACTTAGCAGCCTTCAATGATCGAGCCAAGTGTTTGGAATTTCGGCGTACCAGTATCCAGGTTGGATAATGAGGAGATCCTGATCATGAAGGATTGCACCACGAACGCCTGGTCGGAGTATGACTCAGTCAATCTGAGGAACGGGAGGAGGAGGAGGGGGGCCTTTGAAATCTTACTCCAAATCCTTTTGACACGCTCCCATTCATCTGCAAAAAGAGTTCTTCCATTGAGTGAAGATAAGTATACCTGCCGTGAAAAGCAACGAGCGTGCTATGGAAACCAAAGCTGATTCACGGCCGTGGCAATTTACTTAAACCCATAGCGCTTCTCTTTACAGGCCATCTCACACTCAGCTAAAAACCATGGAAGTGTGCCTCGTGCAAATTTTCCAAATGTCAAGGAATAGAACTTAGGCCGGCGGTGATTTGGTGCCAGAGAAGAATTCACCAGCCTCATCAACCTACCATAGCTCAGTCAATTCCTCGAAAGGGAAAACCGTGCTAAATCCAACCTGGATCTAGCACGCTAGCCACTTTGTTTTCTTGCCTTAACCTCTTCCTGTCCTCTCCGAATGCCTACTCGGAGGTTTGGTGAAGTGTAGTGGACGACCTCTTTGGTAGCGATCACTTTGCCATTCAAATATCTTTTACTGGGCCACTGCCGCCGGAAAAGCTCCCTTGATGGTACTTGAATGATTCAAATACCAGCTTGGTGGCTTCTCCGGTGGCACTGACTAAGCAAAATATATTTGAAAAGTGATCGCTACCATAGAGGTAGTCGACCACATACCATCAAACGTCCAAGTAAGCATTCGAAAAAAAAAGAAAGAAGTTAAGGCATAAAAACAAAGCGGGCTTCCACATTACAGACACTGTAACTTACCACTCACGATTCTCAGAAGGTTCCGTAAAGGAAGCTTCCGAAGGCGTTTTCATACCCACAGTCTCCTGACAGGACACCACACAGGGTTGTCTAATGCAGCATGGAAACCAAGCGGCAGCTGACATATGGATGGTTTTGCGCCTTTTCGGCTCCAATGACAGAATTTGCGTAACTAGTTGTCTCAATACCCGTAGGTTCGTGCCCTTCCAGCTCCAACGCTAGTAGTTGTGTACCCCCTAGTGCTTAATGTATGTAGGGGCATTTTTGCTTTCTCTATCTTCACCACCTTGTGGTTGGATTTACCCTGGTTAGTTTTCGCTCTAAATAAAAAAACTTCCCTGACACGCAAGGGTTGATCCTCCTTTGAGCAAACTGAGAGTCCTACTCTTTGGTTAATGGCAAAAGACAGTACTACCAATTTTTTCTAACCCACCGACTTATTTAGAAGTGAATGCTGGTTGCATTCGGCTTGCCAGGGGTTTTCATTCTGATCTATGTTAATTTCATTAACCTGCTCGTAAATCTCATTTTTGTTCGACTCTCACGCTAGTGTATTTAAACGTTTAAAGCGTCGATTTAATGACTAAATATCTGACTGTTTTGTGAGTGGTCGTTTGAAAAGGTTCGCTATTTTAATTTGTTTTATTTACTTCTGAGATCTTTCTTCCCTTATTGCAATTATTTGCTTTTGTGAATTATTATACTCGTTGTAAGTTACAACCATAAAAACTTAAGGAAGTAAATAATGAATACTATCTGGATTATTTTAGACCAAGCGAATCAAACTTTCTTTCACGGGTGACGCCATTTAACCACAAATTTTTTTTTGAGATCCCAATCTAAGAAGGATCATGAAAATTGAATATAATGCGGCATCTCCATAGTCATCATCATCATCATCACTAACTCTATAATTTAAGGAGATTTTTTTGAGTATTTGAATAATAATTTCATTTTAGTTTGGTTATGACTTATGTTTTTGTATCAAAGTTATTTTTAATAATTCTTTTATAATATCCCAAAACAAAATGGTGAATCATCATCATCATCATCATCATCACTAACTCTATAATTTAAGAAGGAGATTTTTTTTGAGTATTTGAATAATAATTTCATGTTAGTTTGGTTATGATTTGTTTTTTATCAAGGTTATTTCTAATATTTCTTTTATAATATAAAAAATTATTATAATTGGCGAAGTTCAGAAAATTTATAAAAATTCAACCATGGCTGCATTTATTTAGACTTAAAATTTTAATCTTAGTAGCGAAGCGCAAGCTCCCCCCGTAGGGGAGATTGGCGAAGCCATTGCCTGGTATTATATAGTTAAATGCAGTTAAATTGGCAATGTTGCTACTAACTAAGCTCCTCATTAATAATTTTGAAGAAGCTCGCTCATCTTACAATCACGAGAGTATAATACATAGACCAACTTTTCTAACACAAACAAAAGTTTACATATCAATCTCCATTTTTATGCGTTGCTTTTCAATTGAAGAGTAAGAAAAATTCGTATAATTATCTCTAGCTCCGTCATGGAAATCGATAATTATTTTTACAACTACGCCATTAAAATTATGCGGTAAAAATGACAATTTTGTAGCTAACTAAGCCACCGGAAGAAGCTCTCTTCGATAACAGGGATAACGCCTAAAATTACTGATTTAAACTTAAACTTTTGTATGATTCAGAAACGCTGGTCCTTGAATTATTCTCTTGCGATTGTAAAAATAGCTTCTCTCTAGTGCTGCTTAATTAGCTGCAACAATAGCATTTAAGCCGCATAATTATAACTGACCTTGCAAACATAATTCTAGATATAGGTAAGTAAATGTTTTTTCTCTCATAATTTTAATCAAAATAAAGTGAAAGTTAATGCATAAACTGCGTTTCTTTTGTACACGTAAACTCATTTTGCAATTCTACGATTAATATGCAAATAATGAAACAACTTTCCAGAAATTCCTCACTCAATTAGGATTCGGAAAGAAAATAACCAAATTTTATAGAGCAACACCAACATTTATTGTTCAAAATAAAGTCCATCATTCTATACGTTCTTTTTCCAGCGGTCATCCAACCACCATCCGAATCTGTCCCAGATACCAGTCAGCTAGTTTTATCTCAAAGAACTGTAAACAAGATTCCTTCACTCTATCAAAAGTGTTGATTCACTGATCGCGGAGAAAGTGTGCCATTGAGCGCGGAATAGGCCATAGTCACTCGGAGCAGCATCGGGACTAAATGGTGGATGTGCAAGAATCTCAACACCGTCCATCTGTTTGAACTTCATAGTCAACCTGGCAGTGTGTGGTCTCGCATTCTCTTGCTTAAACAAACCCTGACCTCGATTGATCAAAGTACGATACTCCTTCTTTAGTTTGTCGTACACGCGTTCTAGCTGCTGGCTAAACAGTTTACCGTTGATTGCACAACAATGTGGAACAAGTCTAAATGCAGTACTCCTTGGAAATTCCATCAGAGAGAGATCATGACCTTCTTGTCAAACCGATTCCGTTGTGGAACCGATGCCGGTTGTTCACCTCGTGTAACCCATTCCTCTCCCGATCGTAATTAACCAAGTTATCTCACTTTTCATTTGATGTGATAATTCGCCTCCAGAATCGGTCGTCCATTTGGTTATTTAGAAGCTGGCTGCAAATCTCTAATATACAGGCAGCTTGTGCTTCAGTGAGGTCATATGGATCCAATCATGGCTTCTTGTAAACAAAATCCATTTGATGCAATCGGTTTAGCACAGTCTAATGTAATGACACTCCAACAACTTTCGCAAGATAACGGCTGCTTGCAGAAGGTTCAATTTTTAATATTGCCACTAAAGCCTTGCTGTCAAAGGTTGATGGTCGGCTGAAACGTAGTTGATTGTTAAAGGTAAGATTACCGTAGTTGAAACGTCTCTACAACTGCGAGACTTTTGCCTGACTGACTGTGCTTTCTCCTTCAATATCGCAGGATCAACAAACAACAGCAGCGTACGGAGGCTGGTAGCCGAGTGAGTAAGGTTAAACTAACCTAATTTAGTCAAAACAGTAAGGCTAACCACACCCAATGTATTCGAATGAGTAAAGCTGACCTAACCTAAAGTTGGTGCTGTTCCATAAAATTTTGTTGTTTACTTTCTGCTCCCTAAGTGAGTCAGGACTTTCTGGCTAACCATATATATATATATATATATATATATATATATATATATATATATATATATATATGGATATGAGAAACTCACAAAATTGCGCGTGAGTAGAGCAATAAATGCAAAAATTCCCACAGGAAAATGAAAGGCAGATTCTAAATACCTTCGAACTTGTTCAGTTCATTTTCAAGGAATAAAAAAAAATTTACAAAGCTGCTATATATATATGTATGAAAAACAACAGAGTAATACCCATCTGGATTTAAATTTTCCGTCTATCGTAAGCCTACCAACGCCGGTTCTTACATTGATTTTTACTCAGGTCATAAGGATAAAGTCAAACGGTATGTATTTATTTTAAATGTTTCTCCGAGGGTTGCTGGTTGCCAGCACGAAATTCTTGGATCTTGAAGTTTCCAAGATATTTGAAATGGGTAACAATCTTTGCTAGCCTCAAATATTTCCTACGGGATGCCTAGATTTAGCAAAAAAATCCTTTTTACACAACTGATATCCCTCCCGCATACAATTTTAAGAACTTCCTTGTTTTACCGTTCTCTTGAGTCTTTTTCCTTGGCTTCCCTGCCTCTTGGATAAGTTAAATATTTCTGTCATATTCAAGTATCAGTCTACCATGTGCAAAATGTTGATTTGTAATAATAACAATAGTATAGGGAGTGTTTATTCTGCCGATTGTTCAGTTTGCCCTAAGGAATACTTTAGGCAAACCGGTAAATCATTAAGTGTACGCTTGACGCAACATAAATACAATATCAGGAGGAGAGATAGCAGTAGTGATTTCTATGTCCATTTATCTGAAAACAGTCACCCTATCAATTGGAACTCGGCTAAATTTATTTACAAATCTGATGACTTTGTTCAAAGAAATATTGTCCTCTGCTCATTCATTAATTCCTCGCCTAATTTTAATATATCCCTTGGTCTCTTTAAATTGGACACTGTTATTAAAAGTCTTATTTATAACCCAATTTTCCAATTTATATCTTAGCCCTTTGATTTATTAATTTAGTTATGTTTCTTTCGTAAATTTTTATGCATTCACAATTAGGTGTGTATGTATTTAGTTTAGTGACCTAAATGTCTACATTCTGTGCTCACAGTTGGAATTTCAGGAAATAGACCTTATCTATTTGGTTTTATACTTCATATTCGTCTCTGATAATATTTTTCTATTTTGTGTCCTTTCGTTATACATGTGCGGGGCTTTAGTCTGTTGTTTCTCATATATATATATATATATATATATATATATATATATATATATATATATATATTAACGGGGCAAGCGGCACGGCACGAAGTTACGTTGCGGGCGACTAGCACTCTATATATATATATTCAACGCGAAGTATTAAATTCTGGACCGATAAGACTTGGTGTATTTAAAGGGGGAAACAAGAACGAGATAATCTTCTTAACGACACTAAACTAATAATCTTGATAATACAATTATCATCGTAACTGAGCTGCTCCGACTATATATATATATATATATATATATATATATATATATATATATATATATGCTTATTTGCTAGACGGCGTGGCCTAGAATCATTGTTCTATACCCAGTCGAATTACATGCATATATATATATATATATATATATATATATATATATATATATATATATATATATATATATATATATATATATTAACGGGGCAAGCGGCACGGCACGAAGTTACGTTGCGGGCGACTAGCACTCTATATATATATATTCAACGCGAAGTATTAAATTCTGGACCGATAAGACTTGGTGTATTTAAAGGGGGAAACAAGAACGAGATAATCTTCTTAACGACACTAAACTAATAATCTTGATAATACAATTATCATCGTAACTGAGCTGCTCCGACTATATATATATATATATATATATATATATATATATATATATATATATATATATATGCTTATTTGCTAGACGGCGTGGCCTAGAATCATTGTTCTATACCCAGTCGAATTACATGCATATCTGAAGTTTTATCAATATAACAGGATAGGCTTTTCGTAACCTTGTGATACAATTCCTTTTGGTTAAAGGGTATGTTTACCAAGTTGCTTCGTAGACTTCCGTCTTCGATAAATCTATACTGAGACGCGAAAAGTTTGTTTATTCGTTGTCTTATTGACACAGGTGTTTCTGACCTTTCGCACGTTCGTACATTGTGTGTCCCGCGCTGACTTCCAAAGGTCGCTTGCCTTCTATATATATATATATACATTAAAAAATATATTTACATTCCTTATTTTTTGTATTCAAATTGCTAGAATCAAATTAATCTATACATTCTCATTTCATTATTCCAATTTTTTACAAATTATTTTATATGTGTAGAGTATGCTGGGATTTATAAGACCGCCGCACGTCCATATTGTGGAGGTTTTCGCTGAGCTTATTGAATCCTGCAATTGGTGCCAGTAGCCTATCTATTAAATAATCTAATCACTACAAATTACTAGCATTATGTTTTTTATTGCTTTTGTTATATCTATTTGTGTTTATATTTATTTTTTCTATTTACCTTTTCTCATCTGAGTGAAATATATGTTCACAGTGGATTATATAGGTATATTGAAAATTAACATCACTTCCTTTTTGTCCATCAACTTTATCATATACTTAAAAGAGAGAAAGAAAAGAGCAATAATTTATAGCCATCCTTTACCAACAGATTAATATTTGAGAGAAAAGTAATTTCATACTAAATCTTCCAAATTGTTTACTTGATAAATGTAAATAATTGAATTCCGTTGCACAGAAAAAACAACGACCTAGAAGAGGGCATAATTGTATTTCGTCGATATATATATATATATATATATATATATATGTATATATATATATATATATATATATATATATATATATATATATATATATATATATATATAAAATAGATGCTATAATTAAAAGATTAATACTCAAAGAAATTAGTTTTGTCTTTCGTTCCTAGTTTTTTTTATATACATTCTTTAGTTATGTGGCCTTTATTTTAATTTTTTATTATTATTTTTTAATTGTCACTGCTCTCTTTTGTACTTTGTATTTTCCCCCCCTTTGGCTATCGTGTCTTATAATCTCCCTCGTTAGGCTATCTCCATTTCTTTGAATCTGTTACCCTTTCCTTCGGCTTAGTTGACCTTACTACCTGCTTCTTATAATTCTTAATGTGTATTTTTACCTTCCCCCTTCCCTTTTCCTCATTGGTGATTTCTTGTAGTTATCCTTGATAAGGAACTTAATAAAGTTCGAAAGTACTTGGAAACACCTTTTCATTTTTTCCTGCGGGGCATTGCATTCATTTGCTCCCCTCACTTGATACTTTGTGAGTTTTTCATTTCATATATATATATATATATATATATATATATATATATACATTACCATTTTAACCCATTACACACTTGCATCTTTTTTTCAGACGATGTAAATTTGTTCAATTATTATAATTTTTTTTAAATATATGATTATACTCTCAAATATGTACATACAAAAGAAAATAGAAAGGAAAATATCGGTAGCAAACTACATACATAATTATGCGCTGCTGTTGATATCAACCTTGTATTCTCCAGAAACTCGATTGAAGATTTCCATTTGTATACATGCCGATTGAATAATAATGATAATTCTCGTATGTTTAAGTCTTCATTGTAGAATAGAGTAGTAATGTGAGCAAAGTTAATGTATGACGGCTCTTATAATATTCATTTAAACATTCAGACCTACAACGTTTTTCCTATCCAACTTGTGTGTTAATTTGCTCTTTCTACAAACGCTTCTTTGATAAATAAAGAAAAACTCGTTTTGGTACAAGGAAAGGAGTGATAACTTAAATAAATAATACTGAATGCCATAGCCAAAGAATACCTAGCTTATATTCTTCGATCTTGATCCTAGGGAATCAATCACTTTACTCAAATACTCATTGTAAACAGGTCATTTGTAACCTTGATCGTTCTTTCCTTACTGTCTCCGGTTTAAGCGTATGTGCAACGTATGTGAGTGACCTTATGATTTTATCGATACTGCAGAGAACTCTCGCCCTATGATGACCGGTCACTTAAAAAAGAAAAAAAATATCTTTGAAGTATTTTATTAGTAAAACATAAGTAAAGCGATCGTGTACTTTATAGAATATAGACGGAAAATAAGAGCCACTTTTACCTGAAAGATTTCATTGTATATTTAATAGATTGAGTGAACGTTGTCTTTTGTCGTGAGGCATCTAATGGAATCAGGTCTCAATGAGCTTGATACAGTGTCCATGACACCATCTACATATATTCGATCGACTTCTTTATCCTCCCATTAAATACCAAATTACCATAAAATTTAAAGAATAGAAATTGATCAAGACATTTTATGTTAAATTATTTAGTATTTTTTAGTAAATTGATGCACTAGAGATAAATAGTTATCTTAAGGTTATTAGAGAATAATACCAATTTATTTCTTTTCGGATTCATTTTAATTATGATAAAAACAAATCTTACCTTTGATGACTTGGTGGGTAATTAACCTGTTCAAAATTTACCACCGCAACGTTCCTGGTAATGTTTTGAATTTCGATGCTTCATAACATTAAAATAATTTGGTATCTATATTATGATCATCTTTAATTATATTATACCGATTTGACTAGTGTTCCTGTTCGATCTAATAAAAAAGTTCGATCCAGAATTTCCTAATAAAAGTTTGATTACTTATTAATTTCGCTAATTCCCTCAAATAATTGTTTTACCAGTTTCCATTGGTCTTTATGTTTACCATGTCATGATTCCAAAATTATAGATACACATCAATTATTTCACATCAATTTAGATTTATCGATATTCTTTCTTACTCATATTTATATAAATTACAATTGATACTCTACATTTAGCACGGCAGCCATACACTCACTGATAAGCTTTGAAAAAGTCCTTTCTTTAGGCCTCATTTTTCTAGTAATGTCTTAGACATCGTGGGTAAAATGATACCAAAGGTTATCGTCACAAAATGTAGTATTGGGAGTTATCTAATGAGGTGTAATTATCACTAAAACTTCTGTCAGCACAGATGTAAGAAAGAAAAGGTCCTTTTTTAAATATTGATATGGAATTGATATGTTAAGTATTAAAAGAAATCACTCCACTGCTTGGACTCGTGGTAGAATTCTTTCACCTTGACGCACAACACACAAGAGCGTCTTTTCCTTCTCAGGTGAAGAAGGCAACTGGGATTGGCCCAAACCTCCGTCCAGGCCAAAGCAACCTGCTTCTTCCCATTTGGATTAGTCTACGGCACAATTACCTATGCTCTCTCTCTCTCTCCCTCTCTTTACTCTTTATCTGTTTTATGCTGCCTACATAGACTGCTTGATACTGCAGGCATGAAAAGAAAATTCCTTTTTTTATATAAAATAAAAGATATTTATGCGGTTGTAGTTAATTTAATTAGCCTTATTCAAACTTTGGTTTCTCTCTCTGATATTTTTTTCCTAAACTTCATCCATATTCTGTTTTTATTTTCCTAATTCCCATTGACGATTTCCTACTCATCTTTTTTCTGCCTTTAAATTATCACCCTCTCAAAAGATCAAAGCAAAGGAAATAGATTCTACAGCTATTATTTGATCAAGATGACCCTTTTGGTAGTTATCAGTATTTTCCTTCGTAAATGATAAAATATTCATGATATTCGTCATACACTGGAGGCAACTGGTTCTTTCAAAGAGTAAAAATAAAATAAAAAGGAACTAGACATTCGGACTCCACCTGCGCAGACAGACCAGGTAACTAGTGTCTAGAATCACCTAGACCCGTTTGCCCTTCAAAATTTCTTAATTATTCTAGCAAAGGTTTCAGCCGCGCTTTCTAATTGGCAGGTGTTTTAAGAGAAAAGGTCGTAGAAAACTTAAGAGCCTTTAGTTATTTTATTATGAAACTAGACACTTACGAAAGCACGTAATTAATTTTGAGAACGTCTAACGCCCTCTTTCACCCTTCGCGAAAAAGATAGTGGAATACTTAAAAGAGATGCAAAAGATGACCGGACAGAGAGCATAACGTTCTCTTGAGGCATTGCAGTCAGGGGGGCGGGGGGTGCTACTCTTGCAGGTTTCAGTTGTAGCTTGGTATTGCCACCTCTACACCATCTATCCCCTTGTGGGGATGCAAATTAAATAATACAAATAATAAAAATAAAGGCATCGGTTACCTTGGTTACGGAAATACCCCTTGTTCTTTATAGAATTTATAACATGTTGGTACACGAATTTCTTTCCGATCTTTTTGCTATGCAAATAGCGAAATGAAACGCGGGGAGAGAGAAAGAAGGCTGAGAGAGAGAGAGAGAAAGGCAGAGACAGATAATGACACAGCGAGGTATACAGATACAGAGATTGACATAGAGAGACAGTTTCACACAGTCACAAGCACAAAAATAGAATGACAGAGAAATATACAGAGACATGAAGAGACACTTCACTAAGACACAAACACAGAGACAGAGATTAACAGAGTGATATACAGATACATGAAAAAACACTTTCACACAAACACAAGAACAGAGACAGAGAATGACAGAGAGATATACAAAGAAAAAGAGTGACATAGAGAGACACTTTGACACAGACACAAGCAGAGCGACATAGAATGACAGCGAGAGATACAGAAACAGAGATTGTCATAGACACTTTCACAGATACATAATGGCAGACAGAGATACAGAAACAGAGAGTGAGGCAGAGAGTGAGACAGAGACGCTTTCTCACAGGAATATGCAGAGACAGAAAATGACAGAGAGATACAGAGACAGAAATGGGCATAGAGAGACACTTTCACATAGATTAATATAAAGAGATACAAAGATAGAGATTGACATGGAGAGACACTTTCACACAGACAGAAGCACAGTGAAAGATATATATATATATATATATATATATATATATATATAGAGAGAGAGAGAGAGAGAAAGAGAGAGAGAGAGAGAAAGATATATATATATATATATATATATATATATATATACAGACAGACAGAAAGACAGACAGAGTCGCGCGCACGTTGGCATTATGACTCAAGATCACAACCGCAGAGCAAATGAGAGGTTTGTATTCGCGAACACTTTAAAGTCTGGCATTTAATTGTTTTGGCATCGCAGACGAGAAACTTTTCCATGTGGAAAGATCTGAATAGACACCCTTGATTGATGACTACGCTCATACAATGACAGCCGAGAAACAGGGTCTCAGATTAAAATAAGAATATTTACAGGATTAATATACTTATATATATGATTTCTGACCTTATGACCTTCAAAACTTTCAATAATTCCAGGAGTAACCTTGGGAGGACCTTGGCAATTTTATCATTCGAAAGAGAATGTAAAACAACATGAGTGTTTCAAATTTGGTTAGAATTGGCCGAATATTTATGATGTTACTGCCAAAAGAAAATAATTCCCGGGCTAACCTTGGGAGGACCTTACTCCGTGAATGCAAAACAACAAAAAGGGTTCAAATTCTATTAGAATCAGCCAAATACTTACAATGTTATTACAAAAAAAAAGCAAAACGGGGACCGACAGACCGACATAGTGAGATATAGAGTCGCCCTCGACTAAGCGCACGAGACTAAAAATGGAACTACAAAAGTTTTCAGCTTCCTCTCCCTAATATGAACCTTTACATTGAGCTCTACCTAGGAAAATAGCGGTAGATGAATTTTGCGGTCATGATCTACCTGATTTTTAGTCGCGGTCGACTCTACATCTCGCTATGTCGGTCGGTGTCCGTTTTGCTTCTTTTTTGAGGGGGGGGGGGGGTAATAGCATTGTAACGATTCAGCCAATTCTAACGAAATTTGAAACCTCTATCTTGTTTTACAATCTCTTTCAAATGATATAATTGGCAAAGTCCTACTAAGCTTAGTTCGGGAATTATTTTGTTTTGGCAATAACATCATAACTATTGGGCAAATTCAAACTAAATATGAAAGCCCAATGTTGTTTTACATTCTCTTTCGAAAGAAATAATTATCAACGGCCTCCAAAGGTTAGCCAGGGAATTATTTAGCAATAGATTTATAACTATTTGGCAGATTCTAACGAAATTTAAAACCTTTATGTTGTTTTACATTTACTTTCGAATGATATAATTGCCAAGGTCCTCCTAAGAATAGTCCGGGAATTATCTGGCAATAAAATTATAACTATTCGGCCGATTCTAACGAAATTTGAAACCCTTATGTTGGTTTAAATTTTCTTTCGAATGATATAATTGCAAAGGTCCTGACAAGGTTATTCCGGAAATTATTAAAAGTTTTAAAGGTTGTAAGCTTATAAATCACAATAAGTGAGAGCACGCGACTTTTAGTCAGGAGACCTTGTTGGCCTTTCCGAGTAGAATTTTTCTATCAATGTTTACCTGTTTTGGAAACGCTGTATGGTTGCTTGGCTCCATAATGTGTGAAATTGGAAGATATCAATACTTTACTGTTTACTTATGTTTTTCCTAAGATCAGATTGAGAATGGTGTTCTTACGAACAGAAGGAAATTTCGAGAGCGCAGTATGTCTGAGAAGGACAGTTCTGAGGGATTTGGAGTAATTTAGAGTATCCTAAATGTTAATGAGTAAGGCCCACGATATTGTTTATCACACTTTGCTGAGCATTTTAAGCTCCTCACGAACAAATGCGTGCAAGTTAGAAGCCCCTTTAGAATGTGTATTGTCTAATTGTCTTGAAGTTTACTGGGGCATAGGTAGTGCAACTTCCCCGTGTGTAGCTTCAGGGTTTCTTTGCATTCAATTAGAGGAATGGTACAATGGTACTTTATCTAACTATTGTTTTGGTGATCAACCAGCCAGCAAAGATCGCTTATATAATCCGTGGAACGACTATACTATTAAATTCTCCCTCGTTTCGAATGTCATAGTAAAAATATGCCTAATATCTATGGATCTGGTAAAGTCAGAAAACACTAGACCTTATTCGTAGCAGAAATATAAAGACATATGCGATGGTTTTGAACATTTAATTTTCCAGACGTTTCGGTCATTGACGATGACCATCATCAGCGAATTCTAAATACAAAGAATTATTTTTATAAGAATAAATAAACACAGCAATAAAAACATTACAGGTGTCAAAAATGATAACCGAAAGCAAGAAGTTAAAATGAAATATATAATCCTAAACCGTTGAAAGCAAATTAGTGATTATATATTTCATTTTAACTTCTTGCTTTCGGTTATTATTTTTGACTCCTGTAATGTTTTTATTGCTGTGTTTATTTATTCTTATAAAAATAATTCTTTGTATTTAGAATTCGCTGATGATGGTCATCGTCAATGACCGAAACGTCCGGAAAATTAAATGTTCAAAGCCATCGCATATGTCTTCATATTCCTGATATATATATATATATATATATATATATATATATATATATATATATATATATATATATATATTATAAATCATTATGATGGATGTTTTTATCAAGAAATATGCCTTTCTGCCTAGCCATCTTGCTAACGTCCCTGAAAACCTTGGTCAAGTTAACGAAGAGTGAGGTGAGCGATTCCACCAAGATTTGAAAGTCATGGAAGAACGGTAAACGGGTTGTAAATGTGTTTGCTGACTCTTGTTGGATCATAAAGCGAAATATTCTACATAATGAACACTCTTGGTAAAGTTATAAGCGTAAATTGTTGCCTTACTACTTGCACACACTTTGACTTACAGTAAAAATATCCTTTGAATGAAAAAAAGAAATTTATAGATACATTATAGTCAAGCAATTTTTTTTATTTTTCATTGTATGTACACTTTTAAACGATTCTATAAAATTTGCACAAATTAGTTGAAGGTGGTATTTTTATGGTTCCTGATATAAAGCTATAGTTTTTCTGTAGCTCCTAAAGTTAGGTGATAAAGAATGGGTGATTTTTTGATTCAGAGACTAAAAGTAAAAAAAAAAGCGTCAGATCTAACTCAACGAAAATTGTGTTCAACCAACGTAATTATTATTATTATTGTCTTGGTAATACTAAAAATAATGTTTTAATTGAATTTTTTAATTTGGCTGATTAAAATAAAATTCACTTTCACCTGGAAGTCCATTTTGTACGAGTTAACAAAAACTAAAGTGAAACAATAAATTTAATTAAATTATTAAAAAATGCAGCTTTGAATAAGAGGGTATGAAAAAGGGCGCGAACTTGGTTACCACTACTGATTTAAAAGATTATTTTTTCTTTATTTTATTATCATTAAATGAAGTGATTCTTGGTTCTGTTTTATTTAATTACAGATAACCAAAGAGACAATTTCATGGTTTTAGTAGTAGAAGATAACAAACCAGACTAATACTTGTTTGCATTGGTTTATTAAAGAAGGTCGCATTAATTAAAGCGCTGCACAAATAAGCATGAGTGAATGTAGTTATTTAGATGCCTGCTAAAGTGAGGAGAGAAATTATAATTATCGAATGGTATAAAAACAAACAAACAAACAATTTGTTGGCGCTAGGGAGTCATTTAAGCTCTTACATGGTAGACCCTATCAAGAATAAGGCTAATTTGAGTGGAACGCCCTATAATACTCCTATTTGTAAGCTATTTTAACTTGTTTTTCTTCTAGATATTTCTGTGTTTGGAGCGCTGACTTTCTTCTTGTGGTAGATTGATCCCGACATGAACTATGTGGTTGCTGAAGCCAAATTTTCTGTTTATGTTTTGCACTTCCACCCCGGCATCTTTTTGCCGTGTCATTGAGTCGCTGTCACGCCTGGCAAAAAAATAATCTGCAGTATCGGGCATATTCAGCCATAATTAATTTATATGGTTCTATTTATTCTTCCCTTTTCCTTCTATGTTTGAAGAGAAAGAGATTGAGTTTTTTAAGTATATCATTGTACTCATTCTATAATATCTACACGTCTAGTTAA
Organism: Ceratothoa steindachneri; assembly: GCA_963969495.1. Lineage (NCBI taxonomy): Eukaryota > Metazoa > Arthropoda > Malacostraca > Isopoda > Cymothoidae > Ceratothoa > Ceratothoa steindachneri. The sequence continues at coordinate 91,133,231 of OZ018319.1, forward strand.
TTGTAGAGACCAGAAAGAAGCAGCATAATCTAATATAGGTCTGACTAACGACGTGTGTAGCTTTAACATCGTCTCTGAATTATGCGTTTAGACGGATTGCCTGATAAAGGATGCGACTCTTGTTTCTACGCATTGACTGAAGAAATTTAATTTATTATGTATTTTAACTCCTAGATCGACCAGCTCTATTAATTCTATAATCTCGATATCTTAGAGATAGTGTTTAAATTTAAGATATTTTTTCCGAAATGTAAAACGTCGCATTTGACAGCATTAAGCTTCATGCCAGATTCGTTGCACCATTTAATTAACATATTCAGCCAATTTTGTAAACAGTTTGAGTCTTCCTTCTTCTTTATTATCTGCCCAAGTTTAGTATCTTCAGCAAATTAATTTACTTCGCAATTCATTCCAGAATCTTAGGTGTTTACGAAAATTATAAAGATTAAGAGTCCCAAAACAGAACCTTGAGAAACCACCAATTATAGTGGCAGCCAGTCGGATGTTACCCTATTTAAAATTATTCACTTATAACGATCCTTCAACCAGTTTTTAATCCAAGTTATCGTTTTCTCGTGGATATGCATAGCTTTAGCTTTGAAAGAAGGATATTGAATGGGAGTTTATCAAAGGCTTTAGAAAAATTTAGATATATCACATCGTAACTAGAACCTGAATGGATAGCTTTTTTTACATGCTCATAAAATGTGCTCAGACTACAGATACATAACATCCCTTTCCTGAAACTATGTTGACCTTTTACTAAAAGTTGATTCCTCTCCAAATGATTACTTAATTTTAAATCAATAATTGACTCCATTAATTTACATATAAGTTAAGCTTCTTGGTCGATAATTCTCCTTTTCCTCGCATATAACCTTTTTGAAAATAAGAACAAAATTTACCAACAGAAAGTAATTAAATATAAAAGCAAGTAAAGCGGAAATTTCGTTTTTACTTCCTTAATACTTCGCGCGTACATTTCGTTAACCCCGCTAGCTTTATCAGAACTTTATTTATTAATTGCATTTTCCAATCTTCTGCAGTAACTATTCTGTCATTCAATATGAGGATGTTATTATTAAAGATTTCTAGGCTTTCCTCATTTAAATTCGGTGTATTCTTGTTAAAAACTGAAGCAAAATAATTATTCAAAATAATCGCCTTTTCGAGATCATTTTGAACTAATCGGCCGTTATGTTTTAGCATTTGAACTTACTCTTTGTTTTTGATTATAGAGTACGTAAAGAATACTTTCAGATTATCAGGTCACCTTTCCGCTAATTTATTTTAGTACCTGCATTTAGATGCATTCACTTCTCTCTTCATCTGTCTTTGGAGGTTGATAAATTTTATCCTTTATAAAGTGGCCATTTCTGTCCTATCAGAGTCGTAAGAAATTGGTTAATCCCAGATTTGTCCCTTGAATATTTTAAACTGATTTTTTAAGGAGTATATCTGGTCTGAAGATCCTCAATACGATTAATGATGACACTGTAAGCCGAAGCAGGTGTTGTATTACTGAGTTGTCTAATCCAATCCTTTTCTTTTAATTCATCTATACTCGTTTTGAATTTTGATACAGGTACCTTTTGTGCTTTTCTCTGATTAATAAAATCACATTTGATGTTAAATACCAATGAGTTGTGATCCGAATTTCCGAGTGGTTTTTGAACTTCAAACCAATCATTAGAGTTTCCTTGTTACTAAAGACAAAATAAAGTCTTTTCTCTTTTAGGGTGTTCGACAAATGGGTGCAGATAATTAGCTAAAAATTTGTTTAAGATTTGGTTATCTCAACCCGAACTCATCGTAAACCAATCAACTTTCGTAAGATTGAATACCCCTACATTTCAAACATTTTTATAATTTTTGGTTGAATTAATATCATTAATTAGTATAAGGTCCTTGTCATATAAACTACTTGGCGTTTGGTATATTACTACTCGTACCATAACTAAACAAAAATCTTTATTGCTAATTTTTATACAGATTGACTCGATGTGTTGTCGATTTACAACCTCGTACTTTATTTCGCTTTATAAGTAAAACAAGACACCACCTCTTTCTCTTACCGGTCTATCCCCGTTTATTAGTGTGTATTCAAGAATTTGAAATGACGATGGTGAGTCCCGGTTTGCTGTATGCAGCCACTTATAAGTAATAGCTAGAATATCGTAATGATATTTACCATTAATAAAATTTCGTTCCTTAAATTTATTTTGGATGCTCCAAGCATTTCAATAGTACACTTTAATACACGTTTTTTTATGCTTTTATTTTATTATCGCCATTTTCAGGTTTATTTATATTATCTACTTTTCTACTGTTATTATTAATTCCACTACTATGTGGGCAGCTGATATTTTCCTGATCTATTTCCTTCTTGTTTGTGCGGCCATGAATTAAGAATATTTTCCTCGAATGCAGCATTGCGAAAATTTGAGGCAGGGTTTATAAAACTTTTATCTAAAAGCATACCTAGTCGTGCCATCCCTATACCATTAGGATCAACACCATACCTTCCAAAGAGATTTATTTAATTTATAAGACTGTTCCAGAAGTTAATAAATCTTATATTTAACGATGAACATAAAATGTGTAAAATATAACTTACTTTCACTGATTAATCTGTTTCGTAGTCCATCCATCGTATTCTAGGCACAATCCCAACACAGATGACCGTCATACGCCTAACTATTAAATTTTGTAGTAGCAATTTGTACTTAATAAAGATTTTTAACGGCCTCTGCACTCCTATATCGTTTGCGCTAGCCATTATGATAGTCAGTTCTCTTCGTTAACGGTTATTTCAGCGTGAACGGCTGCCGCAATATCTTTTATACAGTATATTGCCTGGTCATCACTAACTCTATAATTTAAGAACGGGATTTTCGGGAGAATTTGAATAATAATTTCAACTTAGTTTGGTTATGACTTAAGTATATTTTAAATTTATAGCAAAGTAATTTCTAAGAATTTCTTAGAGTTTGAAAAAACAAAGTTTAACCGTGGGTGCTTTTTTTTAGATTTTAAATTTTAGTCTTAGTAGCGAAGCGCAAACTCCCCCCGCAAGGGGTAGTGGCGAAGCCATTGCCTGGTTTCCCTATAATTTAGGAAGGCAATTTTCTTAACAGTTTTATTTTTTAGTTTGAAGTGTTACAAATTTTTGGATATAGATCTATTCAGAGCAAGAAGCTTTGAGACTATTATATTTCTAAGATTATATTTTAACTTTGGAATTTAAAAAAAATGGTAAGTTAAAAAAAAAATAAATAGCATTATAAAATTTATTAAAACACAAATAATTACAACTGCTGTAGTTCAGAAAAAAATTGAGAAAATTTATTAAAATTAAGGTATGGCTGTTTTTTGTGTTTTTCGTATATTCTAAGTTCTTTTAAAATTCTTTCTAAAATTTAACTTTCAATTTAATTTTTAACCCAAACCTTTAGATTATAATTTAAGTACCGTTTGTTGTAGTTGTTTTTTTCGACTTTTTAAAATGATACTTTTTAAAATAAAAAAATCATTGTGTTTTGGATTTTTAAAAGAAACGGGATTATAAAAAGACCAAGCAATGGCCTCGCTACTAAGATTAATATTTAAAATCTAAAAGAAAATGGCAATGGTTAAATTTTTCTAAATTTTTTGAACTTCGCCAATTATAATAATTTTAAAAACGAAGTCTAAACAAAATTTCCCCCCTTTCAAAATATCACGTTGCTAAAATATAGAGGTATAGAATAGAAGATATATAAAAATATATTTTCTGAACTTCACCACTTGTAATTATTTGGGTTTTCAATAATTCACAAAATTTCGATACTTATATTTATTTATGAACTTCACCATTTTTATTTTTGATATTATAAAATAATTATTTGAAATAACTTTGCTAAAAAAACATAAGTCATAACCAAACTAAGATGAAATTATTATTCAAATACTCAAAACAATCCCCTTCTTAAATTATAGAGTTAGTGATGAAGAGGTACATAAATTTTCATAAATTATTGAAATTATTAGAAAATATGTAATAAAAACCTTATAAAAATGTTTTAGACCAAAAGCCCGTCGTCAGAACCGCATTGGCAGTAGGCCACAGACCGAATGTCTGCCTGCCAAGCCCAAGTTCCTCCTGTAAAGATGAGTGGCGAAGTCGCTTCTTGTTTATCAATATAAAGGCATTCGAGAATTCTGAGTTTAGTTATGTCACGTGGTGAAGAAACTACCTACCGAAGTGCCGTATACACCTGGACTTCGGCAACCATCGAGTGCCCCCTATTTCGTCGCCTCTTGTCCATGGTTATACTCGGATATTACGTAGTAAGGGCTCCAATCCTTTGCTATGATGACTGGTCGATTACCTTTCGTGTACATACAATGTTCGCCCTAGATGGGTCACCCATCTTACTCTTACACCAAAGGCCTAAAATTTATGCTCATAGGCTCAGCTAATTGCTTGATACTTCTTCTAGTAGAGTTGGCAAGACTCAATGCCCTAGGAGCAATAGCCCCTATGGCTCCTTCCACTTAGTTCAGCCCATCAGCCAAGATGGATGCCCGAGGTGTGGCCACTGCCCTAGACTAACAGCTACGAGACAAGTGATAGTTGGGTGAATGGCTTAAGACAGCGGAATTCCGCTGGTGCTGTCACTACTTAAAGGCAAATTCATTCCCTTAAGGGATACTTTGTTGTGTATTATTCCTTTAATGCTTGTAAGATGACGAGCTCTCCATCTGAAGGAGCCAACAATAACCACACATTATATTTGGTTTTAAATTGCCTGGCTATCTATTTTTCATAACTAAGATCTGTTGCTGGAAGCGCTCACCATACTCGTCACTTATATCCCCGAGGTTGGCGGGTTCTTGCTATCTCTTCTGTTCCAAAGACACAAAAACACATATGGTTTATGTAGCCAAACTGTAATGCAAGAAGTAATAATACAACTTTAAGGTCGCCACAAATATTCCATGTTTTGTCCTTTGTAGAGTCTTAGCAGCAGTTTAATCGATATATAAATCTCATTAACACCAGTGGCTTGAAGGTTTTTTCCTTGCCGTTGCGGGGTAATACAACTTTAAGGCTATTTTTATGTAATAGAGTCAATTAAAATTCTTCATTCGTTTGGATCATAGCGACAGCCGATCCTTGGCATCAGACCATTTATATCGTGGCAGAAACAAATGTTTTTTTTGATAATTAAAAGGAAAAAAACTAATTGGCAATGGTGGAAATGAGAAACTTTAGCGTTTAGTTGAAGATTCTATTCATGAAGTCTGGAACCAAGTAACTCTGCCTTTTATTTTGGTAATTCTAAATCGCGCAATAAGTCATTTAATCCCGCTTGACTTAACAAATGTGGAGAAATATTTGCATTCGGAACATATATGCCACCTTTTCCTGTTTCTATATGACTAGCAGAATTTTCATATGAACTACTATCTGCTATCGTTGCTGGTGGAACTAGTGGCGGATTTGTTTCACCATGTGGTACTGGTTTCATTGCTGATTCGCAGTTTTGGTACGTGATCTTTGATTTATTTTTCTCTGTGAAACTATCAATCTTTTTCCAACAAAAATAACAATCATTGAAGTGATTATTTTGCTCATACAAACCATGTAGACTAATAACCGTATAGATTATTTTTAACATTCATCCAAGCTAATAACATTGCATTATACTGTGCAGAGAAACTATGTGGTGCCCAAAGTCTTTGTTGGTTTTCTAACTTAAAGTATAAATAACACTTATAGGCAAATTTAATATATGTTGTTAAGTTTCTACTTTGTGGCTTAGATATATATTGCCCATAGAAAAGCAGAAATTGTCGTGGTAATTTACACCAGCACGCTTATTTGATGCCAATTTTGAATTACCATATAATATCTGAAAAAAAGTAGAAAATAATAAATACGATGTGCCAAAAAAGAATGCACATCCAAGTACAAAACAAATGCTATAAAAAGACACATAACTCACCACAACTGTGACCTGCTTATCAGCAGAGGTCTTAAATGTAAAGGCTATGGCGTAACCCGATTCACACGGCCCAAAGGAATACACACATAAAATTTATAGAAGACCAGGTATCTAAAGGCCTATCAGAAATTCACCAGAATTAATCAGGACGGTGCTAAATTATGAGGTATCTGGAAGGGGTTAAATTAATACACGCACAAAAAGTATTTAAAGTATTATTTACAACAAAATTAAAATGAAATAAATTAACTGTTAACAAATTATACGGGGGTCATCAAACAAGAAAAGTCACAAATGCCAAACACCATCGAACGAGCACAAGTCGTTTTAACCAAAAAGATATTCGCGCATACAAAAAATGGGTTCTATGGATAAGTTGTGTAAAGCCGAAACGACACACGTCGTGGAAGATGAAAATAGGCTTCGCTACTCTAGTGACAGGTGTTCCTGGAATAATCTCCCTGTCTTACATCCCTTACCCGATGGCCCAAAGTTACATAAATAACACTTATAACAATTAACACTTATAACACTATAGTAGTGCAAACTGGCAAAGATATAGCGAGTTTTTGCAGAATTACACACCGTAATAGCTCTATGCTACTGTGAGGGAATCCCCACGTAAAAGATCTTTAGCAGAAAGGAACTCCCATGTGCAGCAGAAGGCCCGGCTAGGCCTAAAGTGGTAAGCCTACCCCCCTCCTTCCACAAGCGGTAGCCTCGAATCGAGTCCCCCCACGATTCACCTTTATGCGGGCTAAAATAGCTCTGCAAGAAGATTCGAGGCCCTTCGAGAGTAGAGCTGTTTCCCGCTAACCCCCAACCCAGGGAGAGCCTCGGACATAAATAACGCTCGACTCCCCGGAAGAGACACAGAGTTGAGACGTCTCGCCAGAACCCAGAAGATTTCCCCATGGTTCCAAGTCAAGTGCTAGCAACAAAGCAAAGTGACAGCTGGACTATTTTGTGTATTTGGAATTAGCCCCAGCCAAGAGGTAATTCCACTGAACGATCGCCCCGAGTGATTTTTCCCGACTTCTTTCATCAACTCCTGTCGAAGCCCTCCATATTGGCGGGAAGCTAGGTTAAATCACTAAGAAGATAGCCCAAGCTAAGAGAAAAGGGAACTTGGGGATTTAGTATGTCATGATATGGGCGAAGCATTTGTTAAGGGATGGCAAAGGAGTCCAATAAAGATTCTTCGATTAGACTAAATGAAAACTTACAAACAACCATAATATGTGACTATATCATGGAGAGGAAGGCCTGTATAATTATAGGGTCGACGTTGTGAGCGAAATTTCCCTCCGGGTGGGACTCTCCTATGGAGGTTGCCTAAGTCTGATCTTGTATTCATTAAACACGACAGATATCTCAGCACCAAAAATCCCTCAAGCCTTAACGTATAATACGCATACTACATCACCCAATTGATTAAAAGCCCACATATGAACACTAAGATGCACAATTGCATGAGTGCAGAAGTAAGAAAAGTTAATGAATGCGAGGCTAAATGGAAAATTCGCACCAATTATGTAAAATTCAAAATAGTCCTCATAGTTCTCATAGAGATATCTTTTATCTCCCATATTCACATCTAAAAGTTCTTAGATGTGAATATGGGAGATAAAAGATATCCCTACACCACTGAGTGAACTCTATGATGAATAATGTGAATTACGAGTATGATCACATCAACCGGGTACAAGAAGCACATCAGATTGCGGAATAAAAGAGCAAAACAGACACTCAACACCCTTTACATGCTCAGAACCTTCGACAAGAAAAAATAAAAGGAAAATCTACCTTGGAATGATAAAGGAAACGTTAATTTACCCAGCATCTAACCTTTTCTGCATCTCAAAATCTTAGAAACTGAATATGTAAAGTGTGCTAAACGAGTAAACTTATTTAATTATATATGGACGAAGAATGGCAAGGATAAGACAAGATTTACATTTAAAAACGAAAGCCAATAAATAAAATATTAGATTAAAAAGCAAGGAAAACGAAGGGAAAATAGTTGAAAACCAGAATGTATCTATAAGAACACTTAAAAAAAGACCAGAATAGGTGCCAGCCATGCAAAATTTCGAAGTTGCGTGAAGAAATTAGAGAGCGGTAAGGAAGCAGCTCTTATTGAATAAGGAATGACTCCAAGTAAAAAACAAAAACACGGAGACTAACAAAAAATGAAAGACCCATAAATATCTAACGTGACAAAAAGCAAAGGGAGGAATTTACCCCGAATTAGAAAATAAACCGAAATGAGAAAATTCACCCTAAATAGACCAATCACGAACGATTATATTGACCGATTGATACAGAAAGATAACCTTTGGTGGGTTTGAGTGAACCCTACCAGGCATTGAAGTTCGAGATTTCGTTGATGATTTCACCATTTTCTGTTCAAATATTTTCGCCTTTACATTATCTTGACTTCATCTCTCATTGTCTAATAACGAGCATTTCATAGCTTACTGAAAGAGTTAACTCATTTTATCAGTTTACAGAAAATTTATATACACCAAAATAAGCTCTAAACGTAGAAGTTGCTCACATTGTATGGAATAACTATAAAGTTATTTTGTAAGAAAAAATCCTGGATAAACAAGATAGGTCATTTTTATATTTGAAGCCCTCCGCATTGAAATGCTGGACTGTAAAACGACGTGTTTCTTGTTCTGACTGTTTTTTAGTCTAAATCTGTTACAGCAGTCCAGCGTAAATTTCGATTACTTTACAATGCTAGGAGAATGCCCTGCAACAGCAAAATACTCTCATGGGTAACCAAATTTCGATTTACTGGTTCAGTTAAAAACAGTAAATCTTCAAGTATTGCACGCTCTGCAACATTCACACAGAATATTGAGTGCATTCTTGTATCAATGAATCACACTCCAAGGCGTTCTGTCAAAAAAATATCGTCTTTTCTCATTCTTTCACTGTTAACTGGTTTTATATATTGCATTCCCTTTAGTTACATCCATAGAAAATAAAGTCTCCTAGATACTTAAATGCCCGTAATAAAAATAGACTAGTTGATATCTGCCAAGTTTGCTTGAATTGGAAGAAACAATACCACAGTTCATGCAAAAAATGGTAATGAGTGATGAAGCTAATTTTTAATTCAGTGGCAAAGTCAATAATTAAAACCGAATTGTCGTGGTACAACCAATCTATACCATACACTACTCCTATTTATGTGAGGGGGAGGGTGACTTAATCACCTACTGCAACGCGAACCGTTGAAGGACTGTTCACAGGGATAACGACCGACTAGGAGGTCACACTTGAGGCGCTGGGATTCAAATCTTTAATAATTAGACAGAATGCATAAATGGTTGGCGAGATTTACTTGAATAGGCTGAGAGTATCGTTCAAGGTTAGTTAAAGATGAAACAACAAAATGCAATTTTATTTACAAAGATTAAAATAAGAATAATAATTGGCAAAGGGGAATTATTTAAATTGAAAGAGTCTCTTGATATTTATTATGAGGAGGGATTCTCAGATAGAATTAATTGATTAATGTACCTAAGCTCAGATCAAAACGGGGGACTGGACAATACTAGTAATGGAGGGGGGGGTTCAGTCTTACGGGTCGATGACTTCGAGGAAGGTCCTTCTTGCAATGAGGTGAGTGTGGAACGATCCGATGAGGCAAGTGGAATATGATCGGGATGAGGCATTTGGGGCACGATCCTAACCAACCTTCCGATGAAGATAGCCAAACTTCAAAGATAACATTCGACGGGAAATGTGGGAATTCTCGTAATTCCACTGGAAGAGGAATCTTCTGTTCCTCAAAGGCAATCGATGGAGATTTTCTTCGGTTCGATTAAACGAAGGAAAACTTTTGCGCAAATTTAAGGTTTGCCATTTACAGAAGCTACCAATCAGAAGTCGAAAGTTTGAGAATGTTCGAACAGGAAATGACGTATTCCATAGCGCTATACCATAGCATGTGGTCTCCGATAAATTATGGGAGGGGAAGAGATTGTTATTTTACACAAATTATTGGGCAAGAGAACAACTACAATAAATTCATGGATTCCCCTTCACTCTCAAACCGTCAACAATTAGTTGCCCTATCATCATTTAAGATACAGGGACCTGTGTTCTTTGAGGGCGCCAACGAAGTTTTCTGTCACTGTTAAAGCAGCGTGCTACAAAGATTTAATTGTCAACATGTGTCCCGAACTTAAAGAACTCGGAAACTGAGCGAGGAACGGAAACTGTCCTCGCCCTCCTAACGGAGAAAATAGCCCACTTCAAAGCCGAGGGGAAATACGTAGACATGGTGCTACGTGATGTATAGAAGGCTTTCGATAAGGTTTGGCTGAGGGGGTCTCTAATTCAAGATCCTGAACTTCCAGCTGAACCCACTCCTGGACTATATCATGGAGAGAAAAGCCCAAATCTCCATCAAGGGCTGTTCAGGATCCGAATTCGAACTCCAGGTTGGAGTTCCACAAGGCAGCTGGCTGAGTCCGTTGTTGTACCTTGTGTACACAATAGATCTCCCTGCTCTGGTGCGGGACGACACGATGTATCTGCAATTTGTAGATGACATAACACAAATTTTTCCTAGCTCCTATAGGAACGCCGGAGCTCAAACAAGGGATACAGCTGCCGAAATAAACAACATTAACAGATATGAAAGGATGTGGAAAATTAAAACCAACCACCAAAAATTCCAAATAATCGCAATGAACCGCCGGGAAATAGATGACGTCATCATGACCGACGACCTATACTTCTACTCGAAAGAGGGTAACATTTATACCCACACTCGACAACCTCAACATTGCAATGCCGCAGCAGAAGCGACACAAAGTTTCAAGGTCATGATTCCCGAAGCGGAAGAAACTGTGCGGGAGTTGCAATAAACGCGATTTTTAAATAAGCCATATCGAGAAATACAAATATAAGACCGGAGAAAACCAAAACGGAACAACCAATATAGACTAAAACCATAAAACGAAAACCGAACAAAGAAGAAATATATTGAATAAGACCGCATAAAATAAATAAATAAAAAGAAAAACAATAAAAAGAGGCGAAATTCCCATAAAATGTGTAAAGAAACGAGAAATAAACAAAATAAATAAATCAAAATAAAACCAAACAAAAGAGGCGAAGAGCTCATCAATGAAAAAAGAAATAAAATAAAAACTAATTTAAAATATATTAAAAATAAATAAAAGAGGCGAAGAGCCCGTCAAAAGAAATTGAAATAAAAAGTATAAACCAATTTAAGAATAAAATAAAAAATAAACCAAGGAGGCGAAGTGCCCACAAAAAGAAAGAGAAATAAAAATAAAATAATAATAGACGAAAATAAAAACAAATGAGGCAAAATGCCCACAAAAATAAAAAAAGTTAGCAAGAGATAAACTTGAAAGGCTAGAAAGGAACGACGGAGGAAAAAATAAGATTAAATAAATGTATATTTAGAAGAAAGATTCAGACCGGCTTTGGCGGTCAAAAATGCCAACATTGGGAACACTGGGGGCAAAAAAAGGTAAAGAAAGAAGAGGGTAAATATAAAAGTAAATCGAAGGCGATGCCCTCGCAACCAGGGTAACTAAAACCCCAAAACTTCTTCACCCCTATCACACCTACCACACATTTCACCATCTAGATCATCAAATCAACTCAAATCAAACCATAAACTTTGGTAGCAACACAAGAATGAAAGAGTAAGTAAGTTTTGCACGTTATGTTACCAAGTCATATCATTTCTAGAGTTGGAGACAAAAGATGGCTGTCACGGCCCCCGGACCTAATGGTTCCCGATTTCATCGTGTGGAGTAGACTTATAAGTCAGGTATACAAGTCATATCCAGGTACTAAGGAAGAGTTAAGCATTCGTGAACTCGTGGCTTCATTTCAAAGAGGATACCTAAAATGTCATGAAAAAGTTGCCTGTCACGCTAGAGATTGCTTGGATTAAAATAAGAATTAACTAGCACGCACTCTAAACATTTTTATCATAAATTTGTCATCTAGCAATAAAAACTACCTACACTTGTGATTATTTTGGTGGGGGATAGAGGATAGGTGGGCCCCATATTTGTTCTTAGCACCTTAATTAATCTCCGACTCTGCCTACCGGAGCTATTTATCTTGCTCCTATTTATACTGCCCCTTAGTTTGCCAGCTCCATTATGAACCTTAACAAAAACAAGTTTCCATCTGATATTACTTAAGGCAACTTATTTTTAAAAAATAATAAATTTCATTAGGCTTTGTATAAAATTTTAATCAAACTAATCCTTATATCATCATTTTTAGGATGTTGAGTTCTTTGTACTGAAAAGTCGTAAAAAATTAATAACCCAATTATATAATTTGGCTAGTCCATGTAAAGTTTTTCCCAATTTTGAACAAGTTCAAATATTATAACATAACTTATGGGTGATATAAAGCCACAAGGCTCTGTCAACTCGTCACCTATCAGTCCTAGCCCCTTCCCCCCCAAAAACCCAAACCTTCTATCCTGTAACCCATTTCAGCCCAAAGAACAGCGACAACACAGCAATTATCATAGATTCCTCTCATCAATGAAGACACTTCAAATCCGATTCAGTTAAGTCTTATGTATCTCGTCGCCTATTGTGATTTTCAGGTGTTTGTATTTTAAATGCTTATTAGTTTAGGACAGATTTATGCTAAGTGTTCGTGGGTATTGAACCAGAATCACGTAGCCTAACCCAGCCTAAACTAAATAATATGTAAAATGCAAACGCTTAAAAATTACAAGAGAAGAGGAGGCATAAATAGCCTCACAGTGGACCTAGCATGGCTAGCCTAGCTTAGCCTAAACTAATTAACATCTAATAGGCAAACGCCAAAAATTACAAAATTAGAGGAGACAAAAATAGCTTAACCGTGGACTAAACTAATTAACAGGCCAAATAACAGAAATGGGTACAGTTTATCTTATTTATTTTTGTTCTTTAGAATTTTGGCACTTTTTATTTTATGGTTTTTGCAGTTTTGAGGTGATTTTAGAGGAAAACTGATTTTTGTATTGTTATATAATAAATAAATAATAAGCAGCGTTAGCTGCCTTTAAATTCTTATACAAATACCCCCAAATCACAGTAGGCGATGAGACGCTTAAAAATTAACGATACCTCAAATCCAAATGCTATCATACACACTGCTATGGAAAACTCTTGTACCATATGTGGCTTAATTCACAATTAACCATTTAAGCGCTCAGTATCATGGCTTTAGATACTTTATTCCTCCCCAAATTACAGAACAATGAAGATCTACAGGATGAAGTATTTTTTAGAGACTTTGTTTAAGGGAATTTAAGTGAGAGCCGACTATAAGGGAATTTTATTCAGTGATGAAAATATGAAGGGGGTATAAAATAAAATAAATAGACAAATATAAAGAACAAGCATAGCGAAAAATAAAACAGGGCAGTGATTGAATATTGTAGAGAGGTAAGGCATATTATATGTAAAACTACAAAACTACAAGAACAAATTCGTATGAGTACAACTATCCCTGAGTATGAATTTCTAACTTCTGAGATACTTGAAAGAAAAGGTACAATTATCATAATTTTGAACACCTTTTAAGTATTGTTGATTAAAAGAACCATTTCTACTAAAACATTTTTAATTAACGACTGAATATTTAGGGAAAGAGCAAGTTGGAGAAGAAGACTGAAGGATAGAAATAGTGGAAGGAAGGAAATAGAACCCAATTAAAGTCGTAACTACAGTTAAAACAAATCATTAACCCTGAATTTCGGGAGCTTGGGATGATACTGTATTTTCCACATTCCAAGAAAAAGTTTGCACAAAATGGAAAATTTAAAAAGACTAAATCAAAACCTATTGAGCCATTTGGGTGTGTGAGGAACCAAGAGTTGAAGAGTTAAAACTGCCTGCTAAATAATACTTGCCTATAAGAGTAGGCTGTTGATAATTTTTCGAATAAATCTTGAATAACTACTTTCACGGTTAATTAATATTTTAAGGACTATCTCAGGCACGAAATGCGGCAATGCTTCGTAGAAATTTCACGCTGATGGGCTAATTATAGAAATGGCTCTACAATACATGAAGGGCAGAATTGAACAAAAGCGAAGGGGAAAGAAGGCGATTAAATTAAAACTCCAATGGCAAGTGTTTACGAGATCCTTGACAAACTTTTCTTCAATTGGTAAATTTCTTCTTTCACATCACATTCCGTCTCTTATTATACGATTAGTCGATAAGTAAACTAAACTGTAAACATTCCCTCTGTCTAGATCCTTCGTGTTGGAGCATAGTCATTTTAGTGGCTATTGTACTACCAAACTAGTCATTACAAGGGCATACATAATATGAATGTTTTATAGGTTTCATCGGATCTTATTTGTTATTTATATCCTCAAGTGGCAAGAATAGAAAGGAAAGTTAGATAAAGATGGATTTTTAGACGGCTTACACACAGGTAATGTGCATGCGTGTTTCATTTCACCCCCACAGCATTATTCTAACACATCATTATTATGTTTTTATATATGTAGTGTAAATTTTCTGTGGATAAATTCCATCAATTTTTATCTAAATCACTCGTCAATGATATTCACTTTTCGTTTGTTTTGATCAGAAAGAAACAACTTGGCGTTTTCAACTCTTCATCTTTTATGAACAAATACGATTGGTAGCGTGGAAGGAGTGAATGGGGTGAGGAGAATAAAGGGTTTTTAGACCAAGATCACAAAGTGAACAAAAGAAATTACTAATGTCTCTGCGCGAGCGAGTCCCACCGAAGTGTCTACTGTTATGCAGGCCAAATTATCGCCATCTGTGGTAGGTAGTTCTTGGATTCCTCAGTAACGAGCGTCATGATCTGCAGCGCCATCTCTTCCGGCAGGGCCTTAGAGCCAATGCTACCCCTTCCATCGAGTCGCTGAACACGGTTGGTCTGATCGAGAAGAAAAAATCGCCCGAGGAATGTAGTATGTGTTCCAAGAGGAGTCTTTGCCTAGGCTCCTATCCAACGCGGCCCAGAAGTGACTGGACGAGGATTTCTCCGATAATGAAACCCATAATATATGGCCTCCTAGCTCTCTAGATTTGAAAATTTCCGACTATTGTGTGTAGAGTGTGATTCAGATGGAGACTAAATATTGGCCCCACAAGACCAACGACTATTTGAAGGACGACATCCTTAATATTATGGACAGTTTGAATGATGGCCACCTGGTCGTGGATGGCTGTCACTTTCGAAACCTCATTACGGCACCGCGGGTGAATCCCGTTTTATTGAATAAGCTTTATACGTACGTAAATCGTATATACCGTAACATTCTATTAAAATAGTTTGTCATCCTAATATTCGTACCATTTTGTAAAAAAAAAGAAAGTAAATTTAATAAGTTTTTCAGTTATCATTTTGTTTTACAACCTTTTCCATTATATTAGTTAAAAAATAAACAAAATACTTTCCTAAATAAGCGACTAATGAAGACTAGTCTATCCTGGTTAGGTTATCGCTAATATATTTAACAAGTTGTATTATCTTGTTCGTTCTTGTCAAAGATTCGCTTATTTTTCTATTGAAAATACTATAAACGCCTATATTTTAGCCAGGGGGAGAAAAGCTTGGATTAAAGACTTTTTCGACAATGAGGATAATATTCTCTTACATTATATTTCCTGTAATTGATTTAATATTGCAATATACCAGAGTTAAGCGGGAGGAGCAAAATTAACGTTAACTCGAACAAAAGATATTAAGTGGAAACGGGGGACGATTAACGAGGTAATCAGGGGGTTATAACACAAGATCGTTTTAACTGGAAGCGTGGTGTTGATCTGAGAGGGAGGAAGACCAACGGCACAGGTCTTCGAGAAGATACTTCGGGGAGTCCTAACGAGGAGGACTCGTAGATGGGGGTTTCGATTACTTCTTGTTAAAGAATGAGATTTTCTCTGCTCCAGAGAGATGCAATCTCAACTCGAGACGATTCTGCGGATCGGCAGAGAGTCTCAGACTCGAAGGAACGGGAATCTTAAAGGGCGTCCGAGATGAGGGGGCCCGCACAGTTCTCCAGGAAGAAGGGGGCTCGATAGCTTTTCTCTGAACATGGAACAAAGCTTCACGAAGAAAGATCTGCTGGTAAGATCTTACGATGAGGTACGACTCGAACAGGGGTTGCGGAACTTCACTGGGGAGCAGACAAACGGTCTGAACGGATGGACTGGCGGACTCTCAAGAGGAATGGCGAACTCCGGGTTAAATATCCGGGCAGATGGTCCGATAGATAGCCCTAGGGCCTGGCCGCCCCTAGAGGAGCCTCGACGTCAGTATATGTAAACTTATCTCGAGATAACGAAAGCAAATACAGCTGGGTCAGTTGACTCAGCGCGGCACTGCTTCCTTCTTGAAGATTATAAACTTCCCACACCAAGGAGCACGTGGTTTAGAACGAAGGTGCTGAAAGGGGTATTCCGAGGGTGGGTCTTCTTTTCACGCTGGTCCATCGAGGGCATTTCCTCACAATAACTGCCAAGGTCCTCTCAAGTTAACCATGAAATGATTTTGTTTTGTCAATAACATCATAACTATTTGGCCCATTCTAACGGAATTTAAAACTCTTATGTTGTTTTACATTCTCTTTCGAATGATATAATTGGCAAGGTCCTCCAAAGGTATGACAGGGAATTATTTTGTTTTGACAATAAAATCATAACTATTAGGCCGATTCTAACGAAATTTGAAACCCTTATATTGTTTTACATTCTCATTTGAATGATAAATTTGCCAAGGTCCTCCCAAGGTTTCCCGGGTATTATTGAAAGTTTTCAAGGTCTTTAGGTCATAAATCAGAATAAGTGAGAGCATGCGACTTTGGGGGCAGCAGACCTTGTTTATATTAGAAATTAACTTAGTTTTATTTCTCGTTTCAGATCAAGGACCAGACATCGAGTTCACATTCTAAAGTATACATATACTACCAACGTTACAGCCCCTAGTACATTTAGCACCTTTGGCTTAGCCATACCAAATACATCTACAGCTGCTAATCATCGTCCAACTTACATTAGTCTTAGTCGATTCTTTGCTATTTCCAACAGCCTTCTCCCATTTAAAGGAACCATTAATAGTAAACCCACTGAACCCAAACTGCACCCCTGAATCAAATTCCTTGACTATAAAGTATGAAATGCCATTAATACACTCACGTATTCACCCGAAATAGCAAAAGCTAGTACCTCGCCATAACTTAAAGCTCGTTTGTAAGAAAGGTATAAAGACACCACACACAGCCAATCCCTCATAATAGCGTTTTCTTTCTTGCAAACTCTTTGAAGAAAATAAGAATGTAGATTTAAATGATTTTTTAAATCACGCCCATATTGCATTTACTTCTTAGCAAAATAATTACCTGATTGCTAGCTGTCTATCAAAAATTTCCTGTAGCTCCAAGTAATAAATATCAAAGATTTTTAGATATTAGCCAAGCAAAAATGGAGCATTAAATAAAGTAAATTCCTAGTATTCTGACATGACCCCCACAAAGATAGTCATGGAAACACAAATAAATCTTATCATCACGAACATACACAAGTCATAATCGTTCATTAAGATCCTTTATAACTACTCCATCGAACATTCCAAGTCATCAAAACAACATATCACACAAACGCATTCCTGTCGTTATCTACCGACAATCAATCAGAACAAACAACAAACCCCATACATTTATTTTTTAACTGTGATAGCCAAGGCCATACTTTTCCAGTGTCGGTACCTAGCGTAATTTTCATTGTATCGCAAATAAGACCATCGATGAGGAGATAGCCTCCGTTTTAAGGCTAAAAAAATACCAGTTCTATAAAGCCTATTTAGAAAATAAATACTTACATGAGGATCCAAGCACAAATCATAATCCTTCTCTTACACTCATACAACCTCGAATTTACCCACTTTTTACTCATCGACCCACTGATCGATACGTACATACATAAAGGCCAATTTTGTGCAATCTCCGTTAATATACACGAATGATAACGCTGACATACCTGAGAAGATATAAGAGAATATTAGACCAATGAACATTGCTACTATGAACCAGTCATTGAAAATATTAACTCCTTTAAGAGAAAGCTCGAACTCTTTAGGATCATGACCCTTATTATACCCAAACTTTCAACCAGAGTTAGATAAATTTTCTCTTAGAATAAAAGGTGAGATCTTTACTTAGATTTAATTATTAGAATTTTAATAAATGGTTTAGATTTTGAAGCAATTTTAGATACAGGTGTGCACGCAAATTTAATTAAGCAGGAATCATTTGATCTCTTACAGAGCCATACTAACTATGAATACAATAAAGTATATCCTACAGTACACTTGAATACTGCCATTGTAGCTAATATTCCTACACATAGCGAAATAAAACTTGTTTGTAAAACAAATAATTCCCATTACACTGCTCGATGTTTCATTGTTGATGCCAAAACGCAATTCGATGTTTTATTCGGTAGCAATTTATTTGTAAAGAATAAATAAGAAATTTGTCCTGCATGAAACCTATTTCGGTCTTATCACAAAGTACATCCCTTGAATACCCAAGCAAGGTATATCCACAATTCACTCTCGAAATCCCTTGATTCTATTTTATGAATTTATCTATAATTTCCGCTCTCAGCTACCCTCAAAATATCTAGATTCTAACAATATTGAATTTATCTACAATTCACGCCCAGAGATCTTCCCTGAAAAACTTCTGAATTTAACAGAGCCATACTCATAATAAATACAATATAGGGCATCCAAACTCATAATGATGATTTTCTCATTGGATATAAGTCGAATTATTTTTCAATAAACCAGAAACAGATTTTAGAATTTCGTAATAAATCATTTTTTTTACGTTTATGCTAGAGATGATATACATGTACTAGCCATGGTATTTTTTTTTCTAAGCCCACATTTTATATAATAATCAAGAGGTTGTACCGAATGATAGTCTTCTCATAACTGATAAGGCATCTATATATTCTTGTAACTCAGCCACTAGCTACCGCCAATAATTTTGAAATTCCAATTATTTTCATAAATAAGGGCATAAGACCTGTTACCCATCAACAAGCCAAAGTATAGGTAAAGCTTTTTCCGTAAATTCAGATTTAACCCATAGGTTTATGCTAAATAGAGTCTCTGAATCTACCAGCTTAGATCCTTTAGCACTAAAGTTGAACTACAACGAGTGTCTCCATAATTCATTTCGGGCATTCCTCAAACTCGAAAAACCTCCCATCTTTTGGGAGCTTCATAATTTTCTTGTTAAAACAAAGACGTAATCGCTCTTTCTCCAGATGCTTTGTGACGAACTAATTTAGTAGGCCATTTTAAAATTAATTTGGAACCAGGTGTCAGACCTATATACATTCCACCAAATCCTATTCCACATTCCCCTCTAGAAACTTTTGATGAACATGTTAAAAATATGGTGGAACAGGAAATCATTTAGCCTTCATTCAGTCCTTGGTCAAGCCCTATGATATTGATCTCTAAGTAAACTGGTGGTAAGGGACCATGTCTCAAATTCCGAAGACTTAACCAGGTAACAGAAGAAATTGTTTATAATGTAGTGAAGGTTAAACTCTTCAGTATCTTAGAATTAGCATCAGGATATTGCCAAATGGAATTAACCCAGATTCACGTCCTATGCCAGCTTTCACCCCTAACTATGGGCACTGTGAGTTTTGCGTCTTCCCTTTGGAGTCAGAAATGTTCCTAAAAACCTCTCGTGACTGATGAATATAGTACTCTCTTAAATTCTAAGAGCAAATGAAACTCATAAGTCTACTTAGACGACGTAATTGTTTTCAGTGGAGATGTCTGCAGTCATTTTCATAGTCTTTTTCTTCGAGTATTTTCTAAATTACGAACTGCCAATCTAAAAGTAAAATTGGAAGAATGTAACTTTTTTACAAGAATCATTAAGATTTTTAGGTTATCTAATCCCATTGCAAAGCATTAGCCATAACCTGCAATCTAAGCCACTCTGGCTAATTTTTCTTTTCCGCAAAAAATCGATTAAGCTAGAACTAATATTGTCTTTGAAGGTTTCTATCGGACTTTTATCTCAGAATTTTCATCTATTGCTAGACCCATAATACAATTATATAAGAAAAAAAACCGGCACGATCAATTGAACATGTATTATAATTATGTGGCAGTACATAACCCTTTAATTGAATATGCTTTTAAATTTCGTATATCCAAAAATAATGTTCGGATGTGTAATATGACATATTCTAACTGTTTTTTGATCCTGTTGATACCTCAATTTTTTTGTGGCATAATTTAGGGTAAATCTCAATATTCTTCAAGCCATAACAATCTTCCTATTTTTCTCATAATTAATGTTTAGCGCTCTGTGTACAACCCTACTCTCGGAGTTTTTCATTAACCCAGTATTCAGGAATTATGAGGTTTACCTTTGCATTTTGATTTAGCCTTAACACCTTTTCAATATTATTATTTTTTTTATTTACCTACTTATTCCTTCATATTGTCAACCTTCCTACCATTATTTTATCACGGGGGAAAGCTTTCTCTAACATCTAGGGGCGATTTTTTACCAAGGCTTTATTTATTGACTTATAAATTCCTGATATAAAATAAAATAGGAATAAGCTGTTATGCTCAAAGACTAAGATATTCCATAGAGTAAAAACAAAGAGTAAAGGATAGCATTTGGAACATAAGAGGAGTATACACTTTGAAGAGACTAAAATAAAAAAAACTTTCGTTAACGGGCATCTTCTTTTCTATCACCTCTTTCCTACAGCGTTTATTGTCCAATAAAAACGCCGTTCCGGCAAGACTTGACAGGGTTCAGGTGTGCCGCCGCAATTGCTTGTTTCACTCACAAGACAAAACTTCCGGGTCCTCGTTTTGCCAAGGCAGCCATCTATATCCGTCTGTATGGTTGCTTGGCTCCATAATGTGTGAAATTGGAAGATATCAATACTTTACTGTTTACTTATGTTTTTCCTAAGATCAGATTGAGAATGGTGTTCTTACGAACAGAAGGAAATTTCGAGAGCGCAGTATGTCTGAGAAGGACAGTTCTGAGGGATTTGGAGTAATTTAGAGTATCCTAAATGTTAATGAGTAAGGCCCACGATATTGTTTATCACACTTTGCTGAGCATTTTAAGCTCCTCACGAACAAATGCGTGCAAGTTAGAAGCCCCTTTAGAATGTGTATTGTCTAATTGTCTTGAAGTTTACTGGGGCATAGGTAGTGCAACTTCCCCGTGTGTAGCTTCAGGGTTTCTTTGCATTCAATTAGAGGAATGGTACAATGGTACTTTATCTAACTATTGTTTTGGTGATCAACCAGCCAGCAAAGATCGCTTATATAATCCGTGGAACGACTATACTATTAAATTCTCCCTCGTTTCGAATGTCATAGTAAAAATATGCCTAATATCTATGGATCTGGTAAAGTCAGAAAACACTAGACCTTATTCGTAGCAGAAATATAAAGACATATGCGATGGTTTTGAACATTTAATTTTCCAGACGTTTCGGTCATTGACGATGACCATCATCAGCGAATTCTAAATACAAAGAATTATTTTTATAAGAATAAATAAACACAGCAATAAAAACATTACAGGTGTCAAAAATGATAACCGAAAGCAAGAAGTTAAAATGAAATATATAATCCTAAACCGTTGAAAGCAAATTAGTGATTATATATTTCATTTTAACTTCTTGCTTTCGGTTATTATTTTTGACTCCTGTAATGTTTTTATTGCTGTGTTTATTTATTCTTATAAAAATAATTCTTTGTATTTAGAATTCGCTGATGATGGTCATCGTCAATGACCGAAACGTCCGGAAAATTAAATGTTCAAAGCCATCGCATATGTCTTCATATTCCTGATATATATATATATATATATATATATATATATATATATATATATATATATATATATATATATTATAAATCATTATGATGGATGTTTTTATCAAGAAATATGCCTTTCTGCCTAGCCATCTTGCTAACGTCCCTGAAAACCTTGGTCAAGTTAACGAAGAGTGAGGTGAGCGATTCCACCAAGATTTGAAAGTCATGGAAGAACGGTAAACGGGTTGTAAATGTGTTTGCTGACTCTTGTTGGATCATAAAGCGAAATATTCTACATAATGAACACTCTTGGTAAAGTTATAAGCGTAAATTGTTGCCTTACTACTTGCACACACTTTGACTTACAGTAAAAATATCCTTTGAATGAAAAAAAGAAATTTATAGATACATTATAGTCAAGCAATTTTTTTTATTTTTCATTGTATGTACACTTTTAAACGATTCTATAAAATTTGCACAAATTAGTTGAAGGTGGTATTTTTATGGTTCCTGATATAAAGCTATAGTTTTTCTGTAGCTCCTAAAGTTAGGTGATAAAGAATGGGTGATTTTTTGATTCAGAGACTAAAAGTAAAAAAAAAAGCGTCAGATCTAACTCAACGAAAATTGTGTTCAACCAACGTAATTATTATTATTATTGTCTTGGTAATACTAAAAATAATGTTTTAATTGAATTTTTTAATTTGGCTGATTAAAATAAAATTCACTTTCACCTGGAAGTCCATTTTGTACGAGTTAACAAAAACTAAAGTGAAACAATAAATTTAATTAAATTATTAAAAAATGCAGCTTTGAATAAGAGGGTATGAAAAAGGGCGCGAACTTGGTTACCACTACTGATTTAAAAGATTATTTTTTCTTTATTTTATTATCATTAAATGAAGTGATTCTTGGTTCTGTTTTATTTAATTACAGATAACCAAAGAGACAATTTCATGGTTTTAGTAGTAGAAGATAACAAACCAGACTAATACTTGTTTGCATTGGTTTATTAAAGAAGGTCGCATTAATTAAAGCGCTGCACAAATAAGCCTGAGTGAATGTAGTTATTTAGATGCCTGCTAAAGTGAGGAGAGAAATTATAATTATCGAATGGTATAAAAACAAACAAACAAACAATTTGTTGGCGCTAGGGAGTCATTTAAGCTCTTACATGGTAGACCCTATCAAGAATAAGGCTAATTTGAGTGGAACGCCCTATAATACTCCTATTTGTAAGCTATTTTAACTTGTTTTTCTTCTAGATATTTCTGTGTTTGGAGCGCTGACTTTCTTCTTGTGGTAGATTGATCCCGACATGAACTATGTGGTTGCTGAAGCCAAATTTTCTGTTTATGTTTTGCACTTCCACCCCGGCATCTTTTTGCCGTGTCATTGAGTCGCTGTCACGCCTGGCAAAAAAATAATCTGCAGTATCGGGCATATTCAGCCATAATTAATTTATATGGTTCTATTTATTCTTCCCTTTTCCTTCTATGTTTGAAGAGAAAGAGATTGAGTTTTTTAAGTATATCATTGTACTCATTCTATAATATCTACACGTCTAGTTAATTGTAGAGACCAGAAAGAAGCAGCATAATCTAATATAGGTCTGACTAACGACGTGTGTAGCTTTAACATCGTCTCTGAATTATGCGTTTAGACGGATTGCCTGATAAAGGATGCGACTCTTGTTTCTACGCATTGACTGAAGAAATTTAATTTATTATGTATTTTAACTCCTAGATCGACCAGCTCTATTAATTCTATAATCTCGATATCTTAGAGATAGTGTTTAAATTTAAGATATTTTTTCCGAAATGTAAAACGTCGCATTTGACAGCATTAAGCTTCATGCCAGATTCGTTGCACCATTTAATTAACATATTCAGCCAATTTTGTAAACAGTTTGAGTCTTCCTTCTTCTTTATTATCTGCCCAAGTTTAGTATCTTCAGCAAATTAATTTACTTCGCAATTCATTCCAGAATCTTAGGTGTTTACGAAAATTATAAAGATTAAGAGTCCCAAAACAGAACCTTGAGAAACCACCAATTATAGTGGCAGCCAGTCGGATGTTACCCTATTTAAAATTATTCACTTATAACGATCCTTCAACCAGTTTTTAATCCAAGTTATCGTTTTCTCGTGGATATGCATAGCTTTAGCTTTGAAAGAAGGATATTGAATGGGAGTTTATCAAAGGCTTTAGAAAAATTTAGATATATCACATCGTAACTAGAACCTGAATGGATAGCTTTTTTTACATGCTCATAAAATGTGCTCAGACTACAGATACATAACATCCCTTTCCTGAAACTATGTTGACCTTTTACTAAAAGTTGATTCCTCTCCAAATGATTACTTAATTTTAAATCAATAATTGACTCCATTAATTTACATATAAGTTAAGCTTCTTGGTCGATAATTCTCCTTTTCCTCGCATATAACCTTTTTGAAAATAAGAACAAAATTTACCAACAGAAAGTAATTAAATATAAAAGCAAGTAAAGCGGAAATTTCGTTTTTACTTCCTTAATACTTCGCGCGTACATTTCGTTAACCCCGCTAGCTTTATCAGAACTTTATTTATTAATTGCATTTTCCAATCTTCTGCAGTAACTATTCTGTCATTCAATATGAGGATGTTATTATTAAAGATTTCTAGGCTTTCCTCATTTAAATTCGGTGTATTCTTGTTAAAAACTGAAGCAAAATAATTATTCAAAATAATCGCCTTTTCGAGATCATTTTGAACTAATCGGCCGTTATGTTTTAGCATTTGAACTTACTCTTTGTTTTTGATTATAGAGTACGTAAAGAATACTTTCAGATTATCAGGTCACCTTTCCGCTAATTTATTTTAGTACCTGCATTTAGATGCATTCACTTCTCTCTTCATCTGTCTTTGGAGGTTGATAAATTTTATCCTTTATAAAGTGGCCATTTCTGTCCTATCAGAGTCGTAAGAAATTGGTTAATCCCAGATTTGTCCCTTGAATATTTTAAACTGATTTTTTAAGGAGTATATCTGGTCTGAAGATCCTCAATACGATTAATGATGACACTGTAAGCCGAAGCAGGTGTTGTATTACTGAGTTGTCTAATCCAATCCTTTTCTTTTAATTCATCTATACTCGTTTTGAATTTTGAGACAGGTACCTTTTGTGCTTTTCTCTGATTAATAAAATCACATTTGATGTTAAATACCAATGAGTTGTGATCCGAATTTCCGAGTGGTTTTTGAACTTCAAACCAATCATTAGAGTTTCCTTGTTACTAAAGACAAAATAAAGTCTTTTCTCTTTTAGGGTGTTCGACAAATGGGTGCAGATAATTAGCTAAAAATTTGTTTAAGATTTGGTTATCTCAACCCGAACTCATCGTAAACCAATCAACTTTCGTAAGATTGAATACCCCTACATTTCAAACATTTTTATAATTTTTGGTTGAATTAATATCATTAATTAGTATAAGGTCCTTGTCATATAAACTACTTGGCGTTTGGTATATTACTACTCGTACCATAACTAAACAAAAATCTTTATTGCTAATTTTTATACAGATTGACTCGATGTGTTGTCGATTTACAACCTCGTACTTTATTTCGCTTTATAAGTAAAACAAGACACCACCTCTTTCTCTTACCGGTCTATCCCCGTTTATTAGTGTGTATTCAAGAATTTGAAATGACGATGGTGAGTCCCGGTTTGCTGTATGCAGCCACTTATAAGTAATAGCTAGAATATCGTAATGATATTTACCATTAATAAATTTCGTTCCTTAAATTTATTTTGGATGCTCCAAGCATTTCAATAGTACACTTTAATACACGTTTTTTTATGCTTTTATTTTATTATCGCCATTTTCAGGTTTATTTATATTATCTACTTTTCTACTGTTATTATTAATTCCACTACTATGTGGGCAGCTGATATTTTCCTGATCTATTTCCTTCTTGTTTGTGCGGCCATGAATTAAGAATATTTTCCTCGAATGCAGCATTGCGAAAATTTGAGGCAGGGTTTATAAAACTTTTATCTAAAAGCATACCTAGTCGTGCCATCCCTATACCATTAGGATCAACACCATACCTTCCAAAGAGATTTATTTAATTTATAAGACTGTTCCAGAAGTTAATAAATCTTATATTTAACGATGAACATAAAATGTGTAAAATATAACTTACTTTCACTGATTAATCTGTTTCGTAGTCCATCCATCGTATTCTAGGCACAATCCCAACACAGATGACCGTCATACGCCTAACTATTAAATTTTGTAGTAGCAATTTGTACTTAATAAAGATTTTTAACGGCCTCTGCACTCCTATATCGTTTGCGCTAGCCATTATGATAGTCAGTTCTCTTCGTTAACGGTTATTTCAGCGTGAACGGCTGCCGCAATATCTTTTATACAGTATATTGCCTGGTCATCACTAACTCTATAATTTAAGAACGGGATTTTCGGGAGAATTTGAATAATAATTTCAACTTAGTTTGGTTATGACTTAAGTATATTTTAAATTTATAGCAAAGTAATTTCTAAGAATTTCTTAGAGTTTGAAAAAACAAAGTTTAACCGTGGGTGCTTTTTTTTAGATTTTAAATTTTAGTCTTAGTAGCGAAGCGCAAACTCCCCCCGCAAGGGGTAGTGGCGAAGCCATTGCCTGGTTTCCCTATAATTTAGGAAGGCAATTTTCTTAACAGTTTTATTTTTTAGTTTGAAGTGTTACAAATTTTTGGATATAGATCTATTCAGAGCAAGAAGCTTTGAGACTATTATATTTCTAAGATTATATTTTAACTTTGGAATTTAAAAAAAATGGTAAGTTAAAAAAAAAATAAATAGCATTATAAAATTTATTAAAACACAAATAATTACAACTGCTGTAGTTCAGAAAAAAATTGAGAAAATTTATTAAAATTAAGGTATGGCTGTTTTTTGTGTTTTTCGTATATTCTAAGTTCTTTTAAAATTCTTTCTAAAATTTAACTTTCAATTTAATTTTTAACCCAAACCTTTAGATTATAATTTAAGTACCGTTTGTTGTAGTTGTTTTTTTCGACTTTTTAAAATGATACTTTTTAAAATAAAAAAATCATTGTGTTTTGGATTTTTAAAAGAAACGGGATTATAAAAAGACCAAGCAATGGCCTCGCTACTAAGATTAATATTTAAAATCTAAAAGAAAATGGCAATGGTTAAATTTTTCTAAATTTTTTGAACTTCGCCAATTATAATAATTTTAAAAACGAAGTCTAAACAAAATTTCCCCCCTTTCAAAATATCACGTTGCTAAAATATAGAGGTATAGAATAGAAGATATATAAAAATATATTTTCTGAACTTCACCACTTGTAATTATTTGGGTTTTCAATAATTCACAAAATTTCGATACTTATATTTATTTATGAACTTCACCATTTTTATTTTTGATATTATAAAATAATTATTTGAAATAACTTTGCTAAAAAAACATAAGTCATAACCAAACTAAGATGAAATTATTATTCAAATACTCAAAACAATCCCCTTCTTAAATTATAGAGTTAGTGATGAAGAGGTACATAAATTTTCATAAATTATTGAAATTATTAGAAAATATGTAATAAAAACCTTATAAAAATGTTTTAGACCAAAAGCCCGTCGTCAGAACCGCATTGGCAGTAGGCCACAGACCGAATGTCTGCCTGCCAAGCCCAAGTTCCTCCTGTAAAGATGAGTGGCGAAGTCGCTTCTTGTTTATCAATATAAAGGCATTCGAGAATTCTGAGTTTAGTTATGTCACGTGGTGAAGAAACTACCTACCGAAGTGCCGTATACACCTGGACTTCGGCAACCATCGAGTGCCCCCTATTTCGTCGCCTCTTGTCCATGGTTATACTCGGATATTACGTAGTAAGGGCTCCAATCCTTTGCTATGATGACTGGTCGATTACCTTTCGTGTACATACAATGTTCGCCCTAGATGGGTCACCCATCTTACTCTTACACCAAAGGCCTAAAATTTATGCTCATAGGCTCAGCTAATTGCTTGATACTTCTTCTAGTAGAGTTGGCAAGACTCAATGCCCTAGGAGCAATAGCCCCTATGGCTCCTTCCACTTAGTTCAGCCCATCAGCCAAGATGGATGCCCGAGGTGTGGCCACTGCCCTAGACTAACAGCTACGAGACAAGTGATAGTTGGGTGAATGGCTTAAGACAGCGGAATTCCGCTGGTGCTGTCACTACTTAAAGGCAAATTCATTCCCTTAAGGGATACTTTGTTGTGTATTATTCCTTTAATGCTTGTAAGATGACGAGCTCTCCATCTGAAGGAGCCAACAATAACCACACATTATATTTGGTTTTAAATTGCCTGGCTATCTATTTTTCATAACTAAGATCTGTTGCTGGAAGCGCTCACCATACTCGTCACTTATATCCCCGAGGTTGGCGGGTTCTTGCTATCTCTTCTGTTCCAAAGACACAAAAACACATATGGTTTATGTAGCCAAACTGTAATGCAAGAAGTAATAATACAACTTTAAGGTCGCCACAAATATTCCATGTTTTGTCCTTTGTAGAGTCTTAGCAGCAGTTTAATCGATATATAAATCTCATTAACACCAGTGGCTTGAAGGTTTTTTCCTTGCCGTTGCGGGGTAATACAACTTTAAGGCTATTTTTATGTAATAGAGTCAATTAAAATTCTTCATTCGTTTGGATCATAGCGACAGCCGATCCTTGGCATCAGACCATTTATATCGTGGCAGAAACAAATGTTTTTTTTGATAATTAAAAGGAAAAAAACTAATTGGCAATGGTGGAAATGAGAAACTTTAGCGTTTAGTTGAAGATTCTATTCATGAAGTCTGGAACCAAGTAACTCTGCCTTTTATTTTGGTAATTCTAAATCGCGCAATAAGTCATTTAATCCCGCTTGACTTAACAAATGTGGAGAAATATTTGCATTCGGAACATATATGCCACCTTTTCCTGTTTCTATATGACTAGCAGAATTTTCATATGAACTACTATCTGCTATCGTTGCTGGTGGAACTAGTGGCGGATTTGTTTCACCATGTGGTACTGGTTTCATTGCTGATTCGCAGTTTTGGTACGTGATCTTTGATTTATTTTTCTCTGTGAAACTATCAATCTTTTTCCAACAAAAATAACAATCATTGAAGTGATTATTTTGCTCATACAAACCATGTAGACTAATAACCGTATAGATTATTTTTAACATTCATCCAAGCTAATAACATTGCATTATACTGTGCAGAGAAACTATGTGGTGCCCAAAGTCTTTGTTGGTTTTCTAACTTAAAGTATAAATAACACTTATAGGCAAATTTAATATATGTTGTTAAGTTTCTACTTTGTGGCTTAGATATATATTGCCCATAGAAAAGCAGAAATTGTCGTGGTAATTTACACCAGCACGCTTATTTGATGCCAATTTTGAATTACCATATAATATCTGAAAAAAAGTAGAAAATAATAAATACGATGTGCCAAAAAAGAATGCACATCCAAGTACAAAACAAATGCTATAAAAAGACACATAACTCACCACAACTGTGACCTGCTTATCAGCAGAGGTCTTAAATGTAAAGGCTATGGCGTAACCCGATTCACACGGCCCAAAGGAATACACACATAAAATTTATAGAAGACCAGGTATCTAAAGGCCTATCAGAAATTCACCAGAATTAATCAGGACGGTGCTAAATTATGAGGTATCTGGAAGGGGTTAAATTAATACACGCACAAAAAGTATTTAAAGTATTATTTACAACAAAATTAAAATGAAATAAATTAACTGTTAACAAATTATACGGGGGTCATCAAACAAGAAAAGTCACAAATGCCAAACACCATCGAACGAGCACAAGTCGTTTTAACCAAAAAGATATTCGCGCATACAAAAAATGGGTTCTATGGATAAGTTGTGTAAAGCCGAAACGACACACGTCGTGGAAGATGAAAATAGGCTTCGCTACTCTAGTGACAGGTGTTCCTGGAATAATCTCCCTGTCTTACATCCCTTACCCGATGGCCCAAAGTTACATAAATAACACTTATAACAATTAACACTTATAACACTATAGTAGTGCAAACTGGCAAAGATATAGCGAGTTTTTGCAGAATTACACACCGTAATAGCTCTATGCTACTGTGAGGGAATCCCCACGTAAAAGATCTTTAGCAGAAAGGAACTCCCATGTGCAGCAGAAGGCCCGGCTAGGCCTAAAGTGGTAAGCCTACCCCCCTCCTTCCACAAGCGGTAGCCTCGAATCGAGTCCCCCCACGATTCACCTTTATGCGGGCTAAAATAGCTCTGCAAGAAGATTCGAGGCCCTTCGAGAGTAGAGCTGTTTCCCGCTAACCCCCAACCCAGGGAGAGCCTCGGACATAAATAACGCTCGACTCCCCGGAAGAGACACAGAGTTGAGACGTCTCGCCAGAACCCAGAAGATTTCCCCATGGTTCCAAGTCAAGTGCTAGCAACAAAGCAAAGTGACAGCTGGACTATTTTGTGTATTTGGAATTAGCCCCAGCCAAGAGGTAATTCCACTGAACGATCGCCCCGAGTGATTTTTCCCGACTTCTTTCATCAACTCCTGTCGAAGCCCTCCATATTGGCGGGAAGCTAGGTTAAATCACTAAGAAGATAGCCCAAGCTAAGAGAAAAGGGAACTTGGGGATTTAGTATGTCATGATATGGGCGAAGCATTTGTTAAGGGATGGCAAAGGAGTCCAATAAAGATTCTTCGATTAGACTAAATGAAAACTTACAAACAACCATAATATGTGACTATATCATGGAGAGGAAGGCCTGTATAATTATAGGGTCGACGTTGTGAGCGAAATTTCCCTCCGGGTGGGACTCTCCTATGGAGGTTGCCTAAGTCTGATCTTGTATTCATTAAACACGACAGATATCTCAGCACCAAAAATCCCTCAAGCCTTAACGTATAATACGCATACTACATCACCCAATTGATTAAAAGCCCACATATGAACACTAAGATGCACAATTGCATGAGTGCAGAAGTAAGAAAAGTTAATGAATGCGAGGCTAAATGGAAAATTCGCACCAATTATGTAAAATTCAAAATAGTCCTCATAGTTCTCATAGAGATATCTTTTATCTCCCATATTCACATCTAAAAGTTCTTAGATGTGAATATGGGAGATAAAAGATATCCCTACACCACTGAGTGAACTCGATGATGAATAATGTGAATTACGAGTATGATCACATCAACCGGGTACAAGAAGCACATCAGATTGCGGAATAAAAGAGCAAAACAGACACTCAACACCCTTTACATGCTCAGAACCTTCGACAAGAAAAAATAAAAGGAAAATCTACCTTGGAATGATAAAGGAAACGTTAATTTACCCAGCATCTAACCTTTTCTGCATCTCAAAATCTTAGAAACTGAATATGTAAAGTGTGCTAAACGAGTAAACTTATTTAATTATATATGGACGAAGAATGGCAAGGATAAGACAAGATTTACATTTAAAAACGAAAGCCAATAAATAAAATATTAGATTAAAAAGCAAGGAAAACGAAGGGAAAATAGTTGAAAACCAGAATGTATCTATAAGAACACTTAAAAAAAGACCAGAATAGGTGCCAGCCATGCAAAATTTCGAAGTTGCGTGAAGAAATTAGAGAGCGGTAAGGAAGCAGCTCTTATTGAATAAGGAATGACTCCAAGTAAAAAACAAAAACACGGAGACTAACAAAAAATGAAAGACCCATAAATATCTAACGTGACAAAAAGCAAAGGGAGGAATTTACCCCGAATTAGAAAATAAACCGAAATGAGAAAATTCACCCTAAATAGACCAATCACGAACGATTATATTGACCGATTGATACAGAAAGATAACCTTTGGTGGGTTTGAGTGAACCCTACCAGGCATTGAAGTTCGAGATTTCGTTGATGATTTCACCATTTTCTGTTCAAATATTTTCGCCTTTACATTATCTTGACTTCATCTCTCATTGTCTAATAACGAGCATTTCATAGCTTACTGAAAGAGTTAACTCATTTTATCAGTTTACAGAAAATTTATATACACCAAAATAAGCTCTAAACGTAGAAGTTGCTCACATTGTATGGAATAACTATAAAGTTATTTTGTAAGAAAAAATCCTGGATAAACAAGATAGGTCATTTTTATATTTGAAGCCCTCCGCATTGAAATGCTGGACTGTAAAACGACGTGTTTCTTGTTCTGACTGTTTTTTAGTCTAAATCTGTTACAGCAGTCCAGCGTAAATTTCGATTACTTTACAATGCTAGGAGAATGCCCTGCAACAGCAAAATACTCTCATGGGTAACCAAATTTCGATTTACTGGTTCAGTTAAAAACAGTAAATCTTCAAGTATTGCACGCTCTGCAACATTCACACAGAATATTGAGTGCATTCTTGTATCAATGAATCACACTCCAAGGCGTTCTGTCAAAAAAATATCGTCTTTTCTCATTCTTTCACTGTTAACTGGTTTTATATATTGCATTCCCTTTAGTTACATCCATAGAAAATAAAGTCTCCTAGATACTTAAATGCCCGTAATAAAAATAGACTAGTTGATATCTGCCAAGTTTGCTTGAATTGGAAGAAACAATACCACAGTTCATGCAAAAAATGGTAATGAGTGATGAAGCTAATTTTTAATTCAGTGGCAAAGTCAATAATTAAAACCGAATTGTCGTGGTACAACCAATCTATACCATACACTACTCCTATTTATGTGAGGGGGAGGGTGACTTAATCACCTACTGCAACGCGAACCGTTGAAGGACTGTTCACAGGGATAACGACCGACTAGGAGGTCACACTTGAGGCGCTGGGATTCAAATCTTTAATAATTAGACAGAATGCATAAATGGTTGGCGAGATTTACTTGAATAGGCTGAGAGTATCGTTCAAGGTTAGTTAAAGATGAAACAACAAAATGCAATTTTATTTACAAAGATTAAAATAAGAATAATAATTGGCAAAGGGGAATTATTTAAATTGAAAGAGTCTCTTGATATTTATTATGAGGAGGGATTCTCAGATAGAATTAATTGATTAATGTACCTAAGCTCAGATCAAAACGGGGGACTGGACAATACTAGTAATGGAGGGGGGGGTTCAGTCTTACGGGTCGATGACTTCGAGGAAGGTCCTTCTTGCAATGAGGTGAGTGTGGAACGATCCGATGAGGCAAGTGGAATATGATCGGGATGAGGCATTTGGGGCACGATCCTAACCAACCTTCCGATGAAGATAGCCAAACTTCAAAGATAACATTCGACGGGAAATGTGGGAATTCTCGTAATTCCACTGGAAGAGGAATCTTCTGTTCCTCAAAGGCAATCGATGGAGATTTTCTTCGGTTCGATTAAACGAAGGAAAACTTTTGCGCAAATTTAAGGTTTGCCATTTACAGAAGCTACCAATCAGAAGTCGAAAGTTTGAGAATGTTCGAACAGGAAATGACGTATTCCATAGCGCTATACCATAGCATGTGGTCTCCGATAAATTATGGGAGGGGAAGAGATTGTTATTTTACACAAATTATTGGGCAAGAGAACAACTACAATAAATTCATGGATTCCCCTTCACTCTCAAACCGTCAACAATTAGTTGCCCTATCATCATTTAAGATACAGGGACCTGTGTTCTTTGAGGGCGCCAACGAAGTTTTCTGTCACTGTTAAAGCAGCGTGCTACAAAGATTTAATTGTCAACATGTGTCCCGAACTTAAAGAACTCGGAAACTGAGCGAGGAACGGAAACTGTCCTCGCCCTCCTAACGGAGAAAATAGCCCACTTCAAAGCCGAGGGGAAATACGTAGACATGGTGCTACGTGATGTATAGAAGGCTTTCGATAAGGTTTGGCTGAGGGGGTCTCTAATTCAAGATCCTGAACTTCCAGCTGAACCCACTCCTGGACTATATCATGGAGAGAAAAGCCCAAATCTCCATCAAGGGCTGTTCAGGATCCGAATTCGAACTCCAGGTTGGAGTTCCACAAGGCAGCTGGCTGAGTCCGTTGTTGTACCTTGTGTACACAATAGATCTCCCTGCTCTGGTGCGGGACGACACGATGTATCTGCAATTTGTAGATGACATAACACAAATTTTTCCTAGCTCCTATAGGAACGCCGGAGCTCAAACAAGGGATACAGCTGCCGAAATAAACAACATTAACAGATATGAAAGGATGTGGAAAATTAAAACCAACCACCAAAAATTCCAAATAATCGCAATGAACCGCCGGGAAATAGATGACGTCATCATGACCGACGACCTATACTTCTACTCGAAAGAGGGTAACATTTATACCCACACTCGACAACCTCAACATTGCAATGCCGCAGCAGAAGCGACACAAAGTTTCAAGGTCATGATTCCCGAAGCGGAAGAAACTGTGCGGGAGTTGCAATAAACGCGATTTTTAAATAAGCCATATCGAGAAATACAAATATAAGACCGGAGAAAACCAAAACGGAACAACCAATATAGACTAAAACCATAAAACGAAAACCGAACAAAGAAGAAATATATTGAATAAGACCGCATAAAATAAATAAATAAAAAGAAAAACAATAAAAAGAGGCGAAATTCCCATAAAATGTGTAAAGAAACGAGAAATAAACAAAATAAATAAATCAAAATAAAACCAAACAAAAGAGGCGAAGAGCTCATCAATGAAAAAAGAAATAAAATAAAAACTAATTTAAAATATATTAAAAATAAATAAAAGAGGCGAAGAGCCCGTCAAAAGAAATTGAAATAAAAAGTATAAACCAATTTAAGAATAAAATAAAAAATAAACCAAGGAGGCGAAGTGCCCACAAAAAGAAAGAGAAATAAAAATAAAATAATAATAGACGAAAATAAAAACAAATGAGGCAAAATGCCCACAAAAATAAAAAAAGTTAGCAAGAGATAAACTTGAAAGGCTAGAAAGGAACG
Organism: Ceratothoa steindachneri; assembly: GCA_963969495.1. Classification (NCBI taxonomy): domain Eukaryota; kingdom Metazoa; phylum Arthropoda; class Malacostraca; order Isopoda; family Cymothoidae; genus Ceratothoa; species Ceratothoa steindachneri. The sequence continues at coordinate 91,168,104 of OZ018319.1, forward strand.
ACGGAGGAAAAAATAAGATTAAATAAATGTATATTTAGAAGAAAGATTCAGACCGGCTTTGGCGGTCAAAAATGCCAACATTGGGAACACTGGGGGCAAAAAAAGGTAAAGAAAGAAGAGGGTAAATATAAAAGTAAATCGAAGGCGATGCCCTCGCAACCAGGGTAACTAAAACCCCAAAACTTCTTCACCCCTATCACACCTACCACACATTTCACCATCTAGATCATCAAATCAACTCAAATCAAACCATAAACTTTGGTAGCAACACAAGAATGAAAGAGTAAGTAAGTTTTGCACGTTATGTTACCAAGTCATATCATTTCTAGAGTTGGAGACAAAAGATGGCTGTCACGGCCCCCGGACCTAATGGTTCCCGATTTCATCGTGTGGAGTAGACTTATAAGTCAGGTATACAAGTCATATCCAGGTACTAAGGAAGAGTTAAGCATTCGTGAACTCGTGGCTTCATTTCAAAGAGGATACCTAAAATGTCATGAAAAAGTTGCCTGTCACGCTAGAGATTGCTTGGATTAAAATAAGAATTAACTAGCACGCACTCTAAACATTTTTATCATAAATTTGTCATCTAGCAATAAAAACTACCTACACTTGTGATTATTTTGGTGGGGGATAGAGGATAGGTGGGCCCCATATTTGTTCTTAGCACCTTAATTAATCTCCGACTCTGCCTACCGGAGCTATTTATCTTGCTCCTATTTATACTGCCCCTTAGTTTGCCAGCTCCATTATGAACCTTAACAAAAACAAGTTTCCATCTGATATTACTTAAGGCAACTTATTTTTAAAAAATAATAAATTTCATTAGGCTTTGTATAAAATTTTAATCAAACTAATCCTTATATCATCATTTTTAGGATGTTGAGTTCTTTGTACTGAAAAGTCGTAAAAAATTAATAACCCAATTATATAATTTGGCTAGTCCATGTAAAGTTTTTCCCAATTTTGAACAAGTTCAAATATTATAACATAACTTATGGGTGATATAAAGCCACAAGGCTCTGTCAACTCGTCACCTATCAGTCCTAGCCCCTTCCCCCCCAAAAACCCAAACCTTCTATCCTGTAACCCATTTCAGCCCAAAGAACAGCGACAACACAGCAATTATCATAGATTCCTCTCATCAATGAAGACACTTCAAATCCGATTCAGTTAAGTCTTATGTATCTCGTCGCCTATTGTGATTTTCAGGTGTTTGTATTTTAAATGCTTATTAGTTTAGGACAGATTTATGCTAAGTGTTCGTGGGTATTGAACCAGAATCACGTAGCCTAACCCAGCCTAAACTAAATAATATGTAAAATGCAAACGCTTAAAAATTACAAGAGAAGAGGAGGCATAAATAGCCTCACAGTGGACCTAGCATGGCTAGCCTAGCTTAGCCTAAACTAATTAACATCTAATAGGCAAACGCCAAAAATTACAAAATTAGAGGAGACAAAAATAGCTTAACCGTGGACTAAACTAATTAACAGGCCAAATAACAGAAATGGGTACAGTTTATCTTATTTATTTTTGTTCTTTAGAATTTTGGCACTTTTTATTTTATGGTTTTTGCAGTTTTGAGGTGATTTTAGAGGAAAACTGATTTTTGTATTGTTATATAATAAATAAATAATAAGCAGCGTTAGCTGCCTTTAAATTCTTATACAAATACCCCCAAATCACAGTAGGCGATGAGACGCTTAAAAATTAACGATACCTCAAATCCAAATGCTATCATACACACTGCTATGGAAAACTCTTGTACCATATGTGGCTTAATTCACAATTAACCATTTAAGCGCTCAGTATCATGGCTTTAGATACTTTATTCCTCCCCAAATTACAGAACAATGAAGATCTACAGGATGAAGTATTTTTTAGAGACTTTGTTTAAGGGAATTTAAGTGAGAGCCGACTATAAGGGAATTTTATTCAGTGATGAAAATATGAAGGGGGTATAAAATAAAATAAATAGACAAATATAAAGAACAAGCATAGCGAAAAATAAAACAGGGCAGTGATTGAATATTGTAGAGAGGTAAGGCATATTATATGTAAAACTACAAAACTACAAGAACAAATTCGTATGAGTACAACTATCCCTGAGTATGAATTTCTAACTTCTGAGATACTTGAAAGAAAAGGTACAATTATCATAATTTTGAACACCTTTTAAGTATTGTTGATTAAAAGAACCATTTCTACTAAAACATTTTTAATTAACGACTGAATATTTAGGGAAAGAGCAAGTTGGAGAAGAAGACTGAAGGATAGAAATAGTGGAAGGAAGGAAATAGAACCCAATTAAAGTCGTAACTACAGTTAAAACAAATCATTAACCCTGAATTTCGGGAGCTTGGGATGATACTGTATTTTCCACATTCCAAGAAAAAGTTTGCACAAAATGGAAAATTTAAAAAGACTAAATCAAAACCTATTGAGCCATTTGGGTGTGTGAGGAACCAAGAGTTGAAGAGTTAAAACTGCCTGCTAAATAATACTTGCCTATAAGAGTAGGCTGTTGATAATTTTTCGAATAAATCTTGAATAACTACTTTCACGGTTAATTAATATTTTAAGGACTATCTCAGGCACGAAATGCGGCAATGCTTCGTAGAAATTTCACGCTGATGGGCTAATTATAGAAATGGCTCTACAATACATGAAGGGCAGAATTGAACAAAAGCGAAGGGGAAAGAAGGCGATTAAATTAAAACTCCAATGGCAAGTGTTTACGAGATCCTTGACAAACTTTTCTTCAATTGGTAAATTTCTTCTTTCACATCACATTCCGTCTCTTATTATACGATTAGTCGATAAGTAAACTAAACTGTAAACATTCCCTCTGTCTAGATCCTTCGTGTTGGAGCATAGTCATTTTAGTGGCTATTGTACTACCAAACTAGTCATTACAAGGGCATACATAATATGAATGTTTTATAGGTTTCATCGGATCTTATTTGTTATTTATATCCTCAAGTGGCAAGAATAGAAAGGAAAGTTAGATAAAGATGGATTTTTAGACGGCTTACACACAGGTAATGTGCATGCGTGTTTCATTTCACCCCCACAGCATTATTCTAACACATCATTATTATGTTTTTATATATGTAGTGTAAATTTTCTGTGGATAAATTCCATCAATTTTTATCTAAATCACTCGTCAATGATATTCACTTTTCGTTTGTTTTGATCAGAAAGAAACAACTTGGCGTTTTCAACTCTTCATCTTTTATGAACAAATACGATTGGTAGCGTGGAAGGAGTGAATGGGGTGAGGAGAATAAAGGGTTTTTAGACCAAGATCACAAAGTGAACAAAAGAAATTACTAATGTCTCTGCGCGAGCGAGTCCCACCGAAGTGTCTACTGTTATGCAGGCCAAATTATCGCCATCTGTGGTAGGTAGTTCTTGGATTCCTCAGTAACGAGCGTCATGATCTGCAGCGCCATCTCTTCCGGCAGGGCCTTAGAGCCAATGCTACCCCTTCCATCGAGTCGCTGAACACGGTTGGTCTGATCGAGAAGAAAAAATCGCCCGAGGAATGTAGTATGTGTTCCAAGAGGAGTCTTTGCCTAGGCTCCTATCCAACGCGGCCCAGAAGTGACTGGACGAGGATTTCTCCGATAATGAAACCCATAATATATGGCCTCCTAGCTCTCTAGATTTGAAAATTTCCGACTATTGTGTGTAGAGTGTGATTCAGATGGAGACTAAATATTGGCCCCACAAGACCAACGACTATTTGAAGGACGACATCCTTAATATTATGGACAGTTTGAATGATGGCCACCTGGTCGTGGATGGCTGTCACTTTCGAAACCTCATTACGGCACCGCGGGTGAATCCCGTTTTATTGAATAAGCTTTATACGTACGTAAATCGTATATACCGTAACATTCTATTAAAATAGTTTGTCATCCTAATATTCGTACCATTTTGTAAAAAAAAAGAAAGTAAATTTAATAAGTTTTTCAGTTATCATTTTGTTTTACAACCTTTTCCATTATATTAGTTAAAAAATAAACAAAATACTTTCCTAAATAAGCGACTAATGAAGACTAGTCTATCCTGGTTAGGTTATCGCTAATATATTTAACAAGTTGTATTATCTTGTTCGTTCTTGTCAAAGATTCGCTTATTTTTCTATTGAAAATACTATAAACGCCTATATTTTAGCCAGGGGGAGAAAAGCTTGGATTAAAGACTTTTTCGACAATGAGGATAATATTCTCTTACATTATATTTCCTGTAATTGATTTAATATTGCAATATACCAGAGTTAAGCGGGAGGAGCAAAATTAACGTTAACTCGAACAAAAGATATTAAGTGGAAACGGGGGACGATTAACGAGGTAATCAGGGGGTTATAACACAAGATCGTTTTAACTGGAAGCGTGGTGTTGATCTGAGAGGGAGGAAGACCAACGGCACAGGTCTTCGAGAAGATACTTCGGGGAGTCCTAACGAGGAGGACTCGTAGATGGGGGTTTCGATTACTTCTTGTTAAAGAATGAGATTTTCTCTGCTCCAGAGAGATGCAATCTCAACTCGAGACGATTCTGCGGATCGGCAGAGAGTCTCAGACTCGAAGGAACGGGAATCTTAAAGGGCGTCCGAGATGAGGGGGCCCGCACAGTTCTCCAGGAAGAAGGGGGCTCGATAGCTTTTCTCTGAACATGGAACAAAGCTTCACGAAGAAAGATCTGCTGGTAAGATCTTACGATGAGGTACGACTCGAACAGGGGTTGCGGAACTTCACTGGGGAGCAGACAAACGGTCTGAACGGATGGACTGGCGGACTCTCAAGAGGAATGGCGAACTCCGGGTTAAATATCCGGGCAGATGGTCCGATAGATAGCCCTAGGGCCTGGCCGCCCCTAGAGGAGCCTCGACGTCAGTATATGTAAACTTATCTCGAGATAACGAAAGCAAATACAGCTGGGTCAGTTGACTCAGCGCGGCACTGCTTCCTTCTTGAAGATTATAAACTTCCCACACCAAGGAGCACGTGGTTTAGAACGAAGGTGCTGAAAGGGGTATTCCGAGGGTGGGTCTTCTTTTCACGCTGGTCCATCGAGGGCATTTCCTCACAATAACTGCCAAGGTCCTCTCAAGTTAACCATGAAATGATTTTGTTTTGTCAATAACATCATAACTATTTGGCCCATTCTAACGGAATTTAAAACTCTTATGTTGTTTTACATTCTCTTTCGAATGATATAATTGGCAAGGTCCTCCAAAGGTATGACAGGGAATTATTTTGTTTTGACAATAAAATCATAACTATTAGGCCGATTCTAACGAAATTTGAAACCCTTATATTGTTTTACATTCTCATTTGAATGATAAATTTGCCAAGGTCCTCCCAAGGTTTCCCGGGTATTATTGAAAGTTTTCAAGGTCTTTAGGTCATAAATCAGAATAAGTGAGAGCATGCGACTTTGGGGGCAGCAGACCTTGTTTATATTAGAAATTAACTTAGTTTTATTTCTCGTTTCAGATCAAGGACCAGACATCGAGTTCACATTCTAAAGTATACATATACTACCAACGTTACAGCCCCTAGTACATTTAGCACCTTTGGCTTAGCCATACCAAATACATCTACAGCTGCTAATCATCGTCCAACTTACATTAGTCTTAGTCGATTCTTTGCTATTTCCAACAGCCTTCTCCCATTTAAAGGAACCATTAATAGTAAACCCACTGAACCCAAACTGCACCCCTGAATCAAATTCCTTGACTATAAAGTATGAAATGCCATTAATACACTCACGTATTCACCCGAAATAGCAAAAGCTAGTACCTCGCCATAACTTAAAGCTCGTTTGTAAGAAAGGTATAAAGACACCACACACAGCCAATCCCTCATAATAGCGTTTTCTTTCTTGCAAACTCTTTGAAGAAAATAAGAATGTAGATTTAAATGATTTTTTAAATCACGCCCATATTGCATTTACTTCTTAGCAAAATAATTACCTGATTGCTAGCTGTCTATCAAAAATTTCCTGTAGCTCCAAGTAATAAATATCAAAGATTTTTAGATATTAGCCAAGCAAAAATGGAGCATTAAATAAAGTAAATTCCTAGTATTCTGACATGACCCCCACAAAGATAGTCATGGAAACACAAATAAATCTTATCATCACGAACATACACAAGTCATAATCGTTCATTAAGATCCTTTATAACTACTCCATCGAACATTCCAAGTCATCAAAACAACATATCACACAAACGCATTCCTGTCGTTATCTACCGACAATCAATCAGAACAAACAACAAACCCCATACATTTATTTTTTAACTGTGATAGCCAAGGCCATACTTTTCCAGTGTCGGTACCTAGCGTAATTTTCATTGTATCGCAAATAAGACCATCGATGAGGAGATAGCCTCCGTTTTAAGGCTAAAAAAATACCAGTTCTATAAAGCCTATTTAGAAAATAAATACTTACATGAGGATCCAAGCACAAATCATAATCCTTCTCTTACACTCATACAACCTCGAATTTACCCACTTTTTACTCATCGACCCACTGATCGATACGTACATACATAAAGGCCAATTTTGTGCAATCTCCGTTAATATACACGAATGATAACGCTGACATACCTGAGAAGATATAAGAGAATATTAGACCAATGAACATTGCTACTATGAACCAGTCATTGAAAATATTAACTCCTTTAAGAGAAAGCTCGAACTCTTTAGGATCATGACCCTTATTATACCCAAACTTTCAACCAGAGTTAGATAAATTTTCTCTTAGAATAAAAGGTGAGATCTTTACTTAGATTTAATTATTAGAATTTTAATAAATGGTTTAGATTTTGAAGCAATTTTAGATACAGGTGTGCACGCAAATTTAATTAAGCAGGAATCATTTGATCTCTTACAGAGCCATACTAACTATGAATACAATAAAGTATATCCTACAGTACACTTGAATACTGCCATTGTAGCTAATATTCCTACACATAGCGAAATAAAACTTGTTTGTAAAACAAATAATTCCCATTACACTGCTCGATGTTTCATTGTTGATGCCAAAACGCAATTCGATGTTTTATTCGGTAGCAATTTATTTGTAAAGAATAAATAAGAAATTTGTCCTGCATGAAACCTATTTCGGTCTTATCACAAAGTACATCCCTTGAATACCCAAGCAAGGTATATCCACAATTCACTCTCGAAATCCCTTGATTCTATTTTATGAATTTATCTATAATTTCCGCTCTCAGCTACCCTCAAAATATCTAGATTCTAACAATATTGAATTTATCTACAATTCACGCCCAGAGATCTTCCCTGAAAAACTTCTGAATTTAACAGAGCCATACTCATAATAAATACAATATAGGGCATCCAAACTCATAATGATGATTTTCTCATTGGATATAAGTCGAATTATTTTTCAATAAACCAGAAACAGATTTTAGAATTTCGTAATAAATCATTTTTTTTACGTTTATGCTAGAGATGATATACATGTACTAGCCATGGTATTTTTTTTTCTAAGCCCACATTTTATATAATAATCAAGAGGTTGTACCGAATGATAGTCTTCTCATAACTGATAAGGCATCTATATATTCTTGTAACTCAGCCACTAGCTACCGCCAATAATTTTGAAATTCCAATTATTTTCATAAATAAGGGCATAAGACCTGTTACCCATCAACAAGCCAAAGTATAGGTAAAGCTTTTTCCGTAAATTCAGATTTAACCCATAGGTTTATGCTAAATAGAGTCTCTGAATCTACCAGCTTAGATCCTTTAGCACTAAAGTTGAACTACAACGAGTGTCTCCATAATTCATTTCGGGCATTCCTCAAACTCGAAAAACCTCCCATCTTTTGGGAGCTTCATAATTTTCTTGTTAAAACAAAGACGTAATCGCTCTTTCTCCAGATGCTTTGTGACGAACTAATTTAGTAGGCCATTTTAAAATTAATTTGGAACCAGGTGTCAGACCTATATACATTCCACCAAATCCTATTCCACATTCCCCTCTAGAAACTTTTGATGAACATGTTAAAAATATGGTGGAACAGGAAATCATTTAGCCTTCATTCAGTCCTTGGTCAAGCCCTATGATATTGATCTCTAAGTAAACTGGTGGTAAGGGACCATGTCTCAAATTCCGAAGACTTAACCAGGTAACAGAAGAAATTGTTTATAATGTAGTGAAGGTTAAACTCTTCAGTATCTTAGAATTAGCATCAGGATATTGCCAAATGGAATTAACCCAGATTCACGTCCTATGCCAGCTTTCACCCCTAACTATGGGCACTGTGAGTTTTGCGTCTTCCCTTTGGAGTCAGAAATGTTCCTAAAAACCTCTCGTGACTGATGAATATAGTACTCTCTTAAATTCTAAGAGCAAATGAAACTCATAAGTCTACTTAGACGACGTAATTGTTTTCAGTGGAGATGTCTGCAGTCATTTTCATAGTCTTTTTCTTCGAGTATTTTCTAAATTACGAACTGCCAATCTAAAAGTAAAATTGGAAGAATGTAACTTTTTTACAAGAATCATTAAGATTTTTAGGTTATCTAATCCCATTGCAAAGCATTAGCCATAACCTGCAATCTAAGCCACTCTGGCTAATTTTTCTTTTCCGCAAAAAATCGATTAAGCTAGAACTAATATTGTCTTTGAAGGTTTCTATCGGACTTTTATCTCAGAATTTTCATCTATTGCTAGACCCATAATACAATTATATAAGAAAAAAAACCGGCACGATCAATTGAACATGTATTATAATTATGTGGCAGTACATAACCCTTTAATTGAATATGCTTTTAAATTTCGTATATCCAAAAATAATGTTCGGATGTGTAATATGACATATTCTAACTGTTTTTTGATCCTGTTGATACCTCAATTTTTTTGTGGCATAATTTAGGGTAAATCTCAATATTCTTCAAGCCATAACAATCTTCCTATTTTTCTCATAATTAATGTTTAGCGCTCTGTGTACAACCCTACTCTCGGAGTTTTTCATTAACCCAGTATTCAGGAATTATGAGGTTTACCTTTGCATTTTGATTTAGCCTTAACACCTTTTCAATATTATTATTTTTTTTATTTACCTACTTATTCCTTCATATTGTCAACCTTCCTACCATTATTTTATCACGGGGGAAAGCTTTCTCTAACATCTAGGGGCGATTTTTTACCAAGGCTTTATTTATTGACTTATAAATTCCTGATATAAAATAAAATAGGAATAAGCTGTTATGCTCAAAGACTAAGATATTCCATAGAGTAAAAACAAAGAGTAAAGGATAGCATTTGGAACATAAGAGGAGTATACACTTTGAAGAGACTAAAATAAAAAAAACTTTCGTTAACGGGCATCTTCTTTTCTATCACCTCTTTCCTACAGCGTTTATTGTCCAATAAAAACGCCGTTCCGGCAAGACTTGACAGGGTTCAGGTGTGCCGCCGCAATTGCTTGTTTCACTCACAAGACAAAACTTCCGGGTCCTCGTTTTGCCAAGGCAGCCATCTATATCCGTCTATAGGAAAGATTTTTGAGAAATCGAGGTCGATCTGCAAACATAAGGGGAAATAATCCACGAAAACTTTTGACTTTTATTGAATAGATCCGATTTCAGAAAATTACCACTTTTATGCTCTCGTTAAAAAGAAACATTGACAATAAACTCACAAATCTCACAACATTAATTACAGATATTAATTCAACATACACAAAAGGTTGAATGAAATTGAAAATTATTGATGAAATCACATGAATGACTTTATTGATTGATTTAGGAAGCATCTTTAGGGTTTATCAGAATTCTAATTGAGCTGATATATGTTTTCTATACTTATTTATCACCTATTTAATTATTAATTTTATACACTTTCTTTATTCCGTAATTGGAAATTCTCAAATTAAACACCAAGTGACTTAGGATCAAATTAAGTGCCCCAATTTATGTGATAATATAGAATATTCGCAGACATTAATGTTTTTGGCATAAATCCAAAAATGAGCCAACCATTTTAGTATGTCTATTAGACATACATTTATGTAGGTGTTACGAACTTTAATGATGCTGTTACATCACCAAATATTAAACTCATGTTTTTTTTTAAATACAAAGCTCTCTCTCTCTCTCTCTCTCTCTCTCTCTCTCTCTCTCTCTCTCTCTTTCTCTTTGACAGCTCACGAAATAAAATTTAAAAGAGAAAGTTCCTTTTTGCTAGAGAATTATCTTTCTCACTGAATTGAACCTATCTTTGTTTTATTTTTTTGTCTCATCATCTAAGATGCTTATCCAGAAAGAGAGCCAGTTATAAGAAGCATTTCCTTTTTTATATAAAGAATTAACAATTCAGAAATACACAGGAATTATTCCTGCCTGTTCTTAGATAGGTTAATCCCACGATAATACAAAAATATCACCACTTCAAGCAACTGAAGTATTATTTTCGTCGAAACTTTGGATGAATTCTTAAATTTTCGTGAATATCAAAATATGTATTTGGAATCAAAGATTACTGTGTCAATATTTTACAGAAAAAGTAGAAAATAAACGGTTAAATAACTTTAAAAATAATAAAGATTTGGATATACATTTATTGTTTGTATGCAATGGAAAGCCTGAGGTAAAGACATAAAACCACTTCTCATACTAATCGAATTTTAAAGTTATAAATAGATGAATTTCTTAACACAGTTTTATACGAAATTCTTAGCAATTTAAAGAAATGTAGGTTCAATATAAAATAATTCACATTAGTGATTCACATCGGTAACTCACATTAAAGAAGGTGTTCATTTATTTGCTTGCAATCATACCCAGAATAGTGCCATTGATAACACTGGTCAACAAATGTTTTTGAAATCTTAGTTGCATAATAATACTTTGCTCATTCTTACTGTTCTTGACCTGCTAAATTCAAATTTGAAAAGTGTTCAGCTCTAAATGCTCTAGTTTTTATACAATTTTAAATTTTTCATTCTAGCCGTTTGTGATCAAATTAATTACTTACATGGTTATGTTATCAACAGAAATATCAATTTTTTTTTGCTTTTCTTTCAGATATGATCATGGCTACAAGGAGACGTCAATGTGTGAACAAGCCGGACACTTTCTGTCATATCGGTAGATGCTTCACGCTTATGCGTGCTTATAAAGTGTACTTTGGACTTATTCTTGGCGACCAATACAAGAAATGGGCCCCACATACTATGTGTCATAACTGCGAAGAAATGCTGCGTGACTGGACAAAGGGGAAATGTAAGGGTTTACCTTTAGGAATTCCCATGACTTGGCAAGAACCGACGTACCAAACAATTGACTGCTATTTTTGTCTAGTAAATACAAAGGGCATTGGCAAGAAAAAAAACAGACACAAAATCTTACATCCTAGCATCGGCTGATCAATTTGACCTGCTTTTCACTCTGATGAGCTCCAAATCCAAGTTTTTAAAGGATTTCTTATATCTGAAGATGTGGGTAGTAACCAAGAGCAAAGGACTGCTGAAGAAAGTCAAGAAATTCTTTCAGAATACGGCAATCCTTCTTTTGAGACCCTAGAGTTATTACCTCCTCAACAGTTTAATCAGCCAGAGCTGAATGACCTTGTGCGTTATTTGGGTCTATCCCAAAATGCAGCTGAAGTGTTATCTTCCAGGTTGCAAGAAAAGAATCACCTGAACCATACAATTAGTTTGTTTATTCAGGTAACTTTGTCTATTCTTATAATATCTCGGGTTTTTTCCCGGAATTAGGGATGCCATTATACAATCCAAATGACTGGCGATTATTTCTAGATAGTTTTAAGCGCAGATTGATGTGTGTTCTACTTCATAATGACAATGTCAATGCAGCTGCTCCAATTGGACATTCGGTGTATTTACAAGAGGAACATAATGACATTAAAACTGTGATTGACTTACTAAAATACCACCAGCACAACTGGACAATTTGTGTGGACCTCAAAATGGTTAATTTCCTCTTAGATCAACAAAGAGGATTTACAAAGTATACTTGCTATCTTTGTAGGTAGGACAGCCGAGATCAAGAAAAGCACTGGAACCAGAAGGAGTGGCCCATAGGTGAGACTCTAGAAGCAAGTAAGACAAATATTGTCAATGATCTAATTGTCAGACGAGAAAAGATGATATTTCCTCCGTTCCATATCAAGCTGGGTTTGATGAAACAGTTTGTTAAGGCGTTGAATACTGACGGTGGATTCTTTCAACACATATATTCTCTCCTCCCTGGCTTGTCCTTCGAGAAGATCAATGCAGGTGCTTTTGATGGACCACAAGTTCGTGCACTTGTACGTGATCAGGAATTTGCCAGAAAGATGAACGACAAGGAAAAGAATGCATGGCTTGCATTTGTGGCGGTGATAGCAAACTTACTCAGTAATAAAAAGGCTGAAAACTATGAAACTTACGTAGCTAATATGTTATCAGTTTCGCGCGAACTTGGATGTAACATGAGTGTCAAACTCTATTACCTGTGCAGTCATCTTGATTGATTCTCTGAGAACCTAGGAGCAGTAAGTGACGAGCAAGGCGAGCGGATCCATCAGGACCTCAAGACCATGGAAAGGCGTTACCAAGGGAGATGGGACAAACATATGATAACAGATTACTGCTGGACAATTAAACGAGAATGACCTAAGACAGTCTACGAAGGCAAGAGCTACAAGCGAGGATTCATACCCGAGTAGACTGCAATTGACCTTTGCCTCCTTATAGTAACAAATGTCTTGTCTACCAATCAGTTTTATATAAACTATAACCATTGTTTATTTGGGAAAGTGTTTAAAATCGTGATCTTGAATAGATTTATACTATCTTACAGTTTCATTTTTATTATGCAGCTATATTAAAGAGTTTTATAACATATTTCATCACATACTTTTCCTGATAGACTATGACATCAATGTAATGATGACGAAATTTTGAGATTTTCAAATACCATGATTGCAAAAAACGCAGAGCACTGATGAAAAAACTAACTTCAAATCTGAAATCTGCGCAAGAAATTAGATAATACCAAGTGTTTGATATCAATGCAACAAAAACTTTGTTGACCAGTGCAATCGTCAATTAGGCCTTGAAAAGGCACCCTGTCACTTTTGTTTCTGACTCATGTTCATCATTTAAAGTATAGAATGTTCTTATTTTAGTATAAAAGTGGTCTTAAAGACTTTTTAGCAATCATGATGGGTACCAAGCTGCATTTAGTGTCATTGTTAAGCAACCTAATATTAATAAATATCTATTTACGACGGTGGAACGAGGCTCTATTTGAACATAATTTTGCGATCTCTTTCTACGATCTTTAATGGCTTCAGAAATAAGAATAATTGTAATTAAAAACATTTTTTTTAAAGTTTCGGAGTTATCGTGAACGATATGAAGAGGTATTGATGCAAGAGAGCGTATTATCTATAGACAATCAATACCAACCAATAGTGTAATCCTTATTGTAAAATCCTTCCTATTATTATTCCTATACAAATAAAGGTATGCTTGGCTTTGTACAATAATCTTTACGTTTCATAAGGAGAATCTATGAGTCGACTGAGAGAATATTTACAAAGACACAGATTCTGTATCTTGGCAGTGAATTTTGGCTTCTGCTCTCCTAGGAAATGTGCACATGGGTTCGGAACCAGGTTTCTCCTAGTGATGTTAGTCGCTGCCCATTTGTCAGCTCTCGTCAAGTACTCCATTGGCACTAGGGCAACTTGCAGACAGAAACCGAATGCAGAGACCCAGGAGGTATCGGAATCATAATCTTTTAATGTATAGCGTGAAAATTAGTAATAATTTTATCTATTTTTATAGTGTGCCTATGATACTCTTTGTAGTCTATTATCTGACTCCATACACAACGTCAATAAATAAAATATAACATGTTTATTATACTATATGTATATATATATATATATATATATATATATATATATATATATATATATATATATATATATATATATAAATATATATACATATATATATACATATATATACATATATATATATATATATATATATATATATATATATATATATATATATATATATATATATATATATACATACATACATACATACATACATATATATACTCAATAACCCATAGAAATTAAGAATTATGATATACAAGTGATTTCGCCTTTTCATGAGACCAAACAAGGATCAAACATAGATTAAGAAACAAACAAATATAAACTCTTTTACTTGTTGAAAAAAGTGAAAACTAGGTGGCATTAGAAATTGTTCGGTCTTATAAAAAGACAAAATGGTTTGTGTATCATTTTCCTTATTTCTTATAGCTTAATAAACATCTATCGTGTCACGTGTTATTGTGATTTCCCGTACACACACACACACACACACATATATATATATATATATATATATATATATATATATATATATATATATATATATATATATATATATTTATATATTCAAGAAAACCACTGTTATTGGAGCATAAAGTTTATTATTATTAGTAAAACGGTTATTAAAAATGGACTAGTTTCGATATGTAGTTAACATATCATCTTCAGCTGAAGAGATATGGTAAACTACATTTCGAAACTAGTCGCGTTTTAATAACGTTTTTAATAATAATAATAAACTTAATGCTTCAATAACAGTAGTTTTCTTGAATATTTATTTACTCGTTATTGAGTGAAACAGTGTTTTCATATATATATATATATATATATATATATATATATATATATATATATATATAAACCTAAAATGAGAAATACTTCTTTGGCGGTATATTTGGATATACAAATACTTATTCATTTTAAGCTACAGATAGAAATGGGAGAAATTGCAAATTACCGTGAGATTGAGATGTGCAGAAGTTAAGTAAAAGTAAATATCCGTGAGCTTATACAACGACACACCCTCTATGCGTACAAAAAAATTATTATGTTCCAATACATTTGCAACTATTTGTTGAATAGTGTAATAAATATTCTTGTTTTCAAAATAAATTTCTTTAAAAATGAAAAATGCCTTGGCGATTTGCCTACTTTGGATGTATTACCCTTTAAGAATTTGCGAGACTTCCCTACTATTTAAATTTATCGAAAATACTCAATATAATCATTATATACACTAAAAAAAATCCCCCTCTTGGGATGTTTTTTGCTAGGTCTGTGGCGCTTGTTCGCTTTGCTCACAAAATAGAGTTCATTAGCATTTGAAGTTGGCATCTTGATCTTTCAAGTTCGAGTCCCATTTTCAAAAATGAAAAAAAATGCAAAGACGAACACATCCAAACACACGCTAGGATCCTTAGCTCGTTTTAAAACGAGCTAAGTTTTAACCAAAAGACAGTGATTATGTAGATTTTGTTATGACCTCGTCGTATTTGCTCTCTCCAAATCTCTTAAAGGATACTTGTGAGATATGAGTAAGTAACCTATATCCCTTCAAGATGCGTAACAGGAAGTCTGTCTTACCGATTTTGTTACAAAGTCCATATGAGAAACTATAGAGTTAAATAAACGTATTAACGAATACAAAAGGGAGCTTTAGTTAGGTAACTTAAATATCTATTTAGTTAAAGATAGAGAGACAAAAAATCATCCCATTGGTTTCAGTAGTGCAAAACCAATTACAATAGAGATCTAGAAATTTAGTAAAATGCCGACCAATTTGTCATCTTTAAAGAAAATAACTTTGAAAACAACAAAATTACTTACAATATTGAACAACCAATTCTAAATTTGTTGGAATGAGATATTTGTTTTGTTCAAATTGAAATTTTGTCGTAGTATAAAATCGCATAAAATCCCTTTTAGTTAACTTCTGCCAACCACATTTCATTGTTTCTTTTTTCAATTCTTCCATTTATTTCTAGTCCTTAGTGAGTATATTCTTTCCCTTCAAAAAATTTCTCCAGCTAGGGTGGCTGTTTTTATTAATTCATCGAAGTAGGAGTAGAACCTTTTCAATACACTGCAAAAGAAATGTTCAGAAAGGTGTGCTGTCAGACCTTTCGCTTTCCTTCTTTTTCTCTTATAAGTAATGTCTTCTATTTGCTATAATTATGAAGGAAGAATTAGCCTAAATTTATCTTTATTTAATTTAAACTTACTTTTATTTAGTGATACGTTTTGCACAAAGTTTTGAGATGGAAGCATTCGTTACGAAAGGGGAGGGTAATTTATCTTTATTTTAATAATACTATATTTCTACATAAAATTGTGTATCTAAAGAAATTTTATATTCAGGGTTTAGTTTCTCTTTGTCTCAACTGGGTATTAGACTCAGAGAGTTAATTTAACTTTAATTAAATTAATGAAGTTAAGTTTACTGAATTATATTAATATTATCATTAAAGAAAAAGGGTAATACTTCAGTTTATAGGTGCACGCTAGGGGGTGCTATTTCTGGGCTGCAATTAATGCGATCGGCTCTGCACATTTATTGAGAGAATAAAGGCGATAGCGCCGCATACTTTAGGCTATTTCCGCCAAAAATAACATGCTTTAGTTACTTTTGAAATGGAGGGCTTTGTGGGGGTATTGCACCCCCCCACACACCCTGCAACTTTAAAAAAACTCGTAATATTCCTAATTTGAAATGCTAACATCAGATTTGAATGCAAAAGGCGATTGCTAAATGTCGGCGGTGCTATCGTCATCTTAAATTACCAAATAAATAATCACTTCACTACAAAAGCTAAACTATCTCCACTTTTAACTATTATAATCGAGCCGCGCTTCTTTTCCACACTTGTTTGAAATAAAGTCGAATTAAGGGTTGCCAATGTGTGAAAATAATCATTTATTTTAATATTAAGGGAAACCAAGTCTCACGTATTTAAATGTCAATTTTAACCCCTTCAAGGTATAGTATCTTAAAAATATGTACTTTCCGCGCAAAACCGAAACCGTATATGCCGAGTGGAATACCTAAGGTGATTTTTGTATTTAAACGAAATAGGTAAACGAAACAAAAAAATTAATACAGTACTAAAAATAAAAAATCAATGCATTAGTAAATAATATAATTGAGTAGAAGTGCATGCAATTAATAGATAATAAAGAATAAAGACCCAAAAAGAAATAATACGCAATGCTTGGCCACATCTAAAGCTACCGTCGGACGTCATAAGGCCAAAATTGTAGCCCAAAAGTGCAGCCCAGAAACAGCGCACCCTAGAGTGCGCCCATAAACTCAAGTATTACCAAGAAAACTACCATTAAATTCAAAAAAATTCTTAAAAAGAAAATATGTTAATCTCGAGATATGTATAATTAAAATTGTACATTAAATTGAATAAACTTGTTATCGCTCGCGTTGGATGGATATGAGAAAAGAATAAAAAATTAATGGGAACTCCAATTTATTTAGAGTTTTCATGGAATAAATTATTACAATAAAAGTAAGAAACAAACATTAAAAGAACAAATTTGGAGGAAAATTCACTCATTAAATTAGGTTTAAAAACAAATACATGATACTTTATATAATTATTGGTCTATAAAATGGTTGGGGGTCATATCGATGAAGAGTTTCCACATTACATCATATAACACTTTTCGTTGAATTTCGTTTCGAGTGACATTTTAATATTATTATTAATTGAGAGATGTAGTGTTTGAGTAATATTTAGTCATAAATATACTAGATGCGAAGTATACCAATAAAATAAATTTAAATTAGTCCTATTTTTACGTTATTGCTGTATTTCAAACCTTACCCTAGAAAGGTGTTGACATAGGCTTTGTTTCAATACACTTTGCCAAATTTATAGAAACTTTGCGGGGTTTTTCTAGGTAATTTAGATCTACATGGTGCAGACAGTATTTGTACGCAATTATCAACTGCTAATTATTGGCATATCTTTTTTCCTTTGTTGTCGGTCTTTTTGGTCTTAACCACAATCACCATTTTTAATTTATTTTTTGACAGAATAATTGACTATGGAAAATTTTGAACACTCCCATTTTGTGGAGAATACATGGAGTAATCCTTGAAATCCGCACTGGAAGGCCAAGCAAGGAGATTTTAGACTCCTTCAACATTAGCAGAAGAATGGTGAAAAGTGTCAGAAAGGAGCTAGAAAATTCAGGATTCAACGACAAGGCGACAACAAAGACGAAAACCCATGTTCAACGATCTGGCGCTATCAGAACGGCGAAATTCTTCGAGGAAATCATCAAAAGTGGTTCCATAAATTTGATGCCTACGATTACAACGGATAAATTGGATAAACAGCTCATTAGGTTGAAGGTGCATAAAGACATTCGCTACTTTGCATACAAAATGAAGAAAGAATCAATTATGTCCAAGGTAATACAGGGAAAGCGACTCAACCACACCAAGAAACTGATGAAGCCAGACATGCTGTGGTTCGTCTCCACCGAAAACAATCTCTGCCAACACCAGGAGATTAACTCTCAGAACAACGGGTGGTTTGCTGTCGCACTCAAGGTCGTGCTTTAGAGTTATGCAAAAAAAAATTCCAGCGACAATCATGGTTTTCGGTGTCGTCAACAGTAGAGATGACGTCATATCAGCTAACTTCTTCCCTGAGCCTACGTCCGTGTTCTGAGCGAGAAAAGGATTACATGGATCAAATGGTAGCTGCAGAGAGGCCTTACGTGTAGTAGCAAGTCTCTGCGCCCTGCCACACCAGCTGAAAGACCCAGACATGGCTGTCAGAGAATATTTTCGACCACACAGCACTTGATATTTGGCCTTCCAACTCATCTCAATTAAACCGCCCTCGACTTTTTCGTGTGGGGCGTGGTTGAACGAGAGATTAACAAATCTACGAAGGAGGAGCTGAGGGCAAGGGTTGAGGGCAAGGGTTATCAGGGCCTTCAAGGGCCTTAAAACGTGAGATAGTGATGAAGGCCCCGGCCGGTTGCGAGATCGCCTAAGGCTGTCCTTGAGGCCACGGGCAGGTTAATCAAGTGAAACCAACAAAACATCTCATGAAGACAAACTGATCCAAATTTAATGATTGTATCTCCAAAAAGAAAACACTGCTGTATTTTTTCCTGAGACAGTCATCGTGCGAACGAATCCTGTATAAATTTATTTATATATTTATTAATTTTTAGTGATGGATATCACAAAATTAGCAAGTGATTATCTTCTTTGAAAAATATCAGAAATAAATAGAACATTACCTTAATATCTTTAGAAACAATAGGAAACTAGTTTCGTAAATGCAGTGAATTCCATAATCAGTCGGGGAGTTTGAGAAACTTAACTCTTATGTGTGTGATTAAAGTAGCAACCGAGGAGAGAGGTTTTAGGGGTAATGGGATGAAAGTAAAGGGATTAGTTGAAAGGAGTGGGAGTTACCAATCACCCGGTCAATTAATCTCTTGCATTCATTGTTTTATGCTTATTGTCAACTTATCTCGAGCCTGCCCCTACCATATTATGGTCGTTTAACCTAATAAAAGGTAAATTCGGATTGACGAAATATATGTACATAATACATTCTTTTTTAAGCCTACTTTAAGAACTAAATCATAAATGAAATTTATTTTTTACTTTTCCATATTTGGTCCTTACTTTAATTATAATCGTGATTTTACTCTGAAAGCCATTCATAAATAGAAAACAAATGGAAATTTCAATTAGTTATACGACTTTCTCATGTCCATCCATTATTACTTATATTAACTTTCTTTGAGGTGTATAATATTAATTTTTCCTCTACATTAATTAATAGATAATTACAGTTAAATTTTGGTATGTGCAATTACATTGGTTTTGATAAATCGCGAATTTTCATTAGTAAACTTAAATTCATTCATTTAATTAATTGAATTAAATTCACTTTAATCAATAAGATTGGGTCTAGTATTGAAAGATAATTCGATAAATGGAACGTGTCAGAATATGACGAGAACTCTTATAAAACCTCTACGATCATCTACAGGGCAAAGATCAACGTTTATCCCAATATGAGAAGTAATTAGTAATACTTTAAGCATCGTATTTATGAGACTAAACTCTCAGTAACAGCGTAAATTTCGTTCTTTAGGGTTTTCTTCCTTCTAGTAAGAACTTTTTCCTTGGTCTATACATTACACCATTCTGGACACAGTCTCAAGGACTAATAAGATTTGTTGTTGCATTTGCAATGCTTAACCATTTTCGCAAATCCTCTTCATCTATCTGGTTTCATTCTCTCTGTGAAATTTCCCATGGTGGTTATATCACACAAATATCTTGGTAACCTCATTTATCCCATGCCAACCATAAGTGAAAAATATTCAAAAGAAGCTACATTAAAATTACACAAAATAATAGACATAATTTTATACATCATTTGAAATTCCCTTAATTCGAATTCCACAACAATCTATCACCTTCTCCTATAATTACCTTGAGGATAAGTAATACACTATAGGTATCCAATTGCATAATTACTCGTATCTTAACTCGGGCATTTTCATGACTAAAAAAAATAAGATAATTTACCGAAAATTACACTTATATTCCATCAGCTACTTTTTGGTACTACTTCTTCATGTCCCTCAATATTTCTTTCGCTTCCTTGTGCATTTGCCCGTAAAAGGAAAATCCGAAAAAGAATACAAGATATAATGTTTGTGCTTATTTGGGCAGAGTTTAATAGCATGATAATATTCTATTTTAGGTGGACTAAGGAAATAAGATAAAAATGATTTTTCTTTTAAATATCTCTGATTTAAACACGTCAGATGTTAATTTTGGTCACCTCCTCAAGAAATGGCGTAAGAAGCACCACAAAACCGATTTCCTATCACTTTGAAGATAGACCTGAATAAACTCTAAAAACCATCATTCAGAGGAATGATTGTTAAATACTAATCAAAAACCACATTAAAATTTGAATAATGCATAAGCTACTTAAATTACCATTAGGAAATTTTAAGAATTAATCTTTAATGAAGCAATTGGTAATTATTTTACGAGTAATTATGAGAGCTCTCAAATTTCCATTCTTAATGATCCTAAGTTATAAATAATTATACGGTAGAAATGGCAGTGAATCTTCGGAATTGGGGTCAATATGAAGGGAAAATCTGGGTGCATATCTAAAAATAGATAATTTTAAATACCATATATTAACTTTTACAACTCGAATTTTTAATGAGGTGACCACTATTAAAACTTGTTTGAACCATCGCCCTAAGAGACGATACAAGATCAAATTTTGCAGCAAACGAATCATTTCTAAATGACTTGTTGAACTGCACAACTTGCTAACATTTATTATTTTCTTACGCAGAAATAGTAACATGTTATCACTTCTCTGCTTTACAAATTCTTACATTTTTTTTTAAACCAATAAAAATAAAGTATGTTGGAAAAGAAAAGAGTAACGAGATCAATGATTAAATTTACTTAAAATCATTTGGGATTCAATTTTTCCAAAGCGGTACGACCTTTCCGGATAACCTAGTATATTATCAGATGAGAGGAGAAAATTTCAATAATCCACCATTTGAAGTTTGCAATAAACTGTGAAGGATGCAACATTTGTGCATTGTATGTATTGCTTTATTTCGTCAAACATTTCAGATTTATCCTTTGTAAAATGACCTAAAGTATAATTATTTGTTTTGATTTCTTTAATAAGATTTCTTTTGATAAACTTGTTTATAATAAAGTAATTATTTAGGTTTATATCTGTACATTTTTGTTTAGGACATCCTTAAAATTACACTAAATACACTAAAATTTGGGTAATTAAAGACAAAAGCAGAATATTCTACAAAAATTCAATACCAATTTGTTAATGGCCAAATCATGTTACTTGAAATTTTTCTAGCATAATTACTTAAGTTAAATGCCTCTTTTGAGCAAACATAGGTTGGTCAAAGAATGTTTTTAAAGAAATTTAAAAGTTACAGTAAAATTGATTTTATTTTGAATCTATCTACAATATATATATATATATATATATATATATATATATATATATATATATATATATATAAATATCATTGTTCACATTATCTATACAAGAATATGTCAGTTATTCCAGCAATTACGAGTTTGAAAATGTAATCTGAAACATTGGTCTATCGCTTGTCGTTTCTAGAACAGTAAACGATCCTAAAGTTTCCATATAAAAGAACGCGCGATAACAATTTAAAATAATGATTACACACGATAAAGTTTTATTCTCAGAGTTATTAGGGTTAATAGTGAGCTAATCAAGTCTTTGACACGATCCTTTGTGCTTGACTTTGGCACACGTATTTATTTCAAAGCCAGATTCTATCACCTTTGAAAGCACAGAACTTGAAGCATAGCAACAGTTATTCTCAAGGAAAATATATTTTTCCTATTATTGTATTTTGATTGTTTTCGTAAAGGGCGAGGTAAACCAAAATTAGATCTGGTTGGTTTCGCTTTACAGCCAGTGATAATGGGACAACTTTTATGTCAGCTAGAAAAGCTATACCTCTCATGGTTCTCGTCATATTCTAGGATGTGATCAATAGGTTTCGCTATGAATTGCTGCCCATCAAGTCCTGGCAATTTCAATCCTTTCCAATCCAAATAAGGTAAAATTTGAGCTTTTTCGAGGTATAGGTGCAAACTACTTCCTAAATTTTGGCCATAGTTCGAAATTAGCTTTCCTGTACTTATCGCGTCAATATTAAACTGTAATTTGTCTAGCACTTTATCCAGTTGCAAATTTATATCATTCGTCCTAAAATCATTTTATATTTTCTTCGAAGTGTAAAAATCAACTCTGCCATAATCAAACCTCGTTTTTTAACATTTAATAAAAACTTCGTTTCTGAGAAGTTTATATTAAAAAGAGTTTTGATTTCAGGAATCGAAACGTCCCCTACTTTTGTTGTATAAGTCACATCTGCCCTCACTTATTATGAGAAGAGACCGAAAGAACAATTCTCAACTTCACTCCAAACCAGAATATTATTTTCGAATTTCCGTTTTTGGCACATCTTCATCAACCGCCTTTGCCATCAGGACTCAACCATGTGGACTCTTTCACGTAAAGAAACGCGAACGAGAGGAGTTTTCTAATGCCTCATTAGCAATGGCAGTGTGTATCTCAGCATCTCACATCTCCCAGCTCGTGGGGAGGGGATGAAGTGCCGTTGGCTCGATGGAACTGAAGAAAAGAAAAATGATATAAAAAAACAACCCTAGACAAATTATCTTATCAAGAATATCCGCTATCAAATTGATTTAAAAAAGTAATAAAACTGTTTATATCCATAAAATTGTGAATAATTTGAATGGACACAAAGAAAAAAATAAAGCTAAGAGTAATTATCTAGTGTAATAATTTTTCTTCTGGTATGAATTTATAAATTTTAACTTTGAGCAACGAAATTATGGGGGGGGGGGAATTCAAGTACTAAGCTGAAATAACTAGATTTTCCGTTAGCAATGAAATTTTTGGGAAGTCAAGTAGTAAACTATGTGGATTTTCCATGATTTTCCGATGACTAAAGAAAGAATTCACTTGCTTTGTTAAATGTGACCAACGAAGGCTCTTTTACATTAACCTGCATAAACATCAGTGGAATTGTGAAACACGATTAGAAGAGCCGCACCACACAAAGATTACGATGATCTATTTGACCAAGGCCACTTCTACATCTTAGAAACCGTTTTTTTTATTTAGCTTTTTTTATTCAATTTACAGCGAAAACCAACGAGTACACCTCCCTCAGGAGGTTTATAATGAGCAATCTGTAAAGAAAGTGGTAAATGTGGAAGAAGTGAAAATAATTGGAGGATATATATATATATATATATATATATATATATATATATATATATATATATATATATATAATTGCAGAATCTGCCACATGCATTATGGCCGGAAGGGGACTCAATCCTGAATATGTGATATGTGGCACGCTGGCCCAGACTCCACCTGCCACCCCTTGTATGATACACATTAGTGGGGGAGGGAAAGGCGGGCATGCCATTCTTAGGGCCGAGTTCCATAAATCCCTTTCCTTTGGGTCAGTCTGGTCCGCAAGGAATCCTGCTTTAAATGACGAAAATCGTGGACGAGAAGTTAGGTGAGCCGCGTACTCTCCCACTAACGAGCGTCACATTTAATGTTTGGGGAACGGGGGCTCTGTACTTTGCATACATTTTCACTTCATTAACTTCGCCACTTTTTCAAAAATCTTATCATCTTTCTAGTAATCATTCCCTATCTAGTTTTTACTTCTTTTTTTAATAAAATAGCAAAATCGATCTGAGAAGGACCTACTGTCTCCATTAGGTACTGCAGCGATGAGGTGAAAAATATGGTTTTAAAAAGTAGTATACAATTGTGTGTATATTTTAGTATTTTAATGTAGTGGTATGAGAAAACGGGTTGGTGGTATTTTAAAAAGTGCTTTATTTAGGTTGAGCACAAATAAGAAAGAGTAAAGAAAAAGTAACCAAAAAAATAGAGATCATTCCTACCACTCTCTCTTTCTCTTCCATTCATTATTCAATAACTCACCTCTCTACATATACTATGAATATAATATTTAATTATCAGGACAACAGAATAAAGGAACTATTTACATATTTAAACATCAACATATATCACAGAAACTTTCAATAGAATCACATTCCCTTTGTTAAACATTTTGCAGATTTCCCATTTTCATAGCAACACTAATTACTGATCAACTAATTGATTGAGATTTAATTTGTGAGGAAAAATGTCTTGACTTACCTGTAAGTAAGAATAGAGCATATAATGACAATTGGCGCGGTTAGTGTAAAGCAATAAATAACACTGCCCACTGCTTCCAGCGTCCTATTGGACTCCTCTCGTCCGCTCCAGGAATGGTGAGATGGACGAGGGGCGTCCCACAGGAAAGGAAGAATGTACAGACTGTATCAATACCTTTTATTATATGTTATTACAATAATTGTGGATAATTGTCCAATTCCTGATATGGTAGAAATAAAGCATACATTTTATTCTTATAATTATAAATGACTAAGATAAGATACTGCTTCTAACAATAACGAAAATAATAATTATGAAAACAATAATCGTATTTATACATAATTATGGTGTCGCCACAGATCGTCAGGTAAAGTGTTCTCCCATTCCGCCTTGCTATTGGATCCTCATTGCGATGG
Source organism: Ceratothoa steindachneri (assembly GCA_963969495.1). Lineage (NCBI taxonomy): Eukaryota > Metazoa > Arthropoda > Malacostraca > Isopoda > Cymothoidae > Ceratothoa > Ceratothoa steindachneri. The sequence goes on from OZ018319.1 coordinate 91,193,247, forward strand.
GCTACAGCATTTCCTCTATTCTAGGTTCATTAAAGGTTCGAAAGCTCAAAACCCTTCGTTCACTCATCGCGTAATCAAGGCCTCTTTAACGCCCTTTTTAATTCATGAGTTAAATTTCATCATTTCTCCAGAAGAGGGGCGCGCGTGGGCTGCTACGCCTGGTACTTGGAGGAGCGGCAGGCCCTTCCGGCCCCAGTACCCCCCCAGTAATCTCAAACTAAATTGAGACTACCTGGGATTTATCCCTTTTAGGCATTTTCATTCTACCTTTTGTTCGCCACTTTCTTTGCAAGCGTCTCATTTTCTTGGCTGACAGCTAATTTTGCAGGCTAGTCGCTGACCAGCTATGGTCAAGTCATTCCTGATGGTGAGGGAAAGGGGTCACTCCTTTCCTCTTGGGTGCGGTTAGGTGGAGGTTTTTAACATGCCTGCATCCTTCCATTCCATTTCTCCTTCTACTCTTTCTCTATCTTTCTTTTCCTTACGTATCACCCCCCCTCCTCCAAAAAGGGATGTCAAGTGTAGTATGGGGAACCTTGCTGCGACATACATCTGGGGGATTGTATATCTTCTAGGCGCCAATGCCAGCAGGGAGATTTGTGGCTATGTCTTCCGGCTATTTGCTCTTTCAATTCACTTTCTTTCCAGGTCTCTCTGTTCAAACTTTCTGCGGTAGATGCAGCGCTGTTATTTCGCTCTAAATAAAAAATATTTATGTCACATTACGGTGTTTTAGGGGGTTAATTAAAAACAAATCAGAGCACTAATTCGGTCAAATTCGGAGTGCAGTTGGGAAATATCAAAATATCCTCAATTGCCTTCTCCTGGCGAATTAGACGAACAATGTGTATCTAAGAAGCATGTTAAGAAAGAACTGTTCTGTCAAGAATGATCAGGTAACGAGTTTACAAACTATAAGGCCTTTAAAATCTTCTACCACATCCGTCCTACACTTCCTCTTTTATCCGCAACAAGTTTTGCTTAAGATAAAATGTATTTATTCTTTAAAATTATAAATGCTACAACCGCTAAGAAAGAAACTACCACACGTTTGCTGCTTATTCATTGCACCTCATTAGAGAAGATGAACACATTTTTTAACATAAATATTTAGTTGTGAGGTTATGTTTGATCTCTAAAAGCTGGTATGATACGAACACCACCTAAATATGTTGATTATCGTAGCTAATGAAAGTAAAGAACTTCAAAGCTATTAGCCAAGCGTGCTGTGGTACTACTTTGCACTACTTTACTTCAAAGCGTAAATAGTAATGATGGATGATCCAATTTAAAGTTTACGCGAATCTGTAGACTGCAGCTAGCAAACCTGCAACCAACTATTTGTGGTGTTCTACACCTCTAATGTAAAATACATCAGAATTCACTGTTTTTAGATAAGCTAAGCACTGACATTCTAGTCTGTTGCACAGAAGACGTTTACTAATTAAACGACAAGCTGCTAACCAACCTCGATATTACTCGTAGTTCATCCGTCGTTATATTTCAGGAACACTGTTACAGAGGAGAACTGCATCTCATACTGCCGGATAACGGATCGACTATGCCTAAACGAGAATACCAGGTACTCTCGATATAGCTCAGAGTAAAATACAAGAAAATAGATCTCAAGCAGGGAACAATGTGCAAACATGAAGAGGTCGCTTACGTTGGAAGGCATAATTTAACCTAGCTATTCTACCGCGATAATGGTTTCTATATGGACAGCGTCTTTTCCTCCAACACGACACAAGATGTGACAATATCCTATCTTATCGTCATAAATCTGCATCCCCAGTACGTTCTTTAAACCATTTTTAACCTGTCAATTTTCTACTGTTCTCATTTTCTCTTTTATTTTCTGGCCATTTGCAGTGAAGTTTCAACCCCCTCAATATGGTTCAGACAGACACGCCGATACAAAACATGCCTTGAAATAAGTTTTACTTCCCTAGCGTAATATTTCTAAGGGTTAAATAAAGGATGGCCAAATCGCATCGCTATCTTGCTCATCCGATAACACTTTGGCAGATTTAGTCTTCTAAGAATATATCGAATTTTCTATGACAAGGGAAGACTATCCAAAATCTCTCTGAAGTTGAATTAATACGAGCATAGAAGAAAATATTTGCGATCAATGGTTTCAAAGTGAAAGTTCATCTCAGGCAAACACATTTTAATATATATTTTCCTTTAAAGTTCAAATATCTATAATAATGTACAAATTCCATGCGAACACGGACCTATTTGTTAAAGAGATTAGCATGATTTTGGCCTTGAATATCTTCAGAAAAACTTAACCACGTTAGCTGAAGGACGACAATCTTTACGCTTGTACAAATACGGTCAAGCCAGTGACAATGATACTTTTGATGCAGTTAGAAACGTCTTTATTGTTTTAACATATAAATATGGGTTTAATTGTATTATTAATCAATTTAGGCCGATTTTAGCAGCGAGTGAGACCTGAAGACCTGGCCCACAAGCGGGTCAGGAAGGACTTCAGTTCATTGACATTGCTGTGGCGAATTTGCATACCTTGCCTTAGACATGTGCCCACAAGCTTTAGTCGAGAGTATCTAGGTCGGGTGAGTACGGTGGCCAAAGTTCAGCCGACCACCACCACACTTGTTCGGTCTTTGCCGTGTCTGCCGAGACAGCGTCCTGCTGAAAGACGTACTTTTACTTATTCCTGATATTTCTCACTCAGATCAGGACTTTTTTGGCTAAGATATCTATGCAATCGGCCGCGGTGAGCCTGTTACCGGCCGCGAACCACATCAGTGGCATCTGCTCGAGATTCGAAGCCATGACACCAAGCATCATAATGCAGGCCAGGTCGTGGAAACGTAGTGGACCTTGAAGACGTCCTTGCCGAAGCTTACTACGCAGTTGTTTAGCGTAATGATGATCAAATGGACCGGAAAAGTGGTTTTCAAGAGAAAAAAATGAGAAATCGATTGTTATACCTGTTCAAGTAGTTGAGAAGGCGACGACAGCACTCCTGACGTTGTTCTCGCATGAGGTCGGTGAGCAGAGGCCTTTTCACTCACCTCAAGCTCTTGCTGCCTTTCTTTTTGATGTCCCTGGGTACTGTGGCCCCAGAGATGTTCTTTTTCACAAGCGCTGTCATTTTTACCTGCGGAGTACATTCAAAGGCCTCTTTCACATCTAAACGGTTGCCAATTTGAGGTCTGCCTGAACGAGGTCGATCTTCGAGGTCTTCCCTGTTCTTGCGTTTCTCTCTGACTCTGCGAACGGACATCCGGCTGACATTAAGCCGCTTGGCGATGTCGGACTTGTTGTTGACCGCGCTCAGAAAAGATCTTGATTCTTTTCACTTCCATCTCGGCACACAATGGCAAAGACGTTTTTAATGAAACATGCTGGAAAAGTAGAACTTTGAGTTTGTTTGACGGAACTTTTCTATTCCACATGTAAACCTCTCGAAAAAAAGCCCAGAGTGTAACAGAATATTTGCGACACGCGATATAAGCACTAATCTCTAGTTTCTTGTCTGGTTGTTCATTCTCTGTCGTAGTTGGTGGTGCTCAGTCGCCCTCTTTCCATATTTCTAGTGGTTAAGCTCTCGGTTCCGTTCTTTCATTTGCTCTTTTCCTCCCGTTCATCAATGACTTTCTTCATACCCCATCTTGTTCCACTCATGCATATGTTTATAATACACCTCATCATAATCTTACTCTTTATGTTCTCAGCCTACCTGTTTTGCACGCTTTCATTCTCGCCATTCATTTTTGTTGTTCTATTTTTTTCTTTCTACAATCTGCGCATGATTTAAAAATCTCTTGCCCGTCTCTCTATTTGATATAAAAATAATAACATTTCCGAATTATTATTAATAAAAATAGAGTAGAAGTAATAAGTAACTAAAATATGCTTTATGTTCAAATGTCTCAAGGAGTCATTAGTAAATTACCTAAATGTCAAATAAATATAATCACCGACGAAGTATTATATTGCCTATAATTATATGTTGTCTTCTATGATCCGTTTTCATTATATGTATGTAATTACAAGGATTTATTTTACATTTCTAATATATTATTGTGTGTATAACTAGGGAACATTTAGGTACACAGTATGTCTAATGTGTACATTAATATAACTGGAAGCTTGGCTTTTTCTTTACTGATCAAAACGTTACAGACTAACAAAAAGATATTAGCCATCAGCATTTATAAACTCTTTCTAATAATCGGCGTGATTATATGTTGGATAGGAAAAGTATCCATGTCATCTTCTAGCGCGTATCATTAAAGGCTACTAAAGCTAGAAAAGGGCTACTGACCTGAGAAGTAACTTTTGTGCAGTGATATACACAATGGCAAAAATAGTTTCTTTAACAATTGTTATTGACCATCTGCAATGGCGTTGTAGGGGCACGAATACCCTGATCGTTGTATTAACTCTTTTAATCCATGTCTATCATGGACATTATCGAGCAATCTTTACTTTCATATCGCCTCTTTGAATATGTTTGTGATCGTAATACAGCCCATGACTGATTTTGATCTTATTTTGTTTCTAAATCTAAATCTATCCCATAATTATAGGATCTCGGGGGGAATTATCTTTGACACTAAGTTTATTTTTATGCTGTTTTAGCCTCGGAAATGGCGGCGTAATTCTTTTTCTAAAGCTAAATCTTGGCTATTCCCCATTTTTGTTTTCTGATTATCTGTAAATTTAGAAATCTCCCTAAAATGAGGGCTTGCTTCGGGTAGAAAATCAGAAATATCTTAAGATCATCTATAAACTTTCTTTGCAACAAACATCGTAGGATTCATTCGCATTCTGATAGCAAAAGTTAAGAGACTGTTATCTATACCTTTGTTTCCCTTTGCTTCGAATAAACTCCATTTGCTCTGATCTGTCTTCTTTTTTCCGCCTTCATCATATTGGTCAAAATTATGTTTTTCGTTTGCCTCTTCGCCATTTTCGTTTCACAATTTTTGGACCTCTCCTACCCGAAATTCACTTGATACTTATGTGCTTTTGTGTGGATTTCAAGATTCAACTCCTCACTTTCAAATTTCTCATACCTCGCTGTCTCAAATCTATCTTGCGTCCTTTCTCGTACTGCCTTCCACTTACCATTCGCTTTTCCTCCGCTCCTGCACTATAAATCTCTCGATCCTATAAGTTACTGAGTTCTTCCATTTACATCCAAAGAGTCTGAAATAACCTATCTTCTAGTTACCGATCCTCCACTATCTCTCTCTTCTTTAATCGCGATATGAATAACTCTCAATCCCACAAGATTTATCATTCCACTGATATTTCTCATAGTTTATACTTCTTTCCTATCTTACGATTAGACTGACGCTTTGCTAGAGCTCCTTTATCTAACACCACAATAAAAGGCAAAATATTATCTTACGGTATACATAAGTAAAATGAGCTAAAGCTGAGTGAAAACCTTAGCTAACGCTGAAAGCACTCTCTATAGTTTTTACTTTCCATAATTGAGTTAAATAACCTTTTCACATCTTCCGACATGATAAACAAATTTCAGGATTTTTTCTTAATTTTTATTTTTCTTTTATTAAGCTACCACTGCTTCCAAAATGGATATTATTCTATTCCTCCTTGTAATTTTGGTGAAAATGCTTTCAAATAAATAAACATCGAGTGTCTTTCCTGCTTTCATGCTATTTACATACATCCATATTTAGCAATCTTGCTAAATTAACACATGCTAATACACAAGTGTTTGCTATGTATTTAAATATAGAAGGTAGCAGCATTACAATCATATTCTATACCATGAGAGAGTATACCGCGAAGTAATGACATCTCTTTCAAATAACTTATATCATTTTTTCTGATCTTAAGAACTCAGTATATTAAATTTAATAGTCTTACTCTGTTTTCCAGCATAGTTTTCATAAGTTCTAGAAATTATTATAATTATTAGCCCTCACTCACTCCCGATTCTGAATAATATAAAAATCCCTCATGTCTGAGAGAAGCCCACCCAAGGTTTACTTTTGCTATGTATAATGGGCAAAGTATAAAAGGTTTAAAATTGTTCTCTAAAATATTTTCTCAACAACCACTATGCCAAAGCTTAACAATTACATATATAACATTTCGCATTGAAACAAACGCTCTCATATTTAATAAATCTTTATATATCAGTGGTGGAAAATCATTTATATTACTAAAAACCAAATGCAGAAAAATTCTTGATCAAGTGATTTTCATGGACCCGTGAACGTTTTGCGGCAGATTTTTTTTATCGTGGTTAACGTTTATTTAGTTAGAATGATAGCGAATTCAGTCATAGGGACCAAGCCTAACCTGACTCAGGTAAAAGGCAAAAATGATGACCACCGAGAATCGCTCAGAACCCCCTAAACGTCCACAAAGTGAAAAATTTAATTGATAAAGAACACTGGTCCACAAACAAAATCTCATGGTTCTGGATCAAAATAATCTGATTCTAGGGTAATTGTATGTGCTGAATTTAATAATGACATTCGTAAAGCTGTATCTGGCTCAGTTTTCCAGGACCAGCATTTCTATATATTTGGTGCACCATGTTATTCATACACTAATTTATATGTTCATTGGTTCCACTTATGAAATAATATTTTCCTAATCTGTGTCTTTTTGTTTGTTTCAGATGGTTGGTTAATTACTCTAAACTTAATAAAACATGGAACCTGGCAAGTGCGTGAATGATGCTGATCGTTTTTGTTACATATGTGGTGCCTTCACTCCTGGTAGCCTCAAGAAACCAATCACAAAAGCTGTTCGACTGAACTACAAATGTTACTTCAAATGTCCTTTGGGCGACCAAGACAAGCTTGTAAGTCTTGTGTTAACCACCTGAGCGAGTGGATGTGTGGTAAGCGAAGCTCAGGAATGCCGTTTGTTGTACCAATGATATGACGTGAACCCAAATACCACACCAGTGACTGCTGCTTCTGCCTCATAAACATCAAGGGAATAACCATCAAAACACGAGGCAAGGCGCAGTACCCCAATATTGCTTCTGCAATCCGACCAGTTCCGCACATTGCTAAACTCCCAGCCCCAAATATACTCACTGAATAAGAATTGATGAGTGATTGCAATTCTAATTCTACCTCAAATGATGACGACTACCAGGATGACTCTGAAAATACCAGGCCTAAACTCTTTACTCAAGAATCGCTTCATGGTCTCATCAGGGACCTAGACTTGTCCAAAGTTCTGGGATCCAGACTAAAGCAGCGTAACCTGTTGGAAGCTGGAGTGCGTATGACTACAGCTCATTACCGACATAGAGAACTATCTGCATTTTTCAAGATGTCAAACAAAATTGGCTACTGTGAGGACGCAGTACCTCTCATGCAACAATTCTGCCAGTCTGAACAATAGAAGTCAGATGATTGGAGGCTGTTTATGGACTCTGGAAAAGATTCTCTGAAAGCTGCTCTTTTACACAATGGCAATTGGTTCCCATCTGTCTCAATAGCACATGCAGCAAAGATGGCTGCGAGCTATAAAACAATGAAGATTTTGTTAGCTGCTATAGAGTACGAGAAACACCAGTGGAAGATATGTGGGGATCTCAAAGTCATTGGTTTACTACTGTGCCTTCAGAGTGGCTACACAAAGCACATGTGCCTTTTGTGTTTGTGGGACAGCAGAGCTGATGCAGAGCAATATTTAATAAAGGAATGGCCGACAAGACCAAGAGATGCGCCTGGAAGGTTCACTTATGTTTACAATCCTCTTGTTGATCCAGAAAATATATTTTTGCCTCCACTTCATCTAAAGCTCGGTTTGGCTAAAAAGTTCATCAAGGCTATGTATCAATCTGGTGCTGGGTTTCGATACTTATGTCAGAAACTTGGTAGTGTGGTTTCCGAAGTCAACTTGGAAGCAGGTGTCTTGAATGGACTATAGATTCGCATACTAGTTCATGATAGAGAATTCACGAAGGCCTTGAACCCAGTGGAGAAAAATTTATGAGAATCATTTGTCAATGTGTCAAAGCTTTTTTTTGGAAACTATCGTGCTGACAACTACAAAAAAACCGTTATAACTATGCTGCAGAATTATCATGCATTGGGAGCAAGGATGTCCTTGAAATTGCATTTTTCCACTCTCATATTGATTCATTCCCAAATAACCTTGAAGACTTTAGTGATGAACACGGTGAAAGATTTCATTAAGAAATCGCCATAATGGAGAGCATATATCAGGGGCAATTCAGTCCTAACATGATGAGAGACTATTGCTGGACACTGCAACGAAAAAAGAGTGAGCTGTACAAACTAAAGGGCAAAGTTCAGAAGCACTTTTAGAACTTCATATTTTGTCAATTATAAATGATTTGAACTTATGCTTTCCGGTATAATTTCTTGTGAACTTATCTGTGACGTGTTTACTATCGTTATCTTGCGTGAGAAAAATAATGTCATTATATTTACTATTTTTCTGATAGTTTAAGAAAGGAGATCTGATAGTAGAATAAAGCATCTAAATCATACTCAACAATGTGAAATTAGTCATGTAAGCACAGTCACATAAGAGAAAAGCTGGTCTGTTTTAGGTTAAATATCTGTTGCACTACACAAGTGAAGGAATATTGAATATTTGTACCTATTGATCTTTTTTATAAAACCTCGTTGATAGAATAAAGCAAATATCAGATTCAAATTCAGCAATATACAATAAGTTCTATGAGCATAATCTCATATGTGAACCATTTTGGCTGTTGACCAGTGGAATCGATGCCCCATGATTCAAGTAAATAAAATGAGTATTTCCATATAAGATTCATCAATTAGTCAAGTTCATAATATAATATAAATGCAACGTTTAATTAAAGCATAACGACAAGAAATGAATCACTTCAATAAAACACGGCAATTTTTTCTTCAATCGATACAAAAATATATTATATTTATCTAAGAACCGGTTAGAATTCCTCTACCAATCGCGAACTCTCAATCGCACATATGTATAACTTTCTAACCCCCATGAATAAGCTAGAAATAAGCAATATTTAATTTACTAATTTATGCACAATATTATTCTAAATATGAAAGAAACTTTCAGTACAAAATTGACAGATTGTGATCATACTTACTTCAGAATTTACATTTTTGCTCTAAATTAAGGCCTAAAAGTCAATTACTATAACTGTAAAAAGGTGGATATCAAGTTTTAACCTACAGGGACTTTATGTCTTTAACTTGTTCTGAACTTACACAATAATATGGATAATACTTTTGCCTAAGATAAGTCTTCTAAGAAACATTACCTCGAACAAACTTTACTTTTTACAGTATTCCCTTATTTTTATTGAAAATAAATCATAAATATTGATGGGTGCAAATGCTTCTGTACAATTTAAGTTTACGCAACATCTATAATAATGATGCTATAATTCAAACCTCAGTGATACTCAATCATGACACACATTCACAATACCTACACTCTGTAGCATACTTGCAGCGTTTCATTCACATAAAACAATGCTATTTACAGCACACGCTAATATACACAGAAATTCAAGACAGACGTAGTAAAGTAGGACAACCAATCAGACATTAAAAGAATAAATTAGCCGGCAAAGAAATTGTGCGAAATGAAAAACTTAAAATATTCATTATGCAGAGACATGAAGCTTGAACACAACAAAGATTATTTTACACACAGGATACTGAGACATGATCAAACCACGAGCAGCCAGACTCCCAATCACCGGGAGATGAAGAAATGCATTCCAAACAATGACTATGTGAGATTTAGCACAGAAAATGAGGCTTTTATCGGAAGGTTCTCAAGTGGGCCGAAGCAGAACGTGAATAAAGTATTTATCTAACCCGTATGCAATTTTTTTGTTCTTTGCCTCACCCAGTTGACGAATGTACCGTTGCGATATAAATCATACAGGCGATTAACTTTCGATTTACACATTATTTTCCTTTCATTGATAGCTCATAGATCGATGATTGTTATATGAGTTACTTGTAAAAATTGAAAAATTAATAATTAATACCGAATTTAATGAAACCAGGTCACGAAAGAAGTAGAAAGTTATTTGCTTTAATGTTTGAATTAATAATTTATATAATTTATCTTTAAAGGTATCGTATTAGGTGAGACATAAATTACACTGAAATTCAAATTTCTTTATAAGTATAGAGAGGTCACCAAATTTTAGTACATTTTTCTCAACCTATTTCCATATTTGTCGAAAAATTGCCGAAAGTTTCATGAATTAGTACTTTTCACAATTCAATAAATAAAATGTTATAAGGAGTTACAAGGAAAGAAGGTACCCTAGGAGACCTTACGGTCCATTCAAAGAAAAAAGCGCGACAGAATTTCAACGTAAACTATTTCAGAAAAGGGTTTTTTAATGCTGCAGTAAGACGGTTATTTCGAATAAGGAGCACTTCGCAAAACTAAGTGACCACCTCAATTATAAGATTGTACCAGTTCTTGGGAAACTTAAGGACATAGATTATGAAGCTAGAAAAGAAAAGTTTACAGAAGCTGATTTAAGGACATTTTTGAAGCGAGAAATGAAAAGTTTACAGAAAATGACAAGGGCATAAGTTTATGAAGCTAGAAAGGAAATGTTTACAGAAGCTGATTTAAGGACATAGTTTCTGAAGCGAGAAATGAAAAGTTTACAGCAACTGTCTTAAGGACATAGTTTATGAAGCTAGAAATGAAAACATTACAGACACTGACATAGTTTATGAAGCTATAAATGAAAAGTTTACAGAAGCTGACGTAAGTACATAGTTTATGAAGCTAGAAATGAAATTTTTACAGAAGCTGATTTAAGGACATAGTTTATGAAGCTAGATGTGAATAGATTACAGAAACTGAGTTAAAATCAGAAAAATACTCAAGTTTAGGAATAAAATTATGATATAATGACAGAAATTTGTGTTTCTTATCGTGGAAGAAAAGATAGCAATTCGTTTGTGAAGAAGAATATTGCGAGCATATCGATATCTTCTTCATTTAATGAAAAAAAAAGAACTTAGCCACGGTTTTTGATCACCATACTTCTTCATTTATTTATATAACTGTAAAAAAAAATTGCGCTGCATGAAAGTTTCCGAAACGTTTTAGGATTATATCAAAATCGATTGCAAGTATTCGAGTCAAATTTTGGAAGCCGTAGACTTTATATTCATAAATATAATAAAACTTACTTCATCCTAATATATATATATAGTCTCAACAGATGGCTAAAGGCGAGGATAATTGCTCGGAAGAGGCATACCTTTATTTGCCTAGTCGTCTTTCAATCTAACAGTAGGTCATCTTTGAGAATTATATTTGCAATAATGCAATTGTAATTATGCGGTTAAGAAGGCATTGTTATGGCCAACTTGATGAAGAGCTGAGTTAGCCATAACATTGCCTTCTTAACCGCATATATATATATATATATATATATATATATATATATATATATATATATATATATATATATATATATATATATATATATATATATATATATATATATATATATATATATATATATATATATATATATATATATATATATATATATGAACTATTTATTGAGGCTTTAATAAAAGTACAATCAAATGATACGAATATTTTTCATTCATGTGACAAATCTTTGAGAAAATTATTTTATCCAATTTAATGGTGATCTAAAAACAGAACTGATAGATTTTTTTTCATAGAAAAAATAATCCAAACTGTTTCTCATAGAAGAGATATACAAGTCTCGATAAAGCAAGTAATTGTAGGATAAGAGAGAAATTAAAAGAAAAGATACGAGCTCTATTCGATAAGTTTCAAGGGAATCAATTTTTATCCTACTTCGCTGTAATGAAAAATCTTTTACTAATCAAAGAATAACTAAGTTCCTTTGAATCTTTCTATTGGAACAATGACAAAAGCTTCGCATTTCATAATAAGGAATATAAAGGTTACTCGGAGACAATTTAACGCTAAACAGTTTTCAGAAAAGGTCTTCAAACCAGTGCAGCCTTTTAAATATTTCTCCTCTCATTAATTTCCTGGGCCCTTAGTAATGCCTCCTCAAACAATCCTAACGACACAAACACAAAATGATTAACGATGAACACTACTCGAATGGATTCAGCTGCCGGTAAAGAGCATTTCAATTACGTCCACTTACGACACATTAATTATTAGGTTAGAAAATATTTTGATATTCCTAAAAATTACATTTATTCTAACTGAACGAAGACACGTTTCATTAATTTTTACTTTTCTCTTCGCCATTAAAATGGTTTCGCTAAATTGACAAAATCAAGGTACGTTTCGCAACATCGACCTAGATAAGTTTTCCTGCACTCTTAGTATAAACAAAATGAACCACGTTAATGTGACTCAAATTATCTGTATGCTTGTATAAATTAAATGACAAAAAACTAATAGTGAGTCGCAGTGAACTGTGCTGGCAACTGCATCCATTCGAACAGAAAAATTTAATCAAAACAAGAAGCGTGGCGGTGCTTACTCCAGCTGAAAACGTACCCTCGCTGGCCTGTGCAACGTCGCCGATCGAGAAGCCCCCCTTCCGGGATATTGTTCCCTCCTTGAAGGACGAGGGAGTGACCGAAATTGTTGCGGGGGGGATGGAGGTGTGGTTGGGTACTCTAGTTTGGGATGAAAGAAATTTCCATTTTATTTATAATGGCTAAACTACACCAACGTGACTTTACCTGGTTGGAAGAAGGAATTACTCCAAATTGATGTTTATGCAGCAAATTTTATAATAATCTGTTGATTAAATGCAATTGCAAATGAATTTATAAAACTAAATATTTTAAAACTGCTTAAAACACTTTTATCTTAAAAAAAGAAAGAAAAGAAGGATCCATAAAATATTAAAAATATTTTCCTACAATATAGATATTCAACGGAAACTAATTACTCCCTCTTAAGTATATTGATGTGATGAAATACAAAAGTAATATGAATGCTGGTTTATATTTATATACTAAGTGAGATACAATATAACATCAAAGTTTCCCCAATGCTGAAGAATCTGTCTCTTTCCAGTTTAGTTCAGCCTATCACATCAAAACAATTTTCCCCTGAACTTTAAATACTGAAATATATGCCCTTCATGTGTGACATTACAATTCAAACAATTAGCTTTTTTCTACTGTACCTTTTAATAAATATATTAATTAACTATATGCAATTTATCAAAGTTATCTTGGTTGGTAGAGACACGACTGTGAGTGAGTACAATAGTTTTATTAAAGGGTTTGTCGTAAACATGAAATATAAGAATTTTTAATGGAAGATCAGCTTACTTAGAAGTTTAGAAAACTCATATAATTCATCTTAGTAAATTTTTCGTAATAGATGTTTACTCAATAAAGAAGAAATATTAGGGGCATGTAAGACAAAGCAAGTGTGAAGAAAATATTTTGGTTACTACTAAAGGAAGGTGTTATTCGATGGATAAGCAGGAACAGAATGGACATAACTCAAGGAAGGCCTTCAATGTACGGGTTTACACATCTAGAAAAATGTGCCCTTCATCTTATAAACGAACACAAAAGACTTTTGTAGAACTGATAATCTTTTAGTATCGTTATCTATTGATTGAGAATTGAAAGAATAAAATTGGTTGATTCCCTAAAAGTTATGCTAAATAATAGGGGAAAATTAAAGGGGTAGGTTGACAGGAAAAGATGAGAAAGAACAAGAATAATTTTTTTTTAATTGAAGTGGGCCCCTGTAGGAAATATAAACAACTCTTATGTTATGACTGGTTAAAAAACAATCTAGACACCAATTGGTCTAAAGTACACAGCCCCAATAGGTGAAATGAAATCTGAGGTGGAAATTAACTGACCACAAATAGCCTCTGGACCGACCTGTACTTGGATCCTAGCTCTCACAACAAGCATATAATGCTTGTACGCTTACCTTCGAGGGGATAACTGGGAAATGTGCATAGCCAATAGGTCTAATATCCAGATCAGACCTATCTGATTTCAGACTAATGAATCATCTATTTTTAAAACAGAGCATTTTTCGCTCTAATTATAATATAAGTAGTGTTTTCAAACTATTATATATATAGTAGATCCGAAAAAGTTATGCATTGCCAAAGCTTTCAACGAATTGACTGTATCGGTCCTGTCCATCAATCGTTGTACATATAGACTCGAAACGAGGCATAACAGTCCGCCGGACTGGGCATCAATCAATTCCTCCTTTGTGGCGTATACATGTCAACCAGAATTTTTATAGTGATTTTTATCTAAATTATGTATTAATGAATTAGTTATTATTGCTATGCACTCCTGAGGGTCACCTGGCCCCCACGTTTCCATTATTATCTGCCACGAACAAAGACTCCCGGAGGACGAAGTGGACCTAGCACGAGCGACTGCCCTCACTCAGGAAGCATCGCTGTTATGCTCTACTGATAGTTGTAGAATGTGGAAACATGAAGTGTAGAGTGATATTTATTTAATTATTTTTAGAACACAATGTAATATTACATACATAATGCTTAAACTAAAACTAAAGAAAGTTTTATGCCACAAGATGATGTAATTAATATTAACTTGAGCGCAAATGGCGCGGAGGGTTTCAGTTGATATTTTCTTACAGCATTTTTTTTAATTTACACTTCAGAACTTTGACATTTCAACAGATTTGGTACAGGCCTTCTGCTCAAGCATCGGTGAGACTTCAAAGTCCATGCGGTTCATATCTGGCAAACTAAAAGGCCAAAATATGTCTGAGCAAACCCCCTTAAAATTTGCACGGCAGCAGTTTTGACTTTTTTTTTGCTGAGTGTGAGTTTGCTCTATCTAGGGAAAGTGTTACACCAGAATTTTCAATAGTGGCATCCAACCAGGGGGTGACTTTCTCCTTCAACATCTCCAAATAACCATGCATAATTATCGTTAACTCACCATCTCCCTCAATGACTGATGAGAGGTGTTATTTGGCCGGTTGATGTTATGCCAGACCACACCATCACCAAAAATGTCTTCCCTCTCCTGAAAACTATCTGTTGTTCAACCAGAATCTCATTTTATTTTGTACCCAAACACGATCAATTTGTGTGTCCTGGGTGGTGGCCTGGACAGTAAACAACTCATCCGTACACAGGCTGCGATCCATCATGAAGCGGTTGAAGGGACGGCTTTGCTCTTCCGAATTTGTTCTTTTTGGTGGCATTAGAAAAATGACATTTAACTATCTTGAATGGACGAAATTTTAGATCATCCTTCAGTATTTTTCTATGGCCACATTTTTGCTTCTAAAACAAGTTTTCTAGTACTCCTCCTTGGTTTTCCTCGATTCTTGTTTATCCTGTTCTTTATGAGGGTTGTGGCTCGCATTGATTGGGTGATTGGGGCGAGGTAATCATTATTCTTTAAAGACTCTCCTTCAAGCCATTTGAAAGTTTAAAAAAATACAGATCTGCTTACAGTGAAGTTCAGCATCTATAAAATATCATCCGCTATCTTCCATCTTCTATGCAGGTACTCGATTACTTCATATTCCCTAGTCATATATGTAAAGAGGTGTGGTTTTTTTGTAAATTTACAAGTTGATTCAGAAAATTCAACAAATCCTGAGAGAACTTGCTAGGAAAGTATTTAAATCATGATATGTAAACATTTAAAATGAGTTTTAAAAAGAAGTCTGTACTTCGTGTTTCCGCCCTGTATCAGTACAGTGTGAGTCTATGGGAAGAGCAATGCCAAATACTCGACGTTTTTAGTCAACTGTGTGCCAATTTGGTCTCTCCGAAATCTAAGGTGCGGGATCTGAAGGAGGTATCCACCCTGCTTACTTTGTACATCTCTGTACAATTCAAGGATAATTTGAACGACGAAGAATTCACTCATGTACAGACGACATGACTTCTCTTTTAAATAGGGTGTTTATTTACGGGTGGGTTTCTGCAACTGTAGACAACAGGGAAATGGCGACTCTGCAATCAAATATCTAGTTGTCTTACGCCGCTTAAAGCTCGACTGCACTTTAGAGTTTTGCATTTCTCATATTTTCTGTAAAGAGGGGCCTCGCCCTGTAAGTACCACTGAGAACACAGCGGAGAAGTGCCTACCAGTAACAAGACTGGTGCCCGAAAAACGATCAGATATAATCTCTGACATACAATGGGTGGGTTGTGTCGATAGTGACCAACATTTATCCATTCAGTTATTTATCACCTACAACCGTTAAGTATTCACAATTATTATTTGTTACATGAACAGCTGACTCTTTTCTCAGCCATACACAATTTTAACTAGCTACACCTCCAACAACTCCAATTTCTCCTTTTCCAGATTTAACTCAGCATAGATTTCCTACCGATTAATAGCTTTGAGCAATCTCTACTTATAATTAGATCTAACATTCCCATTCCGTTCTCTCCGGTGTTGGCTTTTCGTACCCGGGGACCTCAGCTGCGCCAGGAACTCCAAAAATTATTTGCTTCTGATAATAATCGGTGATACTATCCTCATTTCTGTTTCCTGGGATTCTTGCATTGCCATACTTACTCTCACGTAGTCCCTGGATGATCTCGTTGCTACGTAGTGGGATATAATTAGCTATATCATCCCAGCAGGGGTCGGCTGTACCCATGGAGCATTTAGAATATGTATCCTTCGATAAAGAGTAAGTTTTGACCATCTAAATTTTAATTATTACACCATTAAAAGGTGTTCTATAACATTAACCTCATCATTTCTGTATTAAAATTGATATAACATCTAATTTATACCATATTCGACTACATGAAAGGAGTCAAGATGCCTAACTCGGCTACCGATGACCATTTGTGCTCTTCATACTCAATTTAACAAATAAAGAGCACAATCGTCAATCATTGGGGGGGAAAATAGTACAAGATATCTACAGATGTATATTTAGATAGGAGGAGAAATAAATAATTTATGAACAGCTTCGACACCATATTGGGTAGTAGTTTGGCAATTAATTCCACGAAATGGTATCAACTCATTAAAAATGCCTGGTTTATCTAGGGGTAATTATTGGTATCCAATGTGGTACGTACGAATTAACAGACGGTATATATGTATATTAAATCTTATAATGTCCTTGGTCATTCATTTCATCCAACCTATCGGTTGCACCTGGATAGTTTAATTAATTTTATTATTCACTTTCTACATTTGCCATTCATCCGATTATATAAACTTTTGCTCCCATGGGCGCCCTCCAATGTCAAATTAGTTTTATATAGATATTTCCTCTCTCCTCCACTTTAAAAAAAATCGAATACACTAAAGAAAGGCAAACCCTAAAAACTTCGGGGAACGGGAGAGGCTTTTTTATTTTCAAAATTTTTACAAGTGCTGAAATGGAGAGTTGTAAAATTTATTCCCAACAGAGATTTGACAATTTTGAGGAAACATGGAAGCAAATTTTATACAATGTTCAACATTTATTTAGAATAAATGATGGACATGAAAATAAAGAAAAATGAATAGTTGGTTGACATATAACTATTTGACATGTATGCGCCACAGAAACGAATTCTTATTGACAGGGTACAAGGTAAATGGGGCTCGAAAATAAGATAAACAGTCCGACGGACGTGATTAAAAGAAAGTTCGCTAAAAGGTTCTGAACGCCCAGTCAACCGAAATCCTTGATGTGTGAGAATGTGCCGAAGAGTAGATCATAAGTGAATATGAATTATGGATAAACAGATCCAGGTAGACATGGATATATGGGCAATAACGTACGGGATCTTATCCAGTTTTGAGAGTTAAATGGCTTCCATACGTTTACGAGAAACAAGTACCCTTGGGAATAACAGAAGTGTTAAAAGCAGTGTCGTAAATTCAGAGGCATGTGTGGCTTTGTTAGGAAAGGCTGCGAGAATGTATTGAATCCTATAGACGTGGTAGATTGAGCTTCGTCACACAGATCGGAGAACCACGTACCCTGTAACCTCAAACATATGTCTCTAATAAATACGCGGGATCTGGAAACAGATTATTTTGGCTAACAGTGAAAAGGATTAGTGAAGGAATGAGTGGATAAGGAACGGACTTTACCCAACGAGTAGGGGCGGATTGATTAATCTTCGAGCAATGGAGACACAGAAATGAATACCTGTGTAGATGGACAGGCACGAGAAAAGAAAGGAAATATATAACGAACAAGGAAAATTACCCCAGCGGGTGGAATTGATGAGTAGAAACAAGGAAAATGGTGGATAAATAGAAAAGGAGGAATAGAGTACGAGGCAATATGAATTCGTGTATTCGAGTACTTGTGCGCTATCGACGAATTTGTACTCGTAGGCTTTGAGTAAAACCATCCCTTCTTAAAAACGACAAATCTCATATGTTTAGATTTTCTTTTCGCTATTTCCATTTTCTTTTCGTTTCCATTCGTCTTTTTAACTGTCCATTGCCTTCTCTATTCATCTATGAGTTATTTTTTCTTCATTAGATTACAGAGGTAGCATTTTTATAGTTTTCTTTATCCCTGTAATCATTCTCTCTTTGGTTACTCTCCTTATTCCTTTCACTACAAGGTTATTGATAGAGATAAAGAGGAAAATGGAAAGATAAATTGTGAAGAGGCATAATAATGACTGCCAAAGCAAACCTTACCCCCGTGAACAATGCAGCCCGAATACTGATTTTGTGTTCTTTGAAATCAAGTAAACAAAGACTGTGAGGGGATGCAAAGGTAAATAGGCCACAATATTTCGAATTGACTTTTGGCTCAAAACTTTCCCTGAAACTGAAAATATTTAAAAGTATTTTCTGTGATTTTAAATAAATATTATTTTTTGAAAAGATATCTTTTTGCAGCCCAAATCAGCCTCTAAAATGAGATTCCTGATTTTATTCAATTTATTTCGTTGATAGCTTGCAAAAAAGAGCGATAAAAGGGTAATTATCTATTATAAGATCATTCTTAGTGGCGTTTTATCCTTCCCAAATGAAAAGAGAATTGTAGTCGTAAAAGATGACAAAAATAAGCCTTTGTTTACATTCAACACACCGTATCTTTATTTTCCCGTCAAAGTATATTTGGTGCGTTTTTATCGAATCTTATCTTCTCACACTTTTGAGACCATTATGTCAATTTCATGGACCATTCTATTACCTGACTCCTCTCAGCTAAACATACAGTTTGGATGTTTATGATCCATTATGCCTGTACCACCCAAATACCTTGCTGGTTAGTTCCTCGATAATCGGAAGAGTGGGAGTGAGGATAAGGATAATCGGGGCATCCCCTTATTTCCGGCGGCAGTGGTGGCCAATCAGTGAAAGAACTGGCGCCTCCGACACTGCTAGTGGCTGTTCCTGGTGTCGCGGTCAATTCCACCTCATGTCCACTGCCCGAGCGACCAACGGAGATTTCCCTGCCAAATAAATAGATAGGATGGAACGAGATATGAAAAGACCAAACGATGAATAAATAAGAGATGTAAACATATGCAAGAAGGTAAAATGGGAATCAATGACAAGATGGAAATTTGTTTCCCCCCTTTTTGTGTACGGCCTAAGGAACAAGTTCGCTGGTATGCTCGAACTCATAACCAATAAATTTTAAGTGAAGCTTGTCTATGAAGAGTGAGTTTTATCTTAGATGTTTCCAAATTTCTGTCATAAAATTACAATGTATAAATTAAAAATGAGCCATAATCTTATGATGAATATATCGAGCCCTGTCTATAATTTAGAGTTCAATAATATCTCATATGGGCGATTTACATATGTCTAAATCCCAAGCAAATACAGTGAATGATTACAAGCACCGTTTACATGAAACATTATTATTTTCTGTCGCTAAAAATAGTTCAGTTGACTGAACATTTAAAAATGCTAAAACAAATGGGTAATGAAGCTTTAGACTTATATAAACATGTATTTAAAATTTTTCGAGGATGATGGATTTGCAATAGACACCGACATTATAAAACAGATTTCTTTTAAATTTATATTAAATTAATTATTTATTTAAAATATGGCATTGTATACAATGGAGAAAGGTAGGTATATATATATACATATAAAATAATATTTTCTTTATTGCATTAGAATTTTGAGAAAAAATTGGTAAATCTCTGCAAACCTTCTTTTTTATTTGTCAACAGATAATATAATTAACATTTAGAAATTAATGTTCATCATCATTATCCATATCAAGAACTGATTATATTTGAACCTCTCTCAGAACTGCTCAAACAAATAAATCTCTCTCCATACATACCTGTAATAACCTCTATTTGAAGAGGTAATTGGTGTAGGCTTGATTACAAAAACTATTACTCCGGTCACAACTAAAATATAGGATAAAAAGTACAAAGGATGGAACTGGAAAAGAAGACAAAATCCGTTGTAAACAAAAATTATTAATCATGTCCACCCCACAACCCGTTGCAATTGTAAAACCCCTAAAAAGAAATTTAAAGAAGCAATTAATACACAATTTACAAAAAAAGCAGGCGTATGAATTATAACTCTCTTTTTCGCATCAGATCTTTCTAAGGTAGCAAGCATTGCATTCAAACCTGATAGTGTCCATTTCATTTCCATTTCATAGGAAAATAATTGGTTTTCAAACATTTATGAGAAAACATTTTTAGTCGCGTGCGACTCTATATCTCACTATGTCGGTCGGTCCCCGTTTTGCCAATTTTGCTTTAGTAATAACATTGTAACTATTCGGCCGATCTAACGGTATTTGAAATTCATATGTTGTTTTACATTTTCTTTCGAATGGTATAATTACCAAGATCCTCCTAAGGTTAGTCCGGGAATTATTGAAAGTTTTGAAGGTCGTAAGGTCATAAATTATGATACGTGAGAGCAGGCTATTTTAGTCAGCAGACTTGTTATTCTCCATATCAATCCTGCTTTGGTGTGAATGAAATACAAATCTTGCACAAAATTACGTCTACACAACGGTCCATATACGTAAGCGTGTTTATTAAGCAAGTTAGTGAACGTGACGAAAACGGAATACGGAAGATCGAGAGAGCAATGATTTGAGCGGGCATGAATATTAAACTTAATTTAAATTCATAAAGTATTTACGTTTTAATTCCTTCCTATTGTAACTTGAAATTAGTGATCTTTGGATCTGTTTTTAACAGAATTTGAATACAGGAAATGAATTTACATATCCGCAGTATTTCTCTGAATCACACATTGCGATGGGAAAACTGAGGGTCTATTCTTACCTTGAACTTGAAGAGAGCGATTCCCGTGATTAGAATGTAAAAATCAGCGGTGAATAGTGCCAAATTAAGAGCCGTTGCCGATGTGGCCCTGATCACATGAACTGCTACAACGTAGAAAATAAATTGTGCTGCACTGAACCCTCCTACAAGTGCCAAAACTGGCCAAGTGTCCCAGCGAACAGATCCAACGTCTCCTCTTTCTAGAACGGCTCTGCGAGAAAAGGATGTAATATTAATTGCTTTGGAAACTGGGACGTTCAATATTTTTGCGTTGGTCATTATTTTGCAACCTAGTTCTTTTAGGTTATAATAACCTTCTTTAGGGCCCCTAATGCACTATGTGAGGTCCACACTTTGGTTAAAATCAGAAGAGCGCTCAAAAGCACTCTAAATCCACAAATTCGATACAGAAAAGAACAAAATCAAAAGTAAATAAAGCAAACGCAACCATGTTTACAATTCAAGCATTCGAAGTAGAAACTAGGAGTCGCACCTATAAGCTATATACCCTTTCTATAGTTTCCTATATCAGTCTGATTTGAGCACCTGATCTTGCTCCCACATACTTTACCCTACTAAAATAACACAAAACAAAGCACACAACAAACCATCTTTGCTCCAAAACAAAAGTAAGCTTCATATAACAACTATACATCCAAGAAGGACAATTTTTGAATCTGACTGAAACCTCTTTGTTACAACATGCAAGACTTTGACCATTCCTTGAGAAACAGGGATATGAATCCCATTAACCCGAAACTAGTTCTCCATCAAGCACAAAACCATCGACATACAATAACACATGATAAAGCAGACAATCCCATTTTCCTGTCCAAAGCCTCGTCTAAACATAATTCCACCAAGCATCAACTGAAAATGACCCCCAGCCCCTCTCCTAACATAAGAGTGTCGCACTGTCAATCCTATAATGCCATATCCACCCAAAATATATCAGGACTGCCAATTCACAAAGAAAAATACTTGTAAATGCGACCATCGGAAACTACGTACAGATCAACGTATATTTGTAATATCTTTAACCTGGAGATCTTATAAAAAAGTCACATATACACCAAGCTCTGAATCTTTGGAAATCTCTCATCTCGAGGGATTACTGTGAGGTTGTTTGTCCAAAGGGAAAACGATCAGCCAGGCGCTTCAACATCGAAAACTGCATGCTCAAAATAGCAATTGCTATCATCCCTAATATTTTTATTGTATTTTCTTTGTAGGCCGTTTTTCTTGTTTGCCTGTTTTCTCTTGTTATATACTAAATCTTATTTAAGATTTGGGACATCTGATTACAAGTGAAACCTGCCATTAACTTTTGCCTTATATTTTGTTAGTCTTGTTTAGAATCTCCTTCACGCGATGAAAGTAGAATTTTTGCTTTAAAAAAACAGGACAATGCTACCAATCAGAGAACCAAATGAGCGTACCACGCATTGTAATTTTACTTACAATTGAATTCCATTAATCAAGGAGCCAAAGAGTCCTATCATACCCAGGAACTCAACTCCGTCGTAGGACTTGATCACATATTCTTCAGCCACGTTACTAAGACCATAAAGTGTTGCTCCAGCCAAGCACAGCATGTCACCAAGGAGGCGTTCGGATCCTGAGGTTAAAAATCACAGGATTGTTATTAAAGTTGTTTTTGATTATTTGCATACAATTTTCTCTTGTATTCTTAATATTTTTAAGATAATAAACTGGCTCAATACAATGATTTAATCTTTATTTTATGGGACATGCATAAAATTTTAGAAATTATAAAACTTTAATTAAAAAGTCTTACTAGAAACTAACATGAAAAATCAAAGATTACAAAGATTAACTTTTAATATACTAAATGCCTAATTTGTCATAATGCAAGCTATATTTACTTGGACAACTTCTTCATCTAAAACTGCTCCAATATGTATCAGGAGTACTGAGCTTAGTCCAGAGTTTAGTCATATTACACAGAAAATATCAGAGATAAATATTGAAGTGTAAGTTCAGATATCAGCTTGACTACTGGTCTGGGTGGTTTAAGACCTTTTTTATTTTGTTTTGTCTATAGCCCATTGATGACAAAGAAGTTAAAGATTCATATTTGACATTTCAATGTTACCAATTTCGTAGAGGCGCAATGCAACACGTGCAACGAACTATATAATCACTGAATATCGTGAAGTGTTCGCAAATGTCAGATGTGATATGTTAAGTTTAAAAAGGATGATTTTCATCTTCCAGATTGGTATCGATCAAAAAGATTAAATTTCTTGTAATGACACACGTTCAATAATTTAATACAAGTTGCTGCTAATCCTGACTGAAAAAAAAATCTTTATTTTATGTCACTTCAACACTTTATCAGTATGGAATTATTTTTAATCACGGTCGAGTCTACAGCTATGTCGGTCGGTCGGTCGGTCCTCGTTTTGCTTCTTATTTTGGGGGTAATAACATTGTAACTATTCGGTCCATTCTAACAGAATTTGAAACCCTTATGTTTTTTTACATTCTCTTTCGAATGATATAATTGGCAAAGTCCTCACAAGATTAGCCGGAGAATTAGTGGGCAAACACTTCATATATATTCTGCTGATTCTAACGAAATTCAAAATACCTGTGTTGTTTTACATTCTCTTTCGAATGATATAATTACCAAAGTCCTCCAAGGTTAGTCCAAGAATTATTGAAAGTTTTGTAGGTGGTAAGGTCGTAAATAAAAATAAGTGAGAGCACGCGACTTTTGGTCAGAAGACTTTGTTTCTTTATACATTTATTTTTCGGGTTTTCATTGAACTACAAGACTACAAAAAAAATCACACACTAGTTTTATTTAGCCTTAAGATTAGCTAGTGAAGTGAACCCTAAAATGTTTTACCCTAGTAAATTGAAAAATGTATCTTAAAAGGTAAATTATTAAGGCATTACCTGGAATAGCAGCTTTGCCATCTTCAACATTGGCCCATACGAGACATCCGACTCCCAAGAGACACAAGCCAACTCCTAACACGTGCACCAGTTTATATCTGACCTTCAAAAATAGCCAAGATAATGCTAAAACCACAGGAACAACGAAACAGTCCAGCAACTGTAAAAAAAAGACATTTCGTAACGAATTAATAAGTTAATGACGAGTTTTATTTATTAGATAATTATATAAAAATAATATGGATAAAATACATTATCCACGATAAACATGTGATAGTAAAATGAGCATAGTTAAAAGGGGGCATGATTGCAATATCTCAGACGTGTAGTCCTAAACAACCTGCTTTAGTAATGAGATTTACTCCACTATTTATTTTAATTATCTTTCATTCTGATGCATTCCCCTTATTTATTTCTACATTTCTAAGTCCAACTTTTGAATTTTGGAGATACTAAAGGGAATATTCACTGCGTAACCACCCGTAGTGGAGACAGGTGAGTTGCGCTAGCTCCGATTAGCGCATCAGCCATTATTCTGGTTATGTAACTTCCATGTCCTCTAACTTAACTGCTTTATTTAAGAATCCCATTTTACAAGCTTTTTAACTAGATGCTATCGTTGATTTTCAGTAGTTTTTAAATAAGTCAATAATCCAGTTAATACTTCATTGAATTTCATTTCCATTTAAAAAAAGTAATGGTATGCTTACACGTAGGTTCCGATGGCATAGCCACGTAAGCTACTACCATAAGGAAACCAACGCGTGCGTATATTAGGTTAATAAGGTCTTGATCAGGGTACATTCTCTTAATCGTTCCGCATCCCCAGGCAGGTCTTTTTGCACTAAGCGCACCGTTCCGGAAATAAAAAAGACGTCAAATAAAGGCCCCAAAACCTCATAGAATAAAGGGACAAGAAAAATTTGAAAGAGACGAGCACCAATTAAAATAAGTTAAAAAAAAACAACAAAAAATGGTTATCTACGCCGACTTTCAGAAATTCTGAAGGCAAAAGATAGGTTTCCATACATAGAGAAGGTCGGAACAAAACACAAGTAGTCGTTGGAAGGGGTTAAAAGTGAACAAACATTCTCTTTTGATCCTGAATTTTCGGAAGTCGTTGAGAAAGGAATATTGAATTTTTTAAAACTGTGTAAAAATTATGGTCTCTTTCAATCACCAGAAGAGTAATAAATGTGGGGAGGAATAAGTATATACAGTAATTAAACTAGTCTTTTAGTCCAGCCACCCAAAATTGCTGTGGCAATGGGCGACCATCCGTCATGATGAAGTAATACTTGGAGAACTCTGAAGGGATTAAACATTATAGACATTTTTGGATAACTAATTTATTTAACATTTTTATTATTTCTCGTTCCTTTGTATGTATCACGTGGCTTTAAGCTGAGGGAGTAAATTTGTTACATTGAATTGAGATAGACTAACTTGAAATTTAAAGGAAATACCTAGGAAATTTGATCAATCCCATTTTAATTTAAATATTCGATCAGCGACTTGGGATTTACAGCTAGGTTGTTACCATAATACCTCGCTTGAGCAGAGTAACTGTGGCGAAACTGAGTTAGGGAATGTCTTGAGCATAGTATAGCATTGTGAATCCTGAAGGGCAATTATTTCCATGCCTCAAACTATAAATTAACAAATTTTGTGTAGCAACTGCAGTGAACAATCATTTTTTTTTCATTTATTTACCGGTGCCTCGATTATTGGTTTATTTTTATTTTGTAAATATTGGATTGAGTGAAAATGATCAATGATAATGAATGGAATTAGAGGTTCTAAGCGTTTATTTTTGCCTAGAGTGATTCAGACCTGGTGAGGTCGGGCCTCACGGAAGGCAAATTAAAATACTTAAATTTTCCTTCCCGTTTTTTTTTTCATTGAGTCGACAGACTTTTGCAACCCTTGTGTTGGTTCTTTGAGAGTCACTGTTTATCCCACATGTGAGCCTCTTTTTCTGTAGGTGTTCATTTTTTCTCTCTTTCGGGTCTGGTGGCGCCCTTAATAATTTTACTAGTGGTCTGCTTTCTCGTATTTCCTCTCTTCGCCTCTTTGCTTTTGTCACCCGTCCTTCCATCTTCTCAATTTGTTAACTCTATTGTGACATATTTGTACTCAATGGTTTTATAATGAAATATTTTCTTTTGTTTTACATTTGCATCAGCGTTCCAAAGGACCTCCTCTCAAATTGCTTTCGGATAATAAATAAAAATGTATAAGACTTAAATTTGGAATAATACAGGAAGAGATAACAGGCAAAGACAAAGCGATACTTTCAATCTTTCAATGTCAAATCGATTCATTTTTATGACAATAATAAGTAGAAGTAGTAACTTCTAACTCTAGCTTAGTGTGGAAGTTCTGAAATGTATTCACTTCATACTAGTATAACTCTCTGCCAAGTACACAGCAACATCCCTGATTGAAACATCGATTTTGTGGTTGGTGCCTCAATGCCACAATATCACTCAACGACGTTTGAAATTCCAATGCAATATTCAATTTTCATTCAGTCCTAACATGCCGAAATGGTGAGTATTATTGTGTAGATGTTTATGTGTTTTGAGGTATGCCTGTGTAGACTAGCTCGGCGTACAAGGGCGTACACAAGCACGGGTTGAGAGCCGACCCAAGGTCGCTTTAGATATGCTTTAAGGCAACTAATACAGAGTGCGATTAACGGTTCACCGGGTCTTAACTACTGGCTTGCCAAGTTGCAGTTCAAAGGATATATAAAGAACAAGACCTTCAAATATAATTTTAATATATATAATAAATGGGTGCAATATACATACATATATATATATAAATATATATATAATATATATATATATATACTAAAGGGGAGAACAAATTACTTAATCAAGGTAGTTAAATGAATTACGAGGGGCGGTCAATAAGTTTTGCGAATCGGTAGGGCAAAAGAGAGGAAGGGGAATGGCTATTTGTGGGGGTTTTAGGACAAGTTATGACAAGTCAGGGCCTGCAGCCGCACGCTCTTGCCTCGTCTATTTAAGAAGCATGGGCTGAACGCAGATCGTCAGTCACAAATTTTTCAACAATGGAGAAGGTTGAGCACCGTGCAGTGATCAAATTTTTGACCGAGGAAGGCAAGAATGCAAAAGAGATCCATGAACGCATGGTTGCAGTGTACAACGACACCGCCTCTTCGTATGCAAGAGGCGGTGATTCCAATGAAGATGACCCCCGTCCAGGATGCCCGTCAGACGTGACCAACGAGGACAATGTGGCCCATGTGGAGAGGATGATCCTCCAAAATCGACGAGTGAAGGTCGAAGAAATCGAGCGAGAACTTGGAATATCACATGGAAGTGTTATCAAAATCATCCACGACAACTTGGTCATGACCAAGGTCTCTGCTCGTTGGGTCCCTAGAAACCTCACGTCCCATGATCGACTTCAACGTCGTCAAAGTCCACAAGGCCAGAGTTGCACAAGCTGCCGTGCGCGAGTGCGGATTCTAGGAGCTCAACCATCCCCTATACAGTCCAGATCTGGCCCCTAGTGACTACGTTTTATTCCGCCAGCTCAAGGCTGCACTGCGTGGACGCCTGTTTGGGAACGAATAAGATATCCAGCTCGCCGTCCAGGAGTGGATTGAACAGCAGTCGGGATATTTCTGATTGTCGGGAATTCGAAGCCTCACGGACAATTGGCGCAAGTGCATTGAAGTCGAGGGTAGTTATATTGAAAAATAATAAAACATTTTTCCTTATATCTCGTTTCCTTATATCCGAATTTCAAAACTTATTGACCGCTCCTCGTATGTCGATTTATGATATTGATGGGAAGTCAAATCAAAGGTGAATGCTGGTGAAAATTAACGATGTAATCTAGGGATGACAATACAAGATCGCTTTACCTTCATGCGCGGTTGAATTAGAGGGGGGGTGAAAGACAACGGCGTAGGTCTTCAAGAAGATACTTGGGGGAGTTCTGATGATGAGGACTCTAAGATGGGGTTTGATTAATTCGTGATGAAGAATGAGATTTTATCTGCTCTAGAGAGACGTAATCTTAACTCGAAACGATTCTACAGATCGGCAGGGAGTCTCAGTCTCGAAAGAACTGGAATCTTGAAGGGGTGGTGAAGATGAGAGGGCCGTACAACTCTTCGGGAAGAAGGGGGCTCTTTAGCTTTCCTCTGAACAGGGAGAAAATCTTAATGAAGGTAGATCTGCTAGTGAGATCTTCGACGAGCTACGACTCGAACACGGGTTACAGCGCTTCAGTAGAAACAGACAGGCAGTCTCAACGGATGGAATGGCGGGCTTTCACTCTCTCCGAGAAATGGCGAGCTTCGGGTTAAATATCTGGGTGGCTATTCCGATAGATAGCCTTAGGGCCTGGCCATCCCTAGAGGATTCTCACCGCCAGTATAAGCAAACACACTTCGTGATAACGAGTCGGTCCAGACGGTGAAACTTGCCTCGTGATATGGAGGTGAGGTTAAGATGGTGGCGCAAGGCGTTATTGCAGAAAAGGGGGGAGACAAGTGGCGCCGGAAATCAAATACAGCTGCGTCGGGTGCTTCGCACGGGACTGATTCCTTTTTGAACTTTCCAAACTTCCCACGCTAAGCGCACGTGGTTTAGAAAGAAAGTGCTGAAAAGGGGTATTTCTGGGGGGGGGGGGGCTTCCTCTCATCTTGTGCTTTGAGGGCATCCCCTCACAATGTGGTACGTTAAAATGTCCAATAAAACTTACTTGTTTGACTCGCAGGCTCGTCATATAGGTCAGCCCAATTCCACAAGGAAAGCCGACAGCCACCTTAGATGAGTAAACCCAGAAGATATGTTGTGTCTCTCTGCGTCTTTCAAGGTTTAGGCACATTGTTATTAGGTGTTCACTGTATTTTACTCGGTGGTTACAGCGTGAGCAGTTTGAGTTATTTATTATGAGATGTTTGCTATATTGTAGTCTTGGGTGGTGGCCTCAGCTGAATCTGGAAAGAGTAATTTAAGAGGGCCTGGAGAGGGAATATCCTTCCTTTGATATGTTTATTAGATGTGAGTAAAGCATGAGATTAATTTGGGAGGTTGCGTAAGTGGAGGTAATTATTTGATTGTGTATGTAAGTCGTTTCTTTTTGTTGTGGTGACCAAGAAAGTAGTATGTGATAGATTCTGTTGCTATGTACTGAAAGTGCTATTTTGTTGGTCCTGGGAGTGGATGTGTTTGTGTTCAGTGTGCAGTATAAATGTAATTAAAATCGTTTCCTGATGAAGTTGAGAAAAACTTTGCTTTGTAATTGTATGCATAATGGGATCGGCGAAGAGTGGTTTATGTATAACGGGCGATTGTTCTAGGGTTTGGTTTTGTACTATTGCGAGTTTGTTTTGTTAGATTTATCAGTGGCCAGGTCCCGGGAGAATAATGTATGATTGAGTGTGTGGCCTTTAAATTGTTTGCCTAGGATGGTTAGTATTTCTCTTTGTTGTGCGAAGGTTGGGCTTGTTAGAACACACTTTTTTGCTTGTTTTGTTACAGATCTCTGTGACCTGACATGTGAAGATCTTGTGTGTATCGTAAGTGAGCCCGAATATTCTAGGGGTTCTATTTAGAGGGAGGCTGTGCATTTTAGTGCGATATAAGGATAATAGTTTGATTCGTGTCAGTGCGAGGTGAATAAGGTTTGCACTTTTATGGCGAGAGTTCGGTGTTGATTCTTTTTGTGTTTCTGCATTCTGATTAAATATATATCACAGTGTACCTTCTTTTGGCGATCTGATACGTTTCAGCCGATTTCTATATTTGTTGAGTTCTTTTGTTTCACCAGTTATGTTGAGAATATACTCTATTATCATCTCTGCCTTAGGGTGTCTTTGGACATAAAGGTATGAATTTATTATAGCGGTGCATTGATGCCGGAAAAGGTTCTAAAGAAAGTGGTGAACTTAGTGCAAGTAGACTATCCGAGTAGCAAGGGGAAGAGATTAATTTTGGGCCCTAAACACACGGACATAAAGAGCGGGACTATTATATACCAAAAGCATAAGAGATCGTTAGATGAGCAAAGACACTGAAAGGTTTAAACCTTGCCCCCAAATTTTGGTAGAATTTAATATTACAATTATTAAATGGATTGGATTATGGGAGACGAAGGTTACCAGTTATGGGGTATCCGATTTTATAGGTATAAGGGAAACGACCACCGGTTACCATTTGTTGGTAGAGACGCAGAAGTTGCCAGTTAAGGTTGAGACAGAAAGAACATGTTACCGTTACGTTTATAGCGTGATGTAGGGAAGATCACAGGTTAACACTTTATGGTAGGAGAAAAGAGGCTGTCCAGCGATGACGCTTTATGGTGCACACGGGTAAAGGTAACAGTTCCAGTTATGGTTAAAAATGACGTGGATATTTCGCGAGGTCCCTACTGTCCCCGGGGTGAAGTGATAGGTGGTGTTAAGTTTGTATCTGATTACAAAGGATACTTGAATAATATATCTGCTTGATTGGGTTTACCGAAGGGTTGTGATCTAGAAAGGACTGAGAGGAATCACGTAAAAAAATAAGGGTTTAATTCCAAACAAACAAAACAAACAAGCAAGATAAAAATGAGGCTCGTGTTTACAGAGTACGGTCAAGGAAGTTTCTTACCCCTGGTCAGAAAAGCAAAAGTAATGAGAACAAGACTTAGGCCGTTAAGACGGAAGCTTCGCTACCCTAAACTAAATGTAATTAATAACGGGGCGACTCTGAGATCGAGAGTTAGAATCAAAAGTAAGTATGTGTTCTCCATTTTTCTTCTATAAGTAGGGCAAGTCTCTTTTAGCTCTGCCCGCAGGCCGGGATTTCCCCGACCGACGTTAATCCCTTGTGCCGTGACCATGAATCCATGGCGTCCAAAATGGATGCTTTCTTGATATAAATTTTATATCACCTGACGAGGCGACAGCTGTCTCGTCTTAATCCCTTTTCCATACAAGAAGTTTTCGTTTTTATTACACTGTCGCCAAATTTTTATTGAACTCTGAATTCACGGCTTTCCGTTTAATTACTAGTCTACAAATATATATATATATATATATATATATATATATATATATATATATATATATATATATATATATATATATATATATATATATATATATATATATAGGCGTGGACATTTGATACAATTTTCCCTATTCCTGAGAGGCACTTTGCTGGTGCAATTTTAATGCCAGTGCCAGCTCTCCACAGGCACTTTCAACTACCCTCATACCAACAAACTTAATGAACCAACTAAAATCCCTCCGTGTTTTAGAGATTCACCACTTCTCAACTCTTCTAACTTCCTCCTCATCTCCTTAATTGCATTTAGCGCTACTATAATAATTTTTTCAATGCTTTCTTCGAATCGTATGGTGTCTGTTTATCAAATTCATAAAATACTATATATATATGATTTGCTCTTAAATGGAATATCAAACATTTACGAAGTCTTTGATAGAATTAAATCATATCTTCTCGTGGTCATAGAAGCATAAACCCAAATACAAGAAATGGTCCCAATGTGAATTTCGGGGAATTTAAAAAACATAGATAAAACTTTTAGAAATTTCATCCCGCACAAAAATATAAAATATTAGTAATGGGATTTCCAGATAAAAAAAATTCTTTTATGTCAGGGTTTCTAATCTACAACCAGCAAGAGGATTTCAAATGGCTCATTGGAAGATAAATAGTGTTTGTATTGGGATTCTCTCTTTACAGACTTTAGCAGTGAAAAGTATTTTTTCATTGATTTAGTTATGGAAATGAAGCAAAAATGGAAAAATGCACAAATCATAATCGTTCTTTTAATCTTATTAGTATTATTTTATGCTGAATCGTTCGCCTAGGCTACCGACTTTATCCATATTCAAATATTAAGATTCTTTTTCATTAATTATGATTCTGATCAGGTGAATGAAGTTGCTTGTGAATCTTTGTAAAATTTATTCAAATGTAATTTTTCCTCATATTTTCTACGCTTTCTACTTAAAAAAGTGACTTGATTTTTAAAGCTGAGTTTTATGTCTAAGACAATAATTTAATGCTTTTTC
This sequence comes from Ceratothoa steindachneri, assembly GCA_963969495.1. Classification (NCBI taxonomy): domain Eukaryota; kingdom Metazoa; phylum Arthropoda; class Malacostraca; order Isopoda; family Cymothoidae; genus Ceratothoa; species Ceratothoa steindachneri. The sequence continues at coordinate 91,225,469 of OZ018319.1, forward strand.
GTATGAACATTGACACAAAATTTCTTTTAAACTTGAGTCATTGCAAAAGGAAGTACATAACACATATTATTTAACTTTGAAATTTCGCCGGTAAATGTGAACACTATTTATCTATCAGTTTTCCTTATCTTCCTGGCTCATCGCCTAAAATTTGATCGTATAAAATACCTTTAGGGGACTAAAATTCTTTAGGGTAAGAATGAACTGCCATAGCTGTAATTAAGTATACATATGTGGATTTCTATACTTTACATCCAAATAGTTGAAATACATATTTGAACCAAGTAGCCTTTTTTGTGAAATGCAAAGGAAATTGTTCTGAACTGTTAAGCGCTAATGAGAGAAAATGGTTGCGCCAGATTACAAAAACATAACTGAAGTATATCAGAAAAAAATAAAAGAAGTTTGCAAAGTTATTTAAACACTCTTTTCAGCAAACTTTTGTCAAAAAAAATCCTTTCTCTTTTCAAAACTGAATATCGCTGTTAATCTATAGTGTTGAAGTGATATGAGGACACTCAAAACTATTCCTAGAGCTGTATAGTCATATATCAACCATATTTTCTATTGATATTTTCTTTGTTGTCTAAAACAATGAAGAAATAGAATTTAGAGAAATCCCAGAAAAAAGATATTTTCGAATACATGGACATGTATTATATATGCAACGAAAATAATTCACTAAAAGCACTATTTTTTAATGTTTTTCAATAATAAGGGAAGAAATTAATTAAAATGTCCAGTAAGCGTTTTTTAGCTATCTGTCCTGGAGAAAACGAGCTGAAACAATCAAAAGATGTCCTATCACTTGCAATTCCTATAATAATTGATATGTTTGTAGTAATAATGAAGAAAGATGAAAATGATATTAAAATTAGAGCAGTACTAGTTCACATTAAGTGTGAGATAAGAGCTAAATAAAATTTACCCTTCTGATTTTCAGGAATATTTTGTAATATTAGAAATATTTGGCCTAATAATTTAAGGCAAAGTTTTACATAATTAATTAGGTCTTTGTCTTTAGTATCTGTTTTAATGAGCGCATACATATTTTTTTATTATTCATTAAAGAAATAAAATGATTATTAATGATTTTCTGATATGTTTTAACCAAAATAATTAAGGTCATTGCCGAAATCAGTTTCAATTTGTTCCCTTTAAAACAGTCAGCTTTTTATCCTTCTTCATTTACAAGCTATATCTTTTACCACTACAAATAATATATGTGCATTGCACAGTGCACACATATTATTTGTAGCAACATTATCCTCTTTTGTTAAAAATATTGGGTTTCGATCATTTTTTGCTCTGCTTTAGCGAAAAATGAATTCAAAACGCACAATTGCAAAACAAACACCGGGGACGTTCTTCCGAAATCAGCTGCTGAATCGTAGAGCCGCTAATTTGTCGCTTATTCGTAGTTGGAGGCAATCTAGCACGAGGTAGCTGCATCTCTACTCTGGTAAACCATATACAATATATATATATATATATATATATATATATATATATATATATATATATATATATATATATATAATATGAATCAATCATACCTCAAATAAAGAGAAAATAAACTAGATTATCTTTCTTCGGAAAAATGTCTTTATTTTTCCAAATTCTGAAAAAAATTACTTCGTTTATTTTCTCTTTCTTTGCGGTATGAGTGATTCATTTGATTATTCTCTACGCGCATTAGAGATATACAAGTATATTTCACCGCGCGTTTAACTCTATTTCTCGTTTGTTTTTTTTTAATTTCCAATTCATTTTCCTTGTGCATGGATTTTTTCATATTCCTTTTGGTCGTATTAGCGAAGCAAGAGTTAAAAACTTGTTTATTCGGGAGAGTTTTTATTCTCACGCGCAGCTAAGTGGTTCTGGTTCTGTTTGAAATTAGAGCTGGTGCTCGCTGCTTCAGTGTATTCGATCCTCACTTGTGCATGGATTTTTTTGCAATTTAACCCGTTCATCATATATATATATATATATATATATATATATATATATATATATATATATATATATATATATATATATATATATATATATATATATATATATATATATATAAGGCTCTGCCTCATTTTCAATGGATTTTGTGTGTTCTGATTTTTGTCACGTTCGTTCCAATGCACAGCCGTACGAACAATGATATGCCTCAAGATGTCCTTCATAAGTAGCTAATTAAGAAAAATGCATAAAAATAAAAATAAAAGTGTACCGAAAATTAAAAAGACTAAAAGACATGTAACAAAGGCACACAAATTTAGTCCAATATGGCATAAATAATTAATTAACATAAAATGCGTTAAAATAAAAATCAAAGTTACCTGCATTTTTACAAAGGTTACATCAGGTAAAATAGATATAATTTGTAAGAAATAGGACACTATCGTTCAGGTGAAAATGTTGGTTGATTATTTTATAAGCTAAAGAGCTTGGTCGAAAACTGGTAGTGGTTAAGGTCTGTTTGTTGCTTTTTAATGTGTAAATATTCTAGAGCATTTAAGTCACTATATTTTTTAGGATATGTTAGAATATAAAATTAATTATTAAAATGGAATATTAGCGGTCTTTACAATTTTCAGGGGGCCAAAAAGTTCTCCAGGACAGACTTAAGTGCTTTGAGATTCACAATTTATGTTGAAGGACAATTTACCCTAGATAAAGCCGTTGGAGGTCACACACGTAAATAAAAAAAATCACTTGGAATCCAATGCTCTTTAAACAGAGAAATGAGGGCAAAGAACGACGATTAGATGTAATAAGAATAAAGTTCCTTTGATGGTAAAGTTTTCCAAGTGCTTAAAAAATGTCTTTACATAAACCATCTATAATAAACCATCTAGAATAGCTTTACGTAAACTTTAAGTATAGGTGTTGAGTGAACAGGTAGTTTGGGAGAAAATCGTTTTTTTTTAAGTTTGGCAATAATCTTATCAAACCTATAACTGAAATAAATAGGTAGAGGTAAAAATAATTAATCATTAGATATTGCATTTCTCTATCAACAGACATATAATCGAAACAATCCGTCAAAGATGTATTACTGAAGATAGGAGTACCAAATAGTGCAGTTGTAGGTTTTCTATAAACGGGAGTGCACCAGAAGTTGTTATACTTCTAGATGGTTACAATTAAGATAATTATAAAAGCATTTACATCATCCCTGGATTTAAGGGTGGCCAAATGTGCTAAAAATTCTTGAAGGGCGGAAGAAAACTTTTCATCTATTCCCCGGGTAGCGACAAGTCTTTATTACATCTTTTTTAAATATTTTTTTCTTAAATACTAAATACGGTGTTCGATATTAAAATCAATCGATTACCTGTTAGCCAGTGCCAGACGTACGATTTTGAAAAGGCTTGGCAGCAACTCCGTTTGAATCATTGCTATTTTGAAACCAGCATTTTGAGTCATTCACTTATTTCTCTTCATTTCTTGAATTATAGATAAGTTAAAAAAATGTCTATTATTGTTATTTATAAATTTTACTCATTAGTAAATAGTAATTATAATACATTATTTAGAAAGGTTGCTTTTGTGGCATCGTGTCACTAGTATATTTCAGGCTTATTTGTTGGATTGTGTTCCATTGTATTTTTATACTTATTATGAAGTTTTATTCTATTCACTATCTATTTTTGGTTGATCTACAACTACCAGTGGAACACATATAACCCATTGTAATGTACATACAATGAAACCAATATGTTCCAATGTTTTAAATTATTGATAATTATATAATACATGGTATAAATCATACTAAATTCAATAAAATCTATTATTTTATATTAAATAAAATTTCATGTTTTTTATTTACACTCTTAATTTTTTACTTATTCCATTAAATTCACCACAAATAATTTTTAAAATAATTAGACCTGAAATTATTAAATGGTAAATTAAAAACAAAACAAAAATAAAAGCATTTTTTAAAAGTTATAAAATATTAAATTTTGCTTTGTTACACAAGATTTTTATATTGATTATTGATAATTATGATTTATGAATAAATATAAGAAAATCAATTTTTTCTGATATCTTTTTTTTCCTAGTTTCAATCTTCTACAAATCTCTTAAAAATCTATCACTGTATCTTCGGCGGTAATCAACCACCACCCAACAAATCAAAATCAAATGAAGAAAAAAATCCGGAGAAACAGCGGGAATATGAAGAGAAAATTTGAGATCTGACATTCTTACCAAAATGGAAAGAAGAGCTTCCTTGGTTTCTCTACGATGAAAAGAAATGTAATGATATTAGCTCCCTGCCAGCAATTTTCAGCAAGAAAGGAGTTCCACTTTGCAACTGGCAACAAAGTTTTTAAACAGGAAAAAAAATCACTAAACATGATTTTATTTTATGCTCCCCTAAGGGAGCATAAATCCAATCATCAAAGAAGTTTGCTAAAAATGCAAAACCTGGAAAAACCCAGTCTGATCTGGCTCTTCTGTCAATGAACAAAAGTCAAATCAACAAATTCAGCTTTTTATTTCGAAATGCTCGCTACATTTCTCTACAGTGTAACCCTTACACCGAATTTGAAAACCTGTGTAAGCTTGAAAAATGAAAGAAATTGGATGTTGTTAAGCAATATAATACAAGAAAAGGGTGAAAAGAATTTACTGAAGACATTTCAATCAATGAAAGAGAAAGTTAAAACATAGTTTTGAAGAGAATGAGTTCTTTTTCTCGTTTATGTCCGATGGATCAACAGATGCTTCAGCACTTGAAGAAGAGATTCTTTATTGTCGGTTTGCTCATAGAGGAGTAATATTTTCTCACTTCTTTGGAATCCAAGCAGTGACAGAGGTGAAGGCTGATGGAAGGGTGGAAGCCATCAAGTAAATCATGAAAAGGATTACAGGCAAAAGTCACACTATCTGGTCTCAAAGAATGGAACTGATGGAGCTTCAGTAAGGATAAGTGAAACAAATGGAATTTTGCGTAAGTTAAAATGAGAAAACGAGGACGTTATCTCGATTCATTATCTGGATCATCGCATTTAACTTTGTTTTAAAGGCTCCATGTAAAACACTGGATGTCATAATAAGTTGCTTCTCCTCCTAATATCACTTAACTTATTTAAAAAAGGCCAGCCAAAAGTAAAGTAAAACTGAAAGAATCCTTCGTCACCTTAAATAAAACGCCTATGTATCCCAAAAGAATTGGTGGCACGTGATGGTTGCAGCATCTTTAGAGGGCGATATAAATTTCACTGAAACGATTTGAATAACTTTTTATTTAAGATAAGATATATATTAATATAAGATATTAAAATAAGATATATTATATATTATTATATTTTATCGGTTGCTGAAGACGAGACAAACGGAACCAAACACGAGAAGGCTAAAGGGATCACCAGGCTTTGGAAATATTTATCGATCATCAAGTAGGCATCGTATCTTCAGATAGTTCTCAAACCACTAGTCAATTTATCGCTTAATTTGAAAACTCCTCAATTGTCATCTTTGGCAGGAGTGCATATAGCCTCTTGTCGTCAACCGTAACTGTGTTCAAAAATAAAAAAAGAGACCTCATCTTCAATGGTCTTTTCTGGTCACAAATATGCTGGCTTCACCTTCACTGGCTCAGATTCTTCCTTCGTCAGTGCCTCAAACTCACTTATTGTCAATTTTCTGGAATCCCTTGAAAAGAGAATAACATCCATGCAGGGAGAAGACGTAGAAGCTATGACTATTTCAGAATTTAAAACCTAGCCTGACGTGGAAAATAATGAACGTAAACTTCCTATTGTAAAGTTAAAAACAGTAAAGGTATATTGTGAACAAAAATTCACACAAAAAATTTACGAATCAAGTGCATTTTTTTTTTATTTCTGAAAGTATAAATCAAAACATTATTCTATAAATTTTATATTCTCAAGCCATTAAGGGCAAGGCGGTACTCTTTGGGGTCGGAATCCGTATTGGTTATTGGATATTGAATTATTGTTATGTAAAAACTGATAAAGTCTGTTATAGATATTAATTCTTCACATATTTTACCATTATGAGTGACTGTTAAATTGAGTTATTAAACAATTACCTCAAATTGTAATAGAAATATTAATATTTAATGTTCAAAATATTTGGATATGAAATTATATTTCATTTTAATATAAAATTCAATTTGGAGGAAAATTAGAGATAAAATATTTTATGAATGATAATTGGTTAATATGCAATTAATATAGCCATATGAAAATTTGAATATGTTTTTCCAGGTTTTGGGGACAAAGAAATTCACATCTTGCAAAATCATAACCGTCGGTTTTTGGAATCATTCGACAGAGGTCAAATCTCAGATGAATGGTTGATTCTTAAATCGAAGATCTACGACGAAAAGTGGAGACAAAATCTTAAGACATTTCCGTGACGGGAACTGAATTGTTAGTATAGAGCAGAGTTAACAAATCTACTCCCTCTCGTCGACATTCTACTTTCGCTTCCTGCTACCTCAGCCGATTCTGAGCGTGGATTCTCGGCAATGAAACGGATAAAAACTGCAAGCAGATGTAGTTTGTCATAAAGTTTTCATAGGTTGACATAAAGCCCTCCATGAAGTTAACCAGAGGGAAGCAACCAATAAAATGAAAGGAATCACGTAAGAAAAACCATTGTGAATGAGGGGGTCAATAAGTAGACAAAAACTTTAGCAAGATTATAACTCTAGGTATAGAGATGTCCCAAACTATGTAAGCAAGGGTAAACTGACTATCCGGGTCTTTGGAAAATAATAGATCACGACTGGATAAGAACCTGAATTAAAAGGTTTGTTTATAATGAGGAGTAAGAAGGCCGTAACCTTTCAGTGAACGACTGAAATTGTTGATTTTTGTCTCCCAGCTTTACAATTTGCTCAAAAGGGTCAATACTTAATTTGAAAAACTGTGAAATCACTGAGAATAGTGCAGAATTATTTTAAATAATCAAACTTATTCAAAATAACAATAGCTTCACTTTTATCTTATTAACTTAAAATAATGCTCTAATCCTTATATAAGTTGGATAAACTTAAGTCACCAAGTAATAGTAAAAAGGATTCAAAACTTTAAACTGTTAGAACTTCGAGTTGAAATTTGTTAGCTAAATTCTAATAACTTGCTAATGAAAGCCTGATTTAAAACATTGACACTTAATCAGGTTGATGGAATAATTTTGGAAAGTATGAATCAAGTAATATTAGCCAAAGTTAATCTAAAACAATGAAAGTTTGAAATCCAAGTCAGGAGATAGAATTCTACGTTCATCAGCTCTCAAATTAGGGCGTAAGAAGTTAGAAATCAATTCCTCCCTAATGCATTTGAAGTCAAAATTAAGACCTAGATTCTGGATCTTACAATTTGGGATATTGGAAGAAGCGGTGTGAAACATCTACATATATACCTTTCTATTTTTCAATTCTAGCCACGACCGGAGGGGAGACAGGAGAGGAGTGGGCCCGCGGCCGACTTGCTCCTGGAGAAACTTCCCACACTTCTGGTCCTCAGGTCAAGTGAGGTGAAGGGGAAGGGCCTGGTAAGGAAATCTGGAGCAAAGTTGGTTTCGTAGAAGGTTTTGGCAGGAGAGAGAAAAATGAAAATAATAGAGGTAGAGTTTAGAGAGGAGGCAGGATGAGCAAGCTCAGTAGTTATAGGGTAAAAAAAGAATATTTTCCATGTCCAAAGGACATGGGAAACCTGCTAATTAATGTGGATTCTAAACCACCATACTTCATTTTCACTTCATTCAGTATTCCTTTTCTTTTTCATGCTCAGAATCTCTAAGTTCCTCTGGCTAATAGTGTTTGGGATATGTGGCTATTGTCTTGCACCTATTTATATCGTGTGTTTAATCTTGTGTGTTTTGTCATTCATGCCTTTGTATCAAATTTTTATTTGTATTTTACGTTATTTTTACTGTCTCCTTGTTCGGTTATTTGTTTTTCATTTTTATTTCAATTTCGGTTGTCATAATTCTGTATTTTAATCTTTAATAATCCCTGGTCGTTATTTTTCAATATTCGTGTTTCATGTTTGGCTTACATAATTCAATTATCATAATTCTATTTTCATGTATTGATTTTCATAATTCAGTTTTCTTTTCCGTTAACAATATTTTGATTCCTGTTCGGTAATTTATGTCGTTTCTGTTTGTTTCTATTTTGTCTTAGTATGTTTTTATAGTGTTCCTTTGGCTGTTCTTTCTGATTTCATTGCTTTAATATAGGTTGCTCTTTTCTCTTCAGCTGATGAGAGTTTTAGAATTGAATTTGTATGTGGTGTTCGTTATGGTTGGAAATTTGTTCTGCAAATACTCTTGTGGAGCGGTTGTTAATTTTCTCACATATATCTTATGCTTTTTTCCTTAGGACCTTATTGTTTGGTTGTAATTTGGCCTCTACATGTAAGTCTCTCATTTTTTTTTTCATTTCTATTCATTTAGTGTTAGTTATTCATATTAGGGCTTTGTTTTGTACTCTTTGATTTCCTTTGTTCTTGTTTTCGACATCCTAAGCAATGGTATTGGAGGCGGGTACGTTAGTGTTGCCCTGCTCAATGCCATATATATTTTGATCTTGATTTTCATAACAGTTCCTTGGAGTGAATAAAGTAAATGTGGAGTTGGATTTGTTCTTCGTATCATTTCCTGCTTATTGCATATGCATCTTGTTTATGTTATTTTTAGACACAAAACTATACTTTAGGGTCTATATTAGTACCTTTCTCCTCCATGTGTGAGAGAGACAATTTTTTCCTTGCAATTGGAATTACGGTAAATTTTGAGATGTTTGTGGGTATTTTCCATTTTTTTAGAATCTGTTATTGTTTGCTATTTCCAATACCATTAATCTTTCTTGGCGTATTTCATTTCTGCTGGGTAGATATTATGCATTGGCAGATATCATCCACGAATTAAATGTTCAGCTTGTTTGTTTTCACTAGTAAAAGCATCTCCGCTCTATATATTGAGTATAACGTAGGACTCAAACATCCTCACTGCGGCACCCCGGCTTCCATTTTAAATTCTGATCCCTCGTAGTCCTTAATCACCATTTTGGAAGCATGAAACTCAATACACCGTTTTAACACAGAATTTCTCTGGTCAAGACAAATCAATGCAGCTGTGTTTAATTTGGGGTGCTTTATCACCTTTTTCCCCCAAGTTTGATGACGGTGTCGCGCTTTCAGGTGGTACCCGTGTCCATCTTCCCCTCTGCAAGTAGAAGAGAATCTCTCTTATTTTACGTTTTCCTTGTCAATGCCCAAAGTATTAAGGTTGATGTTTGATTAAACCGCGTCCGATATCCCTTGGGAATCTCGCTTAATTCCATTCGTCTTATCGATACCCGAAATTATCAGGGTCCATGTTTGCTTAAGCCGTACCCGGTATCTCCTTGGGAGGCCATCGTGCGCGAATCCCTCTCTCGACCATGATTGTGGCTCCTATTTAAGGTGATGTCTGCAAATCCTCAGCAGATAGAGAGAACCCGAGCTTCTTGCCATTTAGACCTTAGTATATCTCTCCCGTGAAGTGATCCCTTCGCCCCTGTGATCTCGCCAGCAGATCGTCTTCCTGTAATCCGACCTGATCGGAGGAAGATTACGGAGACGCGTTTGTACCCAGGAAGATTGCCCTGGGTTTCTCTCGTCTCACTACATTGATTGCGACTTCCTGCCGGTCGCAGACGAATCTCGATTTCGTGATTACTTTTTCCTGGAGCCGAGGTAACCTCAACCCCCTTCGGAGTCTCTCTGGACGCCTTCGCATCGAGACCCCATTGACAAAGACCTGGCCATTGGTCTTCCACATCCCCAGTTCATCCTCCAGAAGTAGCCAGGAGTCCTTTCCTCGTAAGTCCCACCTCTTGGTTCCCAGTCCTAAGAAGAATTCCCAATTTGGTGTAACGCCAATAGACTTGCTAAATCTTTCTTTCAATCCAACTTATTGGATCACATATATATTTTCTCGGACCTAGTTTCCTTAATTTTGGCCTGTCATAATATTCTTTTCACGTACTAATTATTATTTAGATTTCCATATTGATCTGTGCCCTTGTTCTTATTAATTGTATTAAAGTTTATTTTTGTAGAGATGTTTATCTTTCGAATAACCCTTGAGAGGAAGCTGAAAAACGTATTCCCTTTTAAAGAGCCAACATATAATATCGCACTCCGATAGTGGCTGTCTTGCTTACAGTAGTGTGTATCTTTAGAGACTTTTTGGTCACACGGTTTCGTCCCTCGACAACCATCTTGGCTTTTCTTTCCGTGATATAGCAACAAATTCTCTCCGAATTGTTGTTCATTTGAAGATTTAGGATCTTATGCTGTAAGCATCTGATCCAGACTTTATCACGGGATTTCGCTACGTCCCTTACCACTAAGTCGATATATTTTATGTTCGCTTTCCCTTGTGTAATATATTCTGTTATTATTCCGAGGGTTTTATTGGTATCTTCTTTCTGTCTTGCTTACAGTAGTGTGTATCTTTAGAGACTTTTTGGTCACACGGTTTCGTCCCTCGACAACCATCTTGGCTTTTCTTTCCGTGATATAGCAACAAATTCTCTCCGAATTGTTGTTCATTTGAAGATTTAGGATCTTATGCTGTAAGCATCTGATCCAGACTTTATCACGGGCTTTCTCTACGTCCCTTACCACTAAGTCGATATATTTTATGTTCGCTTTCCCTTGTGTAATATATTCTGTTATTATTGCGAGGGTTTTATTGGTATCTTCTCTCTGTCTTCACCTACTCTTCTTGTTATTACATTTTCAAATACTTTACCGGTAAAATATAACAGTGATATAGGTCTGTAACTATTTAGGAGGTTTGAGGTTTTCTACGTTTTGGAAAGAGGAATATATTCACTGAATGGGACAGAGTTATCCTATTTATATTATTCTGCAGAAACTCTTGCGCCCTTTCTTCTGTTTCTGCAAAGAAATCGTTATTTTCTTCAGGTGAAATTGAGAAAACTGACTTCCAGTTATGGCTGATTTTTTGTTCTATATATTTCCTGATGTTTTTGGATTAATTTACCGTTTTCATCCTTTATTTCATATTTTTTCTTGGTTTTGACCCTCCTACTCTGTTTATTTCTTCTTCAGTTTCCCTTCGGCGTTATGTTTTAAACTATTTGC